>LR990659.1:29009422-30209422 GCA_905147715.2 Xestia xanthographa | reverse complement strand
TTTTACTTCACTTTACTTTATTCCACTTTACTTACTTTACTTCACTTTCCTTTACTTCACTATACCTTACTTCACTTTATTTTACTTTTCTTCACTTCACTTTACTTTACTTTACTTCCCTTTACTTCATTTCGCTTTACTTCACTTTATTTCACTTTACTTCACTTTCCTTTTCATCACTTTCCTTTACTTCCCTTTACTTCACTTCACTTTACTTCACTTCGCTTTACTTTATTTCACTTTACTTCTCTTTACTTCAGCTTTCTTCCACTTATGTTTCCGGACTACCAGGCATCATCTGGTAACATCATGTACTAACAGGTATTATCTGTTACATCATGTGCATACAGGCATCACCTGTAGTAAATTAAATTACGAAGTCCTTACAGGCGTCACCTGTTTCCGGACTACCAGTCATCATCTGGTTACATCATGTACTAACAGGTATTATCTGTTATCGTCATGTGCATACAGGCATCACCTGTAGTAAATTAAATTACGAAGTCCTTACAGGCGTTACCTGTTTTCGGACTACCAGGCATTATCTGGTAACATCATGTACTAACAGGTATTATCTGTTATCGTCATGTGCATACAGGCAACACCTGTAGTAAATTAAATTACGAAGTCCTTACAGGCGTCACCTGTTTCCGGACTACCAGTCATCATCTGGTTACATCATGTACTAACAGGTATTATCTGTTATCGTCATGTGCATACAGGCATCACCTGTAGTAAATTAAATTACGAAGTCCTTACAGGCGTTACCTGTTTTCGGACTACCAGGCATTATCTGGTAACATCATGTACTAACAGGTATTATCTGTTATCGTCATGTGCATACAGGCATCACCTGTAGTAAATTAAATTACGAAGTCCTTACAGGCGTTACCTGTTTTCGGACTACCAGGCATTATCTGGTAACATCATGTACCAACAGGTATTATCTGTTATCGTCATGTGCATACAGGCATCACCTGTAGTAGATTAAATTACGAAGTCCTTACAGGCGTTACCTGTTTTCGGACTACCAGGCATTATCTGGTAACATCATGTACTAACAGGTATTATCTGTTATCGTCATGTGCATACAGGCATCACCTGTAGTAAATTAAATTACGAACTCCTTACAGGCGTTACCTGTTTTCGGACTACCAGGCATTATCTGGTAACATCATGTACTAACAGGCATCATCTGTTATCATCATGTGCATACAGGCATCACCTGTAGTAAATTAAATTACAAAGTCCTAACAGGCGTTACCTGTTTCCGGACTACCAGGCATTATCTGGTAACATCATGTACTAACAGGCATCATCTGTTTTTTAGTCCATACAGAAGGAGACCAGTACCTGGGCAATACTATACCCATTGGTAAGACTGGATGTCAAACCCCTTGGCTTCTGACTACATATAACGACTGTCAAAGATCCACAAATGACAGCCGGGACCAACGGCTTAACGTGCTTTCCGAGGCACGGAGGAAACTCGGTATGTAATGATGGTCACCCATCCACGGACCAACCTCGGCAAGCATAGCTTAACCTTGGTCGACCCGTGCGGCTGTTATTATTTAGCCACGAGCTCCTCCATCATCACTTGATACAATAATCTAATATTGATGGAAAGCGACGCAAACAAGCAGTTTGTCTACTACTCATTTCCACACCGCTTTCTCCCGTCGGCATTTTGGTATTCTTTGCCAACTATTTGTACAACTAAAGTTGATAAAAGTTTGTAAATTTCTTCATTACCAAATAATCATTGCAAGATTAAAGTCACAAAGTTGCAAAAACTAGACTATAGAGCAGTTACTTCTCATACCCTTGATAATCATTTTGTACGGACTCATCACCGTTCATTTTTCTGTTTACTCGGTAACCCTTTATAGGCCAACGATGCGCGTCATAATTTAGCATATTATAACAACATGCCTAACGAATTAAAATATAGTGAACTTACAAGTGGGTAGCCATCAACAACTGAGAGAAATAATCACTTTTACTCTAGTACTGTAACTTACTCGTACTTTAACCAAACTTACCTACGTAGTGCACCTTTGTTCACTATTCGTCAAGTTTCATAATGCGTTTTGTTCGCGCTTCCTAAATTCAAATTTTCCCGCCGACTACGTGTTCTCGGTGGTGTCGAGCGAACAACCAATCAGGGCGCCGTTTAGCGCATGCGCTTACCAGTGTCCTGGGACCGCCAACTCAATTAGAGAATGAACGGAACGCGCGCCCACGCCGCTCGATGGTGTAAAAACTTTTTAACCAAAACCCCTTTTAAAAAGACTGAAGATCAACCGAATTCTATTGTGCCTGGATTGTGTAAGGTGCGATATTCCCGCGGGAGTGTGTGGGACTATCGATTCACGCCGTACTCTCATTGAAATACGGTGTGGTGCATTCGCCGGCCGGCGGCAACCGCGTGCTCCTGAAGCTTCGGGACGTCAGAGGATTCGTTGGCGTGAACATCAAGGTAAGCGCACGTACTTGCTTGGTTTGCCAGCTCAGAACCACCCCTTCTTCATTTTATTCGGCGGGAACTTCTAGCCCAAAATTTATACGTAAGTCGTTCCCGAACACAGAGTGCCATCAAGAGACCTTCGGCAGGTCTGCGTCGTCACATCTCTTTGGTGCCGAAACCAGGGACCGTTAGATTTCCTTCGAGGTTGCATTTTTTATCGTACCTACATAATAACGCTGGTATTTTTCGTACATAAGAAAATCGTATTTCAATACCTGTCTCGATTCCTCATACCTAACAGTTTTTATTATCTTTATCTAACAGTATTTTCCATAACATCTAACGCAAATAGCATACATTTCAAGATAAATTCTGTAAAATACATGACTTGTAACTTTTTCATAAGTTCAGGTAGTTTGATTATACATTATAAAAGGGGAAGACCGTCCATTTTGTATTTCGCTGCGTTGAAGTTTAGGTGAATTCCAGTAAGATCTATTCCATTCAACTCATTCGATCATTTTATACGTCACAACCGTATTTCGGTTATCAGTCAACCATAGATAGGATCCTTCTAGGTTCATTCGTGCCTCGTTTGAGCGTCACCGCGACTTATTCACTCATCGTTCTGTTCATTCAGATTTGACAACTGTCATTCGTTTAACCTGTGTACATCACATAATCGGTGAATTCAAAGTTGCTTCAGATAATTAGCTAAGCAATTCTATCAATTTAGCCGTGTTTATCTAATTTACTAATCGGCTGTAGTACTACATGCAAGCTAAATCGCCGTAACAGGTTCCCTAATCATTGGTATTCGTGATCAGCTGTTGTCATTCATCTTAATTCGTTTACATTCTGTATTCCGTGAATTAAAAGTTACTCCAGATCATTGGATAAGCAATTTTATCAATCTATCGGTGTTTATCTAATAACCTAATCGGCTGTAGTAATTTCTATTCAACCTAACTCAGTACAAATTATAAGAACTCAGAGAAACAACGTAAAAGATGTATAAAACATTTAATTAAAAATAAACTTATATGTAGAACGAAATGCTAAGTTGATGTTGAGCCGTCGGTGTCCGCGAACCAAGAGAGCGATTCCCTGGTGTCGGTGCAATATATCAGCTAGGCGCGCCACCGCGCTCCACCCGCGCCCGTGCGTTGCTATCTTCGCAGCCGGCAACTTCATGACGGTCCTCGAGCGCCATCTACAGCGCCTTACAGTCGGCCTTCCTGATACAGCTGCGCGCCCCGCGTAGCTCTGGCTCCTTGGTGCTGATGACTACCCCAGCTCGCTCACGACCTCCCGATGTGGCGACGACTCGGTGAAATTGGCATCTTAATGCCAGTTTGAACTGACGTCTGAATCTCAGTGTGATTGACGTCTTAATGTCAACTTGATCTGACGTCTGAATGTCAATTTTATTGACTTCTTAATGTCAACTTGAACTGACGTCTGAATGTCAATTTTATTGACTTCTTAATGTCAACTTGAACTGACGTCTGAATGTCAATTTAATGACTTCTTAATGTCAACTTGAACTGACGTCTGAATGTCAGTGTGATTGACGTCTAAATGTCAATTTGAACTAACGTCTGAATGTCAGTGTGATTGACGTCTAAATGTCAATTTGAACTAACGTCTGAATGTCAGTGTGATTGACGTCTAAATGTCAATTTAAACTAACGTCTGAATGTCAGTGTAATTGACGTCTAAATGTCAATTTAAAGTGATGTTTCAACATCAGTGGCCACCAGTGATTGACGTCAAATGTTAACTGAACTGACTAAATGTCAGTGCGATTGGCTTCTGAATGCCTACTTCATCCGACTTCTTAATGTCAGTATGAATAACTTCTTAATGTTTACATAACCCAATCTAATAAAATAAAACTGTTTGTGGTTATAATGATGGCTTACCCTTCAGGGTCCACATCATAAATGTCGTGTCACAATAGCCTCCTAAGGTTTTGTCTTCCTCCTAAGGAACTACTCACGACCAATTATCAATAATACACCCTCTTAAGGCTAAATGCATTATTTAATTTAGTTTATAAGGTTATGTTCAAATTAAACACCTCTTAAGGTTAGCGCTATTGAAACAAAGATCGATCATAAATTATTTATAATATCAACAATTACTAAAAATGGATCCATTTAACAATTTTTAACTGTGCACAAATCAATGAAATAAATCGTTTTGAACAACATTACTTTTGTATTTCTTTACTCAGAATTAGAATTGTCAGACTCATCGGAATGATTGCAATGGAAAAGTTTTAACTTATCCCTGGCCAAGACATTTTCATAAAGTCGACCACGGTTACGTGTACTCTTAATCACGTACCGATCATGAGGCAAGACCTTTACAATTTTATATGGCCCGTCAAAACGAGGCATAAGTTTACCACTGCGTAAACCCTTACGAATGATCTTTCTTTCGGCAAGAACTAGATCACCTATCTTAAAAGGTGCTTCATAACGCCGTTTTTGATCATATTTATCCTTTGCCTGCTGAGACAATTTAGCTGATCTCGTGACAGCGGCTTCCCTCAACTCGTCTAAATTAGGTGACCTATCGGGCACAACTATATCGCCTACAAGTCTAGGTCGAAACCCATAAAGAAGTTCCAATGGAGTCTTACCCGTACTATTATTTACGTTAGAGTTTAATCCTAACTGTACTTTAGGCAAGTATTTCTCCCAGTCATTTTGGTCATCACCAACGTATGCTACAAGGGCGTCAAGTATAGTTCTATTAAAACGTTCTATCTGCCCATTCGCCCTTGGGCTAGCGACTGCCGTCATGACATGCTTTATTTGCCTTTGAGTGCAATACTCTTTGAAATCTTTGCAACTAAAAGCTTTGCCACGGTCACTTATTATACGACTTGGAACACCAAAAGTTTTAATTAATTGGTCAAACGTCTGCAATACATATTTACAACTGACGTCTCGAACAGCTTCGATCCATATAAACCTCGTGAAAGCATCTATTATTGCTAGAATGTGCATTTTGCCTGATGGGCTTTTACAGAACGGGCCAAGATGGTCCACATGAACAGTGTGAAAAGGTACGGCCACCTTTTTAATTGGATGTAACAAGCCCACACGACGGCCAGTTGGTTTTTTAGCATATTGACATGATATACAACCACGAGTGTACTTTTGAATAAACCGACGCATACCATGAAACCAGTACTTTGACCTTATGGCATTGTAAGTTTTATTAAAATTAACGTGACCGTTATTATCATGGAAACTTTGAACGAGAGACCAACGTGATATTCGTGGAACGACTACATTTTGACTATTTCCAACTTTTTTATATAATACACCATTCTCAAACAAGAAATCTTTAGCTAAGCCATTAGTTATGCCCTTTGAAACCTCATCCTTCAACTGGTTCACGAGACCACGCAACGAGTCGTCATCCTGCTGCACACATTCGATTAGGTCTTTATCGACACATCGCATAACTGAATCCACAGGATTACGACTCAGCGCATCCACGTGAGCCATGGATTTGCCGGCACGATACTCAACAGTAAAGTCAAAACCTTGAACTTCAAGCCACCACCGGGCAATACGGGGAGACAAATCTCGTTTGCTCCATGTCCAGCGTAATGCGCTACAATCGGTCACTAGGACAAATTTTAAACCTGACACGTATATCTTAAACTTTTTCAGGCTCATGACAACAGCTAACGTCTCTAGTTCGAAACTGTGGTACTTTTGTTCGACAGACGTAGTCTGTCTACTGGCATATGCGACTGGTTTCCACGCATCGTCCGGCTGCTTCTGAAGCAATATTCCACCTAATCCTATTTTGGACGCGTCTGTATGAATTTGGGTTTCATAATCCGGATTAAACAACGCCAACACAGGTTGCTTTACTAAAATTGACTTAATGCGGTGAAATGCAAGAGACTGTTCTTCACCCCATACCCATGGTTGGTCCTTTTTGGTGAGGATAGTGATAGGACGAGCGAGGCTAGCAAAATTAGACACATACTTCCTAAAATAATTTGCTAGACCCATAAATTGACGTACCTGATGTACATTTTGCGGCACAGCAAAATCATGTACTGCATTGAGCTTATACTTGGATGGCCTGACTTCGCCATCGCACACCTCATGCCCTAAGTACTCTATACTTGAAACTAAGAAAGAACACTTGTCTAACCTGAGCGTCACATTAGCATCCCGTATTTTCTCTAATACGGCCTTAAGACGGCGCAATGCATCATCATAATTTTCAGCGTAAACGAGAATATCATCTAAATACGCTGTCGCACATTGGAATCGTAAAGAACCGAGAATATTGTCCATTGCGCGCTGAAACACTGACGGTGCATTTACCAATCCAAAGCTCATACGTGTATGCTGGTAGTGCCCATCCGGTGTTATGAACGCTGTATACTGTTTACTATCATCAGCAATTTGAATACAATGATAGGCTGACATATCAAGACAGGTTAAAACGCGTTGCTTGGATAACCGGTCTAACTGATCTTGTATTACAGGTAAAGGATACCGTTCTTTTTTAGTAATTTTATTTAATGCACGGTAATCCACGCACATGCGTACTTCACCCGACTTTTTGGGGACCAATATGACGGGACTGGCATATGGGGAATTTGATTTCTCCACAATTCCTTTACTCAATAAGCCTGACACAATATCACGGACTTTCTCCCGATCTCCTGAAGACATTCGATACGGACGGTAATAAATAATCTTCGTATCAGTTAATTCAATGTGCATTTGGACTGAACATTTTCCAATTTTATTTTCACTACCCGAAAAACAATCGGAATAGTCGTGCAGTAAAGATTCAAGGTCGGTCACGACATTCGGTTCCAGGTAATCACCTGTTTTGTATTTATTATTACCGGCCGTAATCGTCGCTCGCGCCACGCATCGTTTTATGACCTCATTAGTAATATTAATTACGTTTACGACAACTTTGCCATCAATAATCTCGGTGTCGTATTCGGGAATAATACACTCCGCCCTCGGCGTATTACATTCAGTAGCACGCAGTATAATCGAACCAGAGACAAAATCAAAACAAGATAATAGTATTTTATTTACACCGGGTTTTAAAATTACTTCGTCACCCGAAACCAACTTGACGCGCTCAACGTCACTACATGAATCAGGTAGTTCAAGAAATTGATTTGCATTAAATATATTTAAAGATGTTGGTGTTTTAATCACACAAACGGTAGAATGCTCTGTCAAAGGTTGGCCTATTATAGCACCAATATCTTGAGCAGAGTCAGGTACTATGAAAGCCTTACAATCACAAGTAGCCTCGTCAACTTGAATCTTAACAACTACCACACCGATTGGATTGGTTTTTGAGCCACCAAAACCGGACAAAACAATATTTTCGCAAGGACTTGCTTCTAATTTTAATCGACTAGCTACTGATTCTGTTATTGTGACACAAGCGCTTCCAAAATCAATAAAACCATACACAGAGAAATCATTAATTTTTACGGTCATGTAATATTCGAACTACCCGACGCATCAGTGATAACGCGCACAGTATGTCATTGTTTGTCATTTTCTTTGTTAGAACTTGTACGACGATTTTTAAGTTTAAGACAGTCTTCTTTTATGGGACCTGTTTTTCCACAGTAACTGCATTTTTTTATTTTTAATGTAACAATTAGTTTCGTCATGACCGCGCTTGTTACAGAATACACACACCAAAGTCGTACTGTCTTGCTTCCGAGATTTATTATTACACTTATTTGCAGTATGGCCTCGTCGTTTACAAATATTACACTTTAATTGGTCATCATAATGACTATTGTACTTTTTATTGCGATTAACATTTACGCTTGCCGGGCGCCTAAACGATGACAAGTAATTTAATAAGCTAATTGGGTCACGACAACTCGCGGAAATAGCCTTTTAGTTTAGAGGAACAATTAAATATAGCAGTTTTTTCGTCCCAACCGTACATGTTTGAAGTACCCTCAACTTTTCTAATCCATTGTTCCATTGTTATCAAAGAAATATGAGGATCGAATTCCGGTATTGGATCACTACGACCGACATATCTTAAAGAAGTTGAGCACGAGGTATGAATATTATGATGGCAATGTGGTGGACTTGCAGTGGTAGCTTCTAACGACGGGGACTATCACCGATGCCGATTGCACGCAACTTTCAGAACGTACTTCACGAGAGTTATCTCCAACGCATGGATCCTTTGCTACGGTGTGTGCCATCGGGGACTCGTCTCCGGAACGCGCTAACGGAATCTCGTTAGGTACTGGTGGCAATAGGTTCACGTAGGGTACCGTGGGTAGCGACGGTGGCGTATACGAACGCCCACCAGATGTGGCATCTTCGCCTTGATTTCCCTCATTCGACGCAGCGCTCGAACTACCCCCCGATTCGGGTATTACGCTAACTCTGCCTTGCAAGACTTGATTTTCCAATAAGGCTACGCGTTCTAGTAATCTACGTGTATTAACATCTTTGACTAAACGGCGACGCAAGGATTTTTTATTGTCACTATCGTCCTTATTTTTACGTTTACTTTTTTTGTGGTGTCCCATTATTGTAGAATAATCACACGAAGCAATAGATAGGGTACACAGTCAAGTGAAATGCAAGTGTAAAATAAAGTCAACCAATAGTCAAACACGGTACTGTATCAGTACACCAATAGTTATTATTTAAAACACTTACGTGGGTTGCAATAGTTCTTCCCGCTTCTGAGCTATAAGAACTCAGAGAAACAACGTAAAAGATGTATAAAACATTTAATTAAAAATAAACTTATATGTAGAACGAAATGCTAAGTTGATGTTGAGCCGTCGGTGTCCGCGAACCAAGAGAGCGATTCCCTGGTGTCGGTGCAATATATCAGCTAGGCGCGCCACCGCGCTCCACCCGCGCCCGTGCGTTGCTATCTTCGCAGCCGGCAACTTCATGACGGTCCTCGAGCGCCATCTACAGCGCCTTACAAAATGTAAACGGCCAGTCATTTCTCCGACTAGGTGTCTCACGTAAACAGGTTCCCCACTCACTAGCATCGTGATCAATCATTGCGTCATACATTCCTTTTGTTGATTTTGTAGGCCTCATAGTAGTGCTACGAGCTACCGTGCTACGGCGTAGGCGTGTACCTTACCGCTACGAACTAAACTATTATCTTATCAGTGATTTCTTTATTAGCTATAATTAAGATACGTTAACATTGCATATAACTTACGCGAATTGTTCTAGAGGTGTTTTCTTTTTAACTGTTTTAAATACACGACACAATGTCTTTTGTTCCAAAGCGTACAACTCGTAAACTAAGTAGATCTAAATCAAAACACGTTGAAGTAGAACACTATACTAGCCAACACTTACCTGTATTACGTCGAAAACGTACCATAGCTTTGAATCGTTTATTGAAGGCGCTCCAGGTAGGTCACTTAGCACGCAGTGATGATAGTCAAACCGATCTTTTCCTTTCGTACTGCGATCAACTCGATAAATGGACTTCAGACTTTGAGCAGGCGCACCTTGCTATAATTGGTATTTTGGAGTCATCTGATCAGGATGGAGATGATGAGGATGAGATTCAGGCTCACTTTGATGATACCTGTCTTCAAGTTAGGTCAATTTGTCGTCAGTTCACAAAAGTTAATTTGAACTCGTCTGAAATCCCTTATCAATCTAACGCTTCTTCATCGTCATTGTCACGTATTCGACTTCCTAAAATTCAATTACCTACCTTTTCGGGTAACATTAAGCAGTGGTCAGAATTTATTGATACATTCAATGCGCTCATTCATACGAATCCGTCTCTTCAAGATGTTGAGAAATTCCATTACCTTATTTCATCATTGAGTGGTGATATGGTATCACTTATTCGAAAATTTCCCATAACGGGTGATCACTACTTGGACGCATATGCGGCGTTGGTTGCGCGGTATTAAGATAAGCGTGATCTAGCATACACGTGTTGGCAAGACGTGTTAGATGTTAACTTCAAACTCGAAAATGCTACCGACTTTCGGGCAACGTTAGATTCACTTGATGAGAATTTATGTATTTTGAAAAAGCTTAACCTTCCAGTTCAACATTGGGATTTTACTATAGTTTATCACATCTTCTCTAAGCTGGATTCTAAAATTCGCTGTGAATTTGAAGAAAAGTGTGGCCATAAGGAATTCCATACTTTAAGTGAACTAAAACAATTTCTCCATTCGAAGTGTGAGGCACTTATGCGTGATAGTCACTTTGTTAACGCAAGTAAGGTCACTCACCAGACCAAGGCTGGACCCGCAGCCTCAGCAAATAAAGCTGCTAAGCGTCCTAATACCTCGCATTCACTTTTAGCTGATAGTTCTGTAAATTCTAACAATGCTGAAAATCCTTCAACTTCCAATAAAAAGGCCGAATCCAATAGTCAAGATAACTCTCAAAATAATAAACCGTCTAAGAAAACAACAGAAGAACGTATGTCGGTGGCTGTTGAGAAGAAGTGGTGTTTTAACTGCCTTAGATCTTCACATCAAATTAAGGATTGTCAATCTGTTTTTCGTTGTATGAAGTGTAAACATAAGCATCATACGCTGCTTCATACTGATCGAGTTGACCGTCCCTCTGGCGATGCTGAGTCACAAGCAGTGACCCTGGTCACTAGGGATTCTCATCAAACTTTCCCTTCTAAATCTTCTTTAAATTCTACCGTGCTGCTTGCCACAGCAATAATTCAAGTTCAAGATTCGAACGGACAGTTTCACTCCTTCCGTGCACTGTTCGATATGGGCAGTCAGAACAATTTTATTACTAAGAACGCTGCACAGTGTTTACATCTTAAGCCAACTTCATGCGAAACTAATATCAACGGTTTAGGTGGCATTGCTGCTAGCATTACCGGCTTAGTAAATTGTTCGATTGCATCTAAAAATCAACGTTTGTTTAACGTGGATCTTCATGTTATTTCTCACATATGCGGTGATCAGCCAATAGCTAAACTCAATACCGTGGGCTGGTCACACATTCATTCGCTACCTTTAGCAGATCCTGGCTTCGATGTTCCAGGACCTATCGACATTCTGTTGGGCGCAGATGTATTCGCTGATACGCTTTTAAATCAACGCGTCAAGGGTGCTGTTAATCAGCCTGTTGCTTTCCGTTCCGTTTTCGGCTGGTTGTTATTAGGTCGAACCTCTCTTGTGACCTCGTCACTTCTTCAGTTTTCTTCGAAACCTGATAATGAGCTGTGCACTCTCGTTCAGCGGTTCTGGGAGATTGACAGCATGCCCAGGGCTCCGTCTCTTACACCTGATGAAATAGCATGCGAGCAGATTTATGCTTCTGAGCACGTCCGTGACTCTTCAGGTAGGTATGTCGTCCGACTTCCTTTCAAGGATAGTTGTGAACCTATATTCGAGAGCTCTCGGGATATCGCACTTCGCCGGTTTCACGCGCTGGAGCGCCGCCTTTCACGCGATCCCGACCTACACCGACAGTACTTAGAGTTCATGGATGACTATATGCAGTCTGGTCACATGTCCTTGGTCGATTCGACAGACCTAAACAAGGGTAAATATTATATCCCGCACCATTGTATTTTAAAACCGGATAGCGCCACAACTAAATTACGAGTAGTCTTTGACGCGTCTGCCAAAGACGCTCAAGGAAAATCTTTAAACGACACGTTGCTAACAGGACCTAAACTACAAACCAATGTCGCTGCCGTGCTTCTCCACTTTCGTGTACCCGCGTTTGTCTTTATGGCTGACATTCGTCAGATGTATAGACAAATCCTTATCGTTGATGATCAACGCGATTATCAACGAATCTTATGGAGAACCGGACCTGGACAGGGTTTACAGGAATTTAAGCTGAATACTGTAACCTATGGTGTCTCATCCGCGCCATATTTGGCTTGCAGGACTCTCCAGCAGTTGGCTGAAGATGAAGGAGCTAACTTTCCTCTAGCTCAACAGATTCTCAAATCGAATACTTACGTGGATGACGTCGCCACTGGATTTGCGACCATAGAATTAGCTCTAGAGGCCAAATCACAGGTAATAAATCTGTTTAAACGTGGTCATTTTCAACTTAGAAAATGGGCCAGTAACGACCCGCGGTTTATGTCGGATCTCCCTCCAGAAGAGTGTCTGCTGGATCCTAAATCGTTTTCTGACGACCTACCCTCCACAATCAAGGTGCTTGGGCTCAAATGGGACCCAGCATCTGATGCGTTTTTGTTTGATGTCAAGCCCTCTGGTCGGCCGTGTACCAAGCGACATATCTTAAGCGAGATCGCAAGGGTTTTTGACCCGTTGGGATTTCTCTCCCCTCTAAGCATCAAAGCAAAAATTTTACTACAGAAGCTTTGGCTACTCGGTGTTTCTTGGGATGAAACTCCTCCCGAGAACATAGCTTCTGTTTGGAGGGCCTTTTGTGATCAGTTATCGATCATACAAGACTTGAGAGTGCCGCGCTGTCTTGCTTCTCGAAGCGTGCAGGCGTATGAACTCCACGGGTTCTGTGATAGCTCCGAGCTAGCATATGGGGCAATTCTTTATATGCGTATTCTATTCGCTGACGGCGCCATACAGGTGCTACCGTTATGTGCTAAAGCTCGTGTTGCTCCTATTAAGAAGCTGTCGCTGCCACGTTTGGAGTTGTGTGCGGCTGTGGTTCTCGCGGATCTTGTTAAATTCGTTCTTGACACTTACGATGGTAAACTTTCGTTTCGTTCGATTCACTTGTGGTCTGACTCGACAGTCGTCTTATCCTGGCTTCGTTCGCATGCCTCTCGATGGACCACGTTTGTTGCCAATCGGGTTAGCGCTATTCAAGATGTTGTCCTTACGGAATCGTGGCATCATGTCGCCTCCGCCGACAACCCAGCTGACGTATGTTCACGGGGACAGCTGCCACATGATCTGCTTCATAATACGTTGTGGTGGTCAGGTCCGTCCTGGCTATCACAAACTTCCACCCATTGGCCAGAAAATTCGAAATTTCCTATTCTTAACGACACAGAAGAGGCTGTAGTGCGTACCGAGGAACGTATGTCTGTCGTGCTAGTCACTGAACCCGCATCAAGTGATAATCACACCCTCGACTTTCTTCTAACACGTTATTCGTCACTTGATAAAATTATTCGTATAATATCGTACTTGCGACGGTTCCTTCTGAGCCCGAGTAACCGTAACTTAAGTGAATATACCACGGAAGCCGAGAACTATAAATCGTTGCTGTCCATCGTTAAATACGTCCAATCAACATCGTTTGCCGATGAGATTCACCAACTTAACTCTAATCACCCGTTATGTAAATCGCTGCGCAAACTCAATCCGTTTCTTGACAAGGAGGGCATCCTCAGGGTGGGCGGTCGCATCTCTCGCGCTGGTATCGAATACGATCAAAAGCATCCTGCGTTGCTGCCCTGTAATCATCCTTTCACGTTTAAGCTCATCGAGTCCGTTCATCGTCGTCATTGCCACACTGGACATAATACGACCCATTACCTAGTCTTGCAACGCTTTTGGGTTTTATCCGCGAAACGCGCCATTCGTCGATGTTTGTCCCAGTGCATTCGTTGTTACAAGACAAATCCTACACCGTTACAACCGTACATGGCGGATCTCCCATCGTACCGTGTGACCCAAGTCAAGCCGTTTTCGGTGGTCGGTGTTGACTTCGGCGGACCGTTTCGCATCAAGGTCGGGAATTACCGCGGAGCCAAGATGGACAAAGCATATCTTTGTCTATTCGTTTGTTTGTCAACAAGGGCAGTCCATCTTGAGGTTGTGTCGTCTCTTTCTACTGAAGCCTTTGTGGCTACGTTACGCAGATTCGTCGGTCGTCGCGGTCGGTGTAGCGTGATTCACGCGGATTGTGGCACAAACTTCATTGGCGCTCGCAATTATCTATCTTCACTCGAGCCAGCGTCACAAGCTCTCAATATAAAATTCGATTTCAATCCTCCCTCCGCACCTCACTTTGGTGGCGTGTGGGAGATCCAAATAAAAGCCGCAAAATCGCATCTTTATCGCATCGTAGGCAATCAGGTGTTAACGTTCGAAGAACTTAGCACGCTGTTTGTTCAAATCGAAGCCGTGTTGAATTCGAGACCTTTATGTCCGTTGAGCGCGGATCCTAACGATTTAAACGTTTTAACCCCGGGTCATTTCTTGACTTTGGAACCGTTAACGGCAGTCCCAGACGCGGATTTTGGTAATACAAAACTATACCGCCTTAACCGATGGCAACTTATCCAATCGTTTCTTCAAAACTTTTGGCTTCGCTGGAAGAACGAGTATTTGCACTCGTTAACGCTGCGCGCAAAATGGACGAAAACTTCAAAACCGTTATCGATGAATTCTATCGTCCTCATCAAAGATGATAATCGGGCTCCTTTGCAGTGGTCTCTGGGAAGGGTAACCGAGTTACATCCAGGCCAGGACGGCATCGTCCGCGTAGCTACGATCAAAACGCAAAACACTTTTATCAAGCGCCCGCTCGTAAAGTTGTGTCCTCTTCCCATCGAACCTGCTACTGACTAACTTGCAACCTTTAACTTAGTCTATTAGTTTTAAGTGCTTAACATGTAATTTTAGCCTATTACTTATCGATTATTCGTAGTGTATTCTCATCTTTATCTATTTAACTTATCCGGAAAATACCAGCTGTATTTTGGTGGGCGGTATGTTCACTATTCGTCAAGTTTCATAATGCGTTTTGTTCGCGCTTCCTAAATTCAAATTTTCCCGCCGACTACGTGTTCTCGGTGGTGTCGAGCGAACAACCAATCAGGGCGCCGTTTAGCGCATGCGCTTACCAGTGTCCTGGGACCGCCAACTCAATTAGAGAATGAACGGAACGCGCGACCACGCCGCTCGATGGTGTAAAAACTTTTTAACCAAAACCCCTTTTAAAAAGACTGAAGATCAACCGAATTCTATTGTGCCTGGATTGTGTAAGGTGCGATATTCCCGCGGGAGTGTGTGGGACTATCGATTCACGCCGTACTCTCATTGAAATACGGTGTGGTGCATTCGCCGGCCGGCGGCAACCGCGTGCTCCTGAAGCTTCGGGACGTCAGAGGATTCGTTGGCGTGAACATCAAGGTAAGCGCACGTACTTGCTTGGTTTGCCAGCTCAGAACCACCCCTTCTTCATTTTATTCGGCGGGAACTTCTAGCCCAAAATTTATACGTAAGTCGTTCCCGAACACAGAGTGCCGTCAAGAGACCTTCGGCAGGTCTGCGTTGGCACCAAACTTAGTGGAACGTGTTTCTCTAAACTTATGAACTTTCACGAAAAATCGGTATACGGGGTAAATTACTACAACGCGTACACATTTAATTAAGTTTGTGACTGTGTCACCCGACACATCCACCCCCACACCATCATTTTATTTATTATTTATTTTGGTCAGTGGGTAGTCTCATATTTATTAATTTAAAATAGGTGCACCAACAGTAGGTACAATACTATTACATTTATCGATAAGAGTACACATGTTACAGTTCTAATGTATGTTTCAATATGTGTACACAGCATTCTTAGTACATTAAAGAGATCAAATAAGTGACTTACAGTATTATGGTGGTCATCAACCTACCTTTCCTCACACACTTCAGTTGCACACATTGACTATTCACCTCACTTGCACATTTCACTGGACAGTTTACTTCACATCCATTACACTACACTTTAACATTTTTTTTTTTTGCAATAAATCATTTATCTACGTTTTCGAATTAGCCATTGCATTGTATGTAAGCTACATTTCATTCGAGGTGAGAGTTATTCTTACAATTATGTTTATTATAACTACGTGAACCTTTGTGAATAGAGAAAATAAAGAAATTGTATTATTGTACTTCACGGGGCCTCACCTTAATTTGTACTGTGATTTTAATTATTTTAAGCAATCATAACTTCAATGTTAAAACACCGTACACCGTCTTTTTTTTTTCTTTTTTTTTTTTCGTGTTATTATTTAATAATAAAAGCACACAGTAGTCCTGTTAATCCTCGTCGCCAAAATGTGGTATTTCCCTCTATATTATCGGCTCTCAGACACGCGCACGTCCGTTCACTTCCGCAGTTCAAAGGTAACTCCTGTACGCGCCGAGAGACGACACAATGCTTCCCTCTCTTTCACTCACAGACACTACATGTATCATTTCTAATAATTATCAATATTGCTTAGATAATATTTTACAGACAAAACATATTTTGGAGTCCTTAGGATTCATAATTAACATTAAAAAGAGTTGTATGATTCCGAGTAATGTTTGAAAATACCAAATATGTTAGCCTTCCTAAAGAAAAACGAAATTTAATTAAACAAGAGTTACAATCGTTTCAATTGAAATCTCGTTGTAAAATAAGACAGTTTGCTCGCTTGGTAGGCCTCCTCACTTCATCCTGCCCCGCGATTCAGTACGGTTAGCTTTACACCAAGCAGATGGAAAGATGAAAATACCTTGCATTATGTAAAACGAGTAATTATGATAGCCACATGTCAGTACCACTGTATTTGCAGGACGATTTTTCCTGGTGGTTAAAATCTATTGATACCGCAGTGAATCCTATTAGACGGGACAGCTACTGTATAGAAATATTTTCAGACGCTAGCAAAAAAGGGTGGGGGGCAGCATGCGGTGAGGAGACCGCCAGTGGCCAGTGGAGTAACACAGAGTCTAACGAGCATATTAATTGTCTAGAACTCCTGGCTGCTTTCTTGGGATTACAAACATTTGCAAAAGGATTAAAAAATTGTCAGGTGTTACTACGCGTTGACAACACAACTGCTATTTCGTACATAAACCGTATGGGTGGAGTAAGATTTCCACATATAACTGAAATCACAAAATCTTTGTGACAGTGGTGTGAAGCTCGCGGTATATTTGTATTCGGTTCATACATAAGCTCAGAAGATAACGAAATAGCAGATGCTGAGTCTAGAAAATCTCACCCCGATACCGAATGGAAGCTTACAGATCATGCTTTTGAAAAGATTGTGAGAGCCTTTGGGCAACCAGAAATTGATCTTTTCGCATCAAGATTGAATAACAAATGTGTTATGTACGTCTCATGGAATAGAGACCCAGGAGCATGCGCTGTGAATGCTTTTACTTTAAACTGGTCAAATCTTTGTTTCTACGCATTTCCTCCTTTTGCGGTTAAATTAAAAGTTTTAAGAAAACTTATATACGACCAGGCATTGGAAAATGGAAAATGGAATTGGCAAATGGAACCACAACAATACCCTCCGTATTGTTGCGGTTCCATTTTGGCCCACACAACCCTGGTTTTCACTTTGTCAAAAACTTCTCTGCTCAGAATTAGTTCAGTTTAGACCCTCTGATAAAGTCGCACCCCCCACCGAATAAACCGGTAATCGACAATTCTAAATTTTACAGGAAAAATAAAAAACTGTTTTATGCATATATCTCAGCATAGGTGAATCCTACGATAGCCATTTATACATCAAAACAAAGCAAATAATTTTTTGCAGTCTGTTTTACTGTATGCATTTTTTTTGCAATAGTATATCAAAACAAAGTTATTGACGAAAATAATGTTACTGATATTGTAGGACAAAACAATTGTATGCAACACATCATTACGATATTATTCGCGTGTAACCTCAACGATATCGTTGTAAGTATTAATCCATTACGGTATTATTCGTTGAAATTCGGTACCGAAAAGCCTGCCGGCAATATGATATTACGATATTATCCAAGCGATAGTGTATACAGTAATACAACATGACAATAATATTCGTCGATATGTAGTGTCAAAAGATTAACAGTAATGTAATGTTGCAAATATTATGATTTATTAAATAACACAGTAAAAACTTATTATTTGATTTGTCAGTAGCTTGCAATATTAGAGAAAGTTCATAATAATGCTGGATAATTTAATTTATTTTATTTTATTGTGGTTGGGTGCCTAGCAAACACAATAAACTCATCAGAAACAATGCAGCTTTAAGACAAGGTAGTACTAATTGTCGCTAAGCAGCTTGCAAACAAATTGATTGACGATACATACGAATATACCTACATAATTGCGAATTTGTGAAAAGTTATGAAGTTATGGAGACTACCCGCTGACGTACGTGAAATGATAAACGAGAAGAACGCAGCTATCCGTGCCTACGACAACATACCCTGGGATGCTTACTAAGCTCACATGCACAACTTACAGAGCGTGTTGTAAGGAAGCGCATAAGCGGCATCGTTACACTCGATAGGACAAGGTGCTCAACCAATTTGAGCCCACCCACCAAGCTTTCTGGAAAATGCAAAGAGAGATGCGTGCCACCGTCGAGGCTTCGATGCTTCTTCTTATCCGCCCCGAGCGTCGCATTCGACAGCCTGGAGTCTCAATGCTCTCCCAGCTCTCTACCAGTAGACAAATGTCACCTCGCCATAGTGAATGCCGATGTCGAATGTAGATCCGCTCTCACTCCCGTAAAAGACCCCAATGATCCTGTGCCTCCAGTCATACCCAACGAAGTACATGACATCATAAAAAGGCTTTAGCCGCGGAAAGCACCCGGTTCTGATGGAATCACCAATAAGGTGCTCAAACTCCTCCCCGCCCAGGTAATAGTGTCAATGGAAGCCATCTTTAATGACGCCTTGAGAAAAAAAAACAGGCACAGATAATTCCCAGGTATGGAAAAAGGCCACTGTTATCAATACCTATCCGCAAACCCGGTAAGCCCAAGGCGGAACCATGTAGCTACTGGCCTATCAGTCTTCTGTATGCGTTCGGCATTAAAAGACAGGCGCAAACCCGCCGCGGTGCACGCTGTGCACGGGCACGCGGTGCATTTTAGCTGCGTTGATTCATTTGTTTGATAACGTGGGTCTACGTATCAACTGCAGTATATACTATACGCTCACGACTATGTACAATTGTAGCGTGCGTGGCCCACTGCGGTATGGTCGTGGGTATTCGTGTATACTGTGTACCGCATGCACAGCGCCATTGATAGCGATGAGCTATGTGAGCGCCTTATTCGAACAAGCTACGCATGTACTAATGACGTCAAATCATGCACAGCGTGTCCGTAGCTTACGGTGGTCACATTCACATACATTTTCTTGCAAAGCAAAGCTCCGTTGCCTCTCCGTGCGCAGGTGTGTGTTTTCGCCTTTATTTATAAGCGACATAAAGACTATGCCGAGGCTAAGAGTCTCATTTCCAACGAGCAATTCGGTTTCAGGACCAAACACTCGTGTATCCAACAGGTCCACAGCATCGTCGAGTATTTGAGCGCTGGAGCGATGACGGGCGGGTTTTTCTTCGACATAGCAAAAACATTCGACAAAGTCTGGCATAACGGCTTGTACATGCTGTACCAACTAGGAGTGCCAGACCGTCTCGTGCTCATCCTACGAGACTCTCAGTCGGATCGCACCTTCCGCTATTGCGATAGCGGGGAAGCTCTCTCCTCACCTCGAATGGGGAGAGGAGTCACTCCATTCGAGCCACCATCTCCCCGCTTATATTCACGCTTTTACGCTGTTACGTGCTGTCGAAGCAAAAAGGCTCAGTTAGCCCTGTTCGCGGACGACGCGTCCATATATTACACTGGTCGTTATAAGAATGCTATTGCCAAAAACCTATAAACCTCAGCCGACGTCTTAGATGCTTGCATCCGGAAGTGGAGGATTAAGGCTAACCCCGATAAGACTCAGGTGGTTCTTTATTTTAAACCGCGTATCAATTCCACCTCCCCCAGCCCGATCACTCTGTACGGTAAGCCTATCCCTTGGGAGAAGCAAGCCGCGACGCTCTAAGTGTAGTCGCTTAGTTTGTAAGTCTTTTGCCCTGGCTGGAGGCCTGACACTCAAGGCACCCACAGGATAGTCGGGTTAAGCAGGCGACAACCTCCTAGGTTGAACTGCGAGATGCCATTCACAAAAAAAATACAAATTTACTCTTCAATCACAATGGATAACAAATGAATAATACTGTATTCATTCATTACGTACCGACACCATCATAATATTTTATTGTACAAACCGCTTGCTTTAAGAATATTAACTATTATGAATTTATGATACAGTGAACGGCATTACGATTTTAATACGTCTCTGTCATGTTGTGTAAAACAACATTACCAAATCCTGTGAATTAAAATAATACACGAATATAATTGTATTACACTTTATTACGTGGAACAAGATATGCGTTTTTACGCGAATAAAACGGTAATCGTCGCTTACCGAAAAAGTTAAAGATTGCATAATCTGTAACAACTTGTAACGATACTATTCGTGCAAAAAGTGTGTTAAGATTTTTCGGGAATAATATTGTTAAGTCCATTATGGGACCATTGAAATTATTGTACTTTTGCAAATATGCATAGAAAAATTACGAAAAAAAATTAAAAGGTATAATCAATGCTATAAATATCGAATATGCAATAAAACGTAAACTATCGTAATAGCACATTACCATATTATTCGGTGGGGGGTGCGAAGTGTTATTTTCTATTTCCAACAGTGTCCCCAAGCTCACGTTGATTGCAGGGAAGTTATCAGGACGGCGTTACGAAACAGAGGAATACCACCGTCATCTTTAGATATTATGATAGCTTCTTTGTCTGAAAAGTCAATAAAACAATATGACGTCGCAATTCGACGTTGGGTAAACTTTTGTAAAACTAACAATATCAAAATACATGAGGCGTCAATTCCGATGGTAATGTATTTTCTCACTGAGTTATTTCATTCCGGTTTACAATACGGATCTTTAAACAGTCATCGCTCTGCTCTGTCTTTGATCTTAGGATCGAGAGTAGGGTCTGATGATGGCGTTGCTAGGCTATCCAAAGGTTTTTACAGACTTCATCCTCCAGCCCCAAAATATAATATCACTTGGGACCCGTCAATAGTGTTAGAATTCTTATGAAAATGGTACCCAAATAATAATTTAAGTTTAGAACATTTAACCAAAAAGACCGTATCTCTGCTCATACTTGTAACTGCACACAGGGTGCAAACCATTAGCAAAATCAAATTAAAAAATATGGCCGTCACTGATGGTCTTATTTTAATCAAGATAAAAGATTTGTTAAAAACATCTCGACCTGGTTTATCTCAACCTTGTTTAAATATTCCATTTTACAAAGATCGGCCGGAAATATGCCCCGCTGCGCTGAGGCTCTTATAGAATATATTAATAGGACAAAACTTTTGAGAAACAATGCCAATAGCCTTTTTATAAGTATCAAAAAAACACATAAATCAGTATTCACAAATACCATCAGTCGGTGGATAAAAGATATATTATCAATTAGCGGAATTGACACTAGTTTTTTCTGCCCACTCCACCAGACACGCAGCTACCTCAGCTGCTCATAGAGCTGGTGTCAATATTGACACAATACGAAAAGCAGCTGGGTGGAGTGGCAGCTCCAATGTTTTCGCTAGATATTATCATAGAGATATTCAATGTGAACAAACTGATCAATTTGCCTTATCAATCCTAACCTCTGATTGATGTTAGATTTAATTACTTAAAGTTAATAATTTATTTTATTTATCTACCCCTAATTAAAGAAAAACTACAATTTAGTTACAGTTTAAATACATATAATGTTTGATTAATATACATGTACCTAAGTATAAAAATTCAGTGTTTTACTATTTCACTATCTTTCAAAACCTACATTGTTATCTTAATCTTGAAGGACGAAGCAACGAAGTATAATTGGAGATTAAACGAACTTACCTGAAGTGAAGTTCTATCCAAATTATACGAGTTGCTTCGTCCGAAGAGCTTAGTTCCCTCCCAACCCTATGAACCCCATACCTAAAGTGAAATATTTTAGGCTTTCAACTAAATGAGTGGCGGTACAGGCATAACTAACAGGAAGACAAGGTAGCCACGAAAAAAAAAAAAAACTTAGTGGATGAAAGGCGATACCCTAGACGTATTACTACCAATGATATTATATAGTAAAAAGAGGTAGATATTGCACTAGCACGCACAAATTGTTGAGGACAAAGTGACACAATTGTTGCACTTTGATAGCTAGCTATCTCTTTCTATCTTATACGTTCCGTATTATCTATCGCTGTCGTAGGTTTAAATTACTCGCAACGATATCTGAACGCCATTCAGTATGAACATGGCGTAAATTACTCGCAACGATATCTGAACGCCATTCAGTATGAACATGGCGTATCTTCTTTATAATATCATTGATTACTACATTGTTATCTTAATCTCTTCGGACGAAGCAACTCGTATAATTTGGATAGAACTTCACTTCAGGTAAGTTCGTTTAATCTCCAAAAATACGCGATTGGAATCTTACTGGACATGACAAAGGCTTATGATAAGGTACTATACAATATTCTACTCGATAAACTATACGGAATCGGTGTTAGAGGAATAACTCATTTATAAATGGTTCTCATCCTACCTACAAAACCGAGAACAATTTGTAGAAATTGACCATTGGGATCATGACACTGGGGAACTCAGCCAAGTACGTTCAAATGCGCTTTGTGTTAAAAATTCAATTCCTCAGGGTAGTGTGGTGGGGTGCTTATTATTCTTGATTTATGTAAACGATCTCCCTAAAATTATGACGGAATCGTGCGTTCTGTTCGCCGATGACATCTCAATATTGACTTCCTGTAATGACTCTCAACGCCTACATGACACTTTAAATAATATTATGATAAATATACAAAATTGAATAAAAGACCATCATTTAGAAATAAACTTATTAAAAACCAAAATAATGCAATTTAGGCCTTATCAAAAAAAACCACTCGATATCAATTTTACGTTTGAAGGTGTCAAAATGGAATGTGTAGATACTTTTACTTTATTAGGTCTGGACTTAGATATTAATATGACGTGGAAAGCACACATACAAAAAATAAAATCAATGCTATCTAGTTTTATATATGCACTACGTGAGCTCAAGAAACCAACAGATTTAAAAACAGCCCTATCTGCTTACTACGCTTACGCATACGCATGGCTTAAGTATGGAATAATTATATAGATCGGACTAACTTACCTAGTGACGTCCGATCCTTAATTATGTGAAGTAATCTCGTCCTCATTTAGTACTTGTAGTTTGCACTTTTTGCTAACTCGCTATCACATTTTTTAAAGATGAATCGATTTCATCAAAACGAAAATGTTATCTGTGGTCCGGTCTTGGCGCGCTCGTTCTTGACATCTGTCAACTCATTCTTTCAAAGCATTATGATCGGGACTTCGAGAAGATAACCGTTACGGTTATCTATCGTAGTCCCGATACATTAGTCAACACAACTTTTAAAAAGGGGTGTAGATAAGACACTTTAAAACACATATAAGTAGGCTGATCTTCTCGGAAGGGTTGGGATACAATGAGGACGAGATTACTTCACATAATTATTAAGGATCGGACGTCACTAGGTAAGTTAGTCCGATCTATATAATTATGCTCCGTAATCTCGTCCTCATTTAGTACTTGTAGATGTTCAAAGAAGTTGTGTTGGTAATATAATCAACATCTTTTAATCATTGAACAATGCAACCTAACATAGGTACTATTCTGAGTATTATTACTTAGGTACCAATTACACATTTATTTAAATAAAAGGTAACATGACATAAATCTTCTCTAACACTAGTATCAACCAGTGTCATATTAATCTTTTAAAGAGCTGAATTACTTTAATCAGACAGTTACCATTGACATTAAATTTAATCAACCAACAATAACAAGCAGTGTGTTCTATAGTATAGAGACTAGAACACACTGCTTGTGCAAAAGCATTAGAATCACTAACTGTATGTAGCTGCTTTTCTTATGTAACAATACTTATCTATGTGAGGGTAGATTTATATTAGTAAACCGTTCGTGGATAAGCTTGTTATAGTCGAGTTACGTTGTGTCATTTTTAAATCGTTCCGAAGTGTCAGTGTCACTGTCAGTTATAAAATTATTTTGACATTGAAGTGAATTGTCAGTTTAAAAAGTCGCCGACACGAATCAGTCTTGAACGAGGCACCGAAGTGACAAGTCAGGTTAGTAAAATAATGTGTTATATGTACTGAACTAGGCTGAATAATTTATAATAAATATTGTTATTGCGTTGATTTATTTGTTGTTTCAATTCTATGATTCCCTTCTGAGGTACGATTACATCTCAGAAGTGGGATTCGCGAGACATTTTTTTTGTGTTGATCCACCCCACGAGCTCGACCGCCGATAAACAAAACTATATTCATAACGGAAAATCAACGCAACCACAATAAGAAATGTGTGGTTTAAAATTACGTGCTAACATTGTGGATCCCAATTTGGTCGAATAGAGTTGGATGCGTTCAACCGTTTTTTTTTTTTGAAAATATTTATTGTTAACGGTGATTATAAATGGTAGATAGATAATATGTAGAAATATTGGTTTAAATTAGCAATCGAATATAATTAACGCCAAGGGATGATAAAAACTTTATAAAATGATCAACAGTTTTCGTGATGAACACAGATTAAAAAAAAAACCACTCTGTTATCTATTTTCGTGTCGGTGGTAAATAGGAGTAGAAATACAAATTAGAAAAAGAAATATAGTGACTATAATTACTAGAAATAAATAAAGAACCCCAAAATGTGCTGCCAATTTTGTGATGCATACAGATTAAAAACACAAATCCCATAAATATGAAGGAGAATAAAATTGAATAAATAAAAATTCTGTAATTTTATGATAGACTGAGATCAATAAATAGTTATAAAATAATGCTGGAATACTTACGTTAAAATTTAAATTCAGTGACTGTATGTATTGCAAGTTTTGTACACAATACATTAACAAAATGTTCTAAGTTCCAGAAAAATGAGCGACAAAGATCCCAGCGCGGATTATCGACGCACCAGCAACCCTTCTTGCAACTACGAAAGGCAGAGGATGCATAGTGAATCATCTCGTGGTCGGAAGCGAGATCTAGGGGAAGTCGAGAGGTGCAGTCGTAGCCGCAGTCGTAGTGGCCGTGGTGATGGCCAACAACAAACGCAAGGATCTCGGAGGCGCAGTCCAGCTCGTGACCGTCGGCACAGCAGCGCAACGCATCATCAACTCAGAAGCCGAAGCATAAGCAGCACGCCAACTCTACTCGAGCAGGAACGTGAGCTGTCCAGGGAGAGGGAAAAACTAAGAACCCTTGAAAACCAGGTACGCAAAGAACGAGAGAGACTAACGGAACGAAACAGATCACGTAGGCGTTTCGAGACGCCTGAGCTTGGATCGAGCAATCGTAAGCGGCCAAATGCTGGCAATAAAAGCCCAATTCGGTACCGTTCCTTAGTCACTCCCGCGAAACGAGACACGCCGAGTGTTGAAAACCATGAAACACGTGACAACAAGAAAACTAAATTGATGACTAAGGACCTGTTTGAAGATTTCTTTTTGAAACTTTTTAAGTCTAGGGCAGGGGATCGTGAATCGTTTTCTAGTTCAACTTTGAATAACGTCGTTCCAGACTTCGACCCTATGTCGAAAGAACAGACTATTCATATCTGGCTCGATAAGGTCGATGAATGTTCAGAGATTTATAATTGGAACGATAAGCAAACGGTTCACTATGCCCTGCCTAAACTTACCGGACTGGCTAAGACATGGTTTCAGGGTCTACCCTCCATTAAGCATACTTGGCTTGAATGGAAATCTATGCTAAAGGAATCATTCCCTGCAACCGAAAATTATGCGGAACTTTTGACAGAAATGCTTAATGGACGGGTACGCTCTGGAGAATCGTATGAACTTTATTATTTTGCCAAAATTAATTTACTGAACAGATGTAAGATATTTGGAAAGCAAGCAGTGGATTGTTTACTTTATGGGGTTGATGACAGGGGAGTTCGTGTAGGTGCTCAAGCTGCAAAATTTGATAAACCAGAAGATGTACTTGAATTTTTTAAGACTATTAAGTATAATAATAGAAATCAGTCGGACTTTAACAAAGATTTCAATAAAGATAAGCGTCCTAGCAATACATCGGCAGATATTAGCTCGGTAAAGAATATTGATAATACGGCGTCAAACAAAAGTAGTGACGGGAGAGGGCCAATTAAGTGCTTTAACTGTCAGGGTGTCGGTCACCCCAGCTTCAAGTGCCTTAAACCGATCGTCAAGTGCACTAACTGTAATTTTATGGGACACGACAGTTCCCATTGTCCTAAATTAAAGGATGAATCTGTCAAAGTATAAGGAGGTCCTTGAGATTTCTTTCACCGAATATAGTAACGATAAGTAAGGTTATGAGTTTATGACAAATATTATCGGAATCGCTACATACTTACCGCTAGAGCGCACTTTAGTAAATATAGATATGCAAGGTGTTTCAGAGAAGGATGTCGAGGTGTTTAGATCACTTAATTAATTATGACGTATTGCTTGGACATAACTTTACTGAAAGACCTACACTTTGGATTATTAAAACTCCAACAGATATAATATTTGAACGGGTAGGACTAGATGATTATCATAAATTGCATTTTTATACCACTTGTGATGTCACAGTAGACATCAGTGAGATGGTTTCAGGCCCTTGAGGTCAAACGTTGCTTGTACTGGAAATATCTATGTAGACACCCCGTTGACTCGATAGTGGGAAAAATACGAATCAATAAATTGTTGCCAATGATAAAATTTACCCCTGGTTGAGTTTTAATACCCCTGCTTGCTCGTCCAGCGATCAAAATGACGATGAGTGATAGCAATCAAAATTAGTAATAATGTTATTTTAAAAATGTGAGTAATGTTGAGTTATCTGATTTATTAAATTAATGTAATATTTAATTAATGTATGGTAAGGGATGATTGTTATATTAAAATGTGAGTGTTTTTATAAGTTATCCGATTTATTAAATTTATGTAATATTGAATTAATTTATGTTAACGGATGATTACAAATTGCGATGTATGACTGATATGATATAGCGTCTGGCATATGAACTTGCCCGTTGATTAGAGATAAGTGAGGGTGCTTTAAGCCGGGCAAGATTGGCGTTGGGATTCGCCGCCCATCAGTGGCTCAAAGTACTGCTGCTGATGACGGAGTGATGGTGAAGGAAGTAGCCTCACTTCGCTCGGCAATAGACATGACGATAGACTGAGTGAGAATGTTTGAACTGGGCAGGATTGGCGTATGAACTCGTCGCCCATGATTAGTTCAAAACATTGCGGCTGAAGCGGTGTGAGAGTGAAGGAAGTAGCTTTCACATCGCTCAAGCTATAGAATAAACAATAATGATGATTTCGAATACCTTTGTTTGTTCGATAGACCGAGTGAGAATGTTTGAACTGGGCAGGATTGGCGTATGAACTCGTCGCCCATGAGTAGTTCAAAACATTGCAGCTGAAGCGGTGTGAGAGTGAAGGAAGTAGCTTTCACATCGCTCAAGCTATAGAATAAATGATAATGATGATTTAGAATACCTTTGTTTGTTCGATAGACCGAGTGAGAATATTTGAACTGGGCAGGATTGGCGTATGAACTCCTCGCCCATGAGTAGTTCAAATCATTGCAGCTGAAGCGGTGTGAGAGTGAAGGAAGTAGCTCTCACATCGCTCAAGCTATAGAATAAACGATAATTAATGATGATTTAATATACATTTGTTTGTTTTGTAAGAATTGAGACTATTTATTTATTTATTTTTATTTTGTTGTCTTTGTTAGATAATCCTTATCTGACCTGTATATTATACTATATAAAGCTCGATTACCACTGACTGACTGACTCACTCACTGACAGAATTGTTCTCCCAGATGGTGGATGGGGAGGGGGGTATATTTTGACAGATTCGTAAGCAAGTAACTCCCGTGAGTATGGGAAAAGTGCCAAACCTCCCCTTTTCACCCCCCTTCCTCCCCCTCCCTATCGTATCTCGGAAACAAAGAGACCCGTATTTTTCGATTTTTACGGATTCGTATAGAGGAGGCTCGGAGAAGTAAAAACCAGTTTTCAAAATTGACCCCTTTTTCCCCCTTCTCCCCCCTTTAGGCGGATCTCGGAAGTTGAGAGACTTGGAACATTTTTTTTTTTCAGAGTCGTAAGAAGGGGCTTAGAGTTAGTCAAAATCATTTTTCAAAATTCCCCACTCTCCCCCCTTTCAACCCTCCCCCCATCGTATCTCGGAAACTAGGGCACGTAGCGGCTTTTTGATTTTTGGTATACTTATTATTGAGGGGCGTTGAAATTTGTACACCCTTTCCGCCCCTCCCCAACCTCTCCTAAAATTGAAAGGGCTGTAACTTCGTAACGGTTACAGATAGCCATTGGGAGTTTGAACAAATATGTTCGGTGGTGGTAGGTCCTGAGTGGAGCGAACCTGCGAGACCGAGTGGAGCGAAGGGGGGAGGTGGCGAGCGAAGCGAGCCGGCGACTTCCGCAGCGTAACGAAGGTTGAGTGGGTGAAGCGTAACTCAGGCCGACGACAAGCAAACTTTAGGGTAGTGTTTTTTTTTATGGGACAGTTTTTAAATACGGTTTTTTACTTTAATTTCATTTTTTTTTTTACTTATTATTTTTTTTTAAATTTGTTTTTGAATGTTTTGGGGGTTCTTATGGGTTTTAAAGATTTTATAAAATTTACAAAATGTTTTAAGGACTCTTAATGGATTTTCCAATTCGTTTAAGGATTCTTATGGATTCTCAAAATTTTATAAGGGTAAGGAATACTTCTCAAGAACACGACGACACGCGAGCTGCGCGCAGCTCGCGCACCCACGCAAATACTAGTTATACTATATAAAGCTCGATTACCACTCACTCACTGACTCACTGACAGAATTGTTCTCCCTGATGGTGGATGGGGAGGTGGGTATATTTTGACAGATTCGTAAACAAGTAACTCCCGCAAGTATGGGAAAAGTGCCAAACCTCCCCTTTTCGCCCCCCTTCCTCCCCCTCCCTATCGTATCTCGGAAACAAAGAGACTTGAAACATATTTTTTTTCAAATTCGTATAGAAGAGGCTCGGGAAAGTAAAAACCAGTTTTCAAAATTGACCCCTTTTACCCCCTTTTCCCCCCTTTAGGCGGATCTCGGAAGTTGAGAGACTTGGAACATTTTTTTTTTCAGATTCGTAAGAAGGGGCCTAGAGTTAGTCAAAATCATTTTTCAAAACTCCCCACTCTCCCCCCCCCCCCCTCTTCACCCCATTTTTTACTACTGAAAAATCTTTTGATTCGTACCTAAAACTATTGACGACGTTGAAATTAAAAAATTGTATACCATTTCCTCCCCTCCCTAACCTCCCCTAAAATTGAAAGGGCTGTAACTTCATAACGGTTAGAGATAGCCATTGGGTGGTTGAACAAATATTATAGTAGGCGTCAAAACCTGTCCGGTGGTGGCAGGTTCTGAGTGGAGCGAACCTGCGAGACCGAGTGGAGCGAAGGGGGGAGGTGGCGAGCGAAGCGAGCCGGCGACCTCCGCAGCGTAACGAAGGTTGAGTGGGTGAAGCGTAACTCAGGGGCGACGACAAGCAAACTTTAGGGTAGTGTTTTTTTTACGGGACTGAGTTTTTAAATACGGTTTTTCACAATTTTTTTAATTGGTTTTTAGAATGTTTTAGGGGTTCTTAAGGGTTTTCATACTGATATAGGGGTAGTTGTAACGGATTTTCCAATTATTTTAAGGATTCCTATGGATTCTCAAATTTTTATGATGGTAAGGAATACTTCTCAAGCACACGACAACACGCGAGCTGCGCGCAGCTCGCGCACCCAAGCAAATACTAGTTATTATATACAGGTATATTTCCTTTTATAATTGTTATAATTGATAAATTGTTCGATAGATTTAATAAGTAACGAAGGGACTCGTTCTTGAAGGATGGCCGACTGTAACAATACTTATCTATGTGAGGGTAGATTTATATTAGTAAACCGTTCGTGGATAAGCTTGTTATAGTCGAGTTACGTTGTGTCATTTTTAAATCGTTCCGAAGTGTCAGTGTCACTGTCAGTTATAAAATTATTTTGACATTGAAGTGAATTGTCAGTTTAAAAAGTCGCCGACACGAATCAGTCTTGAACGAGGCACCGAAGTGACAAGTCAGGTTAGTAAAATAATGTGTTATATGTACTGAACTAGGCTGAATAATTTATAATAAATATTGTTATTGCGTTGATTTATTTGTTGTTTCAATTCTATGATTCCCTTCTGAGGTACGATTACACTTATAACTTCCAATATTAATACCTAGGTACTTCAGAGGCTTTTCATGCAGAAGCGTGCCTTGTGCTGTGTGATGTGAATTTGGGAGTATAAAATATTATTGAGTATTTATTTAGTTAGAATTTGTTTTATCCACCTACTAATAGTTGCAGTAGTAGCGGCATGATATGGTTTTCTTATACTTAGTTATTTACAATCTTGCCTTATATTTTTTTCTTAATATCTAGATAGAACAAAAGGGTAGTAGCAGGACACACAGACAAATTCTCCTTAAAAAATGGTAGTATCAAATTGGGTTGATATCTACCAGGTTCAGCGGTTTTAATCATTTTTGGTATTTTTATATTAGTAATTATCCTGATTATAAGAAATTTTATCAGTATACTTATGAGAGAGAGAGAGATTTGAATTCTGTGTGCAGTCACAAGGGCTACTATGGTAACTAACTTTTTGGTAATTAGTTCTAAACTAAGCGTTTCATTAGGAAATAGTTCAAATTAGACAAATAATTCAAAACAATACTGAGATCCCATACTACTTCATATTTGGGGTTCTTAGGTCTTAACCTAAACATTTCCCTGAAGAACCTTGACAGTTGGTCATCTGTGGCAATGTGGGGCCCTAGAACTAGAGAAATAGCTAACATATTGGTATTGAGTGATCTGTTATAGTTCCTCATTAAAATTTTAGTCAGTGAAGATATCACAGTGGGAACTAAGTCTAGGAGAAGGTCAATATCTTGGTTCTGACAATAGGAAATCCCCTGATTCAGAGCAGTCTCTTATCGCTTTTATGATGGGGTTCCATTATTATTATTTCAGAAATAACCAATAAGGTGTGAGTGGCAACACTGGTTGAGTGACATGTCAAAATTTAGCTCCGTAATTTTAAATTAGTTTTAATTAATATTTTAGTGTAAAAAACTTGTATTATTATAATTAAATGTCTATTAAGTGTATTAATACCCAAGATTATTGTTTTCACGGAAAAATACACTGTGACACGTAGTGTTTGGTTTCCTAACTCAACCGGTAACCTATAACACGAACAGCTGATGTACCTGCGGATCTATCTGGGGAGTATATTGTTTCCTTTTAATGTCTAATAGTAGCTCATATTAACCAATTAAAAGCTCTGTAGCACTAAGTTCATTATTCTGACTAATCTGGCACTCTTTTGTAGTTGAAGTTAGGTTCTGTGTCAGTTAGCACTTGTTAGTTATGTAGTTGTGTAGTTTGTAATAAGTAAATGTACTTGCTATCTATATATTTAATTAACTAAATACACAACAAAAAAGTACGTTGGTTATTCTTTAATAATTTTTGGCATTATTAGTCAAATAAGTCCAATAATTTTAAACCAAGAGTCCTACCCACTTCATAAAAAAGTTAAAGACATGAAATCAATTTAAAGTTTAACTTAATTTAATAATCTTTTCTTCTTTCATTTCTAGCTTTCCTAATTTTGTCCATCCAATTAGTTTTCACCATTCTTTGTACTTCTACTTTCAGTTCTATTCCCTGAAACCATGCCTGTGATGACCCATAAGGCAACTACCCAGGAGTTACAGGCTAAGTTGAGAACGGCCCTTGATGAACTTAAGGAAGCAAACAGCAAATGTCAACAGCTATTATTGGATAGAGAGGAACATGAGGTTGAAATCGAGAAGGTCGTTCACAAAAACACAAGCCTGAAACGGGAGCTAGTGGACCTGCACCAACAATACATGGATGTTGTTGAGGAACGGGACAATTTGCGGGTGGTCACAGATGGTTTCAACGACTGCAGTAACCATTATGAAATGGCTTTATGTAAGGTTAAGGACTTAGAAGTTGACTGCTTCATGCCAATAAACAAATTATTGAGTTTCAGAAAGAAAGAGAATGTACTCAGGTTAGGGAAACAGATCACCTATACAATCAATTATTAAATTCAAATTGCAACCCACATTTCTTAACAACAATAGATCTTACTGAAGATTCTATTCTGAAATATAATTGTAGTAGTTATAAAGTAAGCCAAAATAAAATAAAGAAATATGTTATACTAAATAGAATTATAAAAAAATGCAAGAAATTTAAAAAACAACAAAAACACAGTTCCAAAAATATTCAACTAATAAAAGAACGTGTTTTCCTCATAAAAAAGTTGAATAATTATCAAATTAAATTAGAGGATATTAAGAAGTTTTATGAAATAGACACTCAAAACTTACAGTCTGAAATTCAAGTTTTAGAGCGTCAACTAAAGTCATGTTATTCTATGTATGTAAATTCTCAAAAACAAATTAAGGAACATATCCTTGCTGCAAACGAATTAGTTGATAGCGGTAATAGTAATGCAGACTGTGTAGACACGATGACCTTCAACAACACTCAATGTACATCACAAAGTGAATCCAGCCCGGACACTCTCCTACCCGAGGTAACGGAGAACCCGACCCGGCTGAGCAGTGTTCCGGACTGTATCTCCATTCAAAATTCACCAGATATTGTACAAGGTTCATCACAGGTAGGACAAATAAATAGTAGTTCTCCCCCTTCTTGTAATACACACAGTTGCTGCTCCATTTTGTTCTCAGATAGTATAGGAAAAGGGTTAGGCAAGTTAATTAGTAACAATCTGAGTCATTCTTCTCTAAATTATTGTACTCCTCAGGCTTCTTACAACCAGATAATAACATCAATAACTTTGAAGGAATTTGATCCTAATACCATTATAAGTGTACTTGTAGGTAACAGTTCTAATGTTAAACTTGATGATATCACGGACAATGTCAATCAACTATTAAAACTAAATATTGTAAGAGAGTAATTCTGTGCTCCTTCCCGTATTTTGAGAAATTATCAAGCAGACGCAATCATTATATCCATTCACTTAACGCTAGGTTACATTTGTTGGTTAGTCATTTTAGTGACAGGTTGACATTTTTCGACACCAACAGTTTCATTCAGAAATTAAAGTCAACTAGGAATGATGCGTACCTGCCTATTAGTTTTAGACGTCAAATAGCAAGGCTATTAGCTTTTAATATAAACTCAGACATATGTAGTATGTCGCAGTTTTTTGTAAATAGGTCTACGGAAATTAGTAATTATACTAATTGTAATTATACAAATATTAGCTTAGATTTAAACTAGTCATCAAGACAATAGAAGGTACGAGTGACAATTTAGTTAATCTCGCCAACTTCGAGGTATCTTCTAGCTCTCAATCAATTAACTGTAAAAAAGGGGCTGAGCAGAATTCCTTAAAAGTGTTTCACCAGAATATTCAGGGACTTTCTTCCAAAGAACTAGAAATAGAACTATTTTTAGAAAAAACTAAGTTTGATATTATCTGTTTTACTGAACATTGGTTGAAAGATTATGAAGTAATGCAAATAAATTATGAGAATAACAATGTGAGCAGTTGCTTTAACCGAAAATCTAAGATGCGTGGGGGTTCATTAATCCTAGTAAAAAAATGTATTAAATCTAAGTCTCGTAATGATATAGTCGATCTATCGGTTGAACATAGCATTGAATTGTCTTGTGTTAAGCTAGATAAGCATGTAATAGTGTGCGTTTACAGACCCCCTAATTACGTGAACTATTCTATCTTTGAGGCAGTAATGGAAGATGCTTTGGCAAAACTTGTAACTGGTAATAAATTAATAATTATCTGTGGTGAATTTTTAATGTCAATATCATAGAGAATAATGTGAATAGCAGTAGATTCTTAAATTATACAAACCAAAAATAGAAATCATAGAGCTAGACCATAGACTGAGCAGAAAGAGAATTAAAAAACTAACTGACAGTTTGACAATTTGACGCTTGACGTAAATATCACAACATGAAAATTATAATAATATTTTATTTCAGCTATTTCCAAGTTAAAGAATCGTATTTAAATCGATTTGCTGAGTGTAAATATATAAACAAATAAAATGCATGATGAATAGTATTATGAATGGTGAATATGAAGCGTAAGTATAGCATAATACTATAACGCATTATAGAAACAATTGCAATAATCTCATTAAAAAGTTAAAAAGAAAATATAATTAGGAACAAATTACTAATGCTGTCAAAAACAATAGACTTCTTTGGAAAAACATATAAAATATCATTTACACTAATAAATCACGAACAAAAAACTTAGAATTGTTGCAAGTTAAATCATCTTCCATAGAATCCGTTAACTTTGTAAATAAATATTTTGCAAGTATAGGCAGAGATCTGGCCCAAAACATAGCATCTGGCACTAACATAATTCAATTCAATTCTCTATTGCATATCACATGTGTGTTTTACAAGGTCTTATTATTAACCCTTATGTTCTCCTACAATAAAGTTCACATGGACCCTGTCGGGCACAACAATTTATAATATTAGGTAGTAAGTAGCATTTAAAAAATCATCATTAATTAAAAATAACTATGTAACTTCATTTAAATAAGTTAAAATAATGTCAAAAGTATAAAATAAAAAGATAAAAATAAAAAAATCGAATAAAATAAAATTATGGTCAAATACATCTGGTCATTAGAATAATAATCGAAATACAATCATGTCAAAAAGATAATAATCAAAAACAAAATGTCAATAAAATTAAATTAAATTACAGTCAAATAAATCATGTCACTAAAAAATAATGATCAAAACACAATCATGTCAAAAGCTAATCAAAACAAAATGTCAAATTAAATGAAATAAAATTAAAGTCAAAGTCAATTATATCATGTCATTAAAATAATACTTATAAGATATTAAATCAAATACAAAATGTCAATAAAATAAAAAGCAAAATTAAATAATAAGTAAAGGTAGTAAAAGTCAATCCATTTTTAAGTCATCATTAAAAAAATCATTCAATGAATAGTTTCCTCCATGCCTCGGAAAGCACGTTAAGCAGTTGGTCCCGGCTGTCATGTCATCAGATCTTTGACAGTCGTTACAGGTAGTCAGAGGCCCAAAAAGTCTGACAACCAGTCTTACCAAGGGGTATCGTATTACCCGGCACTAACTGGGTTGTGGAGGTCAGATAGGCAGTCGCTCCATGTAAAATACTGGTATTCAGCTGCATCCGGTTAGACTGGGAGCCGACCCCAACATAGTTGGGAAAAGGCTAGGCAGATGATGATTCAATGAATAGTACCATTTTTGAATTAATAGCTTTCTGACTTGACTTAAAAATATTTTATCATTTTCTTCCATTCTGTTGTTATTAGGAATCTTGTTATAATTATATTTTTATTGAAGTAACGTAAGGGCTGAGTCAATTTCAACAACTCGATTATTTACCTAATTTCCATGGACATTTTCATTTTCAGGTTTTTTGAAAAACTTTAATAATAAAGCGCAACATATCTACAATAAATATACATTTTCTGAAAGGGGATATTATAATTAAATTACTTAGAGAATTATTTGGGCCACCGAAATTGGCGAGCCACGGAAATTTTATTATTGCCACCGAAATTGTATTGGTGACACAGAAATTCTGCGTTTGCACCGAAATTGAGATTTATTATATTTACATTGTTTTTTAATAATATGTAAAGAAAGAAGGTTTTATGAAAAAACTGATTTAATACGAATATCGTCGTTAACATATATATATATATATATATTATCGTTGTAATTATGTAATGAACACCTGCATGTAACCCATGTATCACAAATAAACGATTTGATCATTTTAATAAGCATTTCTAAAAATACAACGTGGTGTACTATTGCATAAATCAGTCTTACAAAATTAGAATTCAAGGAACTGATTATTTTTTTTACTTCTATGAAGAGGATAGGAAATTATCAAATGACTCCTCCCGCTCTGGGCGAAGCAGGAGGGACTTTCAGACTTTTACTGACAAAAACCCATTCATATTCCTTCATCGCTCTTTGTGTTCCGGGGCCACGGTATCTTTTTCGAACAGTCCCGCAACCCCGGCAAGCATCGGTCCTTGATCCCTTCCTATTGCTGACTCCCTTTGAGGTGCGCGTGGAACATGAACGCGCCGTCGACACGGTCTGTCGTCATGAGACGGACAGACGGCAAGCTAGCCCATAGCCCACCGTCCACAGGCCCACCACGTGGCCCCCGGCCACGACTGCATGTGCATGGACCGCACGACTCCCGCATAGAGCCTCCGGCAGGAGGCGTTTGCCCCCCCCAGGTTGGGCAGGAGCCGCCTGAAGGCAGCGCCGGTCCGTTCCAGTTCGGGGGCCAAACGTCGGAACAATACGGCCAAACATGAAGAAGGTAGGTCGGCACCCGGTGATACCGGAGTGCCTCCCTAATGCAGCTCGAGGGCATGGTGTTGAAGGTATTGGCGATGTCAAGAGACACCGCCAAGGCAACCCCACCCCGGGAAACCGCATCCCCCATCGTGAGGGCTCTCACGCGCATGATGGCGTCCACTGTAGAGCGCCCCTTGCGCAAAGCAAACTGATGTTCTGCAAGATCCGGCCCCGACCTCGCAAGGTGCTCGGCGAGGTGGTTTGCAATGACTCTTTCAAAGAGCTTGCCCACCTCGCCGAGCAGCACCACGGGCCGGTATGCGGACGGAGATTCCGCAGGGCACCCCGGCTTCCGAATGAGGACCAGCTTTCCCGTCTTCCAACGAAGCGGGAACTGGCCTCTCTCCAAGCATGAGCTTAGGAGCCCCTCTAGTCGGGGCCCGAGAGACTCCAAGGCCAGGACCCTGGCTTTGCCAGGCATTCTTTAATACATTTTTTCTGCATGATAAACAACTCTTTTATGTCAACACTATTTCCCCAAAGAATTATGCTCCGTAATCTCGTCCTCATTTAGTACTTGTAGTTTGCACTTCTTGATAACTCGCTATCACATTTTTTAAAGATGAATCGATTTCATCAAAACGAAAATGTTATCTGTGGTCCGGTCTTGGCGCGCTCGTTCTTGACATCTGTCAACTCATTGTACTTTTTTGTGAAGCGCGCAGGTCACGTTTCCGTTAGTAAAGTTCCGAAAAATTTGTAATTACCAAACCGAGATGGAAAAACATTGAAGAAAACGAGACGAAGAGATGAGAAAACTTAACGGACGTCTGCGGGAACTAGAAAATCGGTCGAACAAGCGAAAACGGAGTCATCTTCGAAACTGGTAAGCTCTTTTGTTTATGTACCTATCCACTCGTCTTTTCCTAGAAGTACCTGGAACCCTGGCCTAAGATGCACATGGGTTTTCACGAGAGGTTAACCATAAGAACATCAATTGTGCCAACCTATAAGACATCATTACGACATTCATCACACATTATACACACACACACACACCACACATCACACATGACACACAACACATCACACAACAACACATCACATGTTTATCACATTATTTATTCATTCATTCGGTCATTGACGACCCGATTGGCGCAGCGGTAGTGAGGCTGCCTTACGTTCTTAGGGTCCCGGGTTCGAATCCTGGTCGGTGCAAATGTTTGTGTGATGAGCATGGACATTTGTTTCCGAGTCATGGATGTTTATATGTATAATAAGTATGTATTTACAAACAAAAAGTATCTATGTAGTATATCAACTATCTGGTGTCCACGACACAAGCCTCTTGCTTAGTGTGGCACTAGATGGCGCTGTGTGTAATGTCCAGCAATATTTATTATTTATTTATTATCATTAAAGCTTTCACGAGAGGTTAGCCAATGATCTTAGCCATCTAACAATAGAACGACATCACAAGAGCTTTCACGAGAGGTCAGCCGATGGTGTACACGTTCAGTTGCTCGCACATGCCTCTAGAGTTTTCACGAGAGGTTAACCATGAGAACACAAACCAATAATTAGTAAGACATCACTAGAGCTTTCACGAGAGGTTAGCCGATGATCTAAGCCATCCTACAATAGAATGACATCACAAGAGCTTTCACGAGAGGTCAGCTGATGATGTACACATTCAGTTGTTCATAATCTCGTCCCTACTGCATCCCTTGAGCTATCACGAGAGGTTAGCCGTGGATTTAAACTCGACCAGGCAGAGGCCTAACTTTAATTATTCTTTGTAGAAGAGTATGAAGCCCGCTCCAGTCGAACACGACGGGAAGCCGTGGTTATTGTGACCGAAGTTGTGAGACATGCTATAAAACCCGACGCAGCCTGACTCGTTGCGACAGCTATTCCCCATAATTGCCACTTCTGAGTACAGACACTTGTCCAAATCACCTAATGAAGGAAATATTAAATAATAATAATAATAATAATTTGATTAACATTTAATTTCAAATTATTTAAAAAAAATATTTATGCTATAATAACTTTATTGAATATTAATATCCGCCTCTAAGATGACCCACTGACCGAAATCAGAAAGAGGCTGAGATGAGGGGGCGTAGCCCACAAAGACGTCACCGCGACCAGCAAGTGGCGATGGTCAGCAATAATTGTAACGGCAGCTTGTTGCACCCGCCAAAACTAAATGAATAAGTGGCAGCCGCACTGAGAATGTCGGAGTGAAAAAGGACCAACGAATCAGGGGCAGCAGATCACTTCGGCTGCTGCCAATCCATCAATAGACAAAGTGTTAAACAATCTAATCGCCAACCGAGAGAGTAGTGATCAAATTTTAACTCTTTCAAGTGATGCAGCTAGACTACTTTGTCACATTTATCATGCAATTGCATCACCAGACGCTCCCTAATGCTGTTTGGCCTCAATAAGGAAATGAAGGAGCTAATGGGGCAGACTCCAATATCAGAGTGCCTGTTTCGGGATAACCTACAGGACTAGTTTAATGCAAAAAAAAAAAAAAAAAATCAGGACAAGAATAGAAGAACACACCTGCAAGACCTCCATCGCAGTGCTGAAGCTGAATAACCAGGTGAAACTAGCAACACGCCCCAGGCACTCACCACAGAGGCGCCAGCCGCGACGTCGGGGACAGGAATGCGTCTAGCTCACTGGTAGATTGCAGTATTTCACTGAAGTCTGGAATAATCTTACCACCTATCCAACAATACAATGATTGGCTCAAGGGTTATAAACTACTTACACTTTTATGAAATTCCAGTTCTAACTTCCATTCCTAAAGTCAGAAAGAAAGCAATCTAATTTTATGGAAATAAATAAACTCCTACACTTAGGTGTATTGTTGTAACCATACACTGTGTAAACATACACTATACACATGTATAGTGTATGTTTATCCGCAGATAATCAATTTTTATCCAGCATGTTTTTGCATACAAATACAGAGGTCAGATAGGCAGTCGCTCCATGTAAAATACTGGTATTCAGCTGCATCCGGTAAAACTGGATGCCGACCCCAACAAAGTTGGGAAAAGGCTAGGCAGATGATGATGATGATGATGTTTTTGCATACAAAATCAGATGGCACTTGGATTTATATTAAATCTCAAAAAACTTAATAAATATATTGATACACATCACTCAAACTAGAAGACTTAAGGACAGCAACCAAACTCATGACCCCAGGTTGATTTATGGCAACTATAGATTTGAAAAATGCTTAAATATTTCTTTCCCATAAAAAATATGCTAGATTTCTCCGGTTTCAGTTTCAAGATACATTGTGAGTTTACATGCCTTCAATTTGGGCTTAGCATAGCCCCATATGTATTCACAAAGATTATGAAGCCAGTTATGTGTCACCTGAAGCCATTGGGGTTAGTTTTCTATATCTTGGTGATATTTTGTGCAAAAAAGTCTAAAAACCAGTCTTACCAAGGGGTATCGTATTACCTGGTACTAACTGGGTTGTGGAGGTCAGGTAGGCAGTCGCTCCATGTAAAATACTGGTATTCAGCTGCATCCGGTAAAACTGGAAGCCGACCCCAACATAGTTGGGAAAAGGCTAGGCAGATGATGATGGTGATATTTTGTGCCTTGGTTATTCATATACTAAGTTTTTTCTTAAAAAAATCTTGGGTTTTGTTTCAATACTAAAAAGAGTGCCTTAGAACCCAGACAATGCTGTCAGTATATAGGATTTCTGTTAGATTCAGTTCAGTTTAATATCTCATTTCGTCAGAAAAAGATATATAAAATTTCATTCCTAACTTATTAAATAATTTTAAATCTAAGAGGATATGCAAAATAGTAGAATTTGCTCAGTTGCTAGGTATCCTTGCTGCTACTTGCCTAGCAGTGGAATATGGTTGGCCTTACACCAAGGTTATGGAAAGTAACAAAACAACAATGAAAATTACAAGGCTCTGCTACCTATCACAAAAGGAATTAGGATAGGACTAGATTGGTGGTTGTCTCATTCCAACAACCTACAACAGTAAAAACTATTTGACTTTGTTCTAGAAATATTTTTTGATGCTTGACAAATTGGCTGGGGTCTGGTATGTAATGATGTCAGAAGCCATGGGCATTGGACAACTGATGATAAAAAGTTTCATATCAATTACCCTGAAATATTAGCAGCATTTACAGGGCTCAAAACATTTGCAAGCACACTCAGACACTGAAAGTTTACTTAGAATTAAATAGATAACACAACTACCATAGCCTACATCAATAAAATGGGTGGCACTCGTTTTACCCACCTTAATAATTTAGCCAGAAAGTTGTGGCAACGGTGTGAGGAAAGACACATTTGGATGTATGCATCTTATATCAGTTCTAAAGAAAACACTATCGAAGATCTAGAATCTAGGCATCCAAACAGAAATTGAATGGAAGTTCAATGTTGATCCTCAGATTGAACTATTTGCAAACAAGTTTAAATTGTCAGAATTATATATCATGCACTGTTAAAATGGTATGATGATTTCTTTTATACATTCCCACCATTTGCACTTATTAGTAAGATGTTATAGAAAATAAAAAGGGAAGCGGCAACAGGCATTGTTGTAGTACCTTGGTGGCCCTCACAACCATGGTTTCCCTTACTTGAGCCCATGGTTAACTCAACTCAACTCAAACTCAAAGCATTTATTTCAATTAGACCATTACGGCACTTTTGAAAGTCAAAAATACAAAAAAGAAAATTTAAGCTACAGTCCCAGTCACAAGGCATAATAACTTGAGAAAGTACTGTAGTTGCCCATTCCCTAGCGTAGATCTCTATGGAGAAGAATGGGCAAGAAACTCCATGGACACTCTTTTAAAATCAAAATATTGTTACAAAATCTTGGTTACATCATTAATTTTGAGATTATACATATATGTGAGAACGATGTAGAAAGACGTGCACACTAAGAGCATCCAGAGTGAAAGATTTAATTAAAAATGTATGAATAAAGTAATTAAAATGAACCTTGGCAGCTAAGAGATGACCAGTCCCAACTGACAGCGCCCGTTCACAGACATGACGCATGTACCGGCGCCATTCAACTCAACCATATTGAAGGGAACTAAATGACCCGACACACCCGCCACCATCATTGAGACATTTAAGTGATAATGACATTCTCTCAGTCACCAAGGCATATTCAAGTCAATGAAAGATAAATAAATGTAAATGGTGGCTGAACAGTACAAAGTACTCACACATGTGCTATGCAATTATATAATACTAAGAACTGGAATCTATACAATGCAAGTATATTTTTACAATCTTCTGCAGCTTCCACAATACATTAACATGGGAATCAATTCTTCATCTTCTTCTTTACGTGTCGATGGACTCAAATAATGCCCGACCAGTACAAACAATTAGTTTGCCCCCCCATCTATGGTTGTGGAGCAGGACCAGCATTTAGCCAAGCATTTTTATCATCTATGTAATCCCCCAACTTATAATATGCTTGCCTACATAATGTGCGTTTTATACAAGATTTAAATTTCGTCTCATTCAGTTGAAGAATGTGGGGAGGTATTTTATTGTAACATTTCAAACAGTACCCCATGAAAGATGAATCCACTTTAGCAAGCCTGAAACCTGGCTGAACTAGTTGGTCCCTATTTATAGTGTTATAGTGGTGTCTGTCCCCTCTCTTACTAAATAAATGCCGATTTTTTCTAACGTACATGATGTTTTCATAGATGTATTGACAAGGTACTGTCATGATATTAATTTCCTTAAACAGTTCTCTTAGAGAATCGCGTCTACGTAATTCATAAATGGCTCTGATGGCTCTTTTCTGCAGAATAAATATAGACTCGATGTCTGCAGCCCGTCCCCATAGTAAAATACCGTATGACATAATACTATGAAAATAACTAAAATAGACCAGCCTCGCGGTATCAACATCAGTAAATTGACGGATTTTTCTAACAGCATATGCTGCTGAGCTTAGCCGTCCTGCAAAAGATGTTAGATGAGGACCCCATTGTAACCTTGAGTCGAGCGTGATTCCCAAGAAAACCGTTTTATCGACAAATTCTAGTTTCACTTGATTCAATATTATGTCACAATCACTACTTTTGACATTTGGTAGAGCAAATCTAATGCATTTAGTTTTTTTCCCATTTAGTACTAAATTATTAGCGGTAAACCAATCGTGGACCTGCAGTAGGGCGTTATTTACGTCATCAAGATTAGTGGCACGTCTGTTTATTTTAAATATTAAAGAAGTATCGTCAGCAAACAACACCATATGCGGATGATTGTTAAATAGATGGGGTAGGTCATTAATATATACTAAAAAGAGGAAGGGACCCAATATCGAACCTTGTGGTACACCCATTTTTACTTTTAAACCCATTGAGTTGACTCCATTTATTTGTACCTGCTGCTGTCTATCATTCAAATACGATTTTATTAAACTGAGCGCAAGTTTACCTAAACCGTAATGCTGAAGTTTCAAGATCAGGGTTTCGTGATTTACGCAATCAAAAGCCTTCGAAAGGTCACAAAAGATTCCTATGGCATCATGTGCCTCTTCCCACGCAGTAAATATGTGTTTTAATAAAGTGACACCGGCGTCAGTTGTGCAACGTCCTTTGGTGAAACCATACTGTTGCTCGTGTAATATTTTATTAGTGTTAAAATGGTTAAGCATTTGATTGAGCATTATCTTTTCAAACACCTTGCTGAAAACCTACAACACGGATACGGGCCTATAGTTATTGGTGTCTTTACTGTCCCCGGATTTAAAAAGCGGTATTACCTTACTGAATTTCATTAGATCCGGGAAGACCCCTTGATCCACGCACAAATTAAATATTGAAGCTAAATACGGCGCTACAGTCTCAATAATTGAGGTACAAGCTTTGATAGACATACCCCATAGATCTTCCGTTAATTTGATCTTGATTTGCTTAAAACCTTTTATGACTGTTAAGGGGTTTATATGCTGAAATTTAAATTCATTTGGACAGGCTGAAACGTTCGCTTTCAATAAATCAATAGAGAGCAAGGGAGAGGAATTTAAGGTTTCTGTAGTTTTAAGTGGGATACTGGTAAAGAAATTTACAAATTCTTGAGCAACTTCATTGTTGGAGCTCACAAGGCCACGCGATGTCTCTAGTGTGAAGTCATTACCTTGTTTTTTATTTCTATTTGTTTCACTGTTGATGATTTTCCAAACCGTTTTTATTTTGTTGTCGGCTGATTTAATCTTGTTGCTAATGAATAAGGATTTGGCTACCTTGCAAGTGTTTTTAAAAATTTTCGAGTAAGTAGCAACATATTTATTAAAAGCTTCAGTGTTGATGTAAGGCTTAAGGCCGTACAGCTCAAACAATCGTTCCCTACTTTTCCGAATACCCTGTGTTGCCCAGTCACTGAAAATAAACTTTGGGCCAATAGTTTTAGATTTCTTTTTTAAAGTATTATTAAATTCGGTGTGCACTACCGAAAAGAATTCTTCATAAAATACATTTGCATTGTTTCTTATATGACCCGGTATACTTAACTTGCTAATTAAATTATTATTAAATTTGTCTAGATTGCTGGGTGTTATTTGTCTAGTTTGTATCAGAATTCTTTGTAATTGTCTATTGTACGCGAAAGTAACCGTCTGACCACTATGATCTGAAGGCAGGTAATTTACGATGGATTTATTTATGTAATCGCAGCAACAAAAAACATTATCGATACATGTAGCAGTATTTGTCGTAATTCGAGTTGGTTCTGAAAACACATTTGACAAGTTAAATGATTTAAAGAGACTTAAATTATTTTTATCAATATGTGTAGCCAATGTATTTTATAAATTATTACTATTGTTTAATAACTTAATATTAAATGATTATATTTATAAGATTCTTAACGCACTCATGGATATGTCCTGGCCGACTACACTTGTCAGATGAGATGATGGCGACACTAAGAAAACTAAGATTGGAAAAAGGAAGACTACTTTTGGAGAAACGAGCTGACGGACGGCTAAAGAAAAGAGGTGGACTATTGGATCTGATTTGATGAGTATCAGAGAGCATCTTGATTTTCGCTGTGAGATTCTAAAACTGCCCAGGGGATCCAGCTAAAGATTCCCCTGGGACTTCTACTAACGATGTTCGGAGGCTTACTACGTGCCTGTCTGTCTACTGGTCTCGCAGGGCTGTCCTACGTCTGGCCCTGAGTTCTGCAATGCCTTGCTGCTGAGCTGTCCTGGTGAACTCTGAGATCTGCGCTGCCGCCGTTTCTACTGCTTCAGAGCTGAACTTCAAGGTTGCTCCGGTATCGACCTGCTACTCTGACGCCTGCTCCCGTGATTTCTAACTGTGAACTATAAAACTATAGAGTGCGTGGTAGGTAGTTTTTTTATATAACTAGCTGTATTTTTTTTCCCTAAATTAAATTTAATTTAACAAGTCTGCTTATCCTTTTAGACTATAGGAGCAAGTAGATTTGTTACAGCGTGTATGTCATTTTGGCAATTTCATTGTGAGGATCATTCTGTGCCTTTTTCTGTAACGCATTGCGATTCCGAATACATCTCAGAATACCCTGAGTAATCCAGGGTTTTAGATAGCTCACTAATCACAATGCCCCACAAAACTGCTTACGCAGTTTAACTAGTTTTTAATAAACGTTTACTGCTTGGTATGGTAATAGTCCAAGATTCAGTTATCTTTTATATTAAAGAGATTGTAACTATACTTGGGTCATCAATAAATTTAATAAGAGTTCAGCTAAATTTTTGTTCTGAAAATATAGGAGAGCGCTGTTTAAATCTGTAGTTGTTTTAGTTGAATAAAGTTAAGTTAAGTTATGCTGCTAAAGTTACTTCATCAGCCATATTCTACGGTGTCTTGTCCCTTCGATCAATAAAGTTGGTAGACCAAAACACTCCAATAAAATTTTACAGCACGATGCTTTGAAAATTATCTAGGCACGATGTTGCCCCGGCGTAAAATAGGCAGCCGCATATCGCAATTGCCGCATACGTTGGTTATTTGTAGCATACCACAAGATGACACACGCCACAAGATGTAGCATGCAGCAATGCCGCACAGTGTTGCCCCGGGTGGCGTAAATCAGCCTTTACAAGGTTTTTTTTTTGTTAGCCTGTGCTATCCCACTGCTGGGCAAAGGCCTCCTCCAATTCCTTCCATAAAAAATTGCATGGAAGGAATAATCTAATTTTATTCCTTTTTATTTAAATTGATTACCAGAAAAACGTTGGGACACAAGACGTAATTTCGACTCTAATTAAGGACGTAGTTAGCAGATTAGACGACAAGCAGAAAGTAGCTGGGCTTTTCCTAGATTTAAGTTCAGCATTTGACACGGTGGATCATAAACTACTGCTTGAAAAACTTGAGCACTTCAGGGGCAAAGTATTGACACTTCTCACGTCATATTTAAAAAACAGGAAGGTGTTCGCGGAGATCAAAGCCGTGGTGTCACGGACGAACTCCACAGCTAAAAGTTATTCAAGTGAAGAAACTTACAGGTCTCATATGTCTCCGGTGCACACTGGCGTACCACAAGGCTCCATACTAGGCCTGATATTTTTTATTGCGTTTGTAAATGACCTCATACAACACATGAGGGAAGAAGCTCCGGGATCTATCTAGCTTGTGGTGTTTGCCGATGATACCAATACAGTTGTCTCGGTTGACAATATACACACTCTTAATTCCATTGTTAATCAAACCTTAGACATCTTTCATAGCTGGTGTGCTGTTAACGGTCTTAAAGTTAATGCCAGTAAAACGAATGTTATACTTTTTCGTTCCACTTCCAATAATAAAGATAGCATCAACTGCGTCATAAATGGAGAAACAGTGAACGTGGTCCAGGTGTTTAAGTTTCTGGGAGTTTATATCGATAGCCAGTTAAAATGGAAACAAGCGCTAACACACCTGGAGAAAGCAATTTGTTCTGCCTGTTACGTATTAAGGAGTCTAAGAAACGAGGTAACCATAAAACATTTGAAAATGGTCTATTACGCATCAGTTGAGTCAAAACTGAGATACAGCATACTTTTTTGGGGCGGAAGTTATGATTACAATACTCAAAAAGCCTTTGTGATTAAAAAAAAAGCAGTAAATGTTTTAAAATTAAAGATTGACTAAACATTAAATTTTATTTTCAAAATTCTACACACACTGATCAAAGACAACCTGTCATAGATAACATATATTTGCACCATAGATAATCATTACTATTCTAGAATACCTCCCCCTTAAGCATTATTATTCTTGTAAACATAAACAAATCAATGAAATCAACACTAAACAATATTTTCAGTTTAATCAACATTGGTTGGCCATTATTCATTACAAATCTAAAATCTGCCTAGGTTTAATAAATCTGCCAGATCTAGTCTGAGGCAAACTTGAATTATTATTATTTGCTACCTCAGGTGAAACACTTTGTGAACAGATATGTGAACTTAAATGACAATTATTATCGCTTAAATCTATAAACATCTCTAGAACCATGACTTGTATTCGTTTGAGACTTTTTCATGTGATAAGTATTTCTTCTTAGTGGTCTAGAATTACCACTTACTGTGCCGGACGGGCGTTATCCGCTGATGGCGTGGATACATGTACCTGGTGGTCTGCCTATACCCTATTATTACCGGGCGCACGCTTGTACTATACTTCGCCGCCAGACGGCGCTGACGTCCTACACCTAATTAACTGTAGCTGATCATTCGTCGCTATCTCAGGCGTAGACCTAACGAGGGGGGATAGGGGTTACTGGGAAATCTGGGATGCAAGTGTTCCTAGGAAAACACTTAATGTCAAACAGCGATATATTTACCCCAAATGGTACACAACTGATATAATAAATAACTTAAAAATTAAAGCAAGACTACATAAAATATATAAAACAACGAAATAAAATAGTGATTACGACGAATATCTATCTATACATATAATAAAACAGTAAAAAAACTGTCTGTACATTGAATATATTAAAAAAGAAATAATTGAGGGTGGTTTAGAAACAGTAATAGAGCACGAATCCAAAAAAAAAGTCTGTCTGTTTGTCTGTTTGTCTGTGTGTCTGTTTGTCTGTGGGTCTGTTTGTTTGTACACGCTAATCTTCGGAACTACTGGACGGATTTAAATGATTTTTGTTGTTTAGGTATTAAGTCTGAGCAACATATAGGCTATAATTTATCTTGGAAACTTGAACACCTGATGCAGAACCGCAACAGACCAGCTAAACTATAAGAGATACAAAAATGGTACCATAGCAAATATTGTTCCACGTGATGAGAATTTTCTGCTGAGAGAATAAATTTGAAGATCTGGAACACCTGATGTGCAACTCCAAGAGCCCAGCTACACTAACATATATATAGGAATGACGTTTTAGCAAAAGTTGTTCAATCTGATGAGCACCCTCTATTAACTTATAAAAATCGAAGATCTGGAACACCTGTTGTGGAACTCCGAGAGCCCAGCTACACAAAAGTTGCTCGGTCTGATGGGCATTTCCTGTTCACTTATAAAAATTGAAGATCGGAAACATCTGATGTGGAAATCAAAGCTGTCACTAATTTCTGGGAGTACCTTCACGCGGTGAAAGCGGTAACAGTTTAGGACTGATTTTCGATGACGATGGTTGTGTGAGACTGCACAAACAGACTCACGATGTCCGCGATTACGCGGAGCCCTAATCAAATAATATTTGTTCAATCGACAAAGGGAAAACAACTATTAGATACACTTACCATCACGTTGGTACTGGCGATGTGACGTAGTCCCTGGTCACGTCGTATCTGGGTGGGGTGTAAGTATAAATGTGGTTTGTGTGATGTATGTGAAGTTATGTAAGATTCGACGGTTCCAAAGGACGCCCACAGCGCGTACCGTTGACTCCCGGATCAAACCTTCAGATCCCACACGTGGCACTTTTCACCAATGTCCAACTGAATTTTATCCCGGTTTGCTAACCCAATCGGGGATGTACAATAGTCCAGCACTGAATTTAGGAATTTACCGGCGTTCAAAGACACAAAAAGGCCGGCTAGGTACTTAACCAACAAATTACTCGCGGTCACGACCCAAAGTGGCGAGATCTCTCAATTTTCACTCAATTATCAACAAAATATCAAACACCGTTCAAGATGGTATCGGATTATCATTAACTCAAAGTTTCAATCAATAATTACACGACAGCCGCGTGCATCAAAAATACAAGACAATGGAAGAAAGTTTTTTCCAAACCAATATGGCACTGACAAGCAAACGTCATCGCACTGACAACTGAAACGTAATCTGTATCTGTCAAACGTCAAAAGGTGCGTTCAGAAACTTGGTGGATGAAACATCTACCCCCCCCGGACGGGCCGTCCCGTCCGCTAATCAATTGGCAGTCTTGACAAGGTTGCGACCGCTCTCTTCATAACCGATCCATCCACTAAAACCTCAGCAAAACGAGGTACCCCGTCGGTGCCAGCCACCAAATTGAGAATGCGCCCCCGGCGCCAATACAGAGGCTTAAGGTTGGCATCCTTAATAAGGACGAGGTCTCCTATCTTGGGCGGATGAGTTTTATCAGTCCACTTGACGCGCTGCTGGAGGATGTGCAGATACTCTAAGCTCCAACGCTTCCAAAAGCTCTGAGTGAGCTGTTGCACCAACTGAAACCGCGATAGCCGATTTTGGCTCACATCAACAAAAGGGTACTCAGGCAGAGCGACAAGTGGCTGTCCAATCAAGAAATGGCCCGGGGTTAGAGCCTCCAAATCGTTCGGGTCCGAAGAGAGCGGGCACAATGGACGCGAATTTAGTACCGCTTCAATGCGACAAAATACCGTAGCTAATTCCTCAAAGGTGAGAACGGTGTCTCCCAACAATCTCCGCCAGAGTCCCTTTGCTGCTTTCACCGCGGCCTCAAAAATACCCCCCCAATGGGGGCAGGCTGGCGGGTCGAACAACCAAGTGACCCATCGACGGGCCAATTTGTTACCAATGTCAACCTGGCTCTCATTAAGAAAGTCATACACTTCCTTCAAATAGTTACTTGTACCCTTGTAGTTGGTACCGCAATCAGACCTGATCAGAGAAGGTAACCCACGGCGAGACGTAAATCTATCCAAAGTTGCCACAAAGGCCTCCGTCGAGAGGGAGGATACCAGCTCCAAGTGCACTGCCTTAGTTGCCAGGCAGACAAATACGCACAAATAAGCCTTGACAATTTTACTATTGCGAAGGGTAGACGTCTTTATCGAAAAGGGACCAGCAAAGTCCGTTCCTACGCCTGCAAAGGGCCTCGCCTCATTGACACGATCAGCAGGCAAGTCTCCAATCTGGGGCTGCATCGTTGGGGCCTTAGTCCGATAGCACGGTATGCAACGGAAGACGATGCTACGACTGGTACGACGAGCCGACAAAATCCAAAACTCTCGCTGCAGAATGGCCAACAGCGCATTGCAACCGGCGTGCGAGTTCTTAATGTGACGATCAGTCACCAACAATTTAATCAAATGGCCCGCCTTGGGCAACAAAAGGGGGTGACGGACCCCATAAGGAAGGCTAGAGTGCCTCAACCGTCCTCCAACACGCAAAAGACCCGTTTCATCCAAAAAGGGGTTCAACTTACTAACGGCTCCCGACAACTTAACTCTACCGGACTTCAAGGTCTCGATCTCCTTCTCAAAGTGTACGGCCTGGACAGAGCGAACCCACAGGAGGAGTGACTCCTGTCGCTCTTGAGGAGAGAGAACCGGTGACAGGCGCTTGTCCCCTGGATTCCTAGCATTGTGACCAAAACGCCTGATCCACGAGGTAACGTTCAACAATTTGTCGAGGGAGCTGTATCGATTCAACAAAATATCAGGATCAAACGGAGGGTCCTTCGTCCCAACAGCGAGCACCTTAAGCCCGGGCAAAGGATCCGACATCAAAACCGGCGTTCGAGGCCAATCATCCTCGGGGCGAGTCAGCCAATCCGGTCCCCACCAAAAGGGGTGCACAATCAGGCGGGGGGCCATGCACCCACGTGAGGCTACGTCGCCGGGGTTCAAGTCTCCAGGCACGTGCCTCCAAATCAAAGGCGTTTCGGAATTTTGTATCTGTGACACTCGGTTCGCCACAAAGACCTCCAAGGAGTAGACGGACGTCTTCAACCAGCACAAAACAATTTGACTGTCCGTCCAGGCGTAAAAATTCCGAATGTTCACAGATCCACCCAACGTTTGAGCAACGTGATTCAAGAGACGCACAAGAAGCGCCGCCCCTGATAACTCTAGCTTAGGGATGGTCAATGCCGTCCGGAGGGGGGCCACCTTGCTCTTGGCCATGATCAGTGACAACTTCACCTGGCCTGTCGCGCTGACGGTGCGCAGATAAACAACAGCTGCATAACCGTGCGAAGATGCGTCACAAAACCCATGAAGGGTAGCAGTGTAGTTCCCAGGGGGGAGGATAGCGCGTGGTAACGCGACCTCGTTGACCGCAGGAAGTGCGGATACAAATTGGAGCCAATCTTCCAAAAGGGTTTCCTGAAGTGGCTCATCCCAACCAAGTTCCGCGGTCCAAATCAAATCAAATCAAATCAAAAATGTTTATTTGTCAGGACATGGTACATAAAGATGTTACAATATTGGTTCCAGCATATCCTGCCATAATGTGGCGTACAAATATTTTTATACAAAAACAAAGCTTATGTCACTAACCCAGAATCAGAATGTATAATTGTTAAAGTATATAGGTGTTACCCGTGTTACAGTGTGCTTGAGATGGCGTATAGAAATATTATCATAAATTTAGAACGTGCAGAATATACCATTGTCCCTTAATACTATAAAAACAATACTGTCAAAGCAACGTGTTCCCTAAATTGTCTCGAAATGTCAACAATAAAATTTATTAGATAACAAAAATGATAGATGTCAAAAAATAAAAATATAGGAGATTATGTCAATTAAAATATTTTTAAATCAATTTATGTAAGTCAACAGCATTAATCATTGTTAAACTACTAGGTATAATACATTATTATGAATTTAGGGAATCAATTATGCAAAATATATTGTTATAGATTGTATTGTAGTGATAATACCAAATTAACAATGACTATGTCATGTGGTGTATTAAAGGCTATTATTATTTTGCTGTATGGTCACTACCGACTTATCCTCTAAGTATTCTTGAACACTGTAATAGTTTTTTTCTAATAACATTCTGTACAATACCCTTTTGAACATCGACAATGGCAAGTCTTGAATACCATTTGGCAAATGGTTATATATAATTATTGCCATGCAGTAAGTATTTATTTTAAATAGCATTAATTTTATTTGGGGTAATTTCAATTTGTCTTTGTGCCGAGTTCTACTATTTATTTTGTAACTGGTTTTTTCGAATAAATTATAATTTTTTTTCACAAAAATGCATATTTCTAAAATATAAAGACATGGTAAAGGCAGTATCTTAAGCTTTTGAAATAATGGTTTACAGCTATCTAAGAAGTGGGCCCCACACATTGCCCGGACGCATTTTTTTTGTCCTTTAAACACTCTTTCCACGTCTACTGAGTTCCCCCAAATTATAAGACCATCTGAGTACAGATGCTACATAAGCATGGTAAGCAACCATTGCGGTATTAAGATTAACCGTTTGTCTTATTCTATTTATTATTTATTTATTTATTTATTTCAGGACATACACAAAACGATCAATTTTTTTGAGTGTGTTTTCTATGTGTGGTTTCCAACTGCAATTTTTGTCCACGGTTATACCTAAGAATACACATTCATTAACAATGTTTAAGGGGCAATTGTTATACTGGATGTCTAGTGTATCTGTGTTTGTGTTGAGTGCTTGGAATTTTATTATAATTGTTTTTGTCATATTTATTTTTAAGTTGTTTTTTTCTAACCATTTGATTGCCTTGTCTAGTGCTTCAGCTATTCGTTTTTCTAAGTTTTTATTATCGTCGCTTTTAATAATCAATGTTGTGTCATCAGCAAATAGTACGCACTCCTCGTTAATCGCCTCTGGTAGGTCGTTGATGTATACTAGAAAGAAAAGAGGGGATAAAATTCCTCCTTGAGGTGTGCCGAAGTTGTTTTGTCTGTATTTTGATCTGATTTTTTTTTGTTCATTTTGATAATTTCTTGTTATTTCTACGCATTGCATTCGGTCGGTAAGAAAGCTTTTGATCCAATCATTGGCCTTCCCGCGGATTCCGTAGTTAGAAAGTTTGGAGAGTAATGTTTTATGGCAGACAAAGTCAAAGGCTTTTGTCATGTCTAGAAATACACAGCCTATTTTGGATTTTTGGTTTAGACTTTCGGTTATTTGTTTTATTAAGGAGAAACATGCTGAAGCCGTGGAGCTCCCCTTCCTAAATCCAAACTGTTCTTTTTTAAGTATGTCACATGATGTCAAAAAGTTTTCTAATTTATTAAACATAACTTTTTCAAAAAAATTCGAGAATATGGGGATTAAAGTGAGTGGTCGATAGTTACTCATATCTGACTTTAAGCCTTTCTTGTATAAAGGTTTGACGATAGACCTTTTCAGTCGACTTGGAAAGACTCCTTCACTTTAGGGATAAATTTATTAAGTAACTTAAGGGCGAGACCAAACTCAGTGCACATATTTTTAACACTTTAGTATTTAAGTCGTCGTAACCAGTTGAGTTCGTATTTTTTAAATTATGAATGATTTTATAGACATCTGTTTCATCTATTGGTGTTAGGAAAATGCTTTTAGGATTCTGGGGAATTGTAAAATTGGTATTCTGATTATTTTCTCGTGGCTTCTGGGACGTATTGGTAAGGGATATGTAGTAATCATTGAAAAGGTCACAGATATGGTTAGCGTCATCATAAATTTCAGTATTGATTTGTATTGTGTCAATGTCAGAGTAACTTATCGTATTATTAACATCTGTTTTAATTAAATTCCATGCTGCTTTACTTGCATTTTTTGCTTTCTTGATGTACTGTAAGCTATTAATTTGTTGCGCATTTTGTATACATCTTTTTAATATTCGAGTGTAGTCGTCATATTTTTTTTTGTTTCGTTTTTTGTTATCTCTACAAAGGTTATATTTCAGGTATAATGTTCGTTTTGTAATACAACATCGTTTTATATTTTTTGTTAGGCCTCGGTTTTTCACTTGCTTGTTACTATTTTTAACTTTAATAATGGGGAAGCATAAATTGTAAAAAAAAATAATTGTATCGTGAAAACAATTGAAGGCGTTGTCTGTTGAGTGGCATTCGTACACATCAGAAAAAGATAAGCTTGCCAAACAATCTCTAAATTTGGTTATGTTTTCGTCATTGAGCTCCCTTACAGTTTTAAAACAGAACCTGTGAATGTCCTTAACTTTATTATCAGTTTCTAAGTTAACTGTTAAAGATTGTGCTGTTTCGTGGTCTGATAGCGCTAAATAGTGTAGTCCAGGCTTAGCGTCGTGCATATTGCTTACAATTAAGTCCAAACAAGAGGTTTTCCTAGTCGGTAGTGTAATATGGTTTTTCAGGTAATTATTATTAAGAATGGCATTTAAGTCATTGGATATTTTATTTATTTTTAGGATATCTATGTTCCAGTCACCGCATATCATGATTTTTTTGTTAACCTTTCTACACAGTTTATTTGTAAGGAGTTCCAAACTGTTCAGAAATGTCGCCGCATCATGTGTAGGTGTTCTGTAAATGCATACTACAATTAGGTTATGTTTAAGAATTTCAATAGCACAGTATTCGAATTGGAGGGGGATCGGGGGGATAAGGTTGACGATTTCTTTGTATTGTATGTTGTTTTTTATTAGGATACATGACCCACCCCACTGGCTCCACCCAAAGGCGCTGGAGAAAACATTTCGCCCAAAACAATACCGGGCATATCCAACCATTCGGGTCAAAGGTTCTCGCGACAGTAGACAATACCAGTCGTTTAGTCCAAGTGTGTGGTGACTCCAAATCGACATCATACGTAAAGGTGTCTTGGACTGGTCGGTACTGAACGCCGAGAACGGCCAACATAGCAGGGTTGTCAGCATTTTCAAACAAATGAGGATCCTGCTTATGATCCTCTTCCACATCTTCCAACAGTGCTGGTGAGTTGGACACCCACTTACGCAACTCATAGCCAGCGGAATCCAAAATTTGAACCAACTCGTCACGCAACAGGATAGCTTCCTCAACCGTGGAAGCCCCAGTGCAGACGTCATCAACATACAAGTCCGTTTTCAAGATGGCGGACGCCCGAGGGAACCTCAAGCGTTCTCGGTCCGCGAGCTCCCAAAGCGAACGAATAGCAACAAAAGGGCTCGATCGAAGGCCGTACGTATTCGTGTTGAGCTCATAAACAACCATGGGGTCCCGGGGATTCTCTCGCCACAGGATCAACTGATAACGTCTGTCATCCCGGTGAATAACCGTTTGCCGAAACATCATTTTGATGTCAGCCACAAAGACTACTTGATGACGACGAAAAGACGTGATGACATCACAAAGGTCCCTCAACAATTTGGGGCCGGAGTGCAAGCAATCATTCAAAGAGACACCAGAGGAAGTCCGCGCAGACCCATCAAACACTGTGCGCAGCTTACCGGTGGATGCCTTGAGGACCGCGTGATGCGGCAGAAAGTAATGCTCAACTGAGCGCCAATCCAAATTTGACACTGACATGTGTCCCAAGTCTGCGTACTCACGCATGAAATCTAAATATTTCTGCCGCAGCACCGGATCCCTGGCCATACGGCGCTCCATCGCCAACAATCTCTTCTCGGCCATAGGTCTGGACTCGCCGAGAGGTGGTCGAACTGCAACAAAAGGCAACCGTGTTACGAGCCGACCGGAACGGAGTCGACCTGTGTTGTTCTGATAGAACAACTCGCACTCCTCATGTTCCGGGTTCAAGCAGGCCACTTGCGGTGGCTCCTCAACCTCCCAAAACTTCTGAACAGCGTCAGAGAGAGCGGAGCCACACGCCAACGCAAAATCAGGCTCAGGTGGAGGGGCAGCCTTCAACACTGGGCCCATCACCGCAAAGCCAAAGATGGTCGAGACAGCCACCAAACCGTTCGGCTGCAAGACTTTCATATTACCCAACAATATTCTCCCTAGTACATCGGAACCCAATATCAAATGAGTGGTATTAGGGGAATCAAACCGGCGGTCAGCCAAATCCAGGCCTGACGTCAACCGGACAATATCAGGCGACAGCTGACGTTGGGGATGACAGCCCAAAATACTCGTCAGAACAATGGCCGAAGGGAAAAACTTAGGGTCCAAACAACTCACAGGAGTGAGCCCAAATAAGGTTTGTCCCTCAACAGTCGGGATAGGTGTTTCGCCTATTCCATTAATCGTGCCTGAAAAGGCACGGACATCCAGGCTCACCCGACCCGCTAACCAAGACGACAAAAGGCAACCCTGGGCTCCCGTGTCCAAAATGGCACGGACCACAACAGAGTCCCCCGTGGGTCCCCAGACCCTGACCGATGCCGTTGGCAACAAAACCGTGTCGATCTGGGGAGGTACGTTAGCGGGACAGGCGCCAATTTCCTAGCAATGCCTGGGCGGCGACCGATCGCCGCATCCAGGCTGGGGTCTATCCCGGTGAGGATAGTAATCAAACTCCTCGTCCGCGCGATGTCCCGAGCCGCGCGCCATCGCTGGAGGGGCATATCTCACTTGACGCCTGAGTGGCGGGGGGCGCGTCGCCAAACGGGGACGTTCCGCCAACGGAGGGGAGGGAAGGCAGTGCTGGTCTGGCCAATGTCGCCTACCAGCAGCTGCATAGTCGCCTTCACGAGGGGAGGTCAATCGGCGGTCGCGCGGCTCCCGATCAACTGGCGCGGGGGGTGGAGTACGGCGGTCAAAGTTGCGGGCCCCTCCTCGATTCTGAACCGGCGAGCGAGGAGCCCGGTGCTCATCTCCATTATACCCCCCCCTGCGCGAACCCCCATCAGAGGCTGGTCTGTCAGGGCGGTTCGCGTTGGCGCACAAAACTTCAAGATGTGAACCCCTACAAATTGAACAAGGGCGGGGCTTGGGGCAATCCCGATGAAAATGATTCCCCAAACAAGAAAAGCACAGACGGCGTGCATTGGCAACTCGGCGGCGGGCACTCACGTGCAACTCCAAGAAGGCCGCGCAAGTGACTACGCCATGTCCCGTGGCCTTACAATAGCCGCAAGCAAGATAACTCTGGGTGCCACCAAAACGGGGGGCAGGGCGGCTATCACCAGGCCCGACAGTCCTAGTCCGTCCCTGGGCCCTCGGCCGAGAGGGCGGTTGGCTTGACCCCGTGGCACCACGGGCGTTGTCGAGGAAACGACACTCATCCTCCAAAAATTTGACGAGGTCTTCAAAGGGGGGAAGATGGGTGGCACTATCCCCACCATACTTCTGCTCAAAACGGGACCTCAAATCTGAAGGAAGCCGCTGCAACACTAAGTGTACCAAAAAATAGGACCAATAGTCCACCGGCAACTCCAATCGTTTTAAGGCGTTGGTTGCTGCCAGCAATGGATTCAACAGATCAGCACGCAACGCTGACATTCTGGTGATGGCCGGCAACCCCAAGATCTGGTCAATATGGACATCAGCCAGGCAACGTTTGTTCTGGTATCGTCGGGATAGAAGTTCCAGAGCAGTGGGATAGGCCGAGTCGGTCACCGGCAAGTGCTGCACCAAGGCTCGAGCCTCACCTCCTAGGGCTGACAACAAATAAGCCAACTTCTGGGCCGGTCGGAGGTCAGAGCGCGAATCAACCAAACTGTCAAACAGGTTCCTGAAGCTTAACCAATGGTCCAAGTGACCGTCAAAATGTGGCAGCTCCAGGGTAGGCAGTCTACCCAAAAGTCCAGGGCCTGCAACAACAGAGGTCTCTGTTTTGACCTGGGCAGGGTCCCGACTCTTCAAAATTTCCCTGGCGCGCATACTTATTATGTCACCCAGGTTCAACATCTGGTCATAATCCGCAACAACCTTATCACGGGCTGCTTGACCCAATGCTTCCAGGTCCAAGCCCAAAATCAATTCATTGAAGCGAGCAAACAAAGTGTCAACCGCACTCAATCTCGCATTCAACTGCTCATACCGGGCAAGCGTGGCCTCTTCCAGGTCTAGACGCTCAGCGGTTGCAGCAGTAGAGGCAAACCATCTTAGCTGTGAGGTCAATCCACCAATGGCTTGGTTTACAGCTTTCAATGAAGCCATTGGGACAAATATCAAAATAAAACAAATTAAATTCAATTAAATAATCAACAGGAATAATTTTCCCGGACCCAACTACAATTTAAACCAAATAATAAAACTTAGTTTGAATTATTACAAGTTCAAATCCGACCCTGTACAAGCAATACCTTGTTTATACAATAGCAAATTAAAGTACAAACCACAAGGGACACTACATATCATAATATATTATGTCAAACAATCTATGTTTAATTTGAGTCAGGCCGACGGCAACAAATCAGACTTCTCAAGACTTTTAACTCGACAATAAGTGGTGAATTTAACAATTAAACCACGCTCTGCTACCAGTTGTGTGAGACTGCACAAACAGACTCACGATGTCCGCGATTACGCGGAGCCCTAATCAAATAATATTTGTTCAATCGACAAAGGGAAAACAACTATTAGATACACTTACCATCACGTTGGTACTGGCGATGTGACGTAGTCCCTGGTCACGTCGTATCTGGGTGGGGTGTAAGTATAAATGTGGTTTGTGTGATGTATGTGAAGTTATGTAAGATTCGACGGTTCCAAAGGACGCCCACAGCGCGTACCGTTGACTCCCGGATCAAACCTTCAGATCCCACACGTGGCACTTTTCACCAATGTCCAACTGAATTTTATCCCGGTTTGCTAACCCAATCGGGGATGTACAATAGTCCAGCACTGAATTTAGGAATTTACCGGCGTTCAGAGACACAAAAAGGCCGGCTAGGTACTTAACCAACAAATTACTCGCGGTCACGACCCAAAGTGGCGAGATCTCTCAATTTTCACTCAATTATCAACAAAATATCAAACACCGATCAAGATGGTATCGGATTATCATTAACTCAAAGTTTCAATCAATAATTACACGACAGCCGCGTGCATCAAAAATACAAGACAATGGAAGCAAGTTTTTTCCAAACCAATATGGCACTGACAAGCAAACGTCATCGCACTGACAACTGAAACGTAATCTGTATCTGTCAAACGTCAAAAGGTGCGTTCAGAAACTTGGTGGATGAAACAATGGTATATCATTGAAAATTTGACTCTACTGGCCAAAACTCCCATTTATTTACACGTGTTTAATTTCCTTTTCCATTTATCTTCGTGACACGGTAGCCTACATGGTAACGCAGAGGAGCAGTCACTTAGATTTTCGGTGCGAAGCACGCCTGCGTTCTTTGACTGACCGCTGATCGTGAACGTCATGCATTGTCTCGCGAGTCGGAGACGTTCACAGAAAGAGAATCACGCTTGAGTTCTCAGCGTATCTACGCATCGACTTCCAGATCGTACCCGCGCTCTTCGAATTCGACATCAGACATTTCAGATCTTCGATTTTGACGACCCCGTTGTCGCTGGCATAAGCAACAGGATCCGCGTACGAAGTCGCGGGCAGAAGCTAGTTTGAAATATAGATCACATATTAAAAAATGAATAGAAATTGCACGCAAACTGCATGAAAATAAGATTCAATGTCAATTCGCGAAAGACCTTAGGTCATTTTGGAAATATATATACGATCGCAGAAAAGTACAACGAGTAGACAGGACATCATAAAGGACGGTCAGTATCTGTCAGACGAGGAGTGTGCTGAGCAGTTCGCGGCTTATTTTGAGTCGGTATATAGTAATGCGCCGCCACTACTAGACTCAGAAGCAGCGGCAGCGGAAGCGGGGAACACTGGCAGTGCATGCGTACAAATTTATAATCTACGTCTTAGGGGCGTTAGAAGTGCACTCGACCGCCTCAAGCCAAAGCGAGCTGCGGGCCCGGATGGTATACCAGCGTTTCTTTTTAAAGATTGTGGTAGGGTACTCGCGGAGCGGTTACTTTATATATTCAACGCCTGTCTTCATTCTGCGAAGTTCCCAGCTCGGTGGAAGATTACGCGAGTCATTCCAGTGCCCAAAGGCAGGGCGGGAGCTGACATCAGTGGTTATAGGCTGGTGGCGGTGTTGTCGACGCCAGCAAAGGTGTTCGAGTCTGCCATTCAGCGCTGTATGCAAGAGCAAGTGCGCGGACAATTATCGGATGCGCAGCACGGATTCCGGCCGGGGCGCAATACTGCTATCAATCTCCTTGATTTCATGGGACGCGTGGTGCCAGCGGTAGATGCTGGGGTGCAGGTGGATACAGCTTATTTTGACTTAAGAAAAGCTTTTGACACCGTCGATAATGACGTCTTACTGCGGAAGCTAGCAGAGGTCGGATTCACCCAGCATCTATTGCGGTTTTTCGCCAGTTACATGCAAGGCAGACAGCAGTATGTGGACTGCAACGGATGTGAATCCGACTTATATTACACTTGGTCGGGTGTAAGTCAGGGCACCAACTTTGGGCCTCTGGAATTCATTATCATGATAAACAACTTGCCGGTCGTCGTAAGACATGGCGCTTGTTTATTATTTGCTGATGACTTCAAGTTGCTGCTTGAGATTAGGTCCGAGTCTGATTGCAGGCGCCTACAGGAAGACATCGATTGTTTCATCCACCAAGACTCTGAACGCACCTTTTGACGTTTGACAGATTACGTTTCGTTGTCTGTGGTGCGATGACGTTTGCTTGTCAGTGCAATTTTTGGTTGAATAATGGTCGCTCCGTGCTTGTAATTTTGATGCACGCGGCTGTCTTGTAATTATTGTTTGAAAACTTTGAGTTATTGTTAATCCGATGCAATCCTGTTCGGTGTTTGATATTTTGTTGATAATTGAGTGAAAATTGAGAAATCTCGCCATTTTGGGTCTTGACCGCGAGTAATTTGTTGGTTATGTAGACGGCCTTTTGTGTCTTTGAACGCCGTAAATTCCTAAATTCAGTGCTGGACTAATTTACATCCCCGATTGGGTTAGCAACCGGGATAAAATTCAGTTGGACATTGGTGGAAGGTGCCACGTGTGTGATAGGAAGGTTTGTCCAGAAAGACGTCGGTACGCGCTGTGGGGCGCCCTTTGGTTATCGTCGTAATCTCACATAACTACACATACACCACACAAACCACAGTTATACTTACACCCCACCCAGATAAGACGGAACCAGGGAATACGCCACATCTCCGGTTCCAACGTGATGGTAAGTGTATTGAATAGTTGTTTTTCCTTTGTCAATTGGACAAATATATTTTGATTAGGGCTCCGCGTAATCGCGGACATCGTGAGTCTGTTTGTGCGGTCTCACACATCGATCGAATAGTACAATGGAGCCATGAAAACAAACTGTACTTCAACGTATCCAAATGCTCGTTGATGAGTTTCACCCGTGCTCGTTCACCTCTGCTCTATGAGTACGTGGTGGACGCGGCGCCACTGCAACGAGTCACGGAGGTGCGAGACTTGGGTGTTTTCATGACTCCCAATCTGACATTCCGTGAGCATGTAACCAAGATCTGTAAGAAGGCGTACAGAAACTTAGGATTTGTTCTGAGACAGACACAAAGCTTCACAAACATCACAGCAGTTTGGGTCCTGTATGATGCACTAGTCAGGAGTCATCTGGAACATAGTGCGGTCATATGGGCTCCACGTGAAGCTAAGTACTCTGCAATGTTGGAGCGCGTTCAGAATAAGTTCACGCGCTATTTGTACAGGAAATTACATTGGGCACGACTATCCTCAATTTTAGCAGCCAGACTAACAAGACACTTAGTGGCTAAATAAGGTGCAGAAGCGGTACCATAGATAACTGTGTTGTCCTAAGAGGTTCTGAAGGTTCATACCTGAAAATTATTTTTGAAGAGGTCTTTGGACTGGATTTAACTCAATGGCCCTGTACATTTTCTCTACGTCACCTGAGACCACGTACCTATGCTGACGAAAACGTTTTAAAAAAGAAAACAGATCGTCCTGAACTACGGGACTGACCATCTAAATGTCGTTAAGCGACACGCCCGAACTGGTCGAAGCTGACGCGTCGAATACTACGCGTAGTTGTGTAGTGGTGCTAGAACTGCGAATAACTCCATGATGTGGAATGTAATATTTAGTCATAGAGTTTTCTGGTGGAGGAGTACAGTCTGAGTCTAACGTCATATGACCTAGGCGCTCATATTCTCTCATGAACTCGTTGTATTTATTATGAAATCATGGATCGTATTTAAATCGCCGTTCAAGAGAAAGAAAACGATTTCTAGCATTAGTAAAAGAATGACCTAATGTACTAGGATACCCCTTTAAAGGCATAGTGACGACGAATCCCCCACAATCATTACGAACAGTGGTTTGATCAAAAGATTGCTCACACATTCTCTCTTCAAGTGACAGCGAATGTTTTGAAGTGACGTTGTCAAGCTCCCAAAAATAAGTAAGGTCGGGAGTGACATTGGAATGATGGCATAAATTTTAATGAATAGCGGAAAAACATGATTGGCGCGAAATACTACCAGAAACTAACCATCCTAACTTGGTCTCGCATAATTTAGGTAGGTTTTTCCCTAAGTCTATCGTTTTGCTACCTAAGACATTCCAGAAAACTTCAGCCCCTACCAGGATGTCTACGACCGACGGAACATTAAAATTCGGGTCTGCTAGCTGAAGACCTGAAGGATTAGGGACGTGTTTATTAGGAACGTATGATGACGGTAGAATCTTTGTGATTTCAGGCAAAAATGACACTCGATATCGATAGTAAAGGCACAGCATAAAGTACTCTATTGAGAGGTGACAAGACTGTGTTGTACTGGTGGATACGTGATTGTTAATACCCGTTACCTTGGTGCTCGTACCGCATCGTAACAAACCCAGCTTCTCTGACAACCTCTGCTTATCAAAGTTCGCCGTACTGCTGTTGTCCAGTAGTAGGCGCGCAGTGTACTTCTTACCTTCACGCCAGTCACGTTCACCATCGCTGTGGACAGTAATATATGCGCAGAAGTAGCAAGCTGCATGGAATTAGCTGAAAGCGACATATTTGAAGAAGGTGAAGCAGAAGGCCCGGCAGAAGGTAATGGATTGGAAGCAAGTTTGGGCTCGTTTGATTCTAAATGTAAAAGCGTGTTGTGTTTTTTTGTGCAATATTTGCAATGTGAAAATCTACATTTGTTTACATTAAGTATGTCCAAAGCGTGAGCAATTAATACACACTTTAAATTGTGTTGCCTTTTGTAGACGATTTTCTATGGACAAGTTTCTAAAAGATTCACATTTAAATAATGTATGTGCTTAGGAGCAAAGTGGACATATACTTTTTTAATTTTAGAATTATCAATTTTTAGGGTTCCGTAGTCAACTAGGAACCCTTATAGTTTCGCCATGTCTGTCCGTCCGTCTGTCCGTCCTCGCTTAATCTCTGTGACCGTTAGCACTAGAAAGCTGAAATTTGGTACCAATATGTATATCAATCACGCCGACAAAGTGGTAAAATAAAAATTGGAAAAATTTCCGTACCCAAAGGGTAAAAACGGAAACCTATTACTAAGACTTCGCTGTCTGTCCGTCTGTCTGTCCGTCTGTCCGTCTGTCCGTCTGTCTGTCACCAGGCTGTATCTCGTGAACCGTGACAGCTAGACAGTTGAAATTTTCACAGATGATGTATTTCTGTTGCCGCTATAACAACAAATACTAAAAACAGAATAAAATTAATATTTAAGGGGGACTCCCATACAACAAACGTGATTTTTTTGCCGTTTTGTCTAATGTATAGATAATGGTACGGAACCCTTCGTGCGCGAGTCCGACTCGCACTTGGCCGGTTTTTTTATAATAATTGGTACGGAACCCTTCGTGCGCGAGTCCGACTCGCACTTGGCCGGTTTTTTTTCATTTTATCTCATAAAACAACGCTTGGAATAAAGACATTACACATTAATTAAAAACACTTTATATTTCTAAAAAAACCGGCCAAGTGCGAGTCGGACTCGCGCACGAAGGGTTCCGTACCAATTATTATAAAAAAAATCACGTTTGTTGTATGGGAGCCCCCCTTTAATATTAATTTTATTCTGTTTTTAGTATTTGTTGTTATAGCGGCAACAGAAATACATCATCTGTGAAAATTTCAACTGTCTAGCTGTCACGGTTCATGAGATACAGCCTGGTGACAGACAGACGGACAGACGGAAAGACGGACAGACGGACAGACAGCGAAGTCTTAGTAATAGGGTTCCGTTTTTACCCTTTGGGTACGGAACCCTAATAAAAAGAAAACAAATGAATTTTGTTTTCTATAAGCACAAATTTAGTGACAGAAATGAATCGCTGCAAAACCGACTCCACGTAGTCTTTTATGCCCTACCTAGACCTATACTATACTACGCGGATTTAAATTACCTATAGTGTAATTTAAATCCGCGTAGGCGCGGAGGAGCGAGGCGGCTCGCGAGCTAAGGAGCAAGTGGTGAGCGTTAAAACCCCCTGCGACGATAAGCTCGTGTTGACCGCCGGAGCCCCGCAGCGCCGGAGCTGTGACAGAAACCATGCCTGCTGCATGTTGCATGCTTGCATGCTTGCTGCTTGCTTGCTGCATGCTTGCTGCATGCTTGCTGCTTGCTTGCTTGCTGCATGCTTGCTGCTTGCTTGCTGCATGATTGCTGCTTGCTGCATGCTTGCTGCTTGCTGCATGCTTGCTGCTTGCTTGCTGCATGCTTGCTGCTTGCTTGCTCCTTGCTTGATGCATGCATGGAGTATACTTGTTTGCATGTTGTGAAAAACTATGCATTTATTAAATATCATGTGATGCATTTGTTATGAGAAGTGTTTGCCAAATAAATGTTTGTAAAACGAGTGTTTTTTAAATGAAACATTTGCGGAATAAGTTGTTTGCGAAATAAATAGTATACGAAACGTTGGTTGTATAATGAAAATTTGTCAATGGAGTTTTGGTGAAACTTTAGTGAACCTTTTATGATAAAACTTACCGTTTGACTGAAAAATGCAAAAAACCCATTTACACGACCTTGAATTTTTTTTTCGCAAAAGTTGGATGAGGACTTTTAACTTTTCATTTGTAATGGTGTTCCCAACATTCGTACCAATTTTTAGCTCTATGCGAATTGTTGTAACTTTACCCCTATTTTTTAAGCTAATTTGACTGGACCGCCATTAGTTTATTTCTTTGTTTGGTTTTTAGTGTTTAACAGCAAAATTTTGTTTTGTGTTGAAACAAATTACCTAATTTAATGTTTGTTTCTAGTTATTGGTGTCGATTCTGTTGTGCACAAACTAAACTTAATTTATGCTATTGCTATTGCTATGCTATTGCTATCTTTTACTAAAAGGCATTGCGAGAAAAGGACGGCTATAGCTATGAACTAAGTTAGAGATGTCAAACTAGTTTATGCCTTGCGCTTTACCCTGTTTTTAGACGACATGTTTTTACGTGCACCCTTCATTTGTATAGAAATATTAGTTCCATTCCAACTAAATTTGACAGGTCTAAATTACGTCTGTCTCTTTTTCGTTTTATTAGAGAGAAAAAGATGGCAATAGCCTAAATTAAGTTTGGTTTGTGCACAACAGAATCAACACCATTATGTTTTGAAATCAGCATCTAATTCTGTAATGTTTGCATGCCAATTTTATGGCGAAACGTGTCATTGCACTACGTATTATTTTTACCATCTTTTATACCACATGATTTAAAAAAAAAATATCTTAAGATTTAGTAGAAATTCCACTGTTAGTAATAGATTTTTGAGAATCGTCAAATCGACATATTTGATGCCTGCTACCCTGTTAGCTACCACAATCGAGAACTTTTGTACAAGAAAAAGTTGGGCGTCTCTTCAAAATGAAGCTACTCACGAAAAATTAGCTTGATAGTAATCAATATTGTAAAAATGGAACCTGGATCCCGGACTACTTATTTAGAACTTGTAAAAATAATAATACCTACCTAATTCGAAAAGTGTGAAACCCCGACTGTATTAGGGGGCTTCCAGGCGTTTAGGGTGGGGAGGGCGTCGAGCCGAATCTCACCCAATCTCACGAGGGAGAGAAGAGGGTCTCGGTAAATAGATATCACGTTTTTTTTTTTTTGCAAAACGCAATTTTGGAATTTCACTGTAATCTCGGTAAATAGATATCACGTTTTTTTTTTTTGCAAAACGCAATTTTGGAATTTCACTGTAATCTTGATACACACGGAATCTCACACTGATTACGCGCAATAACACTATATTGAACTGTGGACTATGATATAGAGACCCCAGCTTCTGCCCGTGCCGGAGTCACGTGTTGTCTGTAGACTAGCCAATGCGGCCCTTGCCACCTCGAGATTGAGAGATGCGGGTCGCCTGTTACGCAGCCGTCGTACCATAAAGCCTGCTCCAATCACCAACACAACTCAGATCACCACATAAAATGCTGTGTAGTGACGGATATCGTGATAAGAAAGTTGATTTGGCAAATTTTCACTTGCCTTATGAATTATATTATTAATTAGCTGACTCGCGCAACTTCGTGTGCGTCACATGAGACAGAGAGAGAAGATTAGAGAGAGTGTGAGTCAACCTTAAAAGATAGACATGCAATTGCAGATTGTTTTAGAAAGTTTTACGAGGAACATATATAATTGTCTATTATTTGATATTAATTGTAAATCCCTCATATATAATTGTTGCAGCGCTCACAACGGAAGCTCTTAAAAGATATACATTTCCCTGTTTTTGCAACATTTATTGATTTATCATTGATGCTCCGCTCCTTTTAGTTGTAGCGTGATGTTAGATAACGGCATTGGCATTCCTCTATAAATGGACTATCCAACACTAAAAAGTTTTTTTAATTCGAACCAGTAGTTCCTGTAATTAGCGCGTTCAACCAACCAAACAAACAAACTCTTGAGCTTTATAATATTAGTGTTGATTCAAGTGTAACAATTTAATTCTTCGAATATTTGCATTAATCGTTAATATAATTTACTTAGTTTTTTCCAAATAAGGGCTTGCTTCGACAGCCTTTTTTTTTTTTTCGGATGGGAAGTCATCAAATAACTCCTCCCGCTCTGGGCGGAGCAGGAGGGAGTGTCAGACTTTTACTGACTAAAACCCATCCATGTTCCTTCATCGCCCTTTGTGTTCCGGAGCCACGGTATCTCTTTCGAACAGTCCCGCAACCCCGGCAGGCATCGGTCCTTACGGACCCCTTCGTTTTTGCTGACTCTCTTTGAGGCGCGCGTGGAACACGAACGCGACGACAGGCCGTGTCGATGGCGCGCGCCATCGACACGGCCTGTCGTCATGAGACGGACGGACGGCGAGCTAGCCCATAGCCCACCGTCCACAAGTCCGCGCCTACGGTGGCCGGGGGCCACGTGGTGGTGGCCCCCGACGCCCGGGGCGTCTCCCGCGGCGGCCGGGACGTTGAGAGGTTCTCTCCTTTTCACGTTCCGCCACCTCCTTCTCCAGCATTACTGCTTCGCAGAAGGAGGTGACGGCGTCCCATTCTGTCTCGCTTCGGACCATGGCTTGCACCAGGGCCGGACGCGAGAGGTCGCCGCCGCCGATCGCCGCTTCGAGGACACGGCGGTGCTCCGCCCACGCGGGGCACACCTCCACCGTGTGCTGCACCGTGTCCTCCGGTCGATCCTCACAATGGAAGCACCCGGGCGTTTCCTCCCGCCCGATTCGGTGCAGGAACCTCCCGAACACTCCGTATCCGGTGAGGACCTGCGTCAGGCGGAAGGTGAGGACGCCGTGGCGTCTCTCAAGCCACTCCTCAAAGAGGGGACTTATCGCCACTATCGTGGCGTGCCCTGCACGGGGTTGCGACAGTCGTCTCTCCATGTCGCCATGAGATCCCGCCGGAAGTCTGTCCGCTGAGCGACAATTTGCCGCGGCAGCGGAGTTTCCCCCCGGCGTAGCGCCTCCGCGCGCCATTCATGTAGGCGCGCGAGGACTATTGCCTCCAGATCCCATGGCGGCAATCCGGCAAGGAGGCTCGCCGCCTCGCGGGAGATCGTGCGGTAGCCCCGGGCCAGCCTTACGGCTATCACCTTTTGGGGCGCGTTCAGGTAGTGGGCGGCTCGCCGCCTCAATGAACGCGCTCACACCAGGGCCCCGTAAAGGGCCATTGACCGCACGACTCCCGCGTAGAGCCTCCGGCAGGAGACGTTTGCCCCCCCCAGATTGGGCAGCCTCAGTCCGCTCCAGTTTGGGGGCCAAACGTCGGAAATGTTCTACGAAGTTCCACCGGCTGTCAAGGACAAGTCCCAGGTACTTCAACGTCGACTCGACGCCGATGGATACCCCTCCTACCGTCAGTAGAGAACCCGTCGGTGGCGCATTCCGAGGCCCATGAAAGCACATGGCCTCGGACTTGTGCAGTGCCACCTCGAGACCCAGTTGCCGGATCCTCTCAACGACTATCGCAACCCCGCGTGTCATCGCTTCGGCCGCCGCCTCATGCGACCTCCCCTGCGCCAGCACCAGCGTGTCGTCAGCGTAGCACACTACACTGACACCGCTAGGGAGGTCGGCGCGCAGCACCCAGTCGTACCCGATGTTCCACAAGGACGGCCCTAGAACCAATCCCTGCGGAACACCGCACGACATTTCTCAACGGTTCCACTCTCCGTTGCAACCAGGGTAGATGACGGCCCTATCCGTCAGGTAGTCCCCGACCACTCGACGGAGGTAGGTCGGCACCCGGTGATACCGGAGTGCCTCCCTTGTGCAGCTCCAGGGCATGGAGTTGAAGGCGTTGGCGATGTCGAGAGACACCGCCAAGACAACCCCACCCCTGGACACCGCATCCCCCGTCGTGCGTAGGCAACATAAAGTCACTTTTTATGCTCTAGAGCATAAAGTAAAATCTTCGTCGAAGACCAATTTTTTTTTTAAATATTTTCGATGTACAAAAACGGTTTTTCTACAGATTTATTATATGTAATATATAGATAGATAGATGTATAGATAATAAATTTTCAATTGAAGTAATTAAGGAAGTTATGTTTAATAGATATCTAAATCCAACGCAATCAAGCACAGATTAACGTATTTACATACACTTAACTACGCATTTTGATAAATGTTACGTGAGATGTGAAATAAGAGGAGGGGTGATTCGAGGCAGTCAAGTCCAATATCATGACATACGTGACGTCGACAAACAGAAGCGCGATTTACGCTTGTGCGACATAACTGTACTGCGACTGCGACTCACTGTAGTTCGATTGCACGCCCTCTGCACCCCCCCAGCCTCACATGTAGCGCTCACCACAGTCACTGTGGTGCTGCAGAAGGGCGCGCGGCGTGCAGGCGGCGTGCTCGGAGCCGTGCGGCGCGGGGCAGTGGGCGCGGCTGGGGGGCGCGGGCGTGGAGCGCGCGCGCTGCTGCTGGGCGTGCGAGACGTGCGCGCCGCTCGCCATCACGCTGCCGCCGCCGGCGCCCGGCTGCCGCCTGTGTCCGCCGGGACACCGCCCCGACGAGGATCGTATCAGTAAAAGACCGAAATTCTCATTTTCTATATATAGCGTGTATCAGAAAGCTGCTATGGTCATATTGGTCTGAATCACACCCTTTAAACTTCTATTTACCTGATATGGCATAAATTTTCAGCGTGTTTGCCGACACCGGTGGAGTGGGGCGGCGGGGGGCGTGAAGTGCAAGCCGTGTCGGCGGCGGCGGGTGCGGCTGGGCTGGCGGCGGTGGTGACGTGTGCCGTGACGTTCTGGCGCCACCGCGCGACGCCCGTCGTGAAATCGGCGTCGCGCGAGCTGTGCGCGCTGCTGCTGTTCGCGGCGGCGCTGTGTCACGGCGCGGCGCTGGCGGCGGTGGCGCGACCGGCCGCGGCGCCGTGCGCGCTCGTGCGGCTGGCGGCGCCCGCGCTCGGCGGCGTGTACGCGGCGGTGCTGGCTCGCACGGTGCGCGTGGCGCGGCTGGTGGCTGCGTGCGAGCGCCGGCCGGCTGCCCGGCCGCGCCTGCTGTCGTCGCGAGCGCAGGTGTGGACGTGGCTGGCACTGACCGCGCCGGGCGTGTGCGTGGCGGCGTGGAGCGCTGTTCGCTGGCCGGCGGCGCCGCGCCTGCAGCACCCGGGGCGCGCGCGCTCCGTGCTGGCGTGTGGCGGCGAGCTCGCCCCGGCGCAGCTCGCGCCTCTGGTGCCCGCACTGCTGCTGCTGGCCACGTGCGTGGTGCTGGCGGTGCGCACTCGTCGGTTGCCGCATAACTTCAACGAGACTAGATTCGTAGGCGCGGCAGCGTACGCCACTTGCGTCATCTGGGTGGCGTTTTTCCCGCTGTACGCGGTGAGTGCGGCGCGCACGGCCACGCTGTGCGCGTGCGTGTCGCTGTCGGCGGGCGCATGCGTGGCGCTGGCGCTGGGCCCGCGCGTGTGGGTGTGCACGTGTCGCCCGGCGCGCAACACACGTGCGCACTTCCTCACCGCCACCTCCATCCGCTGCCACCTCGGAAAGTACCGGCCGGGGCGGGAGCAAGGCACGGCGGCGGGGGCGGAGGGGCAGCGCGACGTGTCCTGCCAGACGGCGGCGCCGGTGGAGGCGAGAGGGCCGCGGTGCGCGTCTTCGCGGCATTGCGCGGCAGCGGGCGCATGCGCGCGCGTGGTGCGCACGTCGCGCGGTGACTCGTCCGACGTGTTGATCGTGCTGCTGCACCACCACCACTCGCTGCCCGACGCGCTGCCGGCAGCGGGCATCTCGCCGGAACGGCGACACGAATGACTCTTATAAGTCGTACAGCTATTGAAAAGTGTACACAGGTGTAATAAATCACAACTCGTTGTTTTAGAGGTAGAATGTATAATCATCTCCCAATGAGGGATTTTCTTTTTAGCTCTTCCCCAAGCGCGAGAAAACTAGGTTATATTCGGAAGGTTAAGCAAATGAAAGTGTCAGTCAACGAGAGTATGTGACGTGATACAATGTTTTTTTTTTTCCAAGCGTTTTGGCTTTGGCACCAACTATCCTAATAAGTTCAACGCCATCTATAGAGTTCTTGGAAACTAAGTTTTTTTTTTAATACCTCAAAAAGAAAACCTCTCATTAAAATCTGCTCTTGTCAATGTCACTCGTCAACAGACCGCCACAAGATGGCTCTCGCGGCAGTAGCGCCACCACTTTCATCAATTATCGATCTATTTTACAAAATAGAACGTACGAATTGTAGTCTATGTGAACGACATCGATCAGTGCCTTCATTCATCCAAATCCAAACTATTATGCTCTGCCGATGACATGAAAATCTTTGCCACTACCTATTTCAAAGCTCGAAGATGGTCTAGCACTCCAGGCCGACTTGTATCGGCTTAAAGAGTACTGTCGGGCTAATCTCAACCCATCCAAGTGTTCGGTGATCGCTTACACTAGGAAACGTGCCGTCCTAGCGTCTAGTTATACTTTGGCAGATATTGTAAAGATATTTTCATTACTCATACTCTGAAAGTAGGTCTGAAGTTGCCTGAGGAGCGGGTTGAAAGTAATACTTTTCAGCCCTAGGGAGAATCGTTTTCAACTGACAGCTGTCAAATTATTTAAAAAAATGGTTCATTTTTCTATTGAACCATGTTCCAACTTTCTATACAGCCACGATGTAACATTGAAATAACATAAAGTTAAGTATTAATTAAAGAATATATATATTTTAAATATCTTTATTATAATTAAGTTTCAACTATTTCTTTAAAATAACATAGATTTGGGAAAAATATTTACCATTTTTCGATGATGAAAATGAAAAATAGGTATTGGCTGAATAGCTGGCCGGCCACAGAAAAAAAAAGCAAAATAGGTGGGAAAGCGGCAATAGGGTAGATGACACCATAAAACAATAATTCCAAGACACCTTTCTCTAAAAAAACACTTTATTTTGGGCCTGAAAACCCGATTTATTTTCAATTAATTGCCAAATTCGATTTTTAGTTGCTTTGAAATCAATAAATAGTCGAGTCATTGAGTTGAATAAACAGTGACGTCACAGTAGGCTATTGCCATACAAAGTCTATTAGAGAACCGCGTTTTGACAGCTCTTAAAAAGTATCTCAATTGATTGGTGTGTCATCTACCCCATTCGAATTCCGATCTTCATTAGTTTTTTCGAGTTGTATGTTTTTTTTTTACTTTCCTTGTATTCGTAATGAAAAGCACAGTGTTTACCTCGGGTTAAAGACTTATTTAGTCCCTCGAACTATTAGCGCCCTCGCTTCGCTCGGGCACCAAACCCCGTCTCGGGACTAAATAAGTTACTTTCACCCCTAGGGTAACAATGTACTATTTACCTATTGCAGTTATGTAACGGTGAATCCACGCGTTTGCCACTTGCCACAAACTACAAACCTATGCAAACGCTTGGACAAATTAGTTGATCCAAACAACGATATCCACACGCTTGCGACGACTTGCGAGTGTGCTAGTGTGTTTGGAAGAAGCAAGCATGACGGACGTCGAGCTTTTGCCGGCTATAACTTTTGTTTTAACCTATTTTCAACCGACTTCCAAAAAGAGGAGGTTCTCAATTCGACTGTATTTGTTTTTTTGTGTTTGTTACCTCAGAACTTTGAACTGGGTAAACCGATTTTGATGATTCTTTTTTTTATTTGAAAGCTGGAGCTTCCCGTGTGGTCCCATTTAAATTTTGTGAACCTCTGATGTTGATCTTCGGAGATACCTATACAATGGAACTCTTCAAAAATAGACGGCAAATGTGCCGTAAATGTTGGATTCGCTTGGATGTTTATTGTTTATACAACATTATGACGTAACATCACGCCTATTTTGCTCTGAGGGGGTACGCAAATGTGTACAATACACCCAGATTTCGACAGTTCGTTCGTGTTACGTACGCGCCTCAAAGAGATGTTAGCAAAAGGGACTGTTCTAAAGAGATACTGCGGCCCTGGAACACAAAGGGCTAAGAAGAAACATGGATAGGTTTTAGTCAGTAAAAGTCTGACACTCCCTTTCGCTCCGCCCAGAGTGGGAGGGGTAAATTGATGATTTCCCATCCGAAAAAAAAAAAAATGTTAATTTCCATATATTGAGGATACGCCTATTCATCATCAGCCTATTAATGTTCCCACTGCTGGGACACAGGCCTCCTCTCTATGAGAGGGAATGGGTTATAATCCACCACGCGGGCCCAGTGCGGGTTGGTAGATATCACCATGTCTTCGAATTTTTTAGTTCTAGGACATGCTGGTTTCCTCACGATGTTTTCCTTCACCGTTTTGAGAGCAGTGGTGATGAAATAAATTACACAAAGTAATGCGCCTGCCTGGTTCGAACCCACGACTTCGGGGCCGCCACGTGGCCACGGCTGCTCACGCCTATTACCATGACATGTATTGGTAACATTGTCAAATAAATTCATGGCAAATATTTGCTTGAGAACAACTAAAAATGGAAAAATAAAAAACTTTTTTGCAAAAAATAAAACCGACAGTCGGTGACTTTTGTTTGATTGTTTTTTTTTGTCACCGACTTCTGAAGCTAAAGTAATTTTTTACTTTTTTGTGTTTTTTGAAGTCGGTTTTTTTTTTTGCAAAAAAGTTTTTATTAAAAAAAGAAGTAAAATGAAAATAATTAATTATAACTTCTTTACAATTTTACTTAGACGATTCAGATTCAGATTCATTTATTTATTGTAAAACATAGGTACATTATAAGTTATTATTTGGTAATACATTGAGGGCGCTATGTTTTGCCTCTAGGGGAAGCTCTAGGGCGTACAAAACCATCGCGCGCGGGCGGATTCCATGCATTGGCTATTTTTTTTTATCTACGTGATCTTTATCCTTTGATTCTAAATACAGGGTTTCTTGGTAGCATTCGAGGAAGCGTAAAGTTTCGTCGATAGAGCAGTTATTCATTTTAGAAAACGCACAACTCAGTAAACAATAATATTTCGAAAAGCACAATGCAATACAAAACGGTACGCGCCCACGTCTATGCACCACCATGCACCAGTGCGCAAGCTCAATATAGTATAACCAGTAGTATTGTAGTACTCTGATGCGCAAACGATACTAACAACGCACAAACGTGTAGATTGATCTAGGGATGGGCGTTGAATCAACGAACTAGTTGAATAAACCGTTAATCAAACAACAACGTAACAACGTTAACTGTTTATGAATCAACTAGTTGAATTCGTCAACGACGTTTATGAATTTAACTCGTGCGTCTCGTTCGTTGAATTAAAAAACTTACGTTGAAAATAACGTCATAGCTTGCGAGAGACATCTATACTATATAAATAATATATAATAATAATCTATACTAATATTATAAAGAGGTAACATTTGTTTGTAAGTTTGTATGTTTGAAAGTTTGTATGTAGGGGGTAATCTCCGGAAGTAATGAACCGATTTCAAATATTCTTTCACCATTAGAAAGCTACATTCACCCTGAGTAACAGAGGCTATATTTCATCCCCGTAATCCCACGGGAACGGGAACAACGCGGGTGAAACCGCGTGACGTCCGCTAGTGTCATATAATTTGAACTCTAAGTAACGTGCTACAGAGTTGATTTTCGAAATATTTATTTTAAGAATAGTTCATACGACGATATTGGTGGAATAGCGCGCCCCGCTCGTGCTGCATGCCACCCGAAAGAAACAGGTTAATACTAGTTTGTTTGTTTACCTACGTGTCTAAAGCTAATTGTATTATATTCAGTCAGACCTCCTAAGCCTGATGAAAAAGTATGAAGGGAAGGTCATCTATGAAGTAGAACCATCAATCAAACGTTTTCAAATACAAGCATTGAATCAAATTGTTTCTAACTAAAATTGAAAGTCGCAGCGATGAATAAAAACCGTTCTATTAAACGGTTTACGTTGCAAGTTGACATTAGTAGTAAGTTAACTCGTTGACGAATTTAACTAGTTGATTAACCAGTTGACAAGCGTAAATCAACGTTAACGTTTCGTTAACGGAAAAACCGTCAACGAGCCATCACTAGATGGATCCCAAGCGCTTGCCGCAAACTTATTTGTGCGTCAAAAACCGACACTCGATCGGATCGGTCACAAACGCTTTCAAGTCTACAGAAGCCAAGGCAAACGCTCTATCCAAACGTTTCTATTTGTGATGATTCGTCGAGGTTTGGCAAGCATGTGGAGCCGTTATAAGAGGTCAGCTAGAGTATGCGTCTCAGATATGGAATCTATGTTATCTTAAATACATTGACCGCTTTGAAAACATTCAAAAAAGTTTCATAAAAGATCTTTGTATTAATCCACCCATACATGTACCTCATACATCTTCAAAATATAGGCAGAACAGTTATTGTGCGGGCAAGCAGAGATTTCAATGACATATGCAAGGAATATGACTTAGATCCATTCACAATTAGTGTGAATTCGGCCATAGGTGCTTAAACCTCCAATCTTTCGTGTAGCGGTAGGTTACATTATTTGTTTTAGTTTTGGTATTATTTTCTCTACTATCTCAGCTATATAAATTGCAAACTAGTTTTTATAAATATATCTTCTTTCTTATATTAAAGCTGTCTGTTTTGTGTTCTTGTGCTTACACTATTGATTACTATAAGGCTTTAGTAGCGCTGACTCATCGTTTTGTATTCATGATACGTGCAGCACCCAGCGGCGACAGTTCGCCCGTAACCACCGTAAACTATAGACGCGCTCCCAACCTGATTTAGATAATCAGGTTGCTCCTTTGTAATATTCGTAACAAGTTTAATAAGTAAAGTAATTATAGAGTTCCGCAGTATTTCATTTCTCTCCGTACACACACAAACCAAAGACCCTATATACACGCACACAAAATTGGCGACCTCGACGTGATCTATTGAGGCCCGACGTGATCTAGAAGTGGTGTCGTGATTTAAAAACTAGTAACGTGACTTTACCATCAGTGATTTCTAAAGACATAGGTAGTGTGTACGTGATCGAGAACGGGTGTGGTGTGAAGTCACGTATATTGTTCATCAGCACATCACGTATAGTACATAGTTTAAGTTAAGGTAAATAAGCTGTGTTTGTAGCTTTAGTATTAGCATAGTGTCACGTATTATCTATGTATATATGTGCAATCAATTAAAGGAGAAGGGGTAGTTCTACAGTGGACTCTCGGAGTAGCACACATCTTGTTGTTTACTTAACCCGTCCTCTCCCCCACATCGCATGGTGACCCTGCCAGCCGGCTGGACGGCGTTACAGTTCTCCGATCGAGGGCTAGTCAGAGTCGCAGTTTAGTCGACTTCGGTCAGCTTCACGTCACGTCGGGTCACGGGTCATGGGGAGCACGACATCTAAGGAAGAGGTGATTATCGCTCAGACGGCAGCGGGTGGTTCGAATGCCGCAGCGGTTACGCAGGAGCAGCTGACAGCTATCAACACGCAAATTTTCGGAAGAGTTAACGCAGTTGATATGTAAAATAGAAAAATTGTATGTAGAGACTATAAAGTTTGAGAACGGGGATAGAATCGAGCAAGAGATGGCGTCGGAAAGGTTTTCTTTGAGGACGGCGGTTAGCTTGCTACCGAAAATGAGTGGGGATGAGCAGGTTACCGAAGATTTAATTGATGCCATAGGTTTATATAGTTCAATGTTAGAGGAGGCTGATAATGCTCTTTTAATTAAATTCGTTCTAACCACATGGCTTACCCAGGGGGCTAGGATTTGGTTGTCCTCCAATTACGCAACGGTAGACAGTCTGTTGGCTGACATGAGGAATCATTTATTAACGGTGCAGTCGGACGTGGCTGTGCAAGCGAAACTTGCTCGCGCTAGGCAGAGCAGTAAATCGGTCGCGGATTTTGGGGCCGAGATAGAGAAGTTAATGGTCAATTTGACTATTTCTCAAGCCGGTGAAAGTTCGGAAGCCTATAAGATTTTGCAGCCGTTAAACGAAAAATATGTGATTAGGAAGTTTGCTGACGGACTTCATAATCAGCGTCTTAGTACGGTTATTACGGCACGGAATTTGACTTGTTTGAAAGATGCTACCAGGGTAGCAGAAGACAGAAGATTCCTTGCTGGATTGCCGCCATGGGATCTGGAGGCAATAGTCCTCGCGCGCCTACATGAATGGCGCGCGGAGGCGCTACGCCGGGGGGAAACTCCGCTGCAGCGACAAATTGTCACTCAGCGGACAGACTTTCGGTGGGATCTCATGGCGACATGGAGAGAGCGACTGTCGCAACCCCGCGCAGGGCACGCCACGATAGTGGCGATAAGTCCCCTCTTTGAGGAGTGGCTTGAGAGACGCCACGGCGTCCTCACCTTCCGCCTGACGCAGGTCCTCACCGGACACGGAGTGTTCGGGAGGTTCCTGCACCGAACCGGGCGGGAGGAAACGCCCGGGTGCTTCCATTGTGAGGATCGACCGGAGGACACGGTGGAACACACGGTGGAGGTGTGCCCCGCGTGGGCGGAGGACCGCCGTGTCCTCGAAGCGGCGATCGGCGGCGGTGACCTCTCGCGTCCGGCCCTGGTGCAAGCCATGGTCAGGAGCGAGACGGAATGGGACGCCGTCACCTCCTTCTGCGAAGCAGTAATGCTAGAGAAGGAGGTGGCGGAACGTGAGAGGGAGAGAACCTCTCAACGTCCCAGCCACCGCGGGAGACGCCCCGGGCGTCGGGGGCCACCACCACGTGGCCCCCGGCCACCGTAGGCGCGGGCCTGTGGACGGTGGGCTATGGGCTAGCTCGCCGTCCATCCGTCTCATGACGACAGGCCGTGTCGACGGCGCGTTCGTGTTCCACGCGCGCCTCAAAGAGAGTCAGCAAAAGGAAAGGGGTCCGTAAGGACCGATGCCTGCCGGGTTTGCGGGACTGTTCGAAAGAGATACCGTGGCCCCGGAACACAAAGGGCGATGAAGGAACATGGATGGGTTTTAGTCAGTAAAAGTCTGACACTCCCTCCTGCTCCGACCAGAGCGGGAGGAGTTATTTGATGATTTAATTCCCATCCGTAAAAAAAAAAAAAGGGTAGCAGAAGACGAGGATTGTGCTTCGTCGGCGCAAGTCATGACGTACCAGCGCTGGCCCGCAAGGGGTAGTTTTTCAACGGGCTATAGAAATCGTGGAAATAATTATACGCGGCATACTGTAGGGAATAGGCACGTGCAGGAAGGAACAGCTGTTGAGCGTACGCGCAAAAATGTCAGCGTATGGCATAGCGGTGGAATGCGCGGTCGCAGCAATAATGCTCGTTGTGGACGCCAGACTCAGCAAGGTCGGCGGCGTGTAGCGTGTTTTGAGCATGTACGGGACGATGCTGACTCAGGCGCGGTGTCAATGCCACGGAGCATTGAAGGCGGACAGCTGAGTGAGACTCAGTTTTTTCGGAACTAAGCATATTTTAGCTTGCGATAGTATTAACTGGGTTAATTTGATAGCAGATAATGTAGATACGGAATGGTTAGTAGATACAGGCGCGTCGATATCAGCCGTAAAGAGTAATTTCTTGACGAATAACGCTTTGTGCTATAATGTAGTTAAGGAAGAGTTGGTAATCAATGGTGTGGGAGGTAGTTTGCGAGCTGTAGGTTATGTATGTTTGAGGTTGGAGAACGGGCGATGTTCGTTCGTGCATAGGTTTTATATATTTGATGATTTGCCGTGTAAGTCAGTTGGCATATTAGGCCAGGATTTCTTGCAGAAGCATAGAGGTATTGAGGCGCGTACAATACAACAACGCTTTTAGGATGCTGTTGCGGTTGCCGCGACGTTGCAGTGCATCAGGAATGTTTGCTGCAGCTCATACGGATGGCTTTCACGCCATCATGCGTAAGAAAGCGGCTTCCTTACTGCAACGCTTGCGTAGCACTGGGAACAGCATCCTAAAAATGATTGTTGGCAGAGTGGACTGTCCCATCCAAAGACATTGGGTCAAAATAAGTATAGGTTTATGTTAAATTGAATTAAGGACTACTAATAACACTAACATAGCATATAAGCACAATCTGTTACTAACCACTAACAACGTATGGACTGTTCTAAGTCTGAAATAAAGATATTTTATTTTATTTATTTATTTATTATAGATTTTTCGTTGAATAGGTTGTCTCTTAAGGGTTCTAAGGGGCAGACGGTTTCGATACCGCTCAAGTCCTATGATTACTTGTTGACTATTCCTCCGCGTTGTGAAGTGGTTAGGTATTTTCCCGTTAATAGAGTGGAAGATTGTGTAGTGGTAAGGAAAGAATTACGTGAAGGAGTTTTCTTGGCTAGTATGATGGCTAGGCCTAGGAATGGGATGATACTCATTAGGGTTTTAAACACAAACTCTGAGGAAGTTGTGTGTAGTATGTCCGGTGTAGAAGTTTATCCGTTAAGTGATTACGATTGTTGTAGTTTTGCGAAGTCAAAGGTGGACGTTCATCGTGTTAAGGGAATATTTTCTTTGCTAAAACTTGACTATTTGGCCGAATGTTTGTGATATGGACTCCATGGTATCTGGGACTGATCACCCTAGGATCGTGGAAGTTCTTAAGAAACAAGGATATGACGTTGAGATAATATAATTATGTTTGAATGAATGGGAGAAAATGTTACGTAACACTAATTATAAAAAGATATTTTCGAAGTCGCGCAATTTAGTGTATGTGCCAGGGAACTCGAGTGTTTATGTAAACTATGAATCTTTATCGGCATCATCGCGAGACGAGTTGTCGAAAGACATAGTAGCTTTTTGTATTGAGAATGGCATAAAAGAAGTTATTATTATGAAAAATCGTTCTAACGTTGAATTTATTGCAAGAATAGCACAATATTTTAAGGGAAATAAAAGTTCCATAGGTGGAGATTTTAAAATGTGTGTAGTGAAGGATTTACGGAGAGTAAAAGGAAAAGATGAGAAAAAGATTATTTTGAATGATTTCCATATTTTACCCACGAGTGGTCATGCAGGTATACGCAGAATGGTGAATAATATAAAGAAGTATTATTATTGGGCGTCTATTGAAAAATATGTAATAGAGTACATTGGTAAATGTGATAAGTGTAAGAAGCAAAAGTATTCTAGACATACTAAGGAACCAATGACAACTACTACCACTACATCTACGTCGTTTGAGAAGATTTATTTCGATATTGTTGGGCCACTTGATAGGGGCGAAAAAGGCAATATTTATATATTGACTCTTCAGTGTGAGCTTACAAAATTTGTAGAGGCGTATCCATTAAAGAATAAGTCCGCTAATGAGGTAGAGAAAGCGTTGGCAGAAAATTTTGTTTTGAGATATGGAATACCGCGGACAATTGCTACGGATAGGAGTTCTGAGTTCATTTCAAAAATAATGGTAGAGCTATGTCTTGGGCATCAATAAAATCTTATCAACATCATATCATCATGAGAGTATAGAATCTTCGGAAAACGTACACAAAACTTTAGGCGCATATTTAAGGATACAGACGAATAATAATCCATCATCGTGGAGTTCTTGGATTCTGGATTGGTGTTTTTCTTATAACACAACAGTTAATACTTTTGACCAAATATACACTTTATGAATTAGTATTCGGTAAAGTTTGCAGGTTACCAAGTAGTCTTCAAGATGAAAGTGTTGAACCATTGTACAATTTTGATGATTATCCTTTAGAATTTAAGTACAGATTGCAAAGGGCTCAAAACGATGCGAAAGAAAATTTGATAGCAAGTAAGTTGGCAAAAAAACATTGTTCTGATAAAAATCTTAATTCAATAACTTTTATAGAAGGTGACTTGGTATTGATAAAAAACGAAACAGGCAATAAATTAGAATGTATTTATAATGGACCATTTGAAGTTGTAAAGGACGTGTGTGAGACTGCACCAACAGACTCACGATGTCCGCGATTACGCGGAGCCCTACTCAAAATAATATTTGTCCAATCGACAAGGAGAACAACTATTAGATACACTTACCATCACGTTGGTACTGGTGATGTGACGTAGTCCCTGGTCACGTCGTATCTGGGTGGGGTGTAAGTGTAAATGTGTTTTGTGTTGTGTATGTGAAGTTATGTAGATTCGACGGTAACCAAAGGACGCCCCACAGCGCGTACCGTCGACTCCCTGGTCAAACCTTCAGATCACACACGTGGCACTTTTCATCAATGTCCAACTGAATTTTATCCCGGTTTGCTAACCCAATCGGGGTTTTACAATAGTCCAGCACTGAATTCAGGAAGTTACCGGCATCCAAACGACACAAAGCCGGCAACTTAACCAACAAATTATTCGCGGTCACGACGCAAGATGGCGAAATGTCTTAATTTTCACTCAATTATCAACAAAATATCAAACACCGATCAAGATTGTATCGGATTAACATTAACTCAAAGTTTCAATCAATAATTACACGACAGCAGCGTGCACCAAAAAAAACAAAACGGGAGCGACCATTTTTCCAACCAAAATCGCACTGACAACTGAAACGTCATCTGTCAAACGTCAAAAAACTGCGTTCAGAAACTTATGGGATGAAACAGGACGAGTCACCAAAATAAATGTCATTGTAAAAAATAAAAATAAGATAGATGTAATACATAAGAATAGAACAAAATTGTATAGTAAGAGTTAAAATGAAAGTTTAAAATGTATAAAAAAAAATGTAATTTAGTTTTTTTTTTTACTTTAATAGGTCTGATGTGGTGTGAAGTCACGTATATTGTTCATCAGCACATCACGTATAGTACATAGTTTAAGTTAAGGTAAATAAGCTGTGTTTGTAGCTTTAGTATTAGCATAGTGTCACGTACTGTATATATATGCAATCAATTAAAGGAGAAGGGGTAGTTCTACAGTGGACTCTCGGAGTAGCACACATCTTGTTGTTTACTTAACCCGTCCTCTCCCCCACATCGCACGGGCAACTCACTCAACATCAGCGTCTATAGTGCGGAATCTCTTTTTAAAAACTAATCTGCGTGAGTAACATCATGGAAGACAAAATAGCAGCCGACGAATATTCCCTCTCACCGGTCTCCATCACCGACAAGTTAGAAGATTTTTGGCCGAGAGCACCAGAATTGTGGTTCACCAAGGCAGAGGCGATAATCAATTGCCGGAACATGTCCGACGATTCTATATATCGGATTATTTTGTCGAAATTAAACCTCAAATTCACGGAACAAGTCGCGGATATCCTATTAGATCTGTCACAAAAAAAGAAATATGAGGCCTTGAAGAAAAAGTTAATTTCGGTGTACAAGGACTCAGCGGACTGCGGAATGGCAAATTAAGAAGCTGATCGGTGAAATGGAGCTAGACGATCTACAGCCATAGCACCTCCTCCGCAAAATGCGGAACCTGACCAGAGGAAAAGTAAAATTTTGAGAATCCATAGGAATCCTTGAAATAATTGGAAAATTTTCGAAAATGTTCGCTCCACTCAGAACCTACCTACCACCAGACAGGTTTCGACGCCTACTATAATATTTGTTCAAACACATAATGGCTATCTCTGACCGTTACGAAGTTATAAGCCCTTTTATTTTTAGGGGAGGTTGGGGAGGAGAAGATACCCTCCATATACAAATTTCAACGCCCCTCAATAGTTTTAGGTAAGAATCAAAAGATTTTTCAGTAGTAAAAAAAGGGGTGAAGTGGGGGTGAGAGGGGTGAGTTTTGAAAAATGATTTTGACTAACGCGTTACCCCTTCATATGAATCTGAAAAAAAAAATGTTCCAAGTCTCTTAATTTTCGAGATCCGCCTAAAGGGGGTGAAAAGGGGAGCAACTTTGAAATTTGGTTTTTACTTTCCCGAGCCTCCTCTATACGAATCCGTAAAAAACGAAAAATACGGGTCTCTCTGTTTCCGAGATACGATAGGGAGGGGGAGGAAGGGGGGCGAAAAGGGGAGCTTTGGCACTTTTCCTATACTTGCGGGAGTTACTTGTTTACAAATCTGTCAAAATATACCCCCCCAATGAGTGAGTGAGTGAGTCAGTGGTAATTAAGTGATGTGAAAAAACCATTTACCGCCATCAGTGTGTGGAGTTTTGGCAGTCACAAATGAGGAAAACATGGAGAAATTGGCGTCGATTACAGACAAAGTCGCGGAGACCATCACCCCGATTCAAAGCGTTGCCAGCGTAAAAGAAAAACCAGGACCTTCAGACAAGGGTAATTTGGTGATAGCGGAAGTAAATAGATGAAGCGACAGATTACGCAAGATCGAGAATGGTTCCAGAGGTTGCTCGAGATCTTATGGTAGATCCAGAAGATTGCGATCCCAGTCAAGATCAAACTCCAGGTCTAGAAACGTGAAAGCACCTGAAGACGACCCCAACTGGTTATGTATATATCACTTCAAAAGATCAAATACCGTAACAAAGCGGATAAGTGCGTTCAACCATACAATTGGAAGAAGAAGGAAGCAAAGCCATCGGAAAACTAGAGTAGGTGCAGTCAGCGATGGGAGGCTGTGACGCACGTCAATCACCGTCTATGCGTCAAGGACAGGAATTCAGGTTTGAACTTTTTAGTGGATAGTGGTGCAAATGTGTCTGTTCTACCTCACAGAGTTGTTTTTTAAGAAAAATAACGCACATAGTGCGTTATAAGTGTGTTATAAGTTGTATGCTGCGAACGGTACCGAGATCAATACGTACGGTACACGTTTTTTAGATCTAGACTTAAATCTTAGACGAGCGTTCCGTTGGTTATTTACGACAGCGGACGTACAGCAACCCATATTAGGTGCTGACTTCTTAGCTAAGCATAAGTTGTTAATTGACTTGAACGGACGAAGGCTAGTGGATCAGGTTACTAATTTGGGTACGAGAGCAAATCTCTCCAGTTTCACCGACCCCACTTTAAAAACCATCACTGATAATTGCCACTATTATGACTTGATGTGTAAGTTCCCAGAATTAACAAAGCCTGTTTCATTTATGGAGACATCTAAGCATGGCGTTTGCCATCAGTTCAGTTAAGTTCGGCGGTAGTCGGCGTACCGATCGCACGAGTACACGGTGTTGCTAATAGCTATTACATATTTGTTTCCGTAAAACGGCCGCTGGCATGTTTCTCAATATTTTTATCAAAGTCAGTAGAAATGTTTACCTGCAAGCGTTGTGACACTGAAGCGAGGGATGGTGCTACATGTGTTGCCTGTAAGGCAAAATTCGACTTTCCCTGTGCTGGAATATCAGAGGCTGGTTGGAGAAAACTTGGCGTGCGTAAATCGACTTGGAAATGTCAAAGCTGCAAAGCTACCCCGGTTGCCAGTCCCCAAACTGGTTGTTTGAAGGCATCACCAGCAAACTCGGAGACCATCATGGTTGAGCTGCAACTTTTGTCAGCTAAAATGGAAGGGATCCTGCCGTTTTGCCGAAAAGATTTTGACAAAATTTCATTACCCAAACCAATTTTAGCAACCTTTTTTTATACCATTGCAATATTTCGAAAGATTTTAGTACGCATATTTTTATTTGGTAAAATTTTTACTTGACAAAATATTACCAAGTATAATGTCATTATATATACGAGGGCTTGCTAGAGTAACACACTGCCTGGCTTGCAGACAGTCTTCTATCCATTAACGCCAGTAAAACAAAAAACCTTTGCTTTAGTATGTCAAAGTCGGGCAGCCCCAGTCTAGACTTTATTGTACCCATCCACAGGTCCCCTTGTAATAGAGGTTCATGTTATCAAGCTACTTGTCCTTGCCCTAGGCTTGAGAGAGTGAACAACATAAATACCTCGGTGTTACAATCAATGAAAACTTGAAATGGAGTCAACATATCTCAGTCACTGCAAAAAAAACACGCAAACTAATATTTATATTCAAAACCTTGAGACATGTTGCCAGCCAGAAGCTCCTAATACAAACGTACAAAGCACTGTGCCACTGCGTCCTGGGATATGGTATCTGTGCATGGGGAGGCGCCGGCAAATCCCATATGATAGAAATAGAGCGCTCCCAACGTGCAGTTCTGAAGGTCCTACTATCACTTAACTTCAGAACTCCAACCAATTTGGTGTACGAGCAATCGCGAGTGCTGAGCATAAGAAAAATATTTATCTACAAAAGTGTCTTCGGCGATATCACCGTCTTACGGTCCCCTACCTGCCAATCACTAACAAAAGAACTGACAGATAATATCCTGTACCACGCGCAAGGAGCAAGTTTGCCCGAAAGCACTACAACAGCCTGGCACCACGCCTCTACCTCAAACTTAGCCAGTACAAACCCGTTAAGCATGTGAGTAATTTCCAGATAAAAAAGGAAATAGTACTTTGGCTGGAAAACTATAGCTTCGACGACACTGAAACCCTTATCAGTATTTTAACCTAGTGACAAATACACATAATACACACACACACTCACCAACACACAACTCACCACACACACGCTACCTCCATTCCATAAATTATGAAAATGTGCCCTTGTTTTTTTTTATTTTATCTTATCGTCCTTCCATTTAATTGTTGTTAGTTTTTGTAATTTAATCTTAATCTTCTTTTTTTTGTTTTATATTAAGTCAATTTTGCTACAATAAACATAAATTTAGTTTTAGTTAATTTTATACAGTAGTTGTAGTAAGCGCCGTCTAAGCTTCCACACTCAGATCTATGTAACCGGCAAAACCTCAACCCCTGTCATACAGGTTGTCCTAGTTCAGGGGTTGAGACCACACTGATGTAGTGTGTTTGAAGTTATATAAAATAAAATTATTATTATTATTTAGGGAAAACACATATTGTTTCTTAGCTTTTAGCTAATTTCAGCTACGTTAACGGGCCTATGCCAAGTCAACGTAGCGTGTGTGTGTGTGATAAAATATGAGTGTTGTGAGAAGCATTATCCTCAATCTGCATGAACTTTCTCACTATTTTGCAGGTGTTTAAAATTGCAGCTTTTTGAAGTGTTATATAAATTGAGTCTTTCAGGTCTAATAGTTTGAGGCTATGATGGAGGTGATTGGGTACGACACCCGTAGTGGAGACAACAATAGGTACAACGTATACTTTTTCCTGCCTCCAGATTCTGGTCACTTCTTCTTTCAGTTCAGCATATTTACTGATTTTTTCTCCTATTGTTTTTTGTAGATTGTGTGTATTGGGGACTGCAATATCTATGAGGTATGTAACTTTATTTGCTTTATCTTGAAGGATTAAATCTGGTCTGTTGTAGTGAATGGTCCTGTCAGTAAGTATGGCGCGGTCGTAAAAGAGTTTGTGTGTTGTATTTTCCAGGAATCTTTCTGGTACATATTTATAATAAGGAGGAGGAGTGTTAGTGTCTTGTATGAACTTATATTTTAAGTGCTAGGTTTTGATGTATGATGTTTGCTACTTGATTATGCCTGTAAGTGTAATCTGTTTGGGTGAGTGTTGTGCATGCCCCTGTGATGTGTTGTATGGTCTCCGGTTGGCTGTGGCATTTGCGGCATTTGTCGTTCGTTATTGCGTGGTCTTTGATAATGAATTTGCTATAGTTTTTAGTATTAATGATCTGATCCTGTATCGCAATAATAAAGCCCTCGGTTTCTGGAAATAGACTACCAATTTTAAGCCTTTTTTGATGCTTTTGTATCTACGTGAGATTGTTCTAGATCATGAGGGTGCCGACCGTGTAGCACTTTCTTTTTCCAGTCTTCTAATTTTTGCTGCTGTGGGTCTTCATTGTTATGTATTGTTGTGTATTTGTCGGTTCGTGTAGGTTAAGTGGGGTGTAGTTGATGTCGTTCTTTACTATGGCCTTGTGGATGCTACTTGTGTGTGATTTAGAGTGAAAGAATGTTCTTAGTCCCGTAATTTGTTTCTGCCATAGGTGGTGGATATCAATTAGGCCTCTCCCTCCATATTGTCGTTTGATAGTCAGTCTTTCTATAGCAGATTTAGGGTGTAGGTTATTGTGTTTAGTAAGTGTGGTGCGTGTTGTTCTCTCAATTTGTTGGATGTCAGTTTTGGAACCATTTGATCACCCCAAACGAGTATGTTAGTATTGGTATTGCGTAGGTGTTCAAAGCTTTTATCAAGTGTTTGCCGGACAGTTGAGTTTTACATACTGCGATCACTCTTCTCTTGAATTCTGTGTTTAATGTATGTTTGATTGCTGTGTGATCTATTCCTTTAAGTTTCTTGTATCCTAAGTATTTATATAAATCCGTTAGTTCTAAAGCTGTGATTGTGTCTATATTGTTGATAGGATAGTCGCCCGGTTTAATTTTGCCTCTTATAATATGAACTGTTTTGCATTTATATAACCCAAATTGCATGTTTATGTCTTTACTAAATTCTGTGGTGGTTTCGATTAACTTTTCCATCTCTTTTTCAGACCTCGCACATAGTTTTATATCGTCCATATAAATAAGATGTGATATAACTGTTTGTTCTGTGTCATGTTTAAAGGAATATCCCGCTTGGCAGCGCCGTAGTAGGCCTTTGTTCGAGAAATTAATAAGTAAAAACACACCCGTAAATTCGGACTGGAACGGAACGAGGGCGTAGGGACTATGCCCCCTGGCCGCGGAAGCCATACCGTGGCCTGTTACGACAGGCCCGTCATTGTTTTGGCCTAATAGGCGAGGCCTTGTGGCGTGCGACAGCAGTGTCGCATGCCTGTGAAAGATTGCTATGAAGTATTCCATAGGCGCGCCTGCAGCGCTGTCCATATAGCGCTGCTTTCTTCACGACACCTCGGCTGTCTGTCCCCGCCAGGTGAGACCCGAAGGAGGCCCGGCGGGGGACGACCAATGACAGAGGTGCCGACTCCGACGCACCTACGGAGGATGTAATGGTTCCCGCCCGCCCCGCTTCCAGAGCTAGCCGGTTACGTTACGGACGAGGAACCGTTATGTGTGTATTGGGCGGTAATGTGCTGTGTGAACACCGCCCAGTGCAAGCGTGGTTCGCGAGCCCGCACCGCGATCCTACGCGTGTGTTAACGTGCCTGTGTAGGGATGCATGTATGGTTGTAGCTACGCGGCCTGCCTATATTAACTTAGCACAGGTCGCGCAACTAGGTGTGTGTTGTGTGTGTGGAGTCATTCATGTGTAGGTAAGCTGCGTGTATCCTGGAAAACAGCTTACCCAGGCGTCAAGTCCGGTGGTGGTGGGTCATCTTCCGCTACCAGGTCGCGGGGGAGGGGGCGCCTCGCGTCAGGGGGGCGTGCATGCCAGGGCGCAATGTGCTTGACGTGCCAAGCAGATGCGTCGGCACGCGAGAACATCCCCGTCGCAAGGCGCCGGATGAAGGCGTCCAGGCTCTCGAACCCGAGATCCCGCACGATGACGTCATTCCTCACGAAGTGAGGGGCATCGACGATAGTCCGCAGCGCAAGATTTTGCTGCGCGCGGAGGAGCTTCTTGTGACCCTCGCATGTGAAGACGTACCATGCGGGGGCGGCGTACATCAGAATCGGACGTATATAAGTTTTATACACGCCCAAGTTGACGCGCACCGGCAGTCGGGACGAGAGCACTGGACGGAGCTGGTGGCGGGCTACCCCAGCCCGAGCCGCGACCTGGCGGACATGATGGCCCATGGTGAGCCGACGGTCGATGGTGACACCCAGGTACTTCACCCGGGGCGACCACTCGACGTCGGCGCCTTGTAAAGTCAGAGGTAGTGGGATAAATGATAAATGATGTTTATTTTGCAAGTTGGTTTTTACAAACACTTTTACACGTCATTTTTTAAAACTAGATGGGGCCGGTGTTTCGTACCTGACTACTCTGAGAAGAAACAGCCGAAACAAACTCAGAGGTCGTAGTCTCTTTTAAAGTCCAGACATAATCTTGCTCAATTCACATGAGGACTATGCAGATTAGTGCCTGAGATGGTCTTTTGAAGAAAGAACCATACAGATTTGAGTGGACCTGTCCAGTCAGTGAAAGCATTTGTCAGTTAACGCGTAGCTCGACTTATAACTCAAGGAACTCAACGAAACGACGAACAATACCAAAGAAAGGACATTTGGGTAGGTCGCTTATAGTACTCAAACTGCCAGACAGTTGTGGGAAAAATGACAAACAAAAAATAAAAATGTGACCCACATGGTCCCCACATTCACAATAGGTAATCAAATAAAATTAATAACAAATTCTTTTCAAATGAATGTAAGTAAAAAAAAAATCTCAAAAATCATTAAATGTCGCAATGATAATAAAATAAAAAAGTCATCATCTGCCTAACCTTTTCCCAAGTTTTTATTGGGGTCGGCTTCCAGTCTAACCGGATGCAGCTGAATACCAGTATTTTACATGGAGCGACTGCCTATCTGACCTCCACAACCCAGTTAGTACTGGGTAATACGATACCCTTTGGTAAGACTGGTTGTCAGACTTTTTGGGCCACTGACTACCTGTAACGGCTGTCAAAGATCACAAATGACAGCCGGGACCAACGGCTTAACGTGCTTTCCGAGGCACGGAGGAAACTCGGTATGTAATGGGTGGTCACCCATCCACAGACCAACCTAGGCAAGCACGGCTTAACCTAAAGATCGACCCGAGCGGCTGCTATTATTTAGCCACGAGCTCCTATAATAAAATAAAAAAGTAAAATACTTAATAAAATAAGTATTCATGTCAAATCAGTAAATGTCACATAAAATAATAAAAAATAAAGTAAAAAATAATAAAATACATGTCAAAACATTCAATGTCAGAGTGTATAAATGAAAGGAATCAATAATAAACAGTTAGCGAAGTCCGAAATCTCGACATTCACAGAGCAAATTTTATTGGAGCAGCTTAATCCCAAGCTTTTTTATCTTCAAGATAGTGATTAACATGATAGTAGGCTTTCAGGCACAGCATCCGTTTTATAAACGATTTGAATTTATTTAGGCTTAGTGCTTGAATTTGGCTCGGAAGTTTATTGTAAAAGCGTATACATTGGCATCTGAACGTACCTCCTATTTTTTTGAGCCTCGTTGCAGGAACAACAAATTTGTGTTTGTTCCTCGTGTTTATGTTGTGGATATCACTGTATTTTTTAAATAAATTAATATTTTTGTGTGCGTACAAAAGGTTTTCATAAATAAACTGAGAGGGCACAGTAAGAATATTAGTCTCTTTAAATTTTTCTCTGAGGGAGTATCTGGGACTTAATTTATAAATTGAACGAATTGCCCTTTTTTGCAAAACAATTATTGTCTAAATATCGGCGGCATTGCCCCACAAGAGAATACCGTACGACATCACGCTATGGAAATAACTAAAGTAAACTAAACGGGCTGTCTCTAAATCAGTTAAATCACGAATTCTTCTAACGGCGAATGCTGCAGAGCTAAGTTTCTTCGACAATTTGTCTATATGCGGGCCCCACTGAAGCTTGGCATCCAAAGTTATGCCTAAGAAGACTGTGCTCTCTTCCGGTTTTAACTCTTCATCCTTAATTAGTACAGTAGTTTCCACTTGTCTTACATGGGGTATTGTAAACTTAATACATTTAGTTTTCTTCTCATTTAGGAGTAGATTATTAACATTAAACCAATTAACGACTTTTGCCATGGCGCTATTAACATCATCCGTAACTAACTGCTGACGTTTGAGTTTAAATAAAAGAGAAGTGTCGTCTGCAAACAATACTATGTCATGATTATCCTTTATGAGGTAAGGCAAGTCATTTATATAAATAAGAAACAAAAATGGACCAAGAATAATTCTTGTGTAATTCTTGTAATAATGAAATGTGTGTATGTGTGTGTGTGTGTTGTAATGTGTTGTAATTGTGGGGTACCCCCATTCTTACTACGGATCCGGGAGATCTTTTCCCTTTAACATCAACTCTCTGAATCCTGTCACTCAAATATGAAATAAGAACATCCAGGGAGGCGTTACGGATTCCGTAGTGGTGTAGTTTCCTGATTAATGTTTCATGAAGAACACAATCGAAAGCTTTAGATAAATCGCAAAAAATGCCCAAAGCATCGCATTTGTCCTCCCAGGCATTATAAATGTGTCCTATAAGTTCAACACGACAGAATCTTATCTTATCAGTAGTTGAACGACCCCTTGTAAAACCAAACTGTTTTTTTATGTAATAGCTTATATTTATTGAAAAAACTTTGTGCATTTGTGCCAAAATTAATGTTTCAAAAAATTTACTAAAGGTGGGTAGTACTGAAATGGGTCTATAATTAGTGTGGTCTGATGTACTACCCGATTTAAACAATGGTATTATTTTACTATATTTCATTAGATCAGGAAACTCACCACGGTCAATACAATCGTTAAATATTACAGCTAATGAAGGAGCTACAATGTTTATAATGGATTTAGCAACTTCCACAGAATGATCCCATAGATCGGCGGTCTTTTAAACATTTAAGGTGTGAAAGTTTTAATTATATCTTTACAGGTGACATATTGAAAATTAAATCGGAATCACAGACTGAAACGTTTTCCCTTAGTAAAGACTCGGCAGCAGCGGGTGACGAGTTTAGCGATTTAGTAGTCGATACGGGAATATCCGCAAATAAATTTTCAAAGGCTGTGGCAACTTGAGTGTCTGAATTTAAAATTTTATCGCCAATAGCAAAGCTGTAGTCACTGTTTCGGTTGCAAGACCTTCCCGTTTCGCTATTAATAATATTCCATATCATTCTAATTACATTACTACTATTTTAAATTTTTGAACTCAAGTAACGTGATTGCTATAAAACAAACTTTTTTAAATATTTTAGAATAATTTTTAACATACTACTTAAATTCTACAGTGTTTATATAGGTCCGCTCTTCATACAGCTCATAAAGTCGTTTTCGACTCTTATGAATACGGTACCAATAGTGGCCCTGTCGCTGAATGAAGCGTTACTATTAACCGAGATTGTCTTAGGAATAAATGTGGTATTAAATTGTGTGCAATACATACTGAAAAAATCGTTATAATGTTGATTGGGATCATCATTAGTTGACAATAGTGGTAATTTAGACAAAAGTTTAGTTTTAAAGGTTTCAAGGCGAGTTTTAGTTTTTGGATTAACAATGATATCTGAAACTGAAATGAAACTTAAATTAAATCACTTTTATGTTTTCGCCAACTGGACACACGTCCGCATCATCATTTATCATTCGGATTTTTTTTTATTCATCATTTTATCTGAATTCATGAGAAAGTACAGTCACGCAGATTAATTTTCTGTATCACAATTGTGCCGGACGGGCGTGATCCGCTGAAGGCGTGGATGTATAACGTGTACCTAGCGGTCTGCCTATACCATTTCTACGCCGGGCGCACGCATACACTATACTTCGCTCTCAGACGGCGCTGACGTCCTACACCTATTTAACTAGCCAATCTACGCAATCTCAGGCATAGAACCTAACTAGGGTTTACTGGGTAAATAATACACTGATAAACTTTCATAACTATTCAGGAAGCGATTCGGAGCTTCAGGACTTTTCGCGCACAACTTTTTCACTGTTTTTCTTCATAATATATTTGCCGTACTGATGACTACAATTCTTAGAAATGTTGTGTTTACTAAGGTACTCCGGAAATTTACTGTAACGAGAACCCTGATTTGCTTCCTGATTTTGGAAAATTTTAATGAAAATTTTGATTATCGATACATGCATCTTTTCGGAAAATTACAATTTTTATCTAAGTACATTATATACATGATATGGCTTCTACATAAATTTATTTATGTACAAACATGAAAATCACAATAATCTTTATTGTAATTAGGAAATTATTTCCAAAAAACCAGACAACTTTTCCAATAGTGGCTGGTTGAAGGATCTTCCAGGCTGAATTACACGAAAACTGTTGCTGTGACTGTAAGTATATAATTGCCATATACTAGACGAGTACATGGCCTATCGAAAACTGTTACTTATTTTGTCGTGTCTGTATTTTTCAGCCTGTAACGATCCTTCAACTGTTATTCTGTTAGACCAAATTTTCCTATTACTGACGAATATAGCTGCGCTAGATTGTCATACTCTCGTCTAAGTGGTTTTCCTGAAGGGCTAAGTTATTAAAAAAGACTATATCCAGGCCTAGGTCGCAACCTAGGCTACGTGGATCTTACTAAAATACGATTCTAGGCTCACTATTTTCAATAATTTATAGAGAGCATAGGTAAATTTATTAAGTTTTTTACATATTTCGTCTGTCTGGGGTTTCCAAGTCAAATTGTTGTCTATATTAATTCCAAGAAATTTAGTAGCAGTAGTTGATTCTATTTTTGTGCCTAAATAGCTAATGTCATGGATTGTATTTGGTATTCTCTGATAAAAATGCATAATTTTAGTCTTTTCTAAGTTTATAATTAGATTATTGTTGTCAAACCATGTTATAATTCTATTCAATGTCATGTTTATTTCATTTTCATAAGTATTGGGATCATCACATTTTATGATTACGGTGCTATCATCGGCGAATAGTACCATAGGGTGTTTTATTTGCCTCGGAAGGTCATTTATGTAGAGTAGGAAAAGGGGCCAGGCCAGCACGCTACCTTGAGGAACGCCGTATTTAATTTTCTCGCTTTCGGAACGATATTTTTTCTCGTAACTACTATTTAAGGATATTTGTGTGATTTCTACAAATTGCTTTCTGTCTGTTAAGTAAGATCGAATGAGGTCAAGTATATTTCCCCTGATACCATATTTTTCAAGTTTATGTAATAGTATAGGATAATCCACATAATCTTTTGATTATGTGGACTAAAGCTAACTAAACTAAACTCCATCCATATATCCATCCATATATATCGCACATACAGGATTTCTGTTATCTATATTTGACACAATAGGGAGAAGCAAGTCATGTATAGCCATATTGATCGTCTTTTGCTTACGAAATCCCTTTTGTTCGTTAACCAATATGTTAGATTTCTCAAGGTAGCTGTACAAGGACTTATAAATGACTTTCTCAAATATTTTAGAAAATACGGGTATTAATGCAACAAGCCTATAATTTGACATAGTTTGTCTATCATTTTTTTTGTGCAATGGTACAATTATTGACGTTTTTAATTTCTCAGGGAAGATTCCGCTAGAAATACTCATATTAATTAAGTGACTGAGGTGTGGAGCTATGTAATGGGACACTTCTTTGATAACTTTAGTGCATACTCCGTCATAACCAACACTTTTTGTATTTCGAAGTGAGGTGATATGATTAATTATGTCTTGAGGTATGGTCGGCTCCATAAACAAAGAGTTTTAAGCGTAAGTAAATTTCTGGTATAGTTTTATTTTTTGGTTCGATAACTTGATTAATATAAAAATTGTTAAAAGCCTGAGCTATATTTAAAGGGTTCGTGATTTTCTGTGTCTCTGTTTGAATTTGTGTTATTGGTTCTTTAGGGAAGCAGGTTTTACAATTATTAATTATGGTCCATGCTGCTTTAGATTTAATTTTAGACGTTTTAATGAAGTAGTTATTTCGTGATGCTTGTGTTAACGTTATAACTCTTTTAAACCTTGCAGAATAGGTCTTAAACGATTGTTTATTCTTTAGGGAAGGGTTTGTTCTATATTGCCATAGCAAGTGCCGTTTCTTTTTACTACATTTCTTTATCCCGTTCGTGATCCATTTTGTTTTCTTTGTAATTGATTTTGTTATTATTTCGTTGGGAAAACAAAGATCGTTAAAACATTTGAATAGGTCAAAAAAATTGCCATAGGCCTCATTGACGTCATTAGTTGTATATATGTCCGAAAAAGTCAGACTTTTAATGCAATTTTTAAATTTAACTATATTATCTTGACAATAATTCCGTCTTTTTATTTTCCAACGCTTTAAGACGCATGTCTTCTTAACAGGACATTTCAAAAGTTGCGCGGTATGATCTGACAGGCCTAATTCTATAATTTCTCCTTTACAGCCTCTAACATTATGTGCTATATTGTCCAAGCAGGTCCCACTGCTTAATCTAGTGGGTTGACAAAATTGTAATTTTAAATTATAATTTAACAATGTATATTCGAAATCTAATGTTTGTTTATTTCTTTTCAATAAGTTGATATTAAAGTCCCTACTTAAAACAATCTTTTTGTTATTCAATTTTAAACACAGCAAATGCAAAATATTATTTAAATTGTCGAAAAATTTATCCATATTAGATTGAGGCACCCTATATAAGAAGATGTACGCGTACTTATGACTTTGATTGTCTAAATGAAGCAGGTTGTTAAACATTTCGACTTTAAAGTTGTACACACATCAACACGGTCTAGGGATATTTCATACTCAATTAAATAACTCGAAAAGTACTGGCCGCATTGGAATCTTTTATACACCGATTTGTTTGTAATTTATCTCAGACTAATTCTATATTCAAATTTTTGAAAATTCTTTTGTTTCGGTGGCATAAAAATGTCTTGATGTATAGGAGAGGGAATTTTCATTTGTGCGAAATTTAGAAAACAATACGAATTACGTTTAGTTACAGTTTTTTTTTCATTTTTAAACGAAAGATAAAGTTAAAATTGAGGTATTGTAGCCATGCAACGCCGACATTTGACGAGGGCGGAGATGTTACGAGCTGTGGGAATGCTGGAAGCTGGATCTGTTCAGCGTAATGTTGCTGAGGCCATAGGGACCCATCAAAATGTAATTTCAAGATTGTGGACACGCTATCGTGCCACAGGTGAAGTAGCGGAGAGGCACCGGGGGCATCACTACCCCCAGACAAGACCGATTTTTGCAAATTACTGCGCGAGCACAACCAAATGCAACGGCGACTCAATTGGTCCAAAGGCTGCGAGTGGAACACCAAGTGCTTGTGAGTGACCAAACTGTAAGAAGGCGACTGCATGAAAGCAATCTACGCTCTCGTAGACCACTCCGGGTCCCACCTTTACGGAGAGGCAATCGTGGACGACGATTAGAATGAGTTCGGAACCACGTGGACTGGGGCCGTGACCAATGGTCCAATGTGCTGTTCACGGATGAATCCAGGTTCGGCTTCCATCCAGATTCACGAAGGACGCGTGTTTGGCGAGTTCCTGGACGATGGAGCCGTCTCCAGAACCCTCAGGAAGTTCACCCATACCAAGGAGGGACAATTATGGTTTGGGCAGGAATTCGTCTTGGAGGACGGACGGATCTCGTTTGGGTGCGGGGCAATATGACGGCAGAACGATACGTCCAACAGGTGCTGGGGCCCGTAATCTTGCCCCACAGAACACAAATGGGGCAAGATTTCCTGCTCATGCACGACAATGCCCGGGCACACACGGCGAGAACGGTAGCAGCTTGGTTACATACACATAATGTTAGGGCCTTAGACTGGCCTGCTCAATCGCCAGATCTAAATCCCATTGAGCATGCGTGGGATATGCTGCAAAGAAGAGCTCTGAAGGAAGTTCCTGAAAATCTGGCTACAGAAGATCAACTTTTTGCGCACCTCAGAAGGACATGGGACAATATTCCGCAGCAAGACATTGACAACCTTGTTCTGAGCATGCCGAATCGTTGCCGATGTGTTATGAACATCATGGGCGCTTTCTCAGACTACTAACTTCAAGTTTATAAACACAAATTAAATGATTTTTCTATTTTTTTCAGTTTTTACTCACAAATTAAAAGTTCATTCATATACGGTTTCCGTCTATGCTTCATTTTTTTCCATAAAATCCTGAAATTTTAATCTATACCTTAACCATTATTAAAAAATGGTAGAATATTAAATAACGTATCTTTTAAATATATACATGTCATATAAATAATTAACACATTGATAGTAATTCGCTTTTTTAAAAATATCCCTAGACCGTGTTGATGTGTGTATATTGGTGATTCTGTTTTGTATGTAGGAAGACAAATCACTACATTGGTGTGTGACACTTTTCGGAGGGATTCATTTAACATATTTATTACGTCTATATAGTTGTTTTCATATGTGTTTATAACATCTTCTCCTATGAAAAGTAAGCAGTAGTCCTCTAAGGTAAAGCCTTTTAGTTTTTGTTCGATACCGCTTATGAGTCGCATTATGGTACAGTTGGGCATTATATAATGGCAGTAGTGAAAATATTCAGAAAAAACTTCCTCAACTAAAGGTTTGGATCCCTTAATTTTGCTACAGCTTAGGATACACATTTTGTTCTTTTTCGTAGATTTCAATACCAAATTTGTTGGTGCTATAGCGGTAGGCATATCTTTCGATTTGTTGGGTGTTTGAGCATGGCTATAAGTACTTGTAGTTTGTGTCTCTTTATTTTCTTTATTAGTCGCGCACTCAAGACGATGTGGTTGTTGCTCATGTTCGTTGATGACCCTATTTGGTGAACTTATTCGTTGCAAAGTTTTGGTTTTGCGTGTTGGTGTTGCACTTTTTTTCTCAGGAGTCGAGCATATTTTCTTCAATGAGTTAACAGTCTTAATCATATTTTGTAGGTCGGATTTGAGACGAAAGTTCTCATTATTTAAATCTTCAATTTCTTTGTGTGCGCTTAGTAATTGATTCCTAAGTATTTTGTTTTCTTCGGTTAACTCACGAACGTCGTCAAATGTGTCATGGAAGCTGTCAGGAACACTCATCATTGTTGTGTCAAGTATAGTTTTCTCGCTGTTGTTGGTAGTCATATTTTTAGTTAGGTCAGTTAGCGAGCTTGATCTACAGGGTTTACGGTAGGTTATGTTGTTGCTGTTGGAGTCCATCTTTACTCGAAGCTATCGTAGCGCCCTCTGGTGTGAAATTATTGAGGGAATATTAGTTCAAATTAGTTGGCAATTTGAACTGTTCAATATATTTGTGAGAACGTAGAATTTTAGAATTCACAAAAAGAGGCAGGCGTTGGCGGGGCTCGAACTTGCGACCATTTGACTATCGTACAAATGTAGTCTTTTATGTCACCGAGCCAAGTGAACTTAAGATACTTTGTTGAAATTGAGCATCACATTGATTAGGTCCAATATTTGAACGAAACAAAAACGGTTAAATTGACTCATGCGATCGGAATTTTTTCACTGTCAAACACTGGTCACTTTGTTTTGCGACTTCAAGTTTAAATGAACTTCGCACTTGTGTTCTTGATTCTCACTGTTTTAGGTTCACTTCACTTGATTTTCATTTATTGTTCATTGTTTTTTTGTAGTTTTCGTGTTTATATTGTTTTATGAGTTTTGGTCATATGCTCACAGTTTGTGTATAATATTTGTAGATAACACTGTCACTTAGTCATTAGTCACTGTTTTATCGTTTGACTTATTTTTATTTAGATCTGTACACTATTAGTATTTTTAAAAGATATTTTACACGGAGCGTTTTTTCTCGCGTTAGACTAGATGCAGCGCCATCTAGCGTCTTTAGCCTTAGGTTAAATTGTTAATGTACAACATGAATGTCTATTATGTTCCGGGTAAATTATTACACTTTGCGGATATGTTGTCACGGAATAGTCTAAATGTTACGGAAACTGACAGTGAAATGTTAAGTATGGTACACACTGTTTCGGTACATTTGCCGATGTCCCCTGAAAGAAAATCTATTTTTATTATAAAAGAAACCAACTCTGATCAATGTTTGAGCTTACTAAAATTATATTGTGGTAATGGATGGCCTGATCAAAACAAAATTTCAAAAGAATGTAATGAATATTTTAAAATTAAAGACAATATTTACTTTGAGTCTGATTTGGCATTCTATGAAAACAAAATTATTGTACCTAAATCTTTGAGGCCATATGTTCTTGACTTGGTTCATCACAGTCATCCAGGAATTTCTAAATCTATCAAAAAGGCTAGGCAATTATTCTTTTGGCCTGGAATGTCTAAAGACATCAATGATTTTGTATTAAAATGTCGAACGTGTGAAAAATTTCGTCCAGCAAATCCCAGAGATACCATGTTGCCACATAAAATACCTCAATTAAGATTTGCTAAGGTTGGGACAGACATACTTGAATTTGCAGGCAAATATTTTGTGGTTATTGTGGACTATTTTTCCCACTGGTTGGAAATAAGACCATTATCTGATAAAACTTCCAAATCTGTCATTGATGCTTTCCAAGAAGTTTTCACCAGATTTGGTTATCCTCAAGAAATTGTGTCGGATAATAATCCGTTCAATTCGTTTGAATGTCACACATATTATAAAAGTAAGGATATTTCATTGACCACTAGCAGTCCCCATTACCCAAAAAGCAATGGTATGGCAGAGAAAGCAGTTCATATTGGCAAAAATATAATTAAGAAAGTTTTTTTTTAGTTTACCGGCTTTCATATCCTCGGTCCACGGCACTGAGAAATTAATCAGGAATATCCTGGCTTCCACACTGATTGATTTTGTTGTGCCGTGCTTCTCCGAGGCTATCGATGCTTGGAAACTTGCTTGCCCGAACACTGAAGAACCCGACCATCCATTCTCCCAGAGACGGTGGGACGAGCCGCTCTGCAGAATCGTTCAAAACAATCTGCTGAACTCGTCATCTACTACTGCTGAGCGTGCGCGCCTACTGGCTGTGGGTGAATGGGAGGCGGGTCTTTGGCTTCACGCACTGCCGTCGTCGACAATTGGCACATTGTTTGACGACACGACCTTTCGCCTCGCTGCTGCCTTACGCCTCGGTGCCGCCTGCTGTTCTCCTCATCGCTGTCACTGTGGTGAAGCTGTCAACAGCCTCGGTCACCACGGCCTGTCGTGCAGCCGAAGTGCGGGGCGTTTTGCACGGCACGCGAACATAAACGACATTATCCGACGAGCTCTTGTCACCGTCGGCGTTCCAGCGGTTTTAGAACCTAATGGCTTGGCACGCGACGATGGCAAGAGACCGGACGGCATGTCTTTGTTTCCTTGGAAGATGGGTAGGCCCTTAGTATGGGACGCAACTTGCGTCGATACTCTTGCGCCTTCTCATCTTCCAAGTTCGTCGTGCTGTGCTGGCGCTGCTGCTGCGGCTGCAGAGAACCTCAAACGGCGTAAATATAGAAACCTTTGTGGTAAGTATATTTTCGAGCCGTTTGGGGTTGAAACTCTAGGGCCGTGGGGTCCGAGTGCCCATAGCCTGTTCAAAGAACTTTCAAAACGCCTAGTTGACGCTTCCCGTGACCCAAGAGCTGGCTTTTACCTTGGTCAGAGGCTAAGTGTTGCCATACAACGTGGCAACGCCGCCAGTCTCTTGGGCACATTACCAGCTGACAGCGTTGAGGAGGAGTTTTTCGATGCCCTTTTATAGTTTGTTGTTAGTTTATTTATTTTAGTTTATTTAATACTTAGATTTTAGAAAGTATGTATGTCATTAGCCTAGTGCTTTTGTTTTGTCAGAATTATTCAGAATATTTTGTTCTTGGCCTATGTTATTAAGAAAGTTAAGATAACGTGGATTATAGGGACTATCTAATGTCATATAATAATACTCCATTGTCAGGTCTGGATGTTTCCCCTTCAAGAGTTCGCACTCTTATCCCAACTAGCTCAGAACTGTTACATCCAAAAGTTGAAACTCATGTTTATAAGTTGTTATTGTTGAGACAATCTGTAAATAAAATACAACATGATCTGTTCATTAAAAGGAAGGAACAAGAGTTTAACATAGGAGATTATGTGGTTTTTAATAATAATAAAGATAAGAATTGGAAAGAAGGGAAAATTGTTTCAAAGAGTAAAGAACCAAGATCATATTGGATTCAAGGAGAAGGACAAACTAATTTAAAAAGAAGAAACATTGTAAACATAAAAAAAATCATTTACTAAGAATACCACATATTGTAATAATAGTTTTTTATTTGATGAGAGTTCTGATAGAGAGATAAGAAATGATTGTTCAAATAATCATAACAATTCAAAAATTTCTGGGTCTATACCTAAGATTCCTAATCATGATCAGAAAATAATTGTTACTCGTAGTGGTAGACAGGTTAAACCTAGACAAATTTTAAATTTGTAATTTAAAAAATTAATAGTGTTAAGGAGAAGGTAAATTGTTGTCTAATAATCTTAAGGGGAAGGTGATTTATGGTATCCTAGATTTAAAAAAATAAAGTGTCTTTGGTTTTGTCTTTGGATGTTACTCTATGTTTTCTTCGCTCCAATAAAAGTTCAATTTAATTATTAGAGTATTTTTAATTATAAAACAACATGCGCCCCTGAGTGATTGTTGTGAACTTGTGAAGATTACTTACCTACTTTGATGGTGTAGGTATTTCGTTAATATGATTTCAGATAATCAGAAGTAAGTTTTGTATTGAAAGTCAATCACACAAGCAGTAGATAACTGTATTTAAATCCAGTTTACAAAGTTGTGTGATTTCGTCTATTGTTTTATAAATAAACAAAAAAAAAACAACTATTCAGCTCAGTTCCTAAATTATACCAAAGCAGAAACGAGAGATCCCTTCAGACACGTTCATACCATGAAATTATACCTACCTACATGTTTTGTTTAATTTACAATGTAAAGTAGGTATCTATCTATCTTTAATATTACAGATACCTACCTAAATGAGGATACACAAAATTATGTATAATACATACAACATATTGAAACAAGAAGGTGTAAATGTGATACTACTATTAAATAAAGGAGTTCTGCCTCACATATTCCATTGCCAAACCTCCTGTTAAAAGAATGGGTGCTATCATGAGAAAATGGTTCAGTTCTTCCCATATTGAAGAAATTAATTCATTGGAGAATGAAAATAAACTACTTATTAATAAAGCTGTGCATTCACAAATACTGCAACATGACCAATAAAATCAGTTGCCAAAAAAAAATTGTTTGCCGACAGCCAAGATCGTATGTCAATGTCTGGAAGGGCTACAGATGTTATGATATTTCAAGACTGGATATCTGGAGTGTTTACTACCTAACCAAGCAGTGATGGCAGACAGAGGATTCAAAAACTTGTCATGTTTACTTGAAGCTTAAAGATTTATACTCATACAACCACCTACAGTTTCAAAGTTGTCCCCGAGCAATAAAGATGTAGTAAAGCTATCAAAACCGATTGTGGCATTGAGGATACATGTGGAACATGTAATAGGTAAAGAGAGTATGACATGATGCTACCTCATGCTTGTGTAGACCACAATTTAAATCCAATGATAGATAAAGTAATAATAATAGTTTGTGGTTCAATACTATAAATTAATTAATATAATGCAGGATGTTTTATTTAATAAAAAAGTAAATTCAAATTAAATTTTGTTTTATTTCAAATAAAAACACTTTAGAACTCAAAGCATAATTCAATTTATAAATTTAAGCCTTTTAGACTTTAAGTTTAAGGCTTGTACCAACTGAAGACAGTTTGGATTTCTTCCAATAGCAGTCAACGCTAGTAGTTGACGGGTCTTCACTTCTCCTGTGCAGTCACCCCAAAAAGGCAATAGCATGCTTACACCCTCCTTAAATAGAAAACAATTATACTTAATTATTATATATATGTCGCCGCAAGAGGCTCTATCTGCTAAGATTTAATCTAATTATTAACACTCATAATTATATTCCATGAACCTGCCATCTCTGCTTCGTGGTACAGTTATTACATCACTTGACAAATGAGTTAAGCGCCATCTATTGGCGTAACTAGCACTTAGATAGTTCGTGGTTTCAAATAGTAATTTATTAAACAAAAGTCTAGCTAAAGACTCAGTAAGTCTTTAGCTAAATCTATAGTTAAAATTATGATAAGCAAGTATTTTATGACATAGGATTTGTAATTATTATTGTTCATTTTGACACAAGATTTTTATGAGGCAACACTACAGGCCGAATACTCGAGGAGCTCGTGGCTAAATAATAACAGCCGCTCGGGTCGATCGTTAGGTTAAGCCGTGCTTGCCTAGGTTGGTCTGTGGATGGGTGACCGCCCATTACATACCGAGTTTCCTCCGTGCCTCGGAAAGCACGTTAAGCAGTTGGTCCCGGCTGTCATTTGTGATCTTTGACAGTCGTTACAGGTAGTCAGTGGCCCAAAAAGTCTGACAACCAGTCTTACCAAGGGGTATCGTATTACCCAGTACTAACTGGGTTGTGGAGGTCAGATAGGCAGTCGCTCCATGTAAAATACTGGTATTCAGCTGCATCCGGCTAGACTGGAAGCCGACCCCAATAAAAACTTGGGAAAAGGCTAGGCAGATGATGACTACAGGCCGAATACGATTTGATCAATAAATCAATTAATAATTTGAAACTACAATTAAATCAGATTATCTAACTAAATTACAAACTAAAAAGTAACAAGATTATTTTACAGAACAATTTATTAGTGAAAGACTTCGTAGGTGTTCTTTGTACTAAATACTTTGATTTGCTGGAAATGGTTTTAAAAGATTGAATATTGTTGTAAAAAGTATTGAAGCGACTAATTAGCTTTAACTTGATAAAACCTTTGCATTTGTGAATATTGGTATTGTTTAATTATTAAAATGATTAATTATGAATTACTCTAGTATTGTTTGTAAGTTTTAATGAACTTATTATGTAATGAGTTACCTGTACTGTGTGGAGGACTTCCGCTCACGCAGGCAGATTATACGCGTGAGCGACAAGCGGTCACGTTAGCTTACGATTAGCAAAAACAATTGAAATACTATGTAATTATAAGTGTTTAATGAAGTGAACGATCTGTAATACGATTTAAAATAGTGTGAAGAGTTTCTTCTCCTCAACCATAATAATTTGCGAATGGACGACTCAACTCTAGAAAGTTAATCAGTTTCTGTACATAAATGGTTTAATAGAAATAAACGTTTGGAATTGGAGTCAAGTGCTGTGTGTGATTTCAACTACCTAGTACCCACATAACTATTTACCAACAATGAAGAATCGTATCGCAAGGCGATGTGATAGATGACTGAAAGACAATATGGTTACTCTAGGCTTTCCCTGTCGTGATATCAGAAGAGGTGATAGCTCTTGCGCGCTGCTCACAGTGCCGAACATCCAGAACAATTACAAGCAACTACCGAACTAGAACTCTTGCTTTCGTGACCATGGCCGAAGGCGTGGCAAAGAATTTTTCACCGAAGTGGTCACCACGAAGCTTTTCAAGAGAGAGCGACTTATTATGCTGCCACAGCCAATATACAGTGTTAAGTGGCAATGAACTGATAGACAAGAAGATACTTAGGAAGACTAAGATAGCCAAAGAGTTGGCTGCATTTTCATCCAAGTGGCTGACAGATACCAACATGATAATTTATTGCAACACTTGACCCAAAACAAATCATAAGAACACATACTGAAAATGCAATTTATATTGGTAAACAAACAATGAAGTTGTATGTGATGGAAAACTTCATTTATTGCACTCAAAATTGCTAACATGTACAGCATAGAATGACCGAAGCAGAATAAACAAACATTGGACTCCGGGAAAGCATAATTATCAATAAATAAACCTGCTAATGGATCATCAATCCCGGGAAGTATTTTGTTTCATTTATTTTAGTATTTTGTTACTGTAGAGAATTTTTACAGTTAACATTATTTTAACTTAACACATCCCATGCTGGTTATGGTAACTTGACACCTGTGGAAGTGAAATAAAAACACTCCATTTAATTCACTCAATGGAATGGAATGCTATCAATGGTTTTTGAAATATAACCAGTAATGATGTGTCAGAAACTAAAATCATGAATTAACTTTTTTAATTACTACTAAGTAATTAGATAAATGAGTAGTAACAAATTTAAGACGTTGTTATTGACTTTTCATTCACACTTATAAGTTTATACCTCACAATCAGATATTGTTTGCTTTAAGTGCAACGTTGAGGGCTTTTCAAATAATTATGCAAATTTGAAAACATTTGTATTGGACAACATGTTGCAAGATTCATACAAAAACACTTTGTTAAGAAACTGATTTATAAAACAAGACAACTTATGAAATGTCAAACAAATTTCAGTTCAACAAGTTATGACAATGAAATCTTAGCGTGTTGTATCAACGAAGCAAAGCTTTTGATGTGTTATTAAAATGTGAATGTTTTGTCAGTGCAACTACACAACGAATAGTGTTCTTAAAATAGTTCTGATCAGTTTAACTTTCCCATCTTAGTTTAATTAACTTTTCAAAACAACTTATTACCGACTCTATAACTTATCACTCCAACAAATTTTAACAATAGTAGGACTGCTTTGTTGGTCCAGTGGTCATGAGCCCTGTTATTAAAGCATGAGGACCTGGATTCGATTCCCAGGCCTGGCAGTGTTATTGGGTTTTTCCATCAGGAATTTCTCAGTAGCTGGCCAATCATATGAATGGCAAATAGCCATATTGCTAAACGAGAGGCTTAGCAAAGTGTGGATTTATTATTTTCACCTCTGTCTAACCCCTCGGGGATTGCAGGTGTGATGTTATGTACCTACACACTAAACTATTAGTGTAGACATTACACTATTATTAATATTTACCTGCACTGACTACCTTGTTGGTCTAGTGGCTGCAAGCGTGACTGTTGAGCATAAGGCCCTGAGTTCGATTCCCAGGTCAGGCAAAGTGTTGTTGGGTTTTTCCATTAGGAATTTCTCTGTAGCATGCACAGAGTCCAGATTTGTGCCTGGTTGATGGCAATAAGGCTTGCCCCCTATTACATGGGACTTCAAAATAAATGTTGGCATACTATTAGGTATACCTCTGCCTAACCTTTCAGGAACAATAGGCGTGATGTTATGTTATTTACCTGCATGACTTTTCACATTTCAGGTTCCAGGCAATTGTCTTATCATAGAAGAAATGATACGTTTTATCAAAGAAATTGAGAGCAACTCTATGCACCCAGTCACTCCAAGATAGTGATGACATCAATTAACTGCTACCCCAGCAAATGATAATGGAGCAAGGTCACTTAAAAATGTGACTCAATGAACAATTTCAAAAACTAACAACTTCAAGGACTACAGCCTGGTGAACAGATGACCGTGTCGCCAGCTATGGAGCTATAAAATGGGGAACAGCATGAGAACAGCCAACCAGGGATGACTGTTACAGTGTCCTCACATCATAAACTAACATAAAAGGTGAGGAGTTTTCAAACTACTTCTTACACTTCCCCACTGATACCTACATTGTTACAACAAAAGACTTAATACAATAGCCCAATCAACTTACCTACATTATGCTCATGTGTATTGAGTAACATGTTTCCACATTGATTATTTTAGTTTTTATAATCCTGCCAGTTGTAAGCAACTATTTACAAAAATAATAACAAGATATTAGTACTCCTAACAGTAACTAATAAAATAAAAATAAAAAACTCACAAGCTATTGGTATCCGTGGAGGAAACAACAAGCTCAATGAGTAATACAAACACTCACAACAAATCAAACAAATACTGTCAGTGCCGTGTAGGTACTTGATAATGAACACAACAAATTACAAACAATCCTATCAGCAGCCGTGGAGGCCACTGATAATGAATACTACTAATAATAATAATAATAATCCATTTATTTCAGGTAACAAAGACCCATACATAAATACCTTAACCTAAAAATACATACTAATAACAATTTTTGTTAGTTTAAGCAACTTAAAACTATGTTAGTGGCACTTCACTTGCACGATGTTTTGCGCGTTCTTGTGGAATTTGCCCGCGGAAGCGACGGAACACCACATCCTGCGGCCAAAAACTTTCTTCCATCACCAAATGGAGCATACACGTTGGAATGCGCACCACAAACGCCTTGAAATTGACGTTGCGGCGTGACTCCAGTAGCTGTACTCTTGGCGTGTACTTCAATCTTTGGCACACGTACTCCTCGATGTCCTCAGCCTCAGTGGTGTAATGTAGGCGAGAGATGTACACCGGGGTGTTCGGCTTCGCGGCACGTAGTTTAACGTTGGGCTCCACAGGAGCCTTGCCGGAGCGGTTCTTACAGCTTCGCTGACGGCATTTCCTCCTTTGCACCGTCACGAAACCGTCATCATCAGCCCGGTCCGCTGCCTTTGCAGGCACGGGCTTTGCGGGGAGAGTAGCAGGGATGCTCGAAATGACCACTGGCCCAGGTGGTCGCGTCGGTCGGGCAGCGCTGCGGGGAGGAGCTGCCGGGACGGGAGCGGGGCTGTGAGGCGCGCTAACTGCACGCAACGCAGACTCAGCAATCGGCGCCGGCGACAAAACTGCTGACGCGAAACTCGTAGCCGATGCATTGAGGCAGCCGGCTCCTCGGCATGTGTTTACGTTGCTCACACGTGCCGGTGACCCAGTTAATGCTACAGAGTTGCGCAACTCTACTAGTTGTGAGCGCAAGTCTGCAACAGTGCTCTGGGATGTAGCCAGATTTCTCTGCACATCCGCCAAACTAGCCTTTAAAAAGACAATGTCCTTTAACAGGCTCGTTACGTCGACGTGGTCGAAAGTGACTGGAGGTAATTTGTTTATATCCTTCGCCACAAACGTCGGCACGTCGTCAGAATCGGTCGCTTTCAGCAGCGTGATGATATCCGTGCGTTATGTTATACTAATGATCCTATCAGCAGCCGTGGAGGCAACTGATAAACAATACTCTCATGTTATCCTGCTGGGTCCACGGCGTACTTACGCCCAGAGCCTGGTTCCTTATATCCTGTCAAATCAAAGACTTCGTGCCTGTCACGGAGCAATGGTCCTAAACTCCTTACCCTTTAATCCTGTCAAATCAAAGACTTTGTGTCTATCACAGAGCGGTGTTCCTGATCCTATCCTTTTATCCTGTCAAATCCAAGACTTTGTGTCTATCACAGAGCCATTACCTTCCCGTGAGAATGAACAAATAAAAACATGCTACTTACACTACACTTAACAAATACAAATTACAGACTATCTAAAGCAATCAATAATTTTATTTAAGACAAATCTAGTAGACAGTAGATCTATTACAAGGTTCTGAAGATAACTAAAAACCCAAACTCATACCAAGCTGTTATTTTTAACAAATAGCTTTTAGCATCAACAAACTCAAATACAAGTTGCAAAACTGCTTGCAAACTAACTGATACTAAACAACAATTCAACGAATATTGTTGGACAATTGAAGCAACAATATTTTATTCAGCTGTTAGCTGATTAAACAAAATCAATAACCTCAATTCAATTAATGTTATTTGATAATTCAGGCTACAACATTTTATTCAGTTAGCAGCTCATACCAGCTTCAATCTAAACACTACTAAAAGATTAAATAAAAATTTCAAGCAGATAACTCTGTGACTGTGTGTATGTCTAGGTGATACATAAACGCATTTAATTTTGAATACAAGGAAAACTGAATAGATGCCTGATCTATAACTATAACCTTCTATGTTGACTGACACTTTCTATTACCAAATCCTACAATTCAATGAACATTGTAGGATAATAATAAAAGCAACAATAATCTGCCGACAAAATTTATCTCCACTATTTCAGATAACAACCACGAAACTCCACATACTGACGGCGACGGCAGGTGCAGAGCGCGCACCGCCGATCAGAATGGCCGTGTCGCCGCAAGAGGCTCTATCTGCTAAGATTTAATCTAATTATTAACACTCATAATTCTATTCCATGAACCTGCCATATCTGCTTCGTGGTACAGTTATTACATCACTTGACAAATGAGTTAAGCGCCATCTATTGGCGTAGGTAACTAGCACTTAGATAGTTCGTGGTTTCAAATAGTAATTTATTAAACAAAAGTCTAGCTAAAGACTCAGTAAGTCTTTAGCTAAATCTATAGTTAAAATTATGATAAGCAAGTATTTTATGACATAGGATTTGTAATTATTATTGTTCATTTTGACACAAGATTTTTATGAGGCAACACTACAGGCCGAATACTCGAGGAGCTCGTGGCTAAATAATAACAGCCGCTCGGGTCGATCGTTAGGTTAAGCCGTGCTTGCCTAGGTTGGTCTGTGGATGGGTGACCGCCCATTACATACCGAGTTTCCTCCGTGCCTCGGAAAGCACGTTAAGCAGTTGGTCCCGGCTGTCATTTGTGATCTTTGACAGTCGTTACAGGTAGTCAGTGGCCCAAAAAGTCTGACAACCAGTCTTACCAAGGGGTATCGTATTACCCAGTACTAACTGGGTTGTGGAGGTCAGATAGGCAGTCGCTCCATGTAAAATACTGGTATTCAGCTGCATCCGGCTAGACTGGAAGCCGACCCCAATAAAAACTTGGGAAAAGGCTAGGCAGATGATGACTACAGGCCGAATACGATTTGATCAATAAATCAATTAATAATTTGAAACTACAATTAAATCAGATTATCTAACTAAATTACAAACTAAAAAGTAACAAGATTATTTTACAGAACAATTTATTAGTGAAAGACTTCGTAGGTGTTCTTTGTACTAAATACTTTGATTTGCCGGAAATGGTTTTAAAAGATTGAATATTGTTGTAAAAAGTATTGAAGCGACTAATTAGCTTTAACTTGATAAAACCTTTGCATTTGTGAATATTGGTATTGTTTAATTATTAAAATGATTAATTATGAATTACTCTAGTATTGTTTGTAAGTTTTAATGAACTTATTATGTAATGAGTTACCTGTACTGTGTGGAGGACTTCCGCTCACGCAGGCAGATTATACGCGTGAGCGACAAGCGGTCACGTTAGCTTACGATTAGCAAAAACAATTGAAATACTATGTAATTATAAGTGTTTAATGAAGTGAACGATCTGTAATACGATTTAAAATAGTGTGAAGAGTTTCTTCTCCTCAACCATAATAATTTGCGAATGGACGACTCAACTCTAGAAAGTTAATCAGTTTCTGTACATAAATGGTTTAATAGAAATAAACGTTTGGAATTGGAGTCAAGTGCTGTGTGTGATTTCAACTACCCAGTACCCACATAACTATTTACCAACAATGAAGAATCGTATCGCAAGGCGATGTGATAGATGACTGAAAGACAATATGGTTACTCTAGGCTTTCCCTGTCGTGATATAGGTATATAAATAGCATTGACTAATTAGTGTAGATCAATGAGGTAAGTACACATGACAATAACTGTAATAAGTATGTGTGTAAATCACAGCTGCTATCATTTGATATTTCCATTGTACTAAATTTAGATGATATTATTTAAACAGATAAAAGGAATGCAGGAATGATGGTACGGCCACATAATGAGAAGAGATGATCCACCTACCTCTGTGTGCTAAACAATCTTCACAGTTAACAGACAGGATATTTCCTTCAGTTTCATAGCAAATAGCTGTGACAACATAACATTTTCTGTCCCACGTTATGCTCAGGTGCTATTCGAGCTCTAACCACTCAAATCCCATCTCCGTTTCTTTTTTTACTTGTACATAATATTGCTGAATTTCCATAGGATTCACATTCAGATCTTGAACAAAAAGTATCAATCATAATTTAAACATATAATTTTCTGCCAAATAACTTAGAAAATATCATAATAAATTTGACAGACTGCTATGAACATCACATGTGATTAGTTTAGCAATAACATAAGTGTTTATGTAGGCAGTTTCGTTTAACATTTGTTTGTTTTACAAAAATCAAAAATTATAGGTTATGTTTACTGCTTTTATCATAATAACATTGTATCTATCTATAGAATAGCTAACATACTGTGGTATAAAATAATTACCTACCTTGCAGCTTTTAATCCTTTTACTTCAGCGGACGTAGGATTTCATTGAATAAAAGCCGACTGCATGAATGCATCTATTCTCGGCAGATTATCCGATTGTACTTTTACAAAACCACTTTCAGTTATTGTCGTAATGATTTCTAATCTCAATAGGATGCTAAAATTTCACGTAAACAATAAATTAAAGCAGTATAAAATCCGAGTCCCGTACGGTTTATCGAATTACCCTTGAACGATATAACTGTCTACAGAAAGCATGGTTCACCGGCGAACGGTAATACGAAAAAACTATTAGTCGCTACCATTATTTAGCGACAGCACGTTTCGCCGAATAACGCTACATAGAATGAATGGTTGGCCGATACCAAGATTTGCCGATGTCTTGGTTCGCCAGAACACGCTTGAACTAAATAATCCTTTACCGATAGATATTAGCATCGAAAGCACCTTTTCTTTGTAACGTTACATTTTCCTAGTAGGAGCTGTAAGGTCACACTGAGCACTCACCTACCTAACTTTCGGTCTGGAGGAGAGTACGGTTAAAAGAAATAGTCAAGGCGACAAGTTATAAGAATGTATTATTAAGAAATAACCTAACCTAAAGGGCCTATCTATACGGAGCTGGAAGTTAGCTAAACCCTCACTAGGCCAGAGAAGCTAAAGGTGAATGAAAATTAATATGAACGTAGGATGAAATGGAGTAAGGCGGCCCTCTCGGCTGTAGTAGTGGCCGAGGGACGTAATTTTTTTTTTTCAAAATTGATTGTTTTCTATCATGTTTCTTATGATTGCACAGTTTGCAACCTTTATTTTTGTTATTTACCATATAATTATAAAAATAATCTGCTAATGCTGTTTTATTTATTTTCTTTACATATATGTTTATTGAATTACTAAGCCAAACGCATGGAAATAGCAGTTATTGCAATTTAATCGATGTCTGTCAAAATTGTATGAGCGAGAAACTAAAGACAATTATTTTGGATCGGCGGTGTAAGATGTAATGTGTGTGTTTTTACATGGGTTTTTTACTTACATTTTTGGATATTATTAACCTGAAAATTTAATGATGTCGCAATAGCGAAGTAACGCATTGCAAAGCGCGTACCCGTGCCATGTTTTAACATCTCTTGCCCGGGCTATACGAGTGACGATCCTCAACCGTCCCTTACGATTTGAGTAAACTGACGCCCTCCGGCTCACCAAGAAGAAAACTGACATCCTCCGGCCCTTCGAGAGGAAGACTGATGGCCCCCATCTCCTCTGCTGCGATGATGAAGCCTGAACGTCCCTCGACCCACTTCTACAGCCAGAGGGATGGAAGACGAAGCCTGATGTCCCTCGACCAGTACTAGTGAAGGAAAACTGAAGCCTGACGTCCCTCGGCCACTACTACAGCCGAGAGGGCCGTTTTTCTCCATTTAGGATGAAATGGAGAAAGACGGCCCTCTCGTTCAAATTCATTTTCGTTCACCAGCTTCTCTGGCCTAGTGAGGGTTTAGCTAACTTCCAGCTCCGTCCCTAAAGGCCCTATAAGTTAGGTTATTTCTTAATAATACATTCTTATAACTTGTCCCCTTGACTATTTCTTTTAACCGTACTCTCCTCCAGAGTGAAAGTTAGGTAAGTGAGGGCTCAGTGTGACCTTACAGTTTTCTGGCTCCTACCAGGAAAATGTAACGTTACAGAGAAAATGTGCTTTCGATGCAAATTGCTATCGGTAAAGGATTATTTAGTTCAAGCGTGTTCCGGCGAACCAAGACATCGGCAAATCTTGGTATCGGCCAACCATTCATTCTATGTAGCGTTATTCGGCGAAACGTGCTGTCGCTAAATAATGGTAGCGACTAATAGTTTTTTCGTATTACCGTTCGCCGGTAAACCATGCTTTCTGTAGACAGTTATATCGTTCAAGGGTAATTCGATAAACCGTACGGGACTCGAGTTCGAAAGGGGTGGTGTCAACGCTTCTTTGGTACGTGCTATTCAGTGCTCTCTGCACTCGGCTGACTTGCTTTTACCATAGAGATGGTTCTTCAATACATATCACGCCTGCCGCGCAGAGTGGTCTTGATATCATATTATAACAGTAATAAGATCGTAAAATCACAAAATAAGAGCAGAAATAAAAAAATAACAACAATTCACCAAATGATCGTGTCACGTAAATATAGTGTAGCGTCTCATGCGCGTCTCGTCCCAAAATAGCTGACGAATCGGGTCGACGACGCGCGTCGCCTTCGCGACGCAGGCGCTGGTGGCGCGTGCTCAGTAGCGGCGCGTCTTCAGCGCTGCGAGCGTACGATGTGGACACGAGACAGTGCGGTGTGGCTGCTGCTGGCGCTGCTGCTGGCGCGCGCCGGCGCGCAGGAGCTCGTCATCGGTCAGTAGATCCGTCAAGTACTCGGTGAGATCGGTACTGCGCGCACTCCCATTCGTGCACGTGCTTGGTAAATCGTCAACTCATTATAGGGCAGTAATCACATAGCGTGGCTGCGCGTGCTTTGTGCTGACGACTTCCAGCTGGGTGTTGTTCATTGAATTTATCGTCTTAATTCCCCGTAAAGCGTACTTTCTGCGTTTGACAGGTTCCTGACAGTATCTGTGGGATCATCTAGTAAACTACTAGTATCTTGTACGTAACGTTTATCACGTGCAGGCGTGTTTGTGTACTGTGTAGTATGTGTAGTGCGGTGTGTGCGTGTGCGCAGGCGTGGTGGAGCAGCCGGTGCGCGCGCTGCAGCTGGCGGCGGCGGTGGACGCGGCGCTGAACGCATCGGGCTCCGCCGTGGTGGCGCCGCTGGAGCCCGACGAGCCGCTGGCACCGCCAGCCGCTGTCTGCGCGCAGGTATAATAATAGAGCTGCGGTTGGTCTTAAATTGCTGCGAATTTAGTTAACTTTGTACCTACAAGTTCTGAATGTTGTCACTTAAAAATGAGTTTACTTTGAGTTATTGAAACTCTATCTTAGGGATTAGGTATATATCGATTCAAAACTGCAGTGGGGCGCACACATTAGAACTCTTTCGGGTAGGTTTAGCTCAGCTGCTTATGCAGTAGGTAGGGAAAATAAGGCAGGTAACTGAAGTAGCCACAGCTAGGTCAGTACTTACCTATACTATGCTTATTTCCACAGTATTATGTCTTATGGCAGTGTGTTTTTCAAACTTTATCATGACACGACCCCCCATAGTATTAAAACATATTGGCGACCCCCGACCCTTCGCTTTTTTTTCATTTATTTTATTATGTTACAAATATTAAATCCATATTTTTTTATGTATTTGTATAATTAGGATTCGGATAAATTAATATATAATTATATTAAAAAAAAAAAAAAAACTTTTTATTTCAGACATTAGTCCATACCTTTTAGCAATATTACATTAAAAATTAATTACATTAGAAATTATTAGAAATTAGAAATACATTTAAATTAAAAACATTTATATTACACAACAACACAACATTACCACACCACCACCACCATACCATTGTTACCATTTTAACATTTATATTTAGTTAGCATTTTTTTTAAACTTGGAATTCGATTTAATTCTCAATGTAGCAAAAACGGATTCACAAATGGGAGAAATTAGTCATGACAAACAAGCGAAACCTCAATAAGATGGATGTGTACTAGGTAATAGGTTTTTATTTTGTTAATTTGTATGAATATACAAATGTTTAATGTCTATTATATCCTAATATTTTCTTATAAATCTATCTTTATAGGCTTCATTGTTTTGTTTACTGAGGTAGATTTCGCGACTTCATGCGACCCCCCTACAAATGCTTCAAAAGCCCCGGCCGGCAGGTTGAAAATCACTGTCTTATGTCGTTCTGTTGTGGGGATCACCAGCTGACGTTGACTCAATTTTCATTCTACAAAAGAGAGTCCGCGCGATCTATAAAATGGGTCCTCGCAAGTCACTCAGAGAAAAATTTGAAGAGATCGATATACTGACTCTGCCTTCACTTTATATTTTTGAATGTTTTGTATATGTCCGCAAAAATCGAGAGCTTTTCAAAATTAGAAGCGACTTACATAATAAAAATTTACGCTGTAAACATGAAATTGTAATACCTAAATTCAGATTAACAAGAACTAGCAAGTCTTTTATTATAAACAGGCTTTTATAACAAGTTGCCAAAGTCAGTTATAGTACTGACCGATGGAAAGTTCAGAAACTATATCAAACGTGTATATAATAAAAAAGCATATATTACAAAATCAAGGACTACGTTGAAGACAAAAAAGTTTGGCTTTAGTTCCTTCTGCGCATGCGGCTTCCCTGGTAGCTCTTAAACGGCACAAAGTGTATTCTCAATCTCATTTTTAGGGTTCCGTAGTCAACTAGGAACCCTTATAGTTTCGCCATGTCTGTCCGTCCGTTAGTCCTCGCTTAATCTCTGTGACCGTTAGCACTAGAAAGCTGAAATTTGGTACCAATATGTATATCAATCACGCCGACAAAGTGGTAAAATAAAAATTGAAAAAAAAATGTTTTATTAGGGTAGCCCCCGTATAATATGTAAAGCGGGAAATGATTTTTTTTTTTAATTTCAACCCTAACGTATGATATATTGTTGGAAAGGTATTTAAAAATGAATAAGGGTTTTCTAAAATAATTTTTCGATAATGTCAATAATTTCGGAAATAATCGCTCCAAAAGTAAAAAACAATGTTTCCCCACCCCTCTAACTTTTGAACCATAAGTTTAGAAAATATGAAAAAAATCTGAAAAGTAGAACTTTATAAGGACTTTCTAGGAAAATTATTTTGAACTTGATGGAAACAACAGTTTTTGTACAAAAAAGACAAAAAGTTGTACAAAATAATTTCTGGGCTAAGTTTGTAGTATATTCGTATCAAGCATTTTACATAATGGATACCCACCTTTAAACTCATAAGTGGGAACACTTATTGTGACGGACGGGAAACTACGGAACCCTACACTGAGCGTGGCCCGACACGCTCTTGGCCGGTTTTTTCTTTTCTTTCCATTCAGATTTTTAAAATAGTTTTCAAATCATTTCCTTTTTGCTCAGAATAGTTATAGCTCTGATGACAATATTTATGTCACTTGTTTAGTTTTATTTTTACTATTTTTTATACAATGTTTTCTTACCTTTGTCTAAATTCCTTCTTTACCCATTATTTTTGTGAATGTGTGAACATTGTAGACTTTGTAGATTCCCAGATGCATGTTAACTTTTGTTATATTTATTTGTTTTACGTTTTTTGTATAATAATCATAAATCTTTATTTATTTCGACATCAAAAATTACAGGCACTGGTATTATGCACAAACTTAAATAGAGAAAGGTGTCTGAAGTAGGACAATCGTGAGGTACAGATCACCTCTCCGGCTTATATAATATAACATTTTAATTTTAGCAAAAAAAATAAGTCAAGATTTTGAAGTTGAAGTTGGAAGTAGGTACTTACTTAGAATTAATTATTTGAAATTTTACAATTAACCATAGGAAAAATAAAATTTGCAATTGACACATTTCACCTCCGGCAAAAAATATTCGTACGTATTTTTTTTTTTCTTTACATTAATGTCTAATTGCTACGTAACAAATGGTTTGGTCCTATTTTTATGAACAATACTGTTTTGTTGTTTTTTTATTATATTCACATTGCATCCTAAGTCTTCTACAACAGTGAATGGACCTAGAGAGAGATGTCAGCAAAAGGGATTGTTCTAAAGAGATACCACGGCCTTGGAACACAAAGGGCTAAGAAGGAACAAGGATGGGTTTTAGTCAGTAAAAATGTGACACTCCCTTCCGCTCCGCCCAGAGCGGGAGGGGTAATTTGATGATTTCCCATCCGAAAAAAAAGGCCACCTCTCAATGATGGGGAATAAATTGGAAAACCCCACGCGGGCCCAGAGCGGTTTGGTAGATGTCACATGGTTCGATTCCTGGGTCGGGCAATTCGGGCAGTTAAGATTTTTTCAGTAGCAACCGCGGAGTCTGGTCTATTACATGGAACTTAAAACATAACTGGCGAAATGTGGGTGTTCTATTAAGTACACCTGTTCCTAATTCTTCGGGAATTACAAGCGTGTTGTAATGTTATTACGAAAAGTTCCCATCCGAAAAAAAATGGTACGTATAGTTCCATGTTACCATGACTTGTATTGTATTGTTAACAATGACAAATTAATTTATGGCTAATATTTGTTTGGGAACAACTAAAAATGGAAAAATAAAAAACTTTTTTGCAAAAAATAAAACCGACTTCAAAAAACACACAAAAGTGAAAAATAACTTTAGCTTCAGAAGTCGGTGACAAAAAAATCTAAATCAATCAAATAAAGGTCACCGACTTCTGAAGCTAAAGTTATTTTTCACTTTTGTGTGTGTTTTTGAAGTCGGTTTTATTTTTTCCAAAAAAGTTTTTTATTTTCTTTTGTGCTCTAGTTAATACAGTTACTACATCATTATGCATATTCTTTAGTTCATTCGATGTTATGACAATTCTCGACAATGCATCCGCGGCGACATTGTCTTTTCCTTTAACGTACACTATTTCATAATCGTATTCCTCTAGTGTTAATCTAAATTTTAACAGACGACTTGATGGATCTTTCATCCCAAATAGATATAGTAATGGCTTCTGGCCTGTTTCAATTATAAAATGTTTACCATAAAGGTATGGCCTAAAATATTTAACTGACCAAACAATGGCTAGCAATTCTTTTTGTATTGTTGGGTAATTTATTTCAGCCTCGTTTAATGGTCGACTGGCATATGCAATTGGTTTCATGTTTTTATTACATAGAACTGATCCAATTGCAGTTCCGGAAGCATCAGTTTTTAATATAAATTCGCTGTCATCTGCGAAATCGGGATATTGTAAAATTGGTGGGTTAGTCATGTGTAATAGCTTAAAGGATGTCGAATGATTTTTGACAACTTTCTGACCAAACTTATGGTTCATTTTTTCTGCACAATTTGTTTAGTGGTGCTGTTATTTCAGCAAAAAATGGTATAAATTTTCTGTAGTAATTGCAAAAGGCAATAAATCGTTTTATTTCTTCAGAAGTTTGTGGTACCGGATAATTAAGCAATACTTTAATTTTTTCTGGGTCTGGCAATACACCTTGCGCAGACACAACGTGACCAAGATATAACAGTTATTTTTTTTAAGAATTGACACTTTGTGGGATTTAATTTTAAATTTACTTTTCTCAATCTTTTAAATATATCCATAAGATTGCGATTGTGAGATTCTAGATTTCGACCGAAAACGATTAAATCGTCAAGATATACGAAATATTTGTCAAAAGTTAGACCAGATAAAGCCACTGTCATTACTCTACTAAAAGCACTTAGTGATATTTTTAAACCCATTGGTAAACGTTTCATTTGAAACTGTCTTGAATTTGTACTAAATGCTGTACATTTCCTACTTGAAGGTTCTAAAGGTGAATGAAAATAATAATGAATGTAAATCAACATGGCTAAATAAAATAGCTCCTGAGAGTAAATCTAATATTTTAGTAATGTTTGGCAAAGAAAACTTGTCATCTTCAACAGTTAATCCTCAATACCAACTACTAAAATAATGGATAGTTTAACTATAGGACAATTAAATCTCCACAACGATAGGGTGGCGACCTCTGAATTAGACAAATTAATTATCGATTATAACTTAGACATAATACTTGTTCAAGAACAATACCAGAACGCTCACTTACGTCACAAAGTAGTTCAGCTGGACAGCAAAGCACGAGCCGGAATTTACGTGGCGCGTTCTTCTAACTTTACAGTAACGTCTTTGCGTAACCTCATGACGCCCCACTGTGCCGTTGCGGAAGTCTCATCAGCTTCTTTTAAAGTTTACGTTGTGAGCTGTTACTTTCAATACTCAGACCCTGTTGCACCTCATATACATAACCTCCGTCACGTCTTACAGTCACTCGTGGGCTGTAAAGTTATCGTTGGCGCTGATGTTAACGCGTCATCGTCTCTGTGGTATGGCAAGGTTAGGTCAACGGATTTCGACCGACGTTGTGCTGTTGAAGATTTTATAGCAGAAATGAACCTAGCAATTCATAATACCCCTGATGCACCGCCTACTTTTTGCAGCCCAATGGGCGAATCTTGTATTGACGTCACACTTTCTAGTGCAGACGTACGATTGGATAGGTGGCGTGTCCTACCAGATGCGTCTTGTAGTGATCATCGCCTGATCGTGTACGAATTTGTTCCGAGGTCTACTCAAGGTCCATCTCATATCACTGGTAATTTTAGATATAAAAGTAAAGGCGCGAATTGGGAATTCTTTGGCTTGCTTTTTGCGTGTCACGCCAAAGACTTCACTCGTGATGGGCTGTCAGCTGAAGAAAGTGCTGAAATTATGTCAGACACCTTCACTTATTGTGCTGACATCGCCATTGGTCGCGCATCTATGACCAACATCCATAGATGTGATTGGTGGTGTGACTACTTAATTGAGCAGCGTAAAAGCTATCGCCGAGCGCGCAGACATTTAAACAAGCTTAGAAAACAAAAGGTCACCGGAGACCCACTTAACTTTGCTTTAAATGCATTTAGAGTTGCCAAGTCCCGCTACAGAGCATCAGTGGAAAAGTCTAAGGGTAATTTACTGCGAAAAATAGTAGAAAAACTAGATAAAGAAGGTCCGTGGTCTCCTTTGTATCACGAGTTCAAAGCTAATCGATCAGTCGACCTGGCGTTTGTCCAGAACATTAAAGTAAATAATAGACACACCACCGGTATTGACGAAACAACCGAAGTTCTATTAAATAGTCTGATACCTGATGATTCGCCAGTAAATGACAATGACTACCATCAGCAGATCAGAGCGTGGGCATGTGCCACCTGAATCACCAACGTCAGACCTTCCATCCATTGACAAATTCATTAATGTTGTCAGGAAACTGCCTCTTAACAAATCATCAGGTGAAGATAAAATATCTAATTGGATGATAATAGAAGCTTGTAAAACAGCGGGTGACGCCATTTTATCTGTTTTCAACCGATGTATTGCGGACGGCGTTTTTCCTCGTGTATGGCGACGTGGCTTTATACGAATAATTCCAAAAACCGGCCAAGTGCGAGTCGGACTCGCGCACGAAGGGTTCCGTACCATTATCTATACATTAGACAAAACGGCAAAAAAATCACGTTTGTTGTATGGGAGCCCCCCTTAAATATTGATTTTATTCTGTTTTTAGTATTTTTTGTTATAGCGGCAACAGAAATACATCATCTGTGAAAATTTCAACTGTCTAGCTGTCACGGTTCATGAGATACAGCCTGGTGACAGACAGACGGACAGACAGACGGACAGACAGCGAAGTCTTAGTAATAGGGTTCCGTTTTTACCCTTTGGGTACGGAACCCTAAAAAGTGGTGATAAGCCACCGGACGACCCTAAGTCTTACAGGCCCATTACCCTACTGCCATCTTTGGGAAAACTCCTGGAGCGCCTTATCGTCCCACGTTTGCTGCCAGACGGGCCAAAGTTTCATAACAACCAATTCGGTTTCACCGTGGGAAAATCTACCGTAGATGCGGCACTTTCTGTTAGAAAAATTGTTAATAACTCGGAACACAAGTACGTGGTTTTCCAACCACGTACTTGTGTACGTGGTTGGAAACGTAAATATCTAAAAAGATTCCTCTTTTTAGATATTTCCGGGGCTTTTGATAACGCATGGTGGCCGATGCTACTACTTAAAATGAAGAATCGCGGCTGCTATAAAAACATATATAATCTTGTTTATTCATATTTTGTAAATGGTTCCGCGAAACTCAAACTCGGACATCATTCTATGTCAAAGTCCCTTACCATGGGATGTCCTCAGGGCTCGGTAATCGCTCCGTATCTGTGGAATTTAGGTTTCGATGATTTTCTCGCGATTCCTCTCCCACCCGGCTGTTCATTAACCGGTTACGCGGACGACGGCGACGACGTAAATTGCTTCAAAGCCAGCGTTTGGCTTTGATATTCTTATGCAAAGCGTATACGGTTAGTACTGAAGCCTTACCGGTACTTGCAGGTGTACTTCCAGTCGATCTTGAAGTGCAGCAACGGGCTGCAATGTACTATAACGCGCGTGAGACCACTGACGCAGACTTTTAACCCTTCGTGACCGTGATAAGATTTCTAGATTATTCAAACCACAGACCGACGTCTGGGAGGAACTTTTGTCTGAATGGCAATGTAGGTGGGATAATTCCATCAAGGGCCGACACCTCCACCAGTTCTTTCCATCCGTTCGTGAACGGCTGGCCAGGACATGGCTGGAGGTTGATCACTGTGTTGCTCAATTTCTCACCGGTCATGGTAACTTTAAGAGTAAATTATTTTCCTTCAAGCTTGTTGACTCGCCTTTTTGTCAATGCTCCACATCTGACTGCGAATATGAACAATCAGCACATCATATTTTATGGGAGCGCAGTCTTTGGCAGAATGAACGCAATATTATGTTGGATAGTGTACAGGTTACATCCGGAGTTATTTACTACACAGACCTTGTAGAAACTAGAACAAATTTCCGTGCGTTCAAGCGTTTTTGCCATACCTATTATTAGAATCAAATATAACTGCTCACAACTTAGGACCCATTAATGTTAATATTTTATCCGTGGTGCTAGGCAACTGGGCCTATCCCAGTTGTAAACGTCCCTTTGCGCCTATTGGCCTTGTTTCTTTGTGTCTCCTGCTGATATGGAGGGAAGTGGAAATTACGGATTTTCCTACTCCTCCGCTATACTTTTCTGATTAATTTCGTTGCGGGATCCAAGACAGTTAAATTCATTCTCTGGGACTTCGTCGAGCTTCATTGTCTCGGCGCTTTTCTGGTGGTCGCCACTGTTGATTCTGGCTTTCAGGAGTTACAGTGGTTTAGGAACAGTGTGGTGGGCTTGATCATATATTATATTTCGACGTTTCATTCTTCAGATATATGTATAATAACAATGTAGATGTTCAGAGATTGTGAAATAAAATAAACAGAGATTTACAAAAAGAAAAAAATATTTTTTATTTTCTGTGGGTAATTAATACTTTAGGTATTCATATTATTCTACACAATCAAAAAAACTTAGATAGTACATATTTTTATATGTAAGTAGTAACAAAATTCTGTTCTAATTTACTTAATTAATTGTCACTAATAAAATCACAAAGAACCGTTTGCCTGTAATACCGACCGAGCAAAGTTACCTCTGTCCACTACCTGGCGGTGATAGAACTTTGCAAAGGATTGAGAAGTACTGGTCCAGCCAGCTGCTTTCCTAATGACATCTAACGAAAGCCCAGAGGCGGACGCCGCGGACATGGCTGCGTGCCGCGTGCTGTGCGCGCTAAACGCACACACGTCCACGCCGCTCGCACACAGCACCTGCTTGATCCATCTGCTGATGGTTTGAGCAGTTGCTGGTTTGTGCGGACGCTTATACGTTAAAATAAGGCTGTTTGTCGCTTCAGTTCTTATATTTTTTGTGGCGAATATATAATCTTCTATTATGGTAGCGGGGCAGATTGCCCTTTTCTCATTAAAGTACGGTAATACCAGTACAGGTTGTTCGCGTCCAGCCGCGGACGTTTTTATCGGTTATGACATCAAAAATACCAATCTGAATACCAGATATGCCCACCACAATATTTTCTAATTTTATTAGAGAAAAAGTCTGTACCCTATGCGCTGTACATAATGCTAGGAGAACCACTAGCTTCTTGGTGATAACAGATTTATATCCACGATGCCTTAAATAACCCACAACTTCTTACATGATTTTTGCGAAAGTTCGAGGTGCGGAGCATAGTCCGTAAGGCAAAGCGTTAAATTCATATGTGTGATTGCGTAATTTTTCATCTTCAAACTGAAATCTCAAATACTTGCGATGAGATCTAGCTACAGGGACAAGAAGGTATGATTCTTTGAGATCTATTGTTGCCATAAAGCTCTATTTTGGTATAATTTTTGATGCAGTTCTATGGTCTTCCATCTTAAAATGCTCGATTGAAACAAACTTATTTAATCGTTTAAGATTTAGTATAAATCTATAGCTACCATTCGATTTTGGTGTCAAAAAAATGTTAGATATGAATTGATCAATTCTAGGTTTTTGTTCCGTAATTGCGCCTAAATCTATTAAGTTACGAATAGCTATTTTGATGTCCCGCTTTTCCTTGACAGAAAAGAAATTTTGGGGAACAGTACTTTGTACAACTTTACGCGAAAAGGGTATGTGGTAACCATGATAAATCCAACTCAGAACAAGCGCGTTCTTTGTAATGCCACACCAACAATTATGGTAGAATTTTAGTCTACCAGCATGTACCTGAGTTATTGCCTCGTAGGGGCACGCTTGTTGGAGCTCGCGGCCGCACTCGCTCGCGCTGACGTCGACGTCGGCGGTGCTGGCGGCGCCCGGCGGTAAGGCTGGTGTGCTGGTGCCCGATACGAGGATGTCCGCCCCCCCCCCCCCTTCTCGATGACGAGAAGCGAGGAGGCCCTGACCAGTTTCCCTGGTTCTGATAACGAGCACTCGACGTCGGAATGTTTGAGGTTGACGGCTTCGGTATAGGTGCTTTTTTTATTTGCAGTCCTTGTTTCTCGATTGCTTTTGAGGCTTTGATTTTATCCGGTAATTTACTTCCGAAGAGGGTTTCATCTCTGTCTTGATCCTGTATTAAGGTTAGGAACGACTTGTCCAAACCTGGCGTCATGAGTTTTGTTCTTACTTGCGTCTCGGTAAAATGAAGATCAGTAAGTATTCGGCAGCTGTCTGACAAAATTTGTATGGCTTGTACCTTGTCACCACTGGTCAGCAGCAGAGTCATTGCCTTGTTGATGGCCGAAATGCCCAGGCCGAGTTGGTCCTGTTTGGTTTGAAGCTTTTTGTCTCAGTTTCTTACTAAATCAGTGACAGCAGCCGATATTTCTACGTTTAAAGTAGGTGCTTTGAGTAGCTTGCAGTTGTTAGGAATCGTATATGCTTTTAAAAGCGTTAATTTAGTTTCGCTTTCTATGCCTTTTCTAAGAATTGGTAACCAACGTTGAGCCAGCTTGTCGTGTATGTCCGGGCCATAAACTGGAATATCGACAACAGCATCACCCAAAGCTTCTAGCAGCTCAGGGTCGAGTTCAGGCTCAGGGTTTACTTCTTCCGAGGCTGGTGGCTGCTGATCAGGTGACTTGGAGGTTGATGGCACATCTGGTTGTGTTTCATCGACATTAATGATTTCCTCTACGTTTTGCGTTCCGTTATCTGAAATTTTTTATTTTTTTTATTTGGGGTATTTAATCATAAAAAAATGTTAAGAAGATTTTTACGATTGAATTATTTTTCAAATGGAAATGTTTCAATGTTTAATCGTAGATTTTATAGGGATCCTTGACCCCAGGGTCCAAATGGTACCCATTATTTTGTTGTTTTTTCAACATCAAAGCCTTAGTGTTAACCCGCAGTTGAACCTCCAGGCTGATATTTTCTAGCGTCATGCTAACCCATCGTGATAACCCACAGTTGATCCTTCAGGGAAGCTTATAGACGCTGAACGCATAGATAAATTCCACTTAGTAAACACCGATTTTTAAATTTAGAATGGAAAAACAATAATCTCACCTTTTATTTCCTCGGAATCAGATGATGAAGAGTACACTATAAAGCGACGACACCTTTTTTGTTTGTCATGCTTTTTCAATTTCTTTATTTTTGCACTATAATATTGTATTCTTTCGTCAGCACTACGTTTGGGCATTTTTATTTTATTTTTAACTTTGAAAAAACTGATTTTTTTTCGGGAGTTAGTGTGCTTGTTGCCGCGTACGAAAAAAAAATGGTGAGCCGACATACAGCCTACCCAAAGGCAGAAACAAAAAAAAAAAAAGTTACGAAGTTACTCTTTACTAGTGCAAAGTTGCCAGTAGGATAAAAATTACTACATTGTTATTATATATCTGATGAATGAAACGTCGAAATATAATTGACAAAGAAGCTCCTGTATCTAATAACCAATAATATCCATTATTTCCTAAATTAATAAAAAAATGAAAAATGAAAAAAAAATGAAAATGAATGAATTTCGTTAGTCCATTAAATGCATAAATTTCACTTTGATTCACGAAAAAAAAAAATTGGTCTTTTTGTTCTGTTTCTTGACCATTATTATTCGTTGACTCAGTTACTTGTGCCGAATAAATTCTACGTGTATTTCCTCGATAATAAATATTATTCCGAAAATTTCTGTCTCCCCTATAAGATTGTGGTGATCCCCTGTGATTGTTAAGTCCTCGTGGGTTAGGGTTACCGCGTAAGTTATGGTATTTTGAATAATATTGTCCTCGTACATACCTGTTTGATGATCGTCCTCGTCCTTGAACACCTTTTCCTCCATATCCTTGCTGATATCTTGAATGACTGGAGTAGTTACCCCTTTGTCCTCTGTTATTTGACTTATTAGTAAAATGCATGACGTTACCTAGACTTGACGAAATTAAACACTCTTCATCCTTTGCGGCCTGTATAGCATCCTTTAGCGAGCTATAATTGCGAGCTGCAACTATGGTGCTCAACCTAGATTTGTTTAAACCATTTGTTTAAGCCAATCATTGATTGGCTTTAAAATGTCATACTTCGTTGACTCACCATCTGCTTGAGAAATGAGTTGTTCAAGTTCAGTTCCATATTCATCAATTGTTCTATAACCTTGCGAAATATTTTGTAGTCGCGACTGTATTGCCATGAACGATTTTTTAGTAATAAGATGAGTACGCATGTCCTTGACAAGTTCTGAAATAGATTGACTGAACAGTGTAAGTCATTTCAACCCCATCGCACCCCAACAAGGGATGATGATATTTCAGGTCCGCCACATTAAATCTTAAAATCACTTTTTGTAATACACCCGTTTCTACTCATTTATCAATAGGAGCACTCCTGTGAAGTTTCGAATAAAATGGTCTAACTAATCTTATTTCCCCATGTAAACTTTGGACTCCCGTTCCAGCCCCTTACGGGGTGAATTTTGAAAAATCCGTTCTTAGTACACCCCTAAATCTCATAAGGAACCTATGTGCTAAATTTGGAATCTCTAAACTCAGCGGTTTGGGCTGTGCATTGATTTTTTTACATTGTCACCCCATTTCCCTCCCTTGGGGAATTAATTCTGAAAAAACCTGAAACACAAATGTTTACTCATTTATCGATAGGAGTACTCCTGTTAAGTTTCCAATAAAACAGTTTAACTAATCTTGTTTCCCCATACAAACTTTGGAGCCCTTTTTCACCCCCTTAGGGAGTAAATTTTGAAAAATCCTTTCTTTGTGCATCCGTTTTGTTTTCATCTAATGACTCCTCCCGCTCTGGGCGGAGCAGGAGGGAGTGTCAGACTTTTACTAACTTAAACCCATCCATGTTCCTTCATCGCCCTTTGTGTTTCGGGGCCACGGTATCTCTTTCGAACAGTCCCGTAACCCCGGTTCTTTGTGCACCCCTTGACCACATAAGGAACCTACTTACCAATTTTGGAATCTGTAGACCCAGCGGTTTGGGCTATGCGTTAATATGTCAGTCAGTCACCGGAGAACTCGCTGCTGCCCAGCAGTGGGCTGCGGCTGGCGGGGTATGGGCAGCGCCCTTTGTCCCGCGGAATCAGGTTGTGCCCGTAGACGTACGGGCACCGTCGGTGGAGCGGCCATGTAGGCCTCGGCCAATGGCGAGCGCGCTTGCGCCGCTCGCCTGTGAGTTAGTGTATATTTGTGTCGGTAGAGGCGCCACGGTGCTAACCGTATCTTCACGCCGCCTCGGCGGTCTGTCACCGCTAGGTGGAACTCCCGGTGCCCCGGGAGAAGCCCAGCGGGTGATGACCAGCCAGAGGCGGCTGGAGCTGCCCCTACCGGGCGATGGGCCCCCGCCCACAACGTTATCGAAGCTAGCCGATGCGCTCCGGGCTAAGGGGCCATGTATGTATGTTTGAGCGGTATTGTGTTGTGTACACCGCTCATGTTAGCGAGTAAATAACGAGCCCGCGTCGCTATCCATCGCGTGAGTCATCTGAGTGTGGAGTCATGTGGGTATGAGGTGGGGGGTGAGCGCCGCGCCTATGTTAACTTAGAACGCGGCGTTTCACAGATGTGTGAGTTATGTGTGTGGAGTCTAATTGTTTGAGTATGTCGCGTGTAGGTGAAGCGACATACTCGGTGGTCAATCCGGTGGGGTGACGTCACACGTCCGTCACGAGGTCGCGTGGTAGGCGCCTGGGGTAGCGCGAGGGGGGCCCCGCGTCAGGCAGGCGCGTGTGCCATGGCGCTATCTGTGCGATATGGGGCCAGGCAGAGGCGTCGGCGCGCGCGAACATGTTGGACGCGAGGCGCCGGCTGAAGTCCTCCAGGCTCTCTATGTTGAGGTCCCGCTTGACGACTGTGTTCCTCACGTAGCGAGGGGCGGCGACGATCTTCCTCAGCGTGATATTTTGTTGAGCTTCTAGATTCTTCTTGCTCGTCTCGCTCGTGAGGGCGAGCCAGGCTGGGGCGGCGTACGTGAGCAGTGGGCGGATGTACGTTTTGTACACGCCCAGCTTGGCACGCAGCGGGAGGCGGGACGAGAGCACTGGGTGCAGCAGGAAGCGGGCGCTCCTGCATCTTGCGACGACCGTGCGGACGTGTGGCGCCATGGAGAGCCGACTGTCGATGGTGACTCCCAGGTACTTGGCCTCACCATGCCACTCGACGTCGGCTCCCTGCAGTTTCAAGGGTGGTGGCTTCTTGCAGCCGCCGACAGTCAGTGCCTGTGTTTTACCCACATTCACCGACAACCTCCATTTTGACAGCCATTCTGGCAGAAGATCTAGCACGCGCTGCATCTTGACGGCCGCGTGGTGCACGTTGAGCGAGGTGGAGAGGTACGCGGCGTCATCGGCGTACAGCGCGCGTGGTGTCCGGGGTAGTGGGGATGTCGTCGGTGAAGCATGAGTAGCACCACGGGGAGACACAGCTGCCCTGCGGCACTCCAGCTGCGATGCGACGGGCGCTTGATACTGCGCCGTCTACCACCACCCTGAAGGTCCTGTCCGAGAGGAAAGAGGAGACCACCTGAAGCAGTCGACGAGGCGCGTCTGTCATTGACAGTTTGTACAGCAGACCGGCATGCCACACTCTGTCAAACGCTTTTTCCATATCGAGGAATACTGCAACTGCCCGCTCCTTCTTGTTCAGCGCCGCCGTGAGCAGGTGCAGTACCCTCGACAGCTGGAGCGTCGTTGAATGTTCCGAGCGAAACCCAAACTGCTCGGGGCGTGGCTTCACGTGGTGTTGAAGGTGTCGCAGCAGGAGCTGTTCAAACACCTTGGAGATGCTGGATAGAAGCGTGATGGGCCGGTAGCTTTCCGGCTTCAGAACGTCCTTGTGAGGCTTGGGCAGCATGATGACGCGCCCCTCCTTCCACGCAGCCGGGAAAACCCCGGTGCGTAATATTCCTGTGAACAAGCGCGCTAGCGCCGCTACCGTTCTGTACGGCAGGTGGCGCAGCGCGGTGTTGGTAATCTTGTCCGCCCCCGGAGCTTTCTTTGGCTTTGTTCTCAGGATGGCGCGTCTGACTGCACAAGGTGAGAAGAAGATTGGGTCTTCATCGTGAGCTACCGGCGAGGCGAAGTACTCTCCAAGGTGCCTCTCGACTGCTGCGATGTGCTCGGTGTCGGTGGTTGGGTTTGGCTGAAACTGACGCTCCAGGTGCTCAGCGAAGATCTCTGCGCGATCTGCTGCAACATATCTGGGCGCCCCGTCGCTGTGGCGAAGTGGACGTACCGGGGCCGGGGTGTTCGTAAGTGACCTGCACAACTTGTGAATCGACGGCCAGTCTCCCTCGGCGGCGTCGATGCGTTCCTCCCAGCCCGCGGCGTTGAACTCTTGTAGCTTGACCCTGACCTTCTCCGCAAGACGGTTGAGGTCACGTTTCATGGTGGGGCATCCTGTGTCCTGCCACCGACTGCGTAGGCGCCTCTTCTGGGCGACTAGGTGCTTGATGTGGGCGGGGAGGGGCTTGTAAACAATCCCCCCCGGCGGCGTCGGCATTGTTGTTGTCGCCTCTTCTAAGGCGCGCTGGATGCAGGCGGTGACCTCTTCCGCAAGCCTCTCAACGTCTGCGGCGGTCTCGCAGGGCCAAGTGGGTTTGGTGGTCTCCAGCTTTTCCTTGAAAACGTCCCAGTCCGTGATGCGACGTGGCGCAGGAGGTGAGAGTCTTGTCGGCATCTCCGATAGGACGACGAGTACAGGTTGATGGTCCGATTGTAGCTCGTCGTCTATCACCTGTTGGGTGAGCTGGCAGCCGAGGCCCTGGTGGATGACGATGTCCAGCACGTCTGGAGCGCGCGCCTGGTTGTCGGGGTAGTGGGTTGGTGTGTCTGGGCCGGACACCGTGTACCCGTGGGCCTCCGTGTCCGCGAGGAGTCGTCCGCCCCAGGTGTTGTGTGTCCGGCTGTTCCAGGCCGGATGCTTGATGTTGAAGTCGCCGGCAAGGAGTGTCGGGTTCGGCGACTGCAGGATGCTCCTCAGCTCCGCGAGGCTGAAGTTGGTGCCAGGTGGGTGGTAGGCTGCGTAGATGTTCATGTCCTTGCCGGCGACATGGAGTTGGACTCCCAACGCCTGGAAGGTCGTTGGGGTAATCTCTGGGAGCGGCTGGTGGACGACCCTTCAGCTGACCAGCACCGCCAGTCCGTGGTATATGATGCCGAGCGGCGACATCTCATCCTTCCTATAGATGAAGTATCCCGGGAACCTGATCTTGTCCGCAGGCCCCAGGAGTGTTTCACCTATGAGCGCCACGTCGATCCGTTGGTCCCTGAGGAGGAGGCGGAATGGGGCAGCCTTTTTCCTAAGGCCGCGGGCATTCCAGTGCAGTATCCTCAACGAACTAGACATTGTATATAGTGAGTAACTCTGTCAGTCCGTTGAGGATTACGGCGCCCGCGTCCTGTCCCTGTCTTATGGCCTTTATGAGGTCCATAAGGAGCTTGATGGCGCAGGCCGTGACTTCCTTTTGATTGTGTCCAATCTGTGGTTGCTTGTGCTGCCGCTGCTCGCGAGCGCCAGCTGGGTGTTGTTGTTTTTGTTGCTGTTGTTGTTGTTGTTGTTGCTGTTGTTGTTGCTGGGGTGGCCTTGTCTTTGATAAAGCGGCGGCCGGGGCCGCGCTTGCGGGGGGAGCGGACTTCTCCTCCCGCTTCCCCTTCCTCGGCTCACTAGCGCCAGCAGCGGCAACAGTAGGAATCACGCTTGTTTCTTGAGGTATGGCAGTGGGCTGTGCCTGCGCCGCGACAGGGACAGCGCCCTCTGTTGTTTGGGTTGCGGGGGGCTGGGTCTTCTTCCCCCTCTTCTTTCCCCCTCGCTTCTTCTTTTTCCGCCTCGAGGCAGTGGCATCCGTGGTGGGCCCGTTGGCTGCCGCCATCAATGTGGTGCTGGGGGCTTCGTGGTCCTCCACGTTGGCTGGTGGTCCCTCTCTGGGCCGGCGCTGGCTCGCTGTGGTGGCGACAGTGCCCGCCCGCTTGTTGGCGGCTTCCTTCTTGAAAACCGGACACCTGGTGCTGCAGGCCGGATGGTCGCCCGTGCAGTTGGCGCAGGTGGCCGGCTCTTCTTTGGGGCGCGAGCAGTCGCGCGCGACGTGTCCCTCGCCGCACCTCACGCAGGCGAGCGGGCGGTGACACTGGTGCGAGCTGTGCCGAAACTTCTGGCATCTGTGGCATTGTGCGGGCCCACGTTTGCTCCTCCACGCTTCGATGCGGATGCCTTTTTTTTTTATTTTTTTTTCGGATGGGAAATCATCAAATAACGCCTCCCGCTCTGGGCGGAGCAGGAGGGAGTGTCAGACTTTTACTGACTAAAACCCATCCATGTTCCTTCATCGCCCTTTGTGTTCCGGGGCCACGGTATCTCTTTTGAATAGTCCCGCAACCCCGGCAGGCATCGGCTGACTCTCTTTGAGGCGCGCGTGGAACACGAACGCGCCGTCGACACGGCCTGTCGTCATGAGACGGACGGACGGCGAGCTAGCCCATAGCTCACCGTCCACAGGCCCGCGCCTACGGTGGCCGGGGGCCACGTGGTGGTGGCCCCCGACGCCCGGGGCGTCTCCCGCGGCGGCCAGGACGTTGAGAGGTTCGCTCCCTCTCACGTTCCGCCACCTCCTTCTCTAGCATTACATTATATATATTCATTAGGTGACGGCGTCCCATTCCGTCTCGCTCCGGACCATGGCTTGCACCAGGGCCGGACGCGAGAGGTCGCCGCCGCCAATCGCCGCTTCGAGGACACGGCGGTGCTCCGCCCACGCGGGGCACACCTCCACCGTGTGTTCCACCGTGTCCTCCGGACGATCCTCACAATGGAAGCACCCGGGCGTTTCCTCCCGCCCGATTCGGTGCAGGAACCTCCCGAACACTCCGTGTCCGGTGAGGACCTGCGTCAGGCGGAAGGTGAGGACGCCGTGGCGTCTCTCAAGCCACTCCTCAAAGAGGGGACTTATCGCCACTATCGTGGCGTGCCCTGCACGGGGTTGCGACAGTCGCTCTCTCCATGTCGCCATGAGATCCCGCCGGAAGTCTGTCCGCTGAGCGACAATTTGTCGCGGCAGCGGAGTTTCCCCCCGGCGTAGCGCCTCCGCGCGCCATTCGTGTAGGCGCGCGAGGACTATCGCCTCCAGATCCCATGGCGGCAATCCGGCAAGGAGGCCCGCCGCCTCGCGGGCAATCGTGCGGTAGCCCCGGGCCAGCCTTACGGCTACCACCTTTTGGGGCGCGTTCAGGTAGTGTCGATGCGGATGCCTCGCATGCACATGAGCGTGTCGATCTCGTAGATCCTACGGATGTCCATCTGCCTCTTCAGCACTACATGGAATATGCAGCCGGGTCGTCCTCCGCGTGCGTTGATATTACGCACGTACTCCGGCTCATACCCCAGTAGGCTGAGCTCCTCGGAGATGTCGGCTGGGTCCGTGTCCGCCGGCAGTCCCCTTATGGCCACCTTTAGGCTACGATCCGCCCTCAATGAATAGGCGAACCAGCTGGTGCCGTCCAACTTTTCCAGGTCCGTCAGATAACTTTGGACCAGCCTGTACTCGTCCTCGCTCTCAGGGAGGAACCCGAATCCCCCCTTGAAAGGTCGGGCGTTCAGTGGGTGGCCCAACTTTATACTGAGTGCCCTAAAGTAGGCGGCCCAGCCGGGTAGCTTCTCCACTAAGAGCGGAGGGTAGCGTGACCTCTTCTTCTCCTTTCTTGCCGCCTTCTGCAGTCGAGGTGGCGCTAGCGCCCTGTGCCGGGGCTGCGGCGGACGGTGGCACTGTGCGTGCGGTGTCTTGTCCGGTGGGCTGGCGACGGGCCGCTTCAGCGAAGGTGGGCGATTCTGTGCACACTCGCTTGGCCTCTTCAGCGGCCTCGCCGTCGGAGCTTCTTGGTCGGCGCTGGGCCCTGACTTCAGACTGGAGGTCGTGGTCGAGGGCCAGCGCGTCTTCGGTGCTCATTTCGCTGTTGTAGTCGTCATCGTCGACTACGTAGTACTGGCTACCCTCGGTGTCCGGGACTCCGACAGGTAGGTCGTGGTGAGCGGGCGTCGAGTATGATGCCGTGGAGAGGTCGCTCCCTTCCCTCGACGAGCATGGAGAGAGTACGGCTGGGGAGTCCCGGGCAGAGGCTCTCGGCGGTGGCGGCGACATGGCGACTTCGAGTGCGGCTGCTGCGGTTGCGGCGGCTGAGCCAGCCAGCAAGCGGTGAGGCGCGGGTGACGCGTTGCGCGCGGCTTGGCCCGTAGCGGCGGCCGAGCGAGCGCTCGCGGACGATAGCGCACCGGGCCGCGCGGCGGTGTGAGCGGGCGGCGCGGGGCACGGCGCGGCGGCGGTCTGTTGCGCGAGCGCCGGACGGGGCGCAGGCGAGGACGAACTACGCGCGCTTGGTGAGCTTGGGCGCACGGCAGAGGCGGTGGTGCGGGCGGCTGTTGCGCGGCTATGGTTCCCCGCGGGCCCCGGGGCCTGGGTTGGCACGGGACGGGTCGCGGCGGGTTTGGCCGGCGCTGTTGGTTGACGCTGCAGTCTCGGATCCTTGCTCGCTGTCTGCGTCTGGGACAGCGGGGTGAACGATGGTGGCGATGGGGTGCGGTAGGCAGCTCCCGTGGTGTCGGTGCTCGCAGGACGGGCGCCGGGCGGCGAGCCCCCAGTATACGGGAGCGACGTCTCCCGGTCCCCGGGCTGGTGTTTTGTGGCAGGCGGTGGCTTCTCCTTGTCCATATTCGATGATTACGGTGTCTCTCTTGATGTGACACACCGCAGCCCTACGATGAAATTTTGTTGTTGTTGATATGGGTCATATTCAAAATCGAAATTTGATTTTTGGTAAAAATAAAACTCATGTGATTACATGCAAAATCAACATTTAATTGTAAAATATCCAAATTAACATAATCCAAGGTTCTAATGAGATCGACTTTAATTATTTTCGTAAATATAGCCACTATTTACTTTTTTATGGTCCACAGAAAATATCGAATTGACCACAGAAATGAATAAAATCAACTTTTGCGTTAAAAGTGTTTATCGTAACGATGAACCAAAACCTTATAATGATTAAATTTATGAGGTATACAAAAATAATCAGCAACTTTTTAAATCAGATAGTCACAAAAACAATTAAAAAAATAAATTCTGTGATTCCACAGGAAGTATTTTATTAGTCTACAGGAAAGACCACCATAATCATTATACTTAAATCACTATACTTTCGGAATTCACGCAACGTTAAAAAAATATTTTCATCGCTATCACTGTCGTTGAAAATGCTTTTACTAATCATCCTCTTAGTTCTGTGAAGTGGTACAACAAAATCATCATCTTCTGAATAGACGCGAAGTCTCTTTGTGGTAGTAATTGAAGCACGTAATTCTATCGAACCATCAGATGTGGGAGAATTGCTAGAAGCAACTGATGTAGATGCATTCGGGGTTCCAAATCTAGGTAAAGGTCTACGGCTTAAAGTAATTGGAATTGATGCATTATGTGGCGATCCGAGCTCTTGTGATGGTGAACGTAACAAATCAGTCTCAACTTCTATTTGTCCAATTTCATAGTGCTTTATCTCGCCACATCTTCCGAATTTGGCGCTGTTGACGCGGTGTGTACTGCTCAATAGTTTTTACTAGTCCGTCTTTTTTCTTTTTATGATATCTTTCTCGGTCTTTTCTTCTTCTTTCATCAATAGCTGCATCATCTAATCTAGCGCGAGCACGGCGCATACTCTGTTTTTTTCTGTTCGCGGCGTCTTTTCTTTTTTTCTTCCTCTGTTAATTTTTTTCTTGGAGGCATATTACCTAAAACAAAATAAGCTAAATGCTATACCTGCGCCCAAAACCAAAAAACACATAAGCACAAAGGCCTTAAATTGCTTGTTTTGTCATAAACTAACAAGCAATCCAAAAGTAAAGTCATTTGGTAGCATAATTATGTGCATATAAAATCAATCCGCATAGCCTTTTCCCAACTATGTTGGGTTTGGTTTTTACATTTAAAAAATCCCCCAAAATCGACTAACGTGACAAAAATCAGCAATAGATACACTTTATTATCTATTGCTGATTTTTGTCATCATAATTAAGTATCAACACAAGCATAACAATTGAGAATTTTCATTATAATCTATTCTGTAGACAAACGTCCCTCCTGTGGACACAGAAACACAGAAAAGAATTCCACAGAAGGGACTGTCTTATACAAAATCCATAATTAAGTGATATATTTTTAGGTTAGATTAACAACAATGTAAAATTTGTAAAAAAGTTCATTTGACTCAATAATGCAAAGCTTCTCGTAATAATTTAGTGCACACTTACCGAAATATTTGATAGTAAGGAAAGACACACGATCTTTGACGAAAAACTTGGAGAAAACAATTTTTGGGTTCGTTTAAACACATTCACCATTAATTCCACGTCGGCACAATGACAACTGACAGCTACAAAAGAATTGCCAGTTTAAAAATAAAAATATCGATTTGTGATTTGTGAAATCGATTCTAAGAGCTGGTTATTCTGGGTCCACAGAATGGATACATATTATTCCATCGGGCAGTGGAATATTCCGTCGCTATAGTAGCCGTTGGCGACGGTTTTTTCCAAGATTGGAAAAAAAAAGAAAATAACGGGCTCGGGCGGTAGGTCGCGAGCGCGGTTTTGGCGTGTACCCACAAAAACGATGATTTTTTTCGTGGGGACAGCCAATCACAGCCAATCACAGACATGTCAGTCAGTCAGTTTCTTCTTCTTTTATATATTTTTACCCGACTGCGCCAGAAGGAGGGTTATTGTATATATTTTATCTAAAAATAGAAATAGCCTAAGTCACTCCTTATTTCATCAGCTATCGGCCAGTGAAAGTCCCGTCAAAATCGGTCCCGCCGTTTCAGAGATTAGCCGGAACAAACAGACAGACAGGCAAAAATTGAAAAAAAAAAATGTTATAATGTACCCTATATACATTCATATACATGTAGTAAAATGCGATTGTTTTAATATTACAAACAGACACTTCAATTTTATTTATTTGTACAGATAAAGCCCCCTTTTCATCTTTCACCCCCTTAGGGGTTGAAATTTTTAAAAACACCGTTGCGTTAGCTTCCAACCATAAGCCTAGATAATAAATTTAGTGACTTTTACTTCGAAAATTAAGGATTTTCCATAAACACCTTCATCCCCCTTTTTAACCCTTCGGGGGTGGAATTATGAAAAACGCTGAGACACTTATCAAATAATTTTTAATCATCAGCCTAAACACAAAATTTGAAGATCGTAACTTTAAAACTGGCGAATTTCCATACAAACTTTCATCTCCTATTTAACTCATTTAGTTAAAGGTTCATTGTTGTTAACGGGGTTAAGGCCGTTCAAGGAGTTGTTTACTGCCCACCTGCTATAGATTATTTCTCCACTCTAGAATCTCTCTTCGAATCTATTTCCTCAGAGCACAAACATCTGATAGTCATGGGTGATTTTAACACTGACCTCTTAAAGGATAACCCTAGATCACGTAGGCTTAGTACGATCCTGGAGTCGTCGAGTTTGTCACTCATTAAACCTAGTCCGACACATCATAACTTTGACTCAAGCGATTCCTGGCTCGATCTCATGCTTGCATCTTCTGTAGATCTTGTCGCCAACCATGGTCAGATCGCTGCGCCTGGTTTATCCAGACACAATCTAATTTATATGTCCTACAAAATTATACCCCCTAAGCAGCGGCGTGCTATTGTTTTTATCCGGAATTACAATTTTTAGCGTGTGAGCGCTGGAGTACCTTAAGATAGTCTTGCATAAATACTACAAACTCCGTATATGTAGGTAATTTTTCCCCACTCACACGGCTTTCAACCTGTTCAACAGTTTGCGCGTCAACCTTTCTTAAGCCACAGTGTAATAACACAAAATCCAGCAAGTCTGGAATGTCTAACTGCTTCAAGACAGCGACCGACGCCGAATATCGTTCCACAAATGTATTAAGACTAGCAACATTGCCGGCGCATAATTTAATGTCCAATATATTATTGAGATAATGAATGCCTAGACTACGCTTATCTTGATACCTTTTAACGAGACTGTTCCACATAACGCTATATGTATCACCTGTGGGAACAATGCCTGCGGTTAGTTTTAAGGCATCATTAGTCAATTTACTGACCAAGTACTGCACACGTTGCGAGTCATTGAGATCAGTATTTAAAAGAACATTGCTGCAGAACATTTCATAAAATATGGGCCAATTTTCTGTTTTACCGTCAAATGATGGTAATTCTATGGGTGGTAATTTTATGCGAGTACCCCCCTTCGGCTCTGATGTTTCGCTGCTCGCAAGTATAAGATTACGTTTATATTTAATATGTGAATATAAGTCTTCAATAGAATTTAGACTCGAATAATCTGGAGCGGTTTCGTCAATCTTAAACTGCAATTCATTGATCTGTTCAATTATTTCTTCAAATTTGTTGTATTGTTCACTAATTGTTTCTGACTGCGCTAGGAATAACTCATTTGAGCGCGAATCAAAGTTCGAGATGGTTCTAGAAGAATTATTATTATTATATTATTATATAAGCCTTTTATTCCCAAAAATGTACATCTCTCTTAAAATAATAAAATCTTCATTTGGTTCCTATAACTATTATATTCATTTGTAATAATTGAACATGCATTTTAACAATAATTAAATAAACAAAAAATAATAATTTAAATAAATAGATTGATGTCATAGATTAAAATAACAATTAAGATAAATAAAATAAAATTAATTTGCTACATAATCAATTGTTAAATTACTATAATTGGGTGCCCATTTATGGCCAAAGGCCTCCTCCATCTTATGCCATTCTTCTCTACCTTGGGCTATTCTAGTCCAGGTGGGGCCGGCCACGGCCACGATATCATCGCACCACCGACGCCTGGGTCTGCCCGGGGTGCGTGGTGCATCGCGAGGGTACCAATGGAGAACCCTCTCGCTCCAGCGTCCATCTGTCGCTCTGGCTACGTGTCCTGCCCATCGCCATTTCAACTTGCAAGCTAATTCTACAGCATCTATTATTTTAGTGCATTGCCGTATGTCTTTGCTTCTTTTACGGTCTCGGAGTTTAATTCCCAACATACTTCTCTCCATTGCTCGTTGGAAGGCTTGAAGTTTGTGTGTGACTGCCTTTGTTAGTGTCCAGCTTTGACAACCGTAGAGTAGAGTAGGTAATATAACGGTGTCCATAGCTTTCTTTTTCAAGCGAATCGGGATGCGTGATTTAAATACTTCTTTCAACGACCAATATTTTCTCCATGCACTGTTTATTCTACGATCTACTTCATTTTCTGTCGGTCTGTTAAACGAAATGCTTTGCCCAAGATAAACACAGTTGTCTACGTATGCGATTGATGTGCTTTGTATCATCGTAGGTACTCTTATGCTATTGGTTAACAGGCATGTTTTTTTAGCGTTCATATGAAGACCACATTTTCGGCTCTCCTCATCTAGAGACTTTAGCATACGCTCAAGATCTGCATGTGTTTCGCTTAACAGAAGCGGAGATGGTTGAGAAACTCACCGTTTATTTTGATACCGACATGGCACCAGTTTAGCTGTCTAAAGACATGCTCTAAAACGGCGTTGAATAAATTTGGTGAGATGGGATCACCCTGCCTGACTCTTTTTTGAATGTTAAATGGCTCTCCCTTTTTCTCAAGTTTAATGATGGCTCTGCTGTTCTTGTAAATTTCTTTCAAAAGTTTTATGTACTTTATATGGACTCCTTGTTCGCTAAGAGAGCACCATAGAGATTCATGGGAGATAGAGTCAAACGCCTTGGAATAGTCTACAAAGGCCACGTAGAGCTCTTTATTGTGTTCATTGTACTTCTCGATAATCTGTGTTAGCGTGAAAATATGGTCGTTTGTAGAGAAGCCCGATCTGAATCCTGCTTGCTCTCTAGGTTGGTTTTCGTCTAATATCTTCGATATCCTTTTTAATATTAGGCTTGTAAATACTTTATGAAGTGACTGCAGCATACTCAGTGGTCTGTAGTTGTCCATTTGGCCTGGATCACCTTTTTTATAGAGTAAGGTTATAATTGCCGTATTCCAGTCAGGTGGTATCGACTCATGTTTCAAGATTTCATTGAATATTGCAGTTAAAAGAGGTGTTATTGGCTCTCTGATGACTTTTAATATGTCATTTGTTATGCGATCTTCTCCAGGGCTTTTCTTCGATTTTAATTGATGAACGGAGTGGCTTATTTCGTACTCCAGAAATTCTGGTACACTGTCTGTATTTAGTGACTCCATATTTTGGAATGAGTCTTCGTGAGAGGCAGGATGTTCATATAATTTAGCATAAAACTCTGTCGCAATTTTTAATATATGATTTCTGTCGGTTACTTGATGTCTGTATTTTGTAAGTTGTGTAATCCATTTTTTATTAGAATCTAGTCTTTTATAAGCTCTTTTGACGGATGCAATTTTTTCCAATTAGAAGCATTATACAAGCGATTAACTCGCTCGAAAATCATTTGTTTTTTAGCAGTAAGCTGAGCTAATTTAGCTTCTTGTTTGCGGGTAGCCATTTTGAGGCACTAATGAAGTTATGCACCTAACGTAATGACTTGTACTTATTTGTACTTAATTTTAATGGTGCCTATCCAGGCTCGAAAGGACCATCTAATGGAGGGACAGGCGTGTAAATAGCCGTGTATCTCTGCGGTTTGAAGACTAGTTACAATCTAACACCTGGATTGCGTGCTGATTCAAAATGCCTATATTTATCTGTATAATTTTCAAGTTAGGAGTGGTGGCAGCAGACTGCGTATGGTGGTCTAACTCTAGCGCGTAAAGAAAAGCGGTACCTGGTTCTTCCTCGTTCAGCCCCGAAGGTCTTCACAGGTGGTACCACCTGCCTCTGCTTGGTCTTGCGCGCCGATCACCTACGTTTTCTTGGGCACAAATTACACAGACGCGGTAATATGGGATTATTATTAATTCCCGGTAGATCCCCAATGCTTACGGGATGATACTCAGGATTTTATGGTCTTGCGGGAGATGATATCTTAAGATTTTAAGACACGCGGTGAGACGTGTGCGTTCTGCGCGAGAGCACTATGACATCTAGTTCAACATGGCCACTGGTTCCTCCAAAAAACATGGCGGTCCCACACGTTATATCGATACACGCCTAAAGCCGGGCGCACCCACACGTCATGATACTGCACACCAACCAACTTGAAACCGAGGGGCGGTACTCGCCACACCAGTCGGATCGATAGAAACTTTTGACATTTCATTTGTAATGGTGTTCCCGACATTCGTACCAAGTTTTAGCTCTATACTAATTATTGTTGTGTTTGTTGCATGTCTAATTTGACTGGGCTACACTTACTTAATCTATGTGACAACAAATCGTTGAACCGGTCTGCGCGTGCGTTTTTGCGGAACCAATTCATTCTGATGATCAATTGCCGATTTATTGTTATGCAGTATGTTTGAACGTGCGACTATTGGATCAGTACGGTAGTCGTTGTCTCTCGAGGTGCTTTCCTTATTATTAGTTTCTTCACTAATAGCAGGACAGCTATATGGGATTGTGTTAAAGTCCGAAATGTCGTTATCAACATTATTTCTATTTTTCCTCCCCGGTCCCGGTTTTTCGTCTGCTGTTACACTTCGCGATATGATATGATCAATATGTTTTTTAAATATTTTATCACTCTGGCGTACCTGATAAGAAACCGGACCCGACCTTTTCACTATAACGCCCTTTCCCCAATAACTTTTATTGTTCTTAAACTGCTTGAACTGTACCATAGCGCCTATTTCAAATTGCCGGACTTTACTGTTCCTTTTTTGATTAATAATATTTTGTTTCTCACGCACGCTATCTTCAATAGTTGGCCGGATTATATCACAGTGTGTCCGTATGTTGCGTCCCAATAATAACTGTGAAGGGGACTTGCCAGTCAAACTGTGCGGAGTCGATCTATAATATAACAAGAATTTATCTAACGCCAACTGTAAATCTTCCTTTTCAATAATAGCCTTTTTCAAACAATGTTAAATATTTTTACGGTACTTTCTGCCGCTCCGTTACTACTTGGTTTGTACGGTGACACCAAAATATGATTTATATTACAACTGGCCATAAAATATTTGAAATCTTGACTATTAAACGGCGGGCCATTGTCTGATACCAACTCGCGAGGCAGTCCGAAACAACTCATAATGCGCCTCAACTTTGAAATAGTAACTTTCGCTGACGTTGTGCCTACACTATGAGCTTCAATCCATTTGGAATAAGCGTCAACGAGTACGAAGTATGTGTGATTGTCTAACGAAAAGAAATCAACATGGACTCTGTACCATGGCACTTCCGGCCATGCCCATGGGTGAACTGGAGCTGCCGCCGGCGATGGCCGTACACTCGCGCAAGTGTCGCAGTCCTGGCATTCTTTCTCTATGTCGGCGTCGATGCCGGGCCAGTATACATAGCCTCTCGCTAGGCTTTTACACTTTACTATACCCTGATGACACGCATGTAGCATTTTCAATACTCCCCTTTGCAATGATTCAGGAATAACGACTCGATGACCAAACAGTACACAACCTGACTCAACATCGAGAAACTCCTTAATAGTTTATTTTATTATGTATAATGACACAGTGTAAGCTTTAGATATATATTTACAATATTCTTCCTAAAATTAGTAAGCATTAAACATCGACTTCCCTCCGCGCACTCGAGCGGTTTGGATGCGATCTATTTCGCTGTCGATTTTAATTACGATTTTCGTGTTCCGTGATCGATTCCCGGCTCGTGAGTTGTTCCTAGTTGTGTACTATTGTGCTAAGTGCTGGTATCGTAAGTTTTTTAGTGTTTTTACGTCGGTTTTACTGGTATTTTAGTTAATTTCGTTTACTTTCGGTGAGTACATTTACTTTTTTTGGTGTGTGGGTACCTCGAAATAATTTTATCGTCCGTTAATTCTGTTACCTTTCTTACGTTCTAATAGTTTGTTTGAATTTCATAATTTATAATATGTTATCCATTAATGATGACCCGCCTGACCGTGGCAGAGATGCATTCCATACACCCGGGTCGCCGACGACCTCCGCTAGTTCAACAAAACGTTTGTTTCGCGAAATGTCACCTTCGTACATATCGCCCGAGGAAAGGTCAAAACGGCTTCACACATCCGACTCAATTGAGAAACCTTCGCCAATATTAAACGTCAGTACTGCGAGCAATGACAATTACTGCGATTTAGTCTCACAGGCGTCTGCATTTCTTTCTAAAATTAACGACCTTGTTAATGATCAAGGGTCCCGCATTAATGTCGCAAATAAATCCGCTATCATGGACATGACTCAGCGCGTAACGGCCATCGTTTCTTTGTTAGCCATAAAATCATCCTCCAATGAAACTAAATTAGCCAATACGAAACGCGAATTGGATATAATGAAATTAAATCGTAATACTAATAATGTCAATACTAGTGATTGTAACAAATCTTCGTATGCGGATTCTTTGAAACTTCGTCTACCTAAAGTTGCGCCAGCCGTGGAGTCCCGCGTTCCCCTTCCGTGCGTCGTCGCGTACCCTACAGCTGACCGGTTAGCCGATTACTCGTCATCGTCCGCGACTAAACAAGCGCTTATGAAAGCGATTAAGCCTAGTGACGACGGATTTCAAATTGTAGGCGTTAAGAAAACCGCGAAATCTGGCGTTGTATTACGTGTCGCTAATGACAACCAAATAAAAAAATTGCAATCGGTCGATGCTATTAGGTCCGCCGGCTTAAGACTTGAAAAACCGAAAAGCCGAAGGCCTCGTATATTAGTTAAGGACGTCCCATCCTCAATGGAAGACAATGCTTTTCTGCACGCGTTATACCGTCAAAACATTAAAGACGAGCTGCCAATAAATGAGGATGATTTTATTAAGTCAACTAAAATTATTCGTAGGCGTTCCTTAGATAACGGTCGCAAGTGGATAGGCGTTGAAATCGAGTCCACAGTTCGAAAACATTTAGTGTCCACCAAAGATAAATTATTTATTGATTGGGCGACTTGCCGTTTCATCGATGATGTCGAAGTAGTTCGTTGTTTACATTGCCAGCAGTTCGGTCACGTTAAGAAACACTGCGTTAATAAATCACCTACCTGTGCTAACTGCTCGGAAGCACATGAAACAAATAACTGCCCGCACAAGGATAATTTAAATTACATACCGACTTGCGTGGCGTGTAAACGTTTTAAAAAACCGTTTGACCATCGTTGCGGGTCCCCAGAGTGTACCACTTACAAACTTAAGCTCGAACAGTTAATCCTCAATACCAACTACTAAAATAATGGATAGTTTAACTATAGGACAATTAAATCTCCACAACGATAGGGTGGCGTCCTCTGAATTAGACAAATTAATTATCGATTATAACTTAGACATAGTACTTGTTCAAGAACAATACCAGAACGCTCACTTACGTCACAAAGTAGTTCAGCTGGACAGCAAAGCACGAGCCGGAATTTACGTGGCGCGTTCTTCTAACTTTACAGTAACGTCTTTGCGTAACCTCATGACGCCCCACTGTGCCGTTGCGGAAGTCTCATCAGCTTCTTTTAAAGTTTACGTTGTGAGCTGTTACTTTCAATACTCAGACCCTGTTGCACCTCATATACATAACCTCCGTCACGTCTTACAGTCACTCGCGGGCAGTAAAGTTATCGTTGGCGCTGATGTTAACGCGTCATCGTCTCTGTGGTATGGCAAGGTTAGGTCAACGGATTTCGACCGACGTTGTGCTGTTGAAGATTTTATAGCAGAAATGAACCTATCAATTCATAATACCCCTGATGCACCACCTACTTTTTGCAGCCCAATGGGCGAATCTTGTATTGACGTCACACTTTCTAGTGCAGACGTACGATTGGATAGGTGGCGTGTCCTACCAGATGCGTCTTGTAGTGATCATCGCCTGATCGTGTACGAATTTGTTCCGAGGTCTACTCAAGGTCCATCTCATATCACTGGTAATTTTAGATATAAAAGTAAAGGCGCGAATTGGGAATTCTTTGGCTTGCTTTTTGCGTGTCACGCCAAAGACTTCACTCGTGATGGACTGTCAGCTGAAGAAAGTGCTGAAATTATGTCAGACACCTTCACTTACTGTGCTGACATCGCCATTGGTCGCGCATCTATGACCAACATCCATAGATGTGATTGGTGGTGTGACTACTTAATTGAGCAGCGTAAAAGCTATCGCCGAGCGCGCAGACATTTAAACAAGCTTAGAAAACAAAAAGTCACCGGAGACCCACTTAACGTTGCTTTAAATGCATTTAGAGTTGCCAAGTCCCGCTACAGAGCATCAGTGGAAAAGTCTAAGGGTAATTTACTGCGAAAAATAGTAGAAAAACTAGATAAAGAAGGTCCGTGGTCTCCTTTGTATCACGAGTTCAAAGCTAATCGATCAGTCGACCTGGCGTTTGTCCAGAACATTAAAGTAAATAATAGACACACGACCGGTATTGAGGAAACAACCGAAGTTCTATTAAATAGTCTGATACCTGATGATTCGCCAGTAAATGACAATGACTACCATCAGCAGATCAGAGCGTGGGCATCTGTGCCACCTGAATCACCAACGTCAGACCTTCCATCCATTGACGAATTCATTAATCTTGTCAGGAAACTGCCTCTTAACAAATCATCAGGTGAAGATAAAATATCTAATCGGATGATAATAGAAGCTTGTAAAACAGCGGGTGACGCCATTTTATCTGTTTTCAACCGATGTATTGCGGACGGCGTTTTTCCTCGTGTATGGCGACGTGGCTTTATACGAATAGTTCCAAAAAGTGGTGATAAGCCACCAGACGACCCTAAGTCGTACAGGCCCTTAACCCTACTGCCATCTTTGGGAAAACTCCTGGAGCGCCTTATCGTTCCACGTTTGCTGCCAGACGGGCCAAAGTTTCATAACAACCAATTCGGTTTCACCGTGGGAAAATCTACCGTAGACGCGGCACTTTCTGTTAGAAAAATTGTTAATAACTCGGAACACAAGTACGTGGTTGGAATCTTTTTAGATATTTCCGGGGCTTTTGATAACGCATGGTGGCCGATGCTACTACTTAAAATGAAGAATCGCGGCTGCTATAAAAACATATATAATCTTGTTTATTCATATTTTTTAAATGGTTCCGCGAAACTCAAACTCGGACATCATTCTATGTCAAAGTCCCTTACCATGGGATGTCCTCAGGGCTCGGTAATCGCTCCGTATCTGTGGAATTTAGGTTTCGATGATTTTCTCGCGATTCCTCTCCCACCCGGCTGTTCATTAACCGGTTACGCGGACGACGGCCTGCTGCTCATTCAGTCGAGTACTCGGGCTGGACTCGAGAATTTAGCTGACACTTGCCTACGATTAATATCTCAGTGGGGCGATCGAAACCGTCTGACCTTTGCACCGCAAAAAACTTATCAACTAATTTTAAAAGGTAATCTTAAATCGTGGCCTAGTATTAAATTTAATAACGTTCCCGTGAAAAGAAAGCAGTCCGTGTGCTACCTTGGTTTGGTCTTAGAGAAGAATTTTTCATTCATAGATCATATAAAAACTGTCGGTGAAAAAGCTAAAAAGAACTTTTATGCCTTAACTAGAATATCCAAATCTACGTGGGGTCTGTCATTTCTAACTTTAAAGACCATTTATGGGGCTACCTATTTGGGGTGTATGTGCTACGGGGCACCTGTTTGGGCCGATAGGGCCACCATAGGAGCGGTACGACGTAAATTGCTTCAAAGCCAGCGTTTGGCTTTGATATTCTTATGCAAAGCGTATAGGACGGTTAGTACTGAAGCCTTACCGGTACTTGCAGGTGTACTTCCAGTCGATCTTGAAGTGCAGCGACGGGCTGCAATGTACTATAACGCGCGTGAGACCACGGACGCAGACTTTTTAACCCTACGTGACCGTGATAAGATTTCTAGATTATTCAAACCACAGACCGACGTCTGGGAGGAACTTTTGTCTGAATGGCAATGTAGGTGGGATAATTCCATCAAGGGCCGACACCTCCACCAGTTCTTTCCATCCGTTCGTGAACGGCTGGCCAGGACATGGCTGGAGGTTGATCACTGTGTTGCTCAATTTCTCACCGGTCATGGTAACTTTAAGAGTAAATTATTTTCCTTCAAGCTTGTTGACTCGCCTCTTTGTCAATGTTCCACATCTGACTGCGAATATGAACAATCAGCACATCATATTTTATGGGAGTGCAGTCTTTGGCAGAATGAACGCAATATTATGTTGGATAGTGTACAGGTTACATCCGGAGTTATTTACTACACAGACCTTGTAGAAACTAGAACAAATTTCCGTGCGTTCAAGCGTTTTTGCCATACCTATTATTGGAATCAAATATAACTGCTCACAACTTAGGACCCATTAATGTTAATACTTTATCCGTGGTGCTAGGCAACTGGGCCTATCCCAGTTGTGAACGTCCCTTTGTGCCTATTGGCCTTGTTTCTTTGTGTCTCCTGCTGATATGGAGGGAAGTGGAAATTACAGATTTTCCTACTCCTCCGCTATACTTTTCTGATTAATTTCGTTGCGGGATCCAAGACAGTTAAATTCATTCTCTGGGACTTCGTCGAGCTTCATTGTCTCGGCGCTTTTCTGGTGGTCGCCACTGTTGATTCTGGCTTTCAGGAGTTACAGTGGTTGGGAACAGTGTGGCGGGCTTGTCCCTAAAAAAAAGCATTAAACATTTAAAAATCATTTTACCTCCAAGTACTAACAATAAAAAATAAAAAGTTTTATTCAGTTCGCTTATCAAGGTACAATATTAAAAGCTAGAAACAAAAATAACAATAATCCTTAAGCACTAGATTTTTACAAATTCCCTGGACTCCACACTAGGATACCCTGTGTCGTGGGGTCCAGTCTCTTCCCAAGTAAAGGTAACATGTTAGCTTTAACTGAACTACTTAATTACAAAGGAAATAAAATATAGGTAAATTAAGATAAATAAATTAACAACTAAAAACTATTATAACAATATTTTTAAATCGAAAAATTTAAGGACAAGTGTTTTGATGTTTTTGGATGTGTGTGTGTGTGTGTGTGGGTGGGTGAGGTGTGGTGGGTGTTAGGATATGTATGGCGTGTATGAGTGGGTGTGGTGTGTATGGTGGGTGAGTACGTGCATGGTTGTGTTTCTCTATATTTTTTGTTACAATTTTACGACTGTATATACAAAAGGTGTTCTGTTTGGTCATAGTTTTTGGGATGCAGCCATTTAAATATAACATTTTTACAAGAGCCGTACGTTAGGGTGAGTATAGTTTTATTATAAGCGTACAATTTGGAATAGAGGTAGGGGCCAAGAAATGCAAAAGATCTGCGTGCAAAACATGAGTGTACTCTTGGTCGATACCATTTTAATGTTCTGGATGAGTGAATGGCCAACTCTCTAGCAGACCTATGGAAACGCAGCAATGTGGAAATGACAAACAATTGCCTCACACGAAGTACGCTACACTCTGAGTACAAAGCATCAGTAGAGTAGCGCCATGCTTTTTTGTAAGCTATTTTTAGGATAGCTCGTTGAGCTCGTTCCAGCCGTAACAAGAGGGTTTTGTTTGTTGCTCCCCAGACCGATACACAGTAGCCTAATATTGACTGGCACAAGGTTAAGTACACGATGCGAATCAGCTCGGGTTTTGCGATGGACTTTAATTTTTTAAATATGTGCGAGAGTTTTCTGGTACGTTTCACAAGTGCATCAATTTGACCTTTCCATGTCAGATGTTCATCAATTAGGATTCCTAGGTATTTTATACAAGGAACCTGTTCAATTGGCGAGCAGAGACATCTTTCACTACAGACACTGCCACAAGTGTGAAGTTTAACTTGTAGCTCTTTGTCAGGTGCAGACCGGGCAGAAATGCTAAAGCACATTGACTTCGTTTTTCCGACATTTAAGGTCAACAAATTGTCTTGCAGCCAGGTAGCAACCTTTTTAAGCCCCTCCTGAGCTACAGAAACGACATCGCTCCATGTTTTTTCATGGAAAATTATTGCGGTATCATCCACGAATGTAAAAATGCTAGCATTACAGAGTTCGAGAGAGCATAGGTCGTTTATATAGATCAGGAATAATGTGGGGCCCAAAACACTGCCTTGCGGTACGCCGTAATCAATATAAGCAAAGTCACTGACATGTTCACCAATGCGAACTCGCTGTTTTCGCTCTCCTAAAAAACAGCGAGTTCGCAGTAAAATAACTTTTTAACTCTTCGTCTTTACAATACAACCAATTATGTTTAATGGCCTGCATCAATTTTTGCAATGTTTTATCGGCTGCGGAATGCTTGGCCACCATCCTATAATCTATAGGTGCTTGTTCCGAAATGAAGTTGATATACGATTCAGTTCGGTATTCTTTATTTTCTTCGATTACCGGTATACGTGACAAGCTATCCGCGACACAATTATGTTTTGAACTTATACATTTTACTTGATAGTTATACGCACTTAGTATAACGGCCCATCTTTGCAACCTGTTGCTTGCCATGGATGGGATTGCTTTGTTTTCTTGAAAAATAGACGCTAACGGCTTACAATCCGTCACCAAAGTAAATCTAATACCGTATAAATAATCGTGAAATCTGTTCACTGCGAATATAATGGCCAGCCCCTCTCGACATATTTGCGAATAGTTGCGCTCAGCAGGCGACAGCGTGCGCGAAGCGTGCAGAACGGGCCGCAGCTCGCCGCCGCCGCCGCCCGCGCCGCCGGGCGCGCGCTGCGCTAGCACGGCCCCCACTCCGTACGGCGATGCGTCACACGTTACGTATGTCGGTAAACTCGGGTCCCAGTGAGCAAGGACTGGCGCTTCGCGTAATAATTGTTTTATGGATTGAAAGGCCTTTTCACATTTGTTTGACCATTCAAATTTTACATCTGATTTGAGTAACCCGTACAAGGGTTCTAAAACGCTGCTAATATTTCTCACAAATTTGCCATAATAATTGACCAATCCTAGAAAAGCTTTTACTTCACTTACATTAGTTGGTTGCGGTGTTTTATTTACCGCATCTATCTTGGAAATTTCCGTTTTTAACCCGTTTGCATCGATCATGTAACCCAGATACGATATAGACTTTTTCAAAAAACTACATTTCTTTTTTTCTACTTTTAAACCGCTCTCAGACAGTATTTTAAAAACCTGCATTAATCTATCCATGTTTTCCGACTCATTTGCACTACTTACTAATATATATAACGTCTTGGTAGACGGCTACATACGGCATTCTAAACAACTTTTCCATTACTCTTTGAAATTTACTGGCCGCGCATTTAATTCCGAATGGTAACCTATTGTATGTGAACATACCTTTATTCGTGACTATCGTGCAGTATTTTTTTGCACTATCGCTGAGAATCAGCTGTTGATAAGCACGACTCAAATCGATCTTACTAAAAATTTTACCTCCTTGTAACGATGCAAAAATATCTTCAATTCGAGGAAGTGGGTACTTGTCATCCACTAACACCGGATTGAGCGTAGTCTTAAAATCTCCACATAATCTTACTTCACCATTTTTTTTAATGACGGGGACCACCGGTGTTCCCCACTCGCTCCACTCGACGGGCGAGATGACGCCCTCCCTCTGGAGGCGCTCGAGTTCCGCGTCGACGGCGGGCCGCAGAGCGTACGGCACGGGGCGCGCGCGCCGCCACACCGGCACTGCCCCCGCTTTCAACTCCAACTCGATTGTACCTTTGTTAAACGCTCCTACACCACTTGAAAACACCTCGGAAAACTTATTTACCAACTGATCACTAACCTTCGATTTATTACTACTATTATTGTCGACATGAGCTACTGAATGCTTTGTGTCTGGAATGGAGGGAAATTGTATGCCAAACGCACGCATCCACCTGCGACCGAATAATGAGTTGCTGTCATCGTTATCTATCACAATTAATTTTAAGCCATGAACAATCTTGTTGTTGTATTGAACGCTACATTTAAATTCACCTCTCGGTAACACTTTCTGACCATTATACATTTTCAAACACGACTTACGCTGAGTTAACTCAATATTATTGAAATGTTTTAAGTACGTACTTCTGTTAATGATACTCATTCCCGCTCCAGTGTCGCCTTCCATCGCTAACCTCCCGTTGACCCGTACTTTCAAGATCCACCTTTTGTCCTCTTCGTTATCACTCAACTGATACACCTGATTTCCCTCGTCCTCGCTAGAAGTCAAATCCTCGTGTTCTACTTCGGAGGCAACGTAGTAATTTCTCCGACATTCGTTTCGCCGTTGAACGGTTCACCGACAGAATGATTCACTTTTCATTTTTTCACCGACAGAACGTTTCAACGGCGAACGATTCGCCGACAGAACGATTCACTTTTTAAAATTTCATCGATAGAACGATTCGCCGACCCAACTGTTCATCTGCCCCTTTTTTTTCAGATTGGAAATCATCAAATGACTCCTCCCGCTCTGGGCGGAGCAGGAGGGAGTGTCAGACTTTTACTGACTAAAACCCATCCATGTTCCTTCATCGCCCTTTGTGTTCCAGGGCCACGGTAGCTCTTTAAAACAGTCCCGCAACCCCGGCAGGCATTGGTCCTTGTGGACCCCTTCCTTTTTGCTGACTCTCTTTGAGGCGCGCGTGGAACATGAACGCGCCGTCGACACGGCCTGTCATCATGAGACAGACGGACGGCGAGCTAGCCCATAGCTCACCGTCCACAGGCTCGCGCCTACGGTGGCCAGGGGCCACCACGCCCCCGACGCCCTGGGCGTCTCCCGTGGCGACCGGGACGCTGTGAGGTTCTCCCCCTCTCACATTCCGCCACCTCCTTCTCTAACAATACTGCTTCGCAGAAGAAGGTGACGGCGTCCCATTCCGTCTCGTTCCGGACCATGGCTTGCACCAGGGCCTGACGCGAGAGGTCGCCGCCGCCAATCACTGCTTCGAGGACACGGCGGTGCTCCGCCCACGCGGGGCACACCTCAACCGTGTGCTCCACCGTGTCTTCCGGTCGATCCTCGCAGTGGAAACACCCGGGCGTTTCCTCCCGCCCGATTCAGTGCAGGAACCTCCTGAAACAACCGTGTCCGGTGAGGACCTGCGTCAGGCGGAAGGTGAGGACGCCGTGGCGTCTCTCAAGCCACTCCTTAAAGAGGGGACTTATCGCCACTATTGTGGCGTGCTCCGCACGGGGCTGCGACAGTCGCTCTCTCCATGTCGCCATGAGATCCCGCCGAAAGTCTGTCCGCTGAGCGACAATTTGTCGCGGCAGCGGTTTTGCCCCCCGCCGTAGCGTCTCCGCGCGCCATTCATGCAGGCGCGCGCCGTTTTGAGCCGCTTTGAGGCACGCCGCCTCAAAGAACGCCGCCTCAAAGAACGCGCCCACACCGGGGCCCCGTAAAGGGCCATGGACCGCACGACTCCCGCGTAGAGCCTCCGGCAGGAGGCGTTCGGCCCCCCCAGGTTGGGCAGGAGCCGCCTGAAGGCAGCCCCAGTCCGTTCCAGTTTGGGGGCCAAACGTCGGAAGTGCTCCACGAAGTTCCACCGGCTGTCGAGGACGATTCCTAGGTACTTCAAAGTCGACTCGACACCGATGGATACCCCTCCTACCGTGAGTAAGGATCCCGGAGGTGGCGCATTCCGAGGCCCATGAAAGCACATGGCCTCGGACTTGTACAGTGCCACCTCGAGACCCAGTTACCGGATCCTCTCAACGACTATCGCAACCCCGCGTGTCAAAGCTTCGGCCGCCGCCTCGGGTGACCTCTCCTATGCCAGCACCAGCGTGTCGTCAGCGTAGCAAACTACGCTGACACTGCTAGGGAGGTCGGCGCGCAGCACCCAGTCGTACCCGATGTTCCACAAAGACGGCCCTAGAACCGATCCCTGCGGAACACCGCACGACATCTCTCGCCGGTTCCATTCTCCGCTGCGACCGGGGTGAGATGACAGCTCTATCCGTCAGATAGTCCCCGACCACACGATGAAGGTAGGTCGGCACCCGGTGATACCGGTGTGCCTCCCTTATGCAGCTCCAGGGCATGGAGTTGAAAGCGTTGGCGATGTCGAGAGACACCGCCAAGACACACAAAATCCAAAGTCAAAGTCCCGGGGTGGGGACCCGGGGTGGGGACCCCGGGACACCGTGCGGGATTTTGTGTATTTTTTTAAAACAATAAACGGAAACAGGTCTACATGTCGAATACCTATGTTTTATACCACAGAGGCAGATGAATAGTTGGGTCGGCGAATCGTTCGCCGGTGAAAGGTTCTATCGATGAAATTTTAAAAAGTGAATCGTTCTGTCGGCGAATCGTTCGCCGTTGAAACGTTCTGTCGGTGAAAAAATGAAAAGTGAATCGTTCTGTCGGTGAACCGTTCAACGGCGAAACGAATGTCGGAGAAATGTTTCAGAAAGCGGGCGGCGCGCCTCGCTGCTGCGGTGCTGCGCGGCCGCGACCTCGGCCCGCGAGCGAGCACTAGCCGCGCGGCACTCTGCCTCGGCCCGCACCGTACCCGCCTCCGTGCACGGCGTGTACGTTCTCCGCTGAGCTAGCGTTGCTGACGGCCCCTGCCGTCTCCTGTGAGTCTCGTACGGCGGCTTCTAACGACAACGCTAACTCCACTGCTCGATCGAACGTCAACTCCGTCTCTGTCAATAACCTCTGCTTGATTTTGTCACTCCTCAACCCGAATACGAACTGATCTCGTAAATTCTCCTTGAGTATTTCTGTAGTAGTAAAGGCGCACATCTTGCTGTATTTTTTTAATTGTGCTAAGTATTCTGTTACCGATTGCGACTCGGTCTGTTTGTATGATCTGAAAATCATTCGTTCGGCTATGACTGACCGCTTTGGCGCCAAGTGAACTTCCACCAACCTGACCAACGCGTCAAAATCGGTATTTTCGGGCTTCTCCGGGAAACACAAATCAATCATAAGATCTAATGGTTCAGTGCCAACCACTGCCACTAGGTATTTCGAATACTCCGCCGGTTTGATGCCATGTATTGCGAACCATGCTCGCAACCTGCTGACGTACGTAGGCCACCGATCGACATTTAACTTGAATTCTTGTAGTTGATTGATATTCATGATCACTCCACTTGCTTCATCCTTCTGGTTTTCGTTTTTGATCGACATAAATACGCTAGGGTTCTTTACTCGTCGCCAAATGTTTTATATGAGAACACACGATGTGAATGAAACCACCATAGAAACGAGACTGATTTTTATTGAGTACCCACAATGATGAAAAGATGAAGTTCCCTATCAAACTGACTACCTACCTTATTATCTACATACATAACAAAAAAAAACAAAAGTTTTTTTGCAAATTAATATTTTAATAAAAAATATCCGTTTTTATGGCTTTTTTTCGAGTTCTACATTATTTTTTTAGTAACAAATTAAAATTATATATCCTTTTTTTTAATGATTCCATAATTAATCAGCTATTCACTGTAATAGCTTAATTAGCTCTAACTCTTGTAGTTTGAGATCGCCAAGTGTTTCAAACTGAGATTTCAAATATTACGCTAATCACCGAATTAGGTCACGTGACTTTACACTGTGAAACCGAATTATGTCACGTGATTTGCACTGCTGGAGTAGTCAGGTACGAAACAACGGCCCCATCTAGTTTTTAAACAAAATTACGTGTAAAAGTGTTTGTAAGAACCTATTTGCAAAATAAACATCAACAAATCATTTCTATTTGGCGAAATGTGAATGTACAAACACCTATCTCTGTCTAACACCCCTGGACCCGCCCTTGGCAGCGCTGCAGTCGTGTGGTTTGAGCCTTGTTTTAGTTTGTTCCAGGGTCCATACCCAAAAGGTGCTATTTAATCTAATCCGCTTGTAATAGAGCACATGCTTTGTTTGCAGGCAGGTTACATAATTATCACGTACACTCGGATTATATACCTAACAAATTATTACGCTGGTTACCATTTACTAGGCTAGGTTAACATTAAGCTAGCCCATAAGCAACCAGCGCGAGTCCGACGACGGCCGACTTGCACTAAACACTAAACAGAAAGAAAGAAAAAATATTTATTCGTCGCAAGGACATGACGTGCATACAATATTACGAAAAGCAAACAATAAATATACAACGCATTTACACAAACAACAGCACCAGCGCCAACAGCGCCAGTTTTAAATGATGTTTGTGCGTGTCGGTATAACAAGTAAGCGTTTCTCTGCGGTTCAGGCGGCGGGCAGTGAAGAGGGCGGCGCGGCGGTGGTGGCGCTGGGCGGCGGCGACGCTCGCGCGGCGCGACTGGCGGCGGCGGGCGCAGCGCGCGCCGCCCTGCCACTGCTGCTAGTGGAGCAGGCGCCCGCCGACGCCACCTGGGAGGCGCTGGAGTTGTACCCGCACCCGCAGGTGCTGGCGCAGGCGTGCGCGGAGCTGTGCCAGGCGAAGGGCTGGCAGCGCGCCGTGCTGCTGCACGAGGGGGACGCGCGCGGCGCCGCGCTGCTCACCGCCAGCACGACGTCGCTCGCGCTGCTGGCTCGCCAGCTGCCGCCCAGCCACGAGGACGCACTGCTGAGGTCGCGCACACCACCACGCGCGCGTATGATCCATGATTCGAGCGAAAGCCTGCTACTGGTAAAGTTGTGTGTGCAGGAACTTGCTGCTGGTGCTGAAGAAGTCTGGCTTAACGAAGTTCATCGTGTGGTGCTCAGCGCAGTGCAGCGTACGTGTTCTGGACGCGGTACAGCGCGTGGGGCTGCTGGGCGAGAAGCACTCCTACATCATGTTGTCGCTGGACCTGCACACGCAGCCACTCCAAGACTACAGCCACGGCGGCGCCAACGTCACAGGTGATCCCTCCCCGTCTCTCACACCCCACCCCACACCGCGACACATCCCGTACGATAATCGCTAACTGGTCGTGTCCACAGCGTTCCGCCTCTTCGATCCCGAGTCCCCCGAAGTGGTGGAGGTGATGAGCCAGTGGCGCAAGATGTACACGGAGCGGCTCAAAGTGGCGCAGAGCGTGCAGGACGGCGAGGAGCCGGCGGAGGCGGCGGGTATAGCAGCGGCGCCGCCCACCGCGCTGCTGCTGGCGCACCTGGGCACGGGGCTGGTGGCGGAGGCATGGCGCCGCCTGCAGCTGCCGCCCGCCGCGCCCGCCGACTGCGGTGCCGGCTCCGGCGCCTTCCACGCCGACACGCTGCTCAACTACCTACGCTCGGCAAGTACCTACCCGTCGCTCGCACCAGCCACAGCGCCTAGCGGGCTCATGTTATAGAAAGTGCTCGTACGGATACAGGAGGAGTGGAACAGCGAGGACGGCGCCGGGCGGCTGGTGGGTGGTGCCATCACGTGGGAGGTGGAGGGCGGTCGGCGCGAGGTGCAGCTGGAGGTGGCAGAGCTGATGCGGGGCGGGCGGCTGGAGCGCGTGGGGCTGTGGGCTCCACGCGCGGGACTGTCCTGGCAGCGCCACGACCCACCCGCCGAAACGCCGCCGCCCGAGTCCATGACCAACCGCACTTTCACCGTGCTCATCGCTGAGGTACGTGTCACGCTACTCACGCTTCAGCTCCAGGGCGAACACGTCCACCGAGCTAGATGATAGCCTTTGCCTATAACTCCGTTTGAATGGTAAACGTCCAACGAGCAATATCATCCAACTACCACCATACAGGTACATGGGTAGCGCGATCTAATATTGAAAAATAATACACGGTCATATTGTAAGCAGTATGTTCAGTTGTCAATATTTCGACAGTTTACAATCTCACTAGACAGATTACAATTTGACGAGTTTTACAATTTGACGATGATTAATTATGAAATGTGCCCTCATTTTTTTTTTTTTTTTAGTTAGCCTGAGCTGTCCCACTCCTGGGCAAAGGCCTCCCCCATTCCTTCCACTTTTCTCGGTCTTGCGCCTCTTCTCGCCAATTAATTAATTATTTTATTTTATCATAATTATAAAATCTTCTTCTTATTTTTAATCTTACTTTTCTTTAATCTTATTCTTCTGTTATTTGTCAATTTATCTTGGGTTTTTTTTTTATATTAAGTCAATTTCTACACTAGATATAAATTTAGTTTAAATTACTTTTTGCCAGACTGCAAGGAAAGGGTTATGTTTTTCGCGCTTGTCTTTGTAATATTCTTTATTCCCTCATATCTTCCAAACCACTGTATTGTTAGATTCGTCTCATTTGTCCAAGTGTTCCTAGATAGGTGACGCGAAAAAAACCAACATGACGACTGTGAGACGAAACTGTTTAAATTTTTTTTTTTTTTTTTAATACTGCTTACGATGAGTCCTTTAATTTGATAAGTACCCTTTACTTATCAAATTGAAGGGCTCATCGTGAGGATTTTAAAATGGTATATCATAACCAAAATAATAAATCATTAACACGCTAGAAAATCCTCCTTTAATTAATTAGACCGTTCACGGAATTAGTAACAAACATAACAAAATAATGAGAAATTCTTCTTCTTATTATAATCATAACTAAAAAATGTAAACTTATTTTTTTCTTTTCAGTTTTTTTTAGTCACGATTTTTTTTTATTATTCATTTTTTACAGTAATTGCAGTAAGCACTGTCTAAGCTTCCACATTCAGATATATGTAACCGGCAAAACCTCAACCCCTGTCATACAGGTTGTTCTAGTTCAGGGGTTGAGACCACATTGATGTACCTAATGCTTATTGAAATTTAGAAAATAAATTAATTTATTCACGTTCGTGCTTCTGTTTCAGAACAAACCGTATGTAATGAAGCAAGAATCTACGTTTCGTTTATCTGGAAATGATCGCTATGAAGGTAACTTTTAATCATTGTACTGTGTGTCGTAATTTTTTAAATAGAAACTAGCACCCCGCCCCGGCTTCGCACGGGTACAACAATTTACTAGCAACAGTGAGTTTTTAGCATAGACGAGCTGTATGGTTTACTGCACAGTGTTCGTACCAAGCTTACAATTTTTTTTGATTGTTTGTTTTTTTTTTGTTTAACATCACTATACTATAATGTTTAAATAGGTACCTACCCTATGTACTATCGAGGACACTCCCGCCTGACCACCACTAAGCTCATTTTTGCTTGCACTCGCAACATAAAAACGCTCTCTAGCCCCACCCCGTTGACTTTGTGTAGAAAAAATGAATGAAAAGATACCGAATCGGCCGAGCGCATTGACGACGCACGCCAAACGAGAGTTATTGTTATTTTGCGCGCCAAAGTTGACGCTTTCCGAATAGGCCCAAACTTTAAGGGGGCGTGGCTCGGCGCCTCCGCACGATTTAAGCGAAAAAAAAATAAAATGGTCAGGCGGAAAAGACCCCGATAGTACCTATTAATTTTTTAGTTGAATTTGTAACCCATAGCTAAACATTAATGTTTAGATAAGGGTTAACTAACTAACGGTTAAGGGGTAACTATTAATAGTTAGCTTAGTTTGTATGGACATTTGAATGCTGAGTTTTAGTAAGCGGAACTGTTGTTCTTATAGCATTATGGAATTTATGGAATTTAAAAATTAATGTCAATAATGAATGTAGGAATGGAACGCGATGGAAGCATGAGATGTGTGAAAGAGACATAAGTGTAAGTGTGAGGGAGACAGGTGATGTATGCTAGAGATGGTGTGAATGTTGAGGAAGGGAAAGGAACACAAGAGAAAAGGGAGAACGACGCGAATGTGTAACGAAAGACGTACGGTGTCCAAAATTATAAAAGTTGTATAAAATTTAAAATAAACGTATATTAAGGCTGATGCTCCAGGGTAGCCCGCGAAATTCAAATTTTCTTACGTTTTTGGCAAATTGCAGGCCAGTGCTAGGTTGTATGTTGATTAAAATATTGGACGCGATTGTAAGACGTATGTAGTTACAGAATTATAATCATCAAAACCATCAATACAACCCTCCAAGTTCATAAAGGCAATGACTTTGACCTTGAAAAAATCGTTTCTCGACCTTTATGAACTTGGAGGTTTGTATTGATGGTTTTGATGATTATAATTCTGTAACTACATACGTCTTACAATCGCGTCCCATATTTTAATTAACATACAACCTTGCACTGGCTTGCAATTTGACAAAAACGTAAGAAAATTTGAATTTCGCGGGCTGGTCGAAGCATTCACCTTAAACGATTACGCAATTTATTTTGGCTCAAGAACCTGATCCCACATGAATGAAAATAAATAATTGTTTATATAGTAATTTTAGTAATATGTGTAAAGTAGTAATATTAGTTGCATGATGCAATTATGCAATATTTACATAAATAGATGTGATATGTGTTTGTAATTGTTGTTGTTGTGTGAATATGTAGAACTTGTTTATCTTTACACCTTATTGTACCATATTTCACGCAAATCAAGATTATTCCATTCTATTGTATGGAGTCAAACTATCCTACTTTCAATCTGGAACCAACCATACTACGGGTATATAAAGAATAATTCCGTACGAGTAATACGTTGTTTTCATTTAATCATGTAACTCTATTGGTTTACGCTGCGCACGCAAGTAAAGCTCTTAGTCGTTATGATTTTTTCCGACATCTTCAAAAATTATCATTTTATTTCATGAATGAATACACCTTAACCTTCGTCATGAGTCACTGTCTATTGGTGAAACCGAAATCCGTTCGGTTGCTTTTTGAGAGTATCGCGATCAGAAAGATATTCAGACGCGGAGACGCGGCGGCAGGGGACTTTTTGAGAGTATCGCAATCAGAAAGATATTCAGACGCGGAGACGCGGCGGCAGGGGACTTTTTGAGAGTATCGCAATCAGAAAGATATTCAGACGCGGAGACGCGGCGGCAGGGGACTTTTTGAGAGTATCGCAATCAGAAAGATATTCAGACGCGGAGACGCGGCGGCAGGGGACTTTTTGAGAGTATCGCAATCAGAAAGATATTCAGACGCGGAGACGCGGCGGCAGGGGACTTTTTGAGAGTATCGCAATCAGAAAGATATTCAGACGCGGAGACGCGGCGGCAGGGGACTTTTTGAGAGTATCGCAATCAGAAAGATAGTCAGACGCGGAGACGCGGCGGCAGGGGACTTTTTGAGAGTATCGCGATCAGAAAGATAGTCAGACGCGGAGACGCGGCGGCAGGGGACTTTTTGAGAGTATCGCAATCAGAAAGATAGTCAGACGCGGACACGCGGTGGCAGGGGACTTTTTGAGAGTATCGCAATCAGAAAGATAGTCAGGCGCGGAGACGCGGTGGCAGGAGACTTTTTAACCGACTTCAAAAAAGGAGGAGGTTATATGTTCGTGAGTGTGTATTTTTTTTTATGTATGTTACCTGATTTCTCTCCCATTTGTGGACCAATTCTCAAAATTATTTTTTTATTTGAAAGAGTATACTCCTGAGGTGGCCCCATTTAACTTTGGTGAAGATCTAATGCTGATCTTCGAAGATACACAATGGAACTCTTCAAAAATAGACGGCAAATCTGTCGTGATAGCAGCAATCGCTTGGATGTTTATTGTTTATACAACATCATGACGTAACATCACGCTTGTATGCTCTGAGGGGGTACGCAGATGTGTAAAATACACCTTGATTTCGACAGTTAGGTATGTTTGCGGATGGATAGAAAAAGATTTTATTGGCATGTCAGAAGTATTGTGAGAGGAATTTATGAATGTGTGAACCTTTACTTTGTTATTTTGTATAATATTATAATATAATCTATATCTATATTCTATATAATATTATAGAGAGGTAACATTTGTTTGTAAGTTTGTATGTTCGTAAGTTTGTATGTAGGGGGAAATCTCCGGAAGTAATGAACCGATTTCATAAATTCTTTCACCATTAGAAAGCTACATTCACCTTGAGTAACATAAGCCATATTTTATCCCCGTACTCCCACGGGAACGGGAACTACGCGGGTGAATCCGCGTGACGTCCGCTAGTTTCTCTCTCCGCTAGTTTTTCTCTTACTCTTTTAGTTCTAGTTTCATAGTATATTCGTGTCGATTCTGTTGTGCACAAACTAAACTTAATTTACGCTATCGCTATCTTTTACTAAAAGGCACTGCGAGAAAAGGACGGCTATAGCTATGAACTAAGTTAGAGATGTCAAACTAGTTTATGCCTTAAGCTTCACCGTGTTTTTAGTCGACGTTGTTTTTACGTGCACCCTTCATTTGTATGGAAATATTAGTTCCAAATAAATTTGACAGCTCTAAATTACGCCCGTCTCTTTCTCGTTCTAGTAGAGAGAAAAAGATAGCAATAGCTTAAATTAAGTTTAGTTTGTGCACAACAGAATCGACACCATTATCTGCCTAGCCTTTTCCCAACTATGTTGGGGTCGGGCTCCAGTCTAACCAGATGCAGCTGAATACCAGTATTTTAGATGGAGCGACTGCCTATCTGACCTACGCAACCCAGTTAGTACTGGGTAATACGATATCCCTTGGTAAGACTAGTTGTCAGTGTTTTTGGGCCACTGACTACCTGTAATGACTGTCAAAGATCTTCAATTGCAAGCCGCTGACCAACTGCTTAACGTGCTTTCCGAGGCACGGAGGAAACTCGGTATGTAATGGGTGGTCACCCATCCATAGACCAACCTAGGCAAGCACGGCTTAACCTAAAGATCGACCCAAGTGGCTGTTATTAATTAGCCACGAGCTCCTTCTCTTGGTTTAAATTTTTTTTTTTTTTTTTTACTTTATTGGGACATTTAACAGTTACACATTACAATAAAAGTATGACAAAATAAGTTTAAAACTAAATAAATGTGTAACCCACACCAATATCCGCGAAATAATATTAAGGAAATAGTCAAATGCGTGCATTATTAAAACAGAAAATTAAGTACGAACTCATTTGTAATTTAGGGATAGTATAATAGTAAGTATCAGATGGCTACTTTAAGGATTCAATAGCCATCCTTTTGAACTTAAAGTGTGAGAGCGCAAAAATATCAAGTTCGATAAAATGTGTGTTATACGTATCTACGATGCGTCGGAGAGGCGCCCGTGCGCCAGCTTGAGTTCTACACCTTGCAGTGTGGAACAGCCGGGGCACGCGCGCCTCTCTGCGCATCACAGTTCTACAATGTAACATAGGTTATTAGTCATTTCAGGACAATCGAATCTGTTATTACACAGACCGTGCAGCAGCATGGCCATCAGTAGGTTGCGTCTAGACTGCAAGCCTTGAATGTTATAACGCTTTAATAATCGAGTGTATGATAATTTTGACTTAGTGCATCTGTAGTGCATAGCACGTAAATATTTTTTTTTAACCATTTCAATTCTTTTTATATAAACATCAAAAATGGGACTCCAAATCGGTACTGCGAATTCCAATTGAGAGCGGACCAAAGCTTTGTACAGAAGTAGAAAAGTAGACGGTCTTTTAAAGTCGTAAGAAGATCGCATGACAAAACCAAACATACGATACGCTTTGTTAACAATGTTATCAATATGAAGATTAAAGTGCAATTTCGAGTCCATTACAACCCCAAGATCTCGAATGTAGTCAACTCTTTGCAGACGGATACCTTGTAGACTATAATCAAATATTAAAATGTTTTTATTTTTTGTGAATGTGATTGCATTGCACTTAGGTAAACTAAGGTGAAGTTTGTTGGATGAACAATATCGAGAAAGTCTATCAAGGTCCTCCTGTAGAAGTAGACAGTCTTGTGTGCTTTTGCATGACTTATAAATCTTGATGTCGTCGGCATACATTAGAAATTGGGAATGAATGAAGCATTTTTTAATGTCATTGATAAACAGAGTAAAGAGCAGGGGCCCCATAATTGAGCCCTGGGGCACCCCAGAGGTGACAATAATTGAGCTTGATTGGAAACCATTAATAACTATCTTTTGCCACCTGTTAAATATATAAGCCATGAACCAACGTAACAAGTTGCCACGGATGCCGTTGTATGCAATTTTATCTAGAAGCAGTTTGTGGTCCACCTTATCAAAAGCCTTTCGAAAATCTGTGTACACAGCGTCAACTTGAACTCCTTCATCCATGGTTTTGAATAGGAAGTAGAGTTTAGAATATAACCGTTGTAATTAAATAAATAAGTAAATGTTAAGTTCCATTAGAGCAGCGGTGGCCCAGTGGTGGCGGCCCCGACTTACGAACAGTAAGTCGTGGGTTCGAACCCAGACAGGCGCATTACTTTGTGTAATTTATTTCATCACGACTGGTCTCAAAACGGTGAAGGAAAACATTGTGAGTTAACCGGCATGTCTTAGAACCAAAAAAATCGAAAACATGTGACATCTACCAATCCACACTGGGCCCGCGTGGTGGATTTATAGCCCATTCCCTCACATTGAGAGGAGGCCTGTGTCCCAGCAGTGGGAACATAATAGGCTAATGATGATGATGAAGTTCCATTTATTGATGATACCGGATAAGCCTATTAGCATGACATGTATTGTTAATAATGTAAAATAAATTCATGGCGACTTGTTTGGTAACAACTAAAAATGGAAAAATAAATAAAAAACTTTTTGGCAAAAAATAAAAACGACTTAAAAAAAAAAACACAAAAAAAATCGTTTTGTGTTTTTCTTTTAGTTTTTTTAAGTCGGTTTTTGTTTTGTTTTATAAGTACATTTATGTAGTATAAGACTACATCTACACTAAACCATATCATAAACAGGAAAGATTTGTACCTATGTTTGTAACAAAATAAACTCGAAAACTACTGGACCGATTTAAAAAATTGATATTTTTTTATTTTTTTTTACTAATATATTTTAATTTATTATAATATATAGAAACACAAAAATTAAAATATTACAAAATTACATCAAATTAAAACACAAATCATGTCCAATAATTTAAGCCGGTACCTATATAAAAAACCGAAGTCCACAGTCCCTAGACGTTCCCGGCGCGGCGCAAAGGAACCCATGACACTTGCAGCGCTTCCGCGCTGAATTGCCAGGGCTAGCCTCTGCACCAGGAAAGAACCAGAGCGTGGGTCACCCCCCCTATCTCTAAGTCGCCGGCCGATCTCGGCCACAAATTTGATAGCGTCGGACCCCCAGCAACCAGTGGTTTCCACAGCCAGTGGGACAAAATAATACCTCGGCTCCAAGGTTGCATATTTGACCCGCTTTTTGAGCTACACACAAAACTTTCACCATTAGAATGCTACATTATCCCCAAGTGGCTATATTTATTACTTACTAGAAAAAAAAAATAGGGGGGTTTATTTATTTTCGCCTAACACGACATACAATCTGTCCTGTATGAACTTGACCTCTGCTTGGGGTTTTCTTCACATTCTATATTTTATTTTTAACGAAATAGAATAGAATTAACAATTTTTTTTTTTCATACGAAGTGGTGTGGCGCATGTCGGTTGCAGGGTTCTGCATTGAGCTGATCGAGAAGCTGGCGCAAGAGCTGCAGTTCAACTACACGTTTGTGGAGCAGGAGAACCGCGACTACGGCGTGCGCGACAACGTGACCGGCGAGTGGTCCGGCATGCTGGGCCGCCTGATCGATGACAAGGTGTGCGCCGCCGGCTGCGAGTGTCTCAGCATCGGTACCACACGGACTACACAGCCCCTCTCTGTGCGCAGAACATCGACTTCGCGATCACGGACCTGACCATCACGGCGGAGCGCGAGCGTGCGGTGGACTTCACAACGCCCTTCATGAACCTCGGCATCAGCATCCTGTTCCGCACCCCCAAGCAGCCCGAGCCCAAGCTCTTCGCCTTCCTGCTGCCCTTCTCCAACGGCGTAAGTGTAAAACAAATGCTATAACACTAGGAAAATACTCGCTACTTAAACTGCTACAGCTCAAGATTGTATGTTCGTCAGCCACTTTGGGTATAGGACTAGCAAACATGGGCATCACAATGAATAAGAGCAATAGTAAGACGTACACCATTGCTCTCTACTTGTACTTAGTGAAGTCCACAATCGTGTGCAGGTGTGGCTGTGCCTGGGCTTGGCATACCTGGGCACGTCGCTGGTGCTGTACGTGGTGGGGCGCCTGTGCCACGAGGAGTGGCAGAACCCCTACCCCTGCATCGAGGACCCGCCGGCGCTCGAGAACCAGTTCACGCTCTCCAACGCGCTGTGGTTCAACCTGGGTGCCGTGCTGCTGCAGGGCTCCGAGATCGCGCCAGTGTGAGTAAAGCGGCTTCCCTAGCGTTAATATTTAGAATTTGACAATCAATTCGGGTTCTCTACTCTGTTTGTAAAAATATAATTCAATCATGATTTGAAAGACACGTATTTACAAAAATAACATTCTTATGATAATATAATGGCCCCATTATTTATCTTACGAATGTTATTTTTGTTTTCCTCGGGAATAGTACGTTTTTTTGGAATGAAAGGTATCCTATATCCGTACACCTGACGACGTATATTATATACAAAAGGGACATGCCCAAGTTTCATAGTGATTTTGGCCTTGGGTGCACACTTATGAACGACGTATTCTAGGTAATAAAAATGGTCAAATAATTAAAAAAAAAAGAATTGGTTAAATAAAACTTTGGATTTCATAGTAAAAAGTATCATCATAGCTTGTTATCGGGTCCATGTGAAGAGTTGTGGATACGGTCGGTTATGTACTTTGTACTATTATGATATATATGTTAGTTTGTAAGGTATTTATCTATGGGCCAAAGTAGCCTGAAAATAAAGGAATTATTATTATTATTATTATTATTATAAACCGGAAGCAGAATCCATATTCACGCCAAAGTCGTTAGGATTTGAAGAATCGAGGAGTCCATTTGAATGCCAATTCATTGGTTTTATGTAAAATCCAGAATAACAACAACAAATACGAACAACAAAAACGAGACAAAAAACGCGCGCGAATCGAGAACTCGAGAGTTCACGTTATATTATCTATGGTTTACGTGACGTTTCAAGTTTGTATTTTGTTTGAAAACCATAGACTTTTTAAAAATCAGGGAGTGGTTGCAAGCGTAAATAAAAATCGTAATCTATACATATAATAAAACAGTAGAAAAACTGTGTCTGTACATTGAATATATTAAAAAATAAATAATTGAGGGGGGTTTAGAAACAGTAATAGAGCACGAATCCAAAAAAAAAAGTCTGTCTGTTTGTCTGTTTGTCTGTTTGTCTGTTTGTCTGTTTGTTTGTACACGCTAATCTTCGGAACTGCTGGACGGATTTGAATGATTTTTTTGTTGTTGTATAGGTATTAAGTCTGGGCAAGATATAGGCTATAATTTATCTTGGAAACTTGAACACCTGATGCAGAACCACAACAGACCAGCTGAACTATAAGAGATACAAAAATGGTACCGTAGCAAAAATTGTTCCACGTGATGGGCATTTTCTGCTGAGAGAATAAATTTGAAGATCTGGAACACCTGATGTGGAACTCCAAGAGCCCAGCTACACTTACATATATATAGGAATGACGTTTTAGCAAAAGTTGTTCAATCTGATGAGCACTCTCTGTTGACTCATAAAAATCGAAGATCTGGAACACCTGTTGTGGAACTCCGAGAGCCCAGCTACACCATAACACATATAGGAATGACGTCTTAGCAAAAGTTGTTTGGTCTGATGGGCATTTCCTGTTGACTTATAAAAATTGAAGATCAGAAACATCTGATGTGGAAATCAAAGCTATCACTAATTTCAATGTATAATTATAAAATATCCACGCGGTCAAGGTGGTAACAGTTTAGGACTGATTTTCGATAATAATGGTGTATCATTGAAAATTTGATTCTACTGGCCAAAAGTATGTCTTCCGGCTTATGTTATTTTAGTGTTTAATTTCCTTTTCTATTTATCTACGTGGCACGGTAGCCTACCCGGTAACGCAGCGGAGCAGTCACTTAGATTTTAATAAAACTATAACCATGCCTAGAAAGAGGTCAAATCTTTCCCAGTGTTCCAAAGGAGCTAAAAGATTGAGGATCATAAGATCCCAAGAATCTACCGAAGAGCGTCAGGAGAGACTTAATGCTGTTCGAGGACAACAGGCTTCAACTTGCTCCGTGGAAACCTCTTCGGATCGCGAAGCACACCTGCGTTCTCAGCGTATTTACGCATCTACATCCAGGTGTCTAGAGACCAGTGAAGAAAATGATGCGCGACTGACCGCTGATCGTGAACGTCTGCATTGTCTCGCGAGTTGGAGACATTCACGGAAAGAGAATTACGCTTGAGTTTTCAGCGTATCTACACATCGACTTCTAGGTATCTAGAGACAAGTGGGGAAGGTGATGCGCGACTGACTGCTGATCGTGAACGTCACGCATTGTCTCGCGAGTCGGAGACGTTCACGGATAGAGAATTGCGCTTCGACATCAGACGTATCAGATCTTCGATTTTGACGACCCCGTTGTCGCTGGCATAAGCAACAGGTTCCGCGTACGAAGTCGCGGGCAGAAGCTAGTGGTAAATAAAAATCGATAAATAATTGATTTTGATCGATGATAATTTTAATTTGATTTCACTTGATGACAATATTCTCTTAGGCACCATCCAACTTTTCATAATATGTCAGAAACAAAGTCTGTTTTGATGTCGATTACTTGAACTTAACTAGAAAAACGTATCGATAATCGATATAATTGGTTTCTTATTTTAAAATGGCAACACTTCCATGCCGGTGTTTTGTTGATCCTATAGTTAAATCATTTCAAGACTTATTAATTACGTTAAAATATAGCTAACTTTTAAGATAAAGTAAATAAGTATTCATATCGTATGTTTTTTGCACATATCTTTTTCGTGTGCGTTTCTTGGCCAAAAATGGGCAATTGCCTTTCAGGATGATCAATTCAATGGTTTAGGCGTGAAAACGTAACAAACAAACTTACTTTAGCATTTATAATATTAATTAAGATTATAGGATTTATATATTAATTATAGTAGGATAACACAACTTTACGGCACGGTTGGCGTAGTGGCTGAGCGATTGACTGTTGCGTTGCGTGTCGCGAATTTGATCCCCGCACGGAACAAACATGTTATGGCTGCATGATGATGATGATGATGATACAGTTGTATCGGGGTTTGGCAGTTTTGCCAAACCCCGGTACAACGTTTACTTAAAGAAAAAAAACTATAAATCTAACAACTAAAACCCGAGTACTCAAGAATCGAGCTCTAATAAAAAGTACGAAAAAAGTTCCTTAGTAAAATAATAACTAAATTTTTTATACAGTTCGCATAACAAGGTACAATATTAAAAAGCTAGTAACAAAAAAACAATGATCCTTAAGCGCTAGATTTTTACTAATTCCCTGGACTCCACACTAGGATGCCCTGTGTCGTGGGGGCAGTCTCTTCCCAAGTAAAGGTAACATGTTATCTTTAACTGAACTACTTAATTACAAAGGAAATAGAATAGAGGGGGAGCGTAGCGTAACGAAGGTTGAGTGGGTGAAGCGTAACTCAGGGGCGACGACAAACAAACTTTAGGGTAATGTTTTTTTTAATGAGAAAAGGTCTGAGTTTTTAAATAAGGCTACCTTAATTTTATTAGGTTTTTTTTTTAATGAATGTTTTAGGGGTTCTCATGGGTTTCAAAATATTTAATAGATTTTATAAAATTTTAAAAAGTCTTTTAGGGACTAAATGGATTTTCAAATTCATTTAAGGGTATATTCACGCACACATAGACATAAAAGGACAGTGTAAAACACCGCCTGCACCTTTTTTTTTGTTTTGATTGTAAGTCGACGCTCCATCTAGACATTATATAATCAAAGTATTACGACTGTATATACAAAAGGTGTTCTGTTTGGTCATAGTTTTTGGTATGTAGCCATTTAAATATCTTTTACAAGAGCTGTACGTTAAGGTGAGTATAGTTTTATTGTAAAAAAGTAGAACTTGGAATAGAGGCAGGGCCCAAGAAATGCAAAAGATCTGTGTGCAAAACATGAGCATACCTACTCTTGGTCGATACCATTTTAATGTTCTGGATGAGTGAATGACCAATTCTCTAGCAGACCTGTAGAAACGCAGCAATGTGGAAACGACAAACAACTGCCTCACTGGCTTTGCGATGGACTTTATTTTTTTAAATATGTGCGAGAGTTTTATAGTGCGCTTCATAAGCGCATCAATTTGACCTTTCCATGTCAGATGTTCATCAATTAGGATTTCTAGGTATTTTATACAAGGAACCTGTTACACTGGCGAGCAGAGACATCTTTCGCTACTGACACTGCACAAGTGTGAAGTTTAATTAGTAAAACTTACTGACTAAAACTATCATAGGGTTAATGTGTTTAAATTGAAATCCAGCCAGGCAGCCAGACACATTCGCCTTTAATAAATTAATTGAGACTTTAGGTGGGGAATTAAGAGCCTCCGTAGTTTTTAATGGTATATCTTTAGAGAAATTTACAAATTCTTGAGCTACTTCCTGATTAGAGCTTTTAGGTCCACACCTAGTGTTACGTATTTTGTTCCTGTTAGTCTTGTTATTTATGGCGTTCCAAACTGTCTTTATTTGATTTTCTGCTGTTTTGATCTTGTTGCTAATGTGCAGGGCTTTACCAACCTTGCATGCATTTCTAAAAAAATAATACTTAGCAAAATACTTGTTAAAGGTTTCGGTGTCTAAATAAGGCTTAGGCTTTCCTTGCGCGAACGAATCAGAAATGAAGAGAACCAAGGTTATCGACGTAGCCTGAAGAATTGCCAAACTTAAGTGGCAGTGGGCAGGGCACATTGCTCGCAGACCGGATGGCCGATAGGGCCGAAAAGTTCTGGAGTGGCGACCGCGAACCGGAAGACGTTGCGTTGGAAGGCCTCCCTTTGGTGGACCTATGACCTGGTGAAGATTGTGGGAATCCGCTGGATGCGAATGGCACGGGACCGGTCAATGTGATGACACTTGGGGGAAAGCCTATGTCCAGCAGTGGACGTCTTTCGGCTGAAATGATGATAAGGCTTAAGACCATAAAGCTCAAATAGTCTTTCCCTACTTTTCCTGATACCTCTAGTTGCCCAATCAGTAAATATAAATTTAGGGCAAATACTTTTTGTCTTCTTTTCAAAAGTTTTGTTGAATTCAGTTTGAACTATTGAAAAGAAACGATCATACAATTGATTTATATTAATATCGTCATGGCTCATAACACTTAACTTGTTCTGTAGGGAAATATTATACCTAGGTATTTAATTTGCTAGAAGTTATAGGTCTAAATTTAATCTGTTTTAATTATTTATTTTAAAGTCCTTTTGAGGACGCCATATTGAATTTGTTACGATGTCTATACAGTCTATTACCAGCTGACGATCAAGGCGCTTGTGGAAGTGTAGAAGTTATACGGGAACGGGTGAACATAGTCATACATTCGGTCTGAAATGGTAACCGTTCGCCATAGTCGGATAATCATGAGCGCCACGACTCCACGAGGGTCCGTTCAAGTTAAATATCATGCGCGCCGTTGCCCACAGTGCCTACAGCACGCGCGCCGTGGCCAGCGTGTGGTGGCTGTTCGCGCTGGTCATCACCAGCTCCTACACAGCTAACCTGGCAACGCTGCTGGCCAAGAAGTCCTCCGACCAGGTCATCAAGAACGTGCAGGAACTGGCCGACAACCAGCTCGGCATCGATTACGGGGCCAAGTACAAAGGTTCCACCTACAACTTTTTCGAGGTACTTATTAATGTTGCACGCCGCGCCGTAGTTTAGATTAATTAGTGTTCACACATTACTATAACCAGTAGATTAAAAGTTTCCGCGTACAGTCGAAGTTATTTCCACTTAAACGAATATCTTTTTTTTAGCTTTAAAAAGACTTTAGTGCCAACCAACCACTAAATTGTATGAGGTAGTTTTTGCATTGTTTCACTGTTATTTGTGATTGCAGCATTCGCAGAGCGAGCTATACCAGCGGATGTTCCAGCACATGCGCACGCGTGAAATGCCCATGAACAACACGGAAGGCATCGCCAAGTAACATACACTTCCATACTATTTTCATTTACCTTTGTTAAGGCCCGGTTTCCACCGAAGCGGAGAGGAGCGGAGCGGAGAGGAGATGTGTGGAAACCGACCGATCATATCGGTTGAAGTCTACATCGCGTCTGTGGTCTTTCCTGTGATTGGTTGAATCTTGCACATCTCCTCCCCGCTCCGCTCTTCTCCGCTTTGGTGGAAACCGGGCCTTACGCACGGCGGCACGGGCACGGTGACACCACGGCAAACCGCACCAGGCCAGGCTCCTGCGGGTACTCGCTACTGCTCGTCTTCGAATCATTGCCGCGCACTTTGAGACATGCCTACTATGCCTAGCCGTGCATAAAAGCGGGCCTGCCTTGCCTCGCCTTTTACAAAACAAACAAAACACAAACAAACAAACTTTTACAAAATTGTATCAATCAATACCTTACTATGATATAAGAGATAACTTATAACTAAAGCAAACAGCTAACTTAAGTAATGCGACTGATTGCAGAGTGGAGGGCGGCAAGTACGCGTTCTTGATGGAGTCGACAACCATCGACTATGAGACGGAACGCAATTGCGGCATCACCAAGGTGAGTCTCTCAATCACGCAACACAGTCGCACAGCGCAAGCGCACGACACAGCCGCACGCACTCACGGCCGGCTCTCCCGCAGGTGGGGTCGCTGCTCGACAGTAAGGGCTACGGCATCGCCATGAAGAAGAGTAAGTGCTTGTTGAGCACTAGTTTATTGTACTCACGAAGCAGCTTGTTCGTATTCACACTGCGGCTTGTTTGTGCAGACTCGCAGTACCGGCAAGCCATGAACCTGGGCCTGCTGAGGCTGCAGGAGCGCGGCAAGCTGCGCGAGATGCAGCACACCTGGTGGAAGGAGAAGCACGGCGGCGGCGCCTGCAAGGTAGGGTGAGCCCCGCGAGTAGAAGCTCGGCACGTACAAGATCCATCGTGAGACCTGCAAATCTCGGTGACCACATAATAGGAATACACAAATAAAAATCCAGATCCGCATCCATAGTAGAGCCCGGAAAACTTTCTTGAAAAACTTTAGTTTTTTTTTCTTGAAAACAATTTTTGCATAATAATATTATTATAGTCCAGTCACTGGCATACATAAAATATAATCAAATGATAAAAGTATATATAAAGAACCCACTAATGCCTCTGAAATATTTCGTATCAAAATGTCTTTAAAAAACACGAAATCTGCTGGTTTTGTTAACATCACAGCCGAGCTCGTAAAAAATAGCTCAACATAATAGCATCGCCATTGGCCCACATCGTCAATTTATCCTTAGAACAGGGCCGCTTTCTTAATAGGCTAAAACTGTCTCTGATAAAGCCCCTATACAAAAAGGGTCAAAATCAGACGTTTACAATTACCGACCTATCGCTCTCACCCCCATTATATAAAAAAAAATTGAAAAAATTATGTACAGGCGAGTGATGATTTCTTATTAAACACAACATTCTTGTTGACCAGCAATACGGGTTTAGACAAAATAAATCGACTACTTTGGCAATATTTACGCTAGTGAAAGCGATGATGACGAATATGAATGATAAAATACCTAATTGTGCATTGCTCTTAGACTTAAGTAAGGCGTTCGATCGTGTTGATCATGCGCGGCTTCTAGAAAGACTTGAAAGATACGGTGTCAGAGGTCCAGCAAAAGACTGGTTTCAATCTTATCTAACTGACAAAAAACAGGTAACGAGGTTAACAAAATTAAGCAAATTAAGTAACACTTTAGAAGACTTTGATTCTGAAGCACGGACTAATTTGTGTGGGGTACCACAAGGTAGTATCTTGGGGCTATTATTGTTCCTTCTTTACATAAATGATTTGCCGCAGTCAATAAAACATCAGTGTGTATTGTTCGCCAATGACACCACAATTATTATTAAATGTAAAAATTCACAAAATTTTGAAATTGAAATTAAGCTAACATTAAATGACATAATGGAGGTTGGATGTTAATAAATTAAAAATAAATATTTCCAAAATTAATCTGCTTCATTGCAAAACATTTAAAAGTAAGCCTGTACGCCTTAATATTGCACTTAACAATAATAATATAGAACAGGTACGTAATGCAAAGTTCCTTGGTGTAACACTTGATGAGCATTTCACTTGGAAAAATCACATCGAAATAATTAAAAAAAAAATCAATCAATTTGTATTTGCTTTGAAAATAATTAAAGTTATTACATCTTTGCGTACCGCCATAATGGTGTATCACGCATACGTTTGCTCAATAATACGATACGGTATTACTGAGTTGTGTGGGGAATCTCTTCCGAAATAGCGAAGATCTTCATTGCCCAAAAGAAGTATATTCGTGCAATATTCTAAATGCAGTGGTCTGAATCATGCAGGCCTATATTCAAGTCGCACAATCTACTGACGGTCCCATGCATTTCTATTTACGAAGTAGCCAGGTTTGTGAGGTCCAATCTTGGACTATTTGAACGGAAAGATAACACAAATAAAAGGAAACCTACACATTTAGATTTTGAAATGCCTGTTCCAAAGCTAGAACTTTTACAGCGGACCTGCGTTTATATGGCTCCCCTAATTTATAATGCTTTACCCAAGTCAATTACTCAACTACCTTTCAATAAGTTTTGTATTGCGTTGCGAAAGTGGTTGTTGGAAGCGTGTTTTTATTCGATAGATGAGTTCTTTCAAAATATTGTCCCTGTAAATTTTATACTATACAGCACCGACATATTATTATTTAACTGTTAAGTGGACTTAAACTAAAAAAAAATGTAGTTACCTAGTAATTGGTTACTTAGTAGTTTGGTAAAATAATAAAAATATATAAAAAACATTATTTGACATCGATCTTCCAACCGGGTTAAAACGGTTGACAAATTGAAAAATAAAACTAAAATAGCAATATTTAATTCGTCAATCGACAATGTCGATAGACTACATTAGTGCACAAGCACATCACTAACTCGTCGCAAGAGGCAGCGGCCGTACTACGTGATTTATCCGCAAAATTTATACGTGAAATATCAATTTGTGATTTTTACATTACTTGTTCAGTCACTTAGTAACAAACTTAGGTAGTGGTTAAGGAGTAATGTATTTATTACAAAAATAGTACAGTCGCTGTGATATTTGAAAACAAACAACATAGTAAAAGCAAGAAATCATTTACGATTTGTTGTTTTCCATGATTTTAAAGACAAATATAGTAAAATACTTGTACTTACATATGATAAGTATTTCCGTGATTAACAAAGTTTAGGTTTATGCTTCGGTTTTTACAAAAAAACCACTGAACAACACGGAATTGCTATAATTTGTCACGATCGTGGTCGAAAGTACACTAGTTCGCGGAGACGGCCATTTGCTTATAACATGGCCGACTGGTCATGTCGCGCGGACACCGACACGCCCCCTTACCACTTCTCCTGTTTTTTACATTTCTGTTCGTCCCAAACAACATGCTTCCTTCGTCCCAAAATATTATTTTATTCCCGCTTCGATTCCTATTTTACATTCCTTCTACGGCCCATATATTTTTTGTATGGGCTAAATTTATATTTTTGTACAATCGGCAAAAAAGGCTTATCATAAAATTTCACAAACTTCTGATTCAGATTTTTTTGACTTGCTTTCTATTCCTCCGTCCGGTCACTAGACCCTGAGCAAATACTACGTTACTGCTGCATCAGTTGCATCAGGTGCTCGCACGTGTTGCAGGTGGACGACGAGCACGAGAGCAAGGAGCTGTCCATGCGGAACTTCCTGGGGCTGTGGCTGGTGCTGGTGGTGGGCTGCGCGCTGGGCATCGTGCTGTCGTGCTGCGACCTGGCGTGGGCGGCGGCGCGGCGCGCGCGGGCCCAGGGTGGCCGCTTTCACAGGCACTTCTGGTCGGAGCTGCGCTTCGTGTTCCGCTTTGAGCAGTCCATCAAGCCTCTACAGGTGAGCTATCATTTAGCTGAAGTACCTGCACGAGTACCGCTACGCGGCGTGGTGAGCCTCATGTGTGACGCATGTGGTTGCAGGGCCCGCTGAGCGGCTCGTCCAGCGTGTCGGCGGACACGGCGCGTTCGGCGGAGGAGCCGGGCGAGGCGGACGAAGCGGGCTCACTAGAGGCGCAGGAGCGCGCGCGCTCGGGCTCGGGTGCGGCGGGCCCGCGCCGGCGCCGCTCGTCCATGCACGCCGCCAGCCTGCGCGTCGCGCGCCACACCAATCGGGACTCCGATACGCCCGCGCGACGATAACCCACTGCATGTAGCATGTCACGCCAGTCGCTACGTCATATCACGAACCTGATGTCTTGGTCATTTGGTTGCGCGTAGGTCTTTTTCTATATTTATATTTAGTACATAATATACTTAATCTTTGAAAATTATCTTTGGACTTTTCCTTTTATTGTTACAAAAGCTTCCGCCTGCGACTTCGTTCGCGTCGCAGTGATACCTCGGTACCCTGACACGTATACTCATCCCTAACAAATAAAAAGGGTAAAAGTAGACTTGAACAATAATTAATTTAATGAGATAAAATAAGGAGGTAAGAAATACAGTAAAAACCGGCCAAGTGCGAGTCGGACTCACGCACGAAGGATTCCGTACCAATATTATCTATACAACATTAGACAAAACGGCAAAAAAATCACGTTTGTTGAATGGGATACAAGGGACAACTAAAGTTCTGTGAATATTTCAAGCATCTACCTGTTGTCATTATTAATATCAAGCAAAAAACGGTAAAAAAATCATTTTTGTTGTATGGGAGGCCCCGCTTAAATATTTATTTTGTTCTGTTTTTAGTATTTGTTGTTATAGCGCCAATACATCATCTGTGAAAGTTTCAACTGACTAGCTATCACGGTTCATGAGACACAGGCTGGTGACAGACAGACGGACAGACAGTGGAGTCTTAGTAATAGGGTCCCGTTTTTACCCTTTGGGTACGGAACCCTAAAAAGGACCCACCTATCACGCACTCAAGATATTAATATCGGAAGAGAGGTACTTACAGGCAGGTAAGCTCCTCAGTGTAGTTGATAGTTGGTTGATACATTTGATACATTGAACATTTTGAAAATCTAGAGACGTTCCGAAACGTATTTTTAAATATTTATTATTTAATATGCTATGTTCGGTGTTTTCTCCGAACACCTTAATTTGCACTATCGATATCGGCGTGACGCGTTAACCTAATTAACAGACTTAATTTATTACTTAGTATTTTATATTATATTGAGTGCACTTTTGTCTACCGCGTTAGCCGGGTGTATTCAAACATTATAATAACGTCAACATTTTATTCACGTTTTAACGAGACAATATATTATAGAGGTTAACATAAACTTTGGTTTCTACTCAACAACACCCGACACTTCGCTGCGTACCCCGACCACAGAATAGATAACAGTACTAGCGTACAGAAGTTGCACTCCTTTGATCTTGAAGAAAGCCGACATTATAAATACCTAAACTGGGCCCGCTCGATCTAAATTGTGCCTTGACGCCACGCGTTAGCGTATTTTATTCGGCGTCTCACTGCTTAATGGTCAATCGGTAGGGTTGCCTCAAGTACTCAAAATAAAATAAGTACTACCAACATTTTTGTATTTTAATGTATTATTATTTAAATGTTAATTATTTTTTTATAATTACAATTGTTTTACTCTATTATAATGTCTCATATATATCTTGCCTTCTCTAAAATTACGATTACTTATTAAATTTAACAGCAGCATAAATGCGAAATCTAACAAATAGGTAATTTTAAAATTAACTCTGATGGCATGGACATGGAGCAGTGAAATTTATATAAAAAATACTTTTTTTTCTACATTTATTAACAGCAACAGTTTATCCGGCTTGTCATTTTCACTAGTAATGATTAATGATCAATAAATCAGTCAGTTAGCAAACACGAAGGACAAGTAGGTAGGTACGCGACGCAAGGTCAAAAGAGCGCGAAAAATTAACGCGGCATACGTACGCAGTTACGCACGGCTGGAGCGCGACAGCCCTAGAGAGCTTGCATATTCAATATGCGCGAAGCGGTAGGTAATTATCTCATGCCTACACACGGAGTGCAATAGCTCTGCCCCGACATCATTTTGTTTGCTCACCTGTTGAAAGACTTGTGTTCAGGTTTAGAAACCAAAATGTTTTCAGTAGCAAACTTATAGCAAGTTCAACGTCGTGCTACTTATTGCAAGGAAGACTTCATCAGGCGTTTAGCGTTAGTTTTATTAGTTTTAAGTCTACCTACATTGTTAATTGTGCTTTTCTTTGTTCTTCGGAATACATACGCATTTCACAGCTCCAGTTTTTAATTTTCATTTTTCCTGCATAATCACGCATCTCAACATAATTTGGTCCATATCGAACCGGATCAGTGATCCAGGAATAAGGATAAATCCAGGAAATATAAAATTTCTCAAGAAATACTACCGTTTGGAGTTTTGTGAGCAGCTGGCTAAGGTCAAAGGGTCACAGCGCAGCATAGTGCAGTACAGTACAGTGTTCCTATTTACGTTTATTTCAGAACCCATTACTCATATTCAGGTATATAGTATTAAACGTTTTTTTATGGAATTGTAAAGGTTAGTAAAACATTGATATCCAACTTCTTTGTTCAGTTTGCCCATGTATGATTTCTATTCAAGTTACCAAATTATTGTTATAATTTGCAGTAAATCTATTGTATTAAAGGTAATTAAGCAGCAAACTTGGTTTACAACAATTGTTAACCATTATTTTAAGCAGTTTCCTTTGTTATCTTGCAATAAATATCATAAGAAACTTACTTTATCAATTAGTATTACCCACATTGTATGTGTATTGTATTATAGTATTGTATTCAGTGTATTGTATTCCGTTACATTTGAACTCATTAGTAAAGTTCATAATATAATATTAAGTGAATAGTAAAACCGGCAATCACATTAATATTATAGTCAGCAGATTAGTACTTTAATAGTGTTTGCATTCTCACTATTAATAGATTTTGTTTTCTATTTCACATTAGAACAATATTATTAAGTTGAAAGCAGCAATTTTTATGTTTAAAGTTTACACTAGCGATTCAGTAACCCCTGGTAAGTGTTTAACCTATAGTAAATCGATACCAATAATATATGTATTGAAAATTAAACTTATTACATTTCAGCTGGTTACCTGCTTCCCAAAGAATGACTGATAAGGAAGAAAAGGAGCTTATTAAAAAACGAGCAAGTTACAAAGGTCGATTAACGGTATTTTCTAATTACTTAGAGGAGTTTAAGAAGGATTCTTTAACGCAAGTACAGATGAACGAACTGCAGTTACGCCTCGGTAAGATTGAAATTGTTTATTCGCAATATGACGAAGTTCAGTTAAGGTTGGAATGCATGGTTGAGGATGTGAAGACACAATCTTCAGAACGTTATGAATTTGAAGCCTCATATTTCAAAGCTGTCGCGAGGGCACAGGAATTACTGGTCAGTCAGAATGACACAGTTCATGAAGATAAGCTTTCTCGCGTTAGTAATAATAGACTGGTTAAGCTACCAACCATTCAACTACCTAAGTTTGACGGAACGTACGACAAGTGGTTAGAGTTCCATGACACGTTTTCAAGCTTAATACATTTGGATGACCAAATTGATGAAATAAATAAGTTTCATTACCTCCGAGCTTCCTTGGAAGGGACAGCCGCCTTAGTCATACGTGCTATTGAATTTTCGGCTAATAATTATTCTATTGCGTGGAATTTATTATGTGAAAGGTTTGATAACAAGCGGCTTCTCATTCAAAATCATGTGGCAGCCTTATTTAACATTGAAGTGGTTAATAAAGAATCCTCAGATAATATTAAAAACATTATTGATACTTTAAACAAAAACCTACGTGCGTTAGAATCTTTAGGGGAACCAGTTAAGTCTTGGAGTACGTTAATAATTTATATAGTTACCCACAAGGTAGATTCAAGGACTTATCGACAGTGGGAGGAAGAAAAGGCTCATATAGATAAAGATAAAACAATCACATTAGCAATATTTCTAGAATTCTTGAGAAATCGTGCAGTTTTGCTTGAAACACTAGATTTGTCTCGTAGTCAGGCTAATCACAATAGTACTCCTAAATCTAACAAGCATAAAACCATGATATCAGTAGGCAGTGATACACCACCACAGAAAAATAAAAATAATACCAGTTCCTCACCTGTGTCATGCCCACATTGTAGTGATAAACATAATTTACTCAACTGCCCACAGTTTCTTGGTCTCAGCAACGAAAAACGGCTTGAGCTTCTTCCTCAATACAAGGTATGTTATAATTGTTTTCGGTCTGGTCATTACGCAAATCATTGCAAATCTCTTGGTTGCAAGATATGTAAGCGTAAGCACAATACTCTGGTCCATGTAGCAGGTGCGTCACAGAAATCTACGCATAATGCTTCTACTTCGCAAACTGATAGCACTGTTACTGTAGATGTTAACTCGGCTGATAAGAAACCCAATACAAATGTGACATTATCTGCACGAGCTACAACTTATCTTAATAATAAAAGTCAAATTCTATTGGCTACTGCATTAATAAAAGTTTATGATAAGAATAACCGCGAATATCTCGCTCGGGCCATACTGGACACTGGCAGTACTTCATGTATAATGACAGATAAGTTGTGTGATTTATTGGATTTACCTACCGTGCAGGTTAATGAATCTGTACAAGGCATTAATAATTCTAAAACAAACATTAGTAAGATGTGCAGTGTTCCTGTAAAATCATTATGTGAAAATTTCACTATTAATCTTTATTGTTTTATTTTACCAAACATAACGGATGAAGTGCCAAGTCATTAATTATCCATTAATAATTTAAATATACCAAGCGATATTTGTTTAGCTGATCCTCATTTCCACACGCCATCGGCAGTGGATCTAATAATAGGGGCAGATGTTTTCTGGGACCTACTGGGGATGCAAAAAATCAACTTAGGTAAAGGCAAACCAATATTATTTGAATCTAGGCTAGGTTGGCTAGTTTCAGGTCCGTTACTTAATAGTGTTCAAGTATCACGGTCACCATCAATTCTAAAAGTTAACATTGCACAAATCAATGTCAGTTCTTCTCACAAACACACTTCAGGAGATGACATTCAAAACCTTTTGTCGCGTTTCTGGGAACTGGAAGAAGTCCCCAATCAGTCATTTTCATATTCTGATGAAGAAGCTAAGTGTGAAGAACATTTTGTAAAAAATACCACTCGAATGGCAGATGGTCGATTTTGTGTTAGAATACCACTCAAACAATCACCTCATATTTTAGGTGATTCACTGGCTAGAGCAAAACATTGTCTCTTTTCGATTGAACGTAGATTTCAAAGTCAGCCAGCTTTAAAAACTCTTTATTGCGATTTCATGAAAGAGTACGTTTCATTGGGACACATGTCTGAGTGTTCCATTAATTCAAAAACACTGGCATATTTTATTCCACACCACGGTGTTCTGCGCGAACATAGCATAACCACAAAGTTAAGAGTAGTGTTTAATGCCAGTACTACTGGCATTAAACACTACTCTTAACTTAGTAGTCCTACTACTTCAGGTGTTTCATCTAACAACCTACAAATGGTGGGACCAGTTGTTCAAGACGACTTAATGTCTTTACTCCTTAGATTCAGAAAACATAAATACATTATTTCTGCTGATGTAGAAAAAATGTATCGGCAAGTGATCGTACACCCTGATGACAGACACTTGCAAAAAATATTATGGCGTGAAAACCCTTTAGAGCCTATTTAAACCTATGAGTTAAACACTGTGACTTATGGAACAGCAAGTGTCCCATTTTTAGCAACTAGGTGTTTAAAACAAGTTGGCTTAGAATGTAAGGATAAAAATATTGCTGATATTATAATCCATGATTTTTATGTTGACGACTTGCTCACAGGTGGTGATACAATATCTGAAGTCACAAATATCCGTCAGAAAGTTACTGCCGAGTTGGCTGCCACTGGTATGCCACTTAGGAAGTGGAAGTCCAACAATATCCTAGTTCTATCAGATCAAGTCACAAGTTCATCATTAAATTTAAACATTGGCTCAAATGAGCCAAGTAAAACATTAGGTCTTAACTGGCTAACAGACTCAGATGAGCTTAGGTTTTCAATTAGTAATATGTCAATATCAAATAACGTAACAAAGCGTGACGTTCTGTCAGTAATATCCCAAATATTCGACCCTCTGGGTCTACTAGCTCCTTGTATTATTCCAATGAAAGTAATAATGCAAAAACTTTGGTTGCTTAAATTATCATGGGATGACTGTTTACCACTAGATGTCGCTAAAACATGGAAAGATATTGTTGACAGGTTATTTATTTTGAATAGTTTACGCATCCCACGGTTAGTTTTTGGTCATTCTTGGAAGGTGATAGAACTACACATATTTTGTGATGCATCACAAACTGCTTATGGTGCATGCATCTATGTTAGGAGTATTAACAATAATAATGAAGTTATGGTGCGTTTGCTTACAGCAAAGAGTAGAGTGGCTCCTATCAAGCCAACTACAATTCCTCGGCTCGAGCTCTGTGCTGCCTTGGTTGGAGTGAGGCTATTTAACAAGGTGATTGAGTCACTTGGCGCACCAATTCAAAGTAGTACATTTTGGAGTGATTCTACAATAGTGCTCGGGTGGTTAAAAATGTTGCCAAGTAAGCTGCAACCATTCGTGCGCAATCGTGTAGCAGAAATAGTTGACAAGACTAACACTAATAATTGTACCTGGAGACATGTTCCCACACATCTCAACCCCGCTGATCTTGTATCTCGAGGCATTGATGTAAGTCAAATTCAGACTCATAATTTATGGTGGTCGGGACCAACATTTTTAACCCAGGATACAAGCAAGTGGCCTTCCTTTCCAAGCACTGCAGTGGAATCGCTACCAGAAACTAAAACTGAGATTTCTTTATTAACTACTTCTAAGACTCCAAAACCTTTAATTGATTTTAATCGATTTTCAAACCTTTCTCGACTTAAACGCACAGTCGCATATATGTTACGATTTATTCAAATTTGTAAAAAGCAACCACCGACCACTTTACATCTTAGTGAAGATGAATTACAAAATGCGTTAAACTTAATTGTGAAATTGTCTCAAATAGAATCATTTCCCGAATATGAAATATTAATGAAAAATCAGTGTTTACCAAAAGGTAGTCCCTTGACTAAACTTAACGTATTTTTAGATAAAAATAAATTAATTCGTGTAGGTGGCATGCAGGCCCTCAACTACTGTTGGCTTGTATAAGAGATACTTACTGGCCAATAGGTGGTCGCAACCTTGCTAAATCGTGCTATCATCGTTGTGTCACTTGCAGTCGCATTACAGCTAAACCAATTAATCCCATTATGGGAAACTTACCTGAACGACGGGTGGCGTCTGGTGGTCATCCATTCGAATGTGTTGGGGTTGATTACGCTGGACCCATACTGTCAGCGTCTCGTCAAGGTCGTGGTTGTAGACTTGTAAAAGTTTACATTGTACTCTTTATTTGTTTTACGACGAAAGCCGTCCACATTGAGTTGGTGGGTGACTTAACCAGTCAAAATTATTTGTCAGCACTTCGTCGTTTTATGTCTCGTAGAGGTAAGCCTAACCGTATATATTCCGACAACGGAACCTCGTTTGTAGGCGCTTATAATGAAATCGGTAAATTTTTGAAGGCTAACAGTAGTTCGTTGTCTGGTGACATGGCCGTTGAAGGGATAAACTTCATTTTTATTCCTCCCTACGCTCCAAATTTCGGTGGTCTATGGGAGGCAGGTATAAAATCAGTAAAGTTTCATTTAAAAAGAGTAATGGGAAATTGTCATTTAACTTATGAGGAACTGTACACAGCACTGGTTCAAATCGAAGCACTCCTGAACTCACGCCCGCTCACGCCGTTGTCATCGGACCCTAATGATCTGTTGCCGCTGACACCTGGACATTTCCTGATTGGGCGCACACTCACTTCCTTGCCCGTATCATCGTTTGAAGCTGCCTCCGTCACTCACTTAAAACGATACGAGAGAATAGAGGCATTACGTCAACACTTCTGGTCGAGGTGGAATAAAGAATACATCTCTGAACTACAGCAGCGGACAAAATGGAGGTCTTCAAAGGCGGTCTTAGAGACTGATCGCCTTGTTATAGTAAAAGAAGACAATTTACCGCCATTGAAATGGCGATTGGGCCGAATCACAGCAGTCTATCCAGGACGTGACGGGATCAGCCGTGTGGCTGAAATCAGGACTGCGAGTGGAACCATCCGGCGTGCTTATAGCAAGATGTGCCCACTGCCATTAAATGAACATTCTGGTTGAAAGATTGCCTTTCAACGCCCGGGGGCATGTTCAGGTTTAGAAACCAAAATGTTTTCAGTAGCAAACTTATAGCAAGTTCAACGTCGTGCTACTTATTGCAAGGAAGACTTCATCAGGCGTTTAGCGTTAGTTTTATTAGTTTTAAGTCTACCTACATTGTTAATTGTGCTTTTCTTTGTTCTTCGGAATACATACGCATTTCACAGCTCCAGTTTTTAATTTTCATTTTTCCTGCATAATCACGCATCTCAACAACTTGTTTTCACGAACCGCAGCTGATATTGCTGGTAGATCAACGCCTTGGTTGACTCATACCGTACTTGTTTTCTCTTACTCTCGGTTGGTAAAATAAGGATCCGTTTTACTTGGTTAACTAATGTTTGACATAATTTAAAATGCAATAATTTTATATACCACTAGCTGACCCGCGCAACTTCGTCTGCGTCACATGAGAGAGAGAGGGTTAGAGAGAGTGGAGTCAACCTTAAAAGATAGACATAATGCTATCGCGGTTTTTTTTAGAACGCTTTAAAACGAACAATTCCCTAATACATGATTGTTGCGCAACTTTAACCGTTTATGCAGCGCCCGCAAAGGAAGCTCTCGAAAGAAATAAATTTTCCTTGTTTTTGCAACATTTATCATTGATGCTCCGCTCCTTTTAATTATAGCGTGATGTTAGATAACCTATAGCCATCCTCGATAACTATTCAACACTAAAAGTTTTCCTGTAATTAGCGCGTTCAACCAACCAAAATTTCTTTAGCTTTATAATATTAGTAGATATATACCTACGTAGATCCAAGTGGGTAACAATTTAATTTCTTCGATATATTTGCATTAATCGCTAAAATAATCTACTTATGTTTTTCCAAAAAAGGGCTTACCTCGACAGCCTTTTTTTTTCGGATGGGAAATCATCAAATGACTCCTCCCGCTCTGGGCGGACCAGGAGGCAGTGTCATACTTTTACTGACTAAACCCATCCATGTTCCTTCATCGCCCTTTGTGTTCCGGGGCCACGGTATCTCGTTAGAACAGTCCTTCAACCCTGGCAGGCATCGGCCCTTGCGGACCCCTTCCTATTGCTGACTCTCTTTGAGGCGCGCGTCGAACACGAACGTGCCGTCGACACGGCCTGTCGTCATGAGACGGACGGACGGCGAGCTAGCCCATAGCCCACCGTCCACAGGCCCGCGCGTACGGTGGCCGGGGGCCACGTGGTGGCGTCTCCCGCGGCGGCCGGGACGTTTAGAGGTTCTCTCCCTCTCACGTTCCGCCACCTCCTTCATCCTTAGACGCTCGATGACAGTCATACTCCAGCTAGGTCGAAAGTTCTCATCAAAGGTGCAAGAAATTAGCCCAAACACGATTTTTCAATTATAAATGGGACCAACTTTGAGATGTACCTACGCTTTTTACAAACAAAAGGACCATGTACGGACTTCTCTGTAAAAGTTATCCGTGGTCATATATAAAAAAAATACGCGTCGAATTGAGAACTGCCTTCTTTTTGTTTCGTCGGTTAAAAAACCAATCTTGAGGCAACTTACACGTTTGCGGCGGTGACCTCTCGCGTCCGGCCCTGGTGCAAGCCCTGGTCCGGAGCGAGACGGAATGGGACGCCGTCACCTCCTTCTGCGAAGCAGTAATGCTAGAGAAGGAGGTGGCGGAACGTGAGAGGGAGAGATCCTCTCAGCGTCCCGGCCGCCGCGGCAGACGCCCCGGGCTTCCGGGGCAACCACGTGGCCCCCGGCCACCGTAGGCGCGGGCCTGTGGACGGTGGGCTATGGGCTAGCTCGCCGTCCGTCCGTCTCATGACGACAGGCCGTGTCGACGGCGCGTTCGTGTTCCACGCGTGCCTAAAAGAGAGTCAGCAAAAAGGAAGGGCCGATCCGCAAGGACATGTCTGCCGGGGTTGCGGGACTGTTCGAAAGAGATACCGTGGCCCCGGAACAAAAGGGCGATGAAGGAACATGGCTGGGTTTTAGTCAGTAAAAGTCTGACACTCCCTCCTGCTCCGCCCAGAGCAGGAGGAGTCATTTGATGATTTCCCATCCGAAAAAAAAAAAAACAAAAATAGGCAACTGACACGGGCGAGGGTCATTCAATTCAGAAAATGGAGTGAAATAAACAACGCCTATCTATCGACCAAAATGTTAAACTGCTAAAGTATATTACGTATGCTATAAATTTTTTTGAAAGCTGGTCAGTCGATTTAAAAGTTATGACTGTGGTGAGCACATTTTTAGTCATTGGTATCATTTTAGTTCAACAGATGTCGCTGCATGTATGTATCTTACATTTGATGATTAGTTCTTCTTGAAAACTTTAAGTTCATATATCTTTTGATAGAATTAACCGATTTCAATGAAACAAACACTAAATCATACCCCAAATTACACACAATTTTTATGTATAAACATTGTCAGCATTGAATTCGTAGATTTTACGTGATGTGCGCACAAACAAACAGACAAACAGACAAAAATTTCAAAAATGATGGAAATGGGTTCTGTTACTTATCTTTTCACACGCTGGCTATTTTTTGTTTCAATTTCTTCAATGTACAAAAATGACTTTTCTACAGATTTATTATATGTATAGATAATTGTATTTGCCATAATTTCATTAGAAATAACGCTTCAGTTTCCAATCGTGAAATTACATAAAATCATTTTCAATAATTTCATTGGTCATAATCCATCAAGTGTCATAATAATTTGAATCCATAAATTTGTTTGCTATATTTTTCATTTTCAATAATCTTCTTTTGGCAGACATTTCACATAGTCATTAAAAGGTTTTTTTCGTTCACCGTTAAAAGGCAGAAAATCAATCAATCAAAGCGTCAGTCATTATAAAACAGTTGATTATGAACACATGTGGTTGTTATTCTCCTGTAAGAAGCATGCAAACAAGCATACACCATGCATGCAGCAAGCATGAAGCAAGCATGCAGCAAGCATGCAGCATGCAAGCAACATGTAGCAGGCAAGCAACATGCAGCAGGCATGGTTTCTGGCATGGCTTCGGCGCTGCGGGGCTCTGGCGGTCCCACGCGAGCTTATCGTCGCAGATGTGTCTAACACTCACCACCGCAACTTCGGCTTGCTGCAGCCTCAGGAGGAAACTGCCCCACCATCAACCGATACTTAAAACCACAAGATTTCTTGCCGACACGAGCACCAAAAGTAGACTGAAAATTCCACCACCTGGCTCCCGTCATCTCCAGATTGACATTTTATAATTTAGAATGAATTTCTAGAACATAAAAAAAATAAAAAAATAAAAATAAATAAATATTGCTGGACATTACACACAGCGCCATCTAGTGCCACACTAAGCAACGCTTGTGTCGTGGACACCAGATAGTTGATATACTAAATAGATACTTTTTGTTTTGTAAATACATACTTAATATACATAAGATGTGTGAGACTGCACAAACAGACTCACGATGTCCGCGATTACGCGGAGCCCTAATTAAAATACTACTTGTCCAAACGACAAAGGGAAAACACCTATTAGATACACTTACCATCACGTTGGTACTGGTGATGTGACGTAGTCCCTGGTCACGTCGTATCTGGGTGGGGTGTAAGTGTAAATGTGCTTGTGTTGTGTATGTAAAGTCACGTAGATTCGACGGTAACCACAGGACGCCCCACAGCGCGTACCGTCGACTCCCTGGTCAAACCTTCAGATCACACACGTGGCACTTTTCATCAATGTCCAACTGAATTTTATCCCGGTTTGCTAACCCAATCGGGGATGTACAATAGTCCAGCACTGAATTTAGGAAGTTACAGGCGTCCAAATGACAAAGGCCGGCTACATAACCAACAAATTACTCGCGGTCACGACCCAAAGTGGCGAGATCTCTCAATTTTCACTCAATTATCAACAAAATATCAAACACCTATCAAGATGGTATCGGATTAACATTAACTCAAAGTTTCAATCAATAATTACACGAAAACAGCGTGCATCAAAAAAACGAAGACCACGGAAGCGTGATTCTTTTCAATCAAAATTGCACTGACAAGCAAAACGTCATCGCACTGACAACTGAAACGTCATCTGTCAAACGTCAAAAAGGTGCGTTCAGAAACTTGGTGGATGAAACATAATAAAAATAAAAGTTAATGAGATCGATGTATGTATTTTACTTGTGTGATGAAGAGAGCAAAAAAGCAACAGACTGTTGATCAGTTATTAAGATGAAATGCTTTCCAGAAAGTAGATGTCGCCATTTACGGAGCGCTTCTACGATGGCGCAAGCTTCCTTTTCAATTGATGATTGACGTCTTTCGGGTACAGATAATGAACGTGAAAAATAGGCTAAAGGTCGTTCATTTTGTGATAAAATAGCCCCGATTACAAATTCCGAGGCGTCTGTTTCGACCGTAAATGTAGCATTTTAATCAATCGTGTTAAGACTTAACTCTATTAATTCAGTTTTAAGAGCGTTGAAGTGAAAAATCGTTTCGTTAGTTAGTGGAAACCTGGTTACGTCAATCAAAGGCCTTATTTTATGTGAGAAATTCTTAACCCATGGACTATAGTGAGCAAATAACCCCAAAACTTTTTTTGAGGGACTTGGCATCTTTTGGAACACCGAACAGGTAAATCTAATAAAGGTTGAACCCTTGTTTTATCTGGTCTGATAGTCTGGTCGTTTATTGTGTGGCCTAAGAGATTAATTGTGTCTGTGCAGAAACTACATTTATCCTTATTTAAGGTACCTAAGTGCCGCAATAAATTTGATTGTCCTGATTTGGTTAAGAATCTATGTTACCTTGTTCCTCGAACAGTACATGTACGCGAGGTGCGCACAAGGCGCTTGTTTGCTACTAGCTGTTGTAAATCTAACGCTGGCTCGCGCGCACCCCTTCATCGCTTGGTTAAGACTTAAATAATGAGTTTACCGTAATCGACATACTTTTCCTCAGTAAAAACGTATTCAGGAAGCAAATCCGTACAATTCTTAAGGATCGTCAGTCGACCATTGTGATGTAATGTGTGTCTATATATAAGTGTATAATATGTATTGTGTGCCAACTAATGTAACTTTTTGTATATTGTGCATCGCGTAATGCTTATTGTAAAACTTATTATAGTAACTGTTATTTTAGTTTACTTCATAAACAGTTTACAGTCTCTCTAGTTGTATAATTATTTATAGTAATCTGTGGAAAACGTAGTGGGTAGCATATTTATAATAGTTTAGTATGTAATCCTTATTAGAAACCTGTAATATGTTACTGTTTGTTTTTCCTAAATAAATAAATAAATAAGTGTATATTTCTCAGCCGCCTGTAAGAAATCACGCAGGTTTCTATCGTGTTCTTCTTTTGTTCCTCCACAAACAGTGACGTTATCAAGGGATGCGTAAGTTCCTTTTAAAGGAGACAGTTTTTTTTAGGCCCTCTTCGATGTTGCATAAATATTATTTATATTACACCAAAAAAAAGTAACCATTTTATTATAGTCTAATACGAAAGATTACATAGAAACGAAACCGGAATCTTAAAATCATAATAAATAAGTTATATCAATGATATTTTTTTGCGAGTCAAGTCATTCCTGTTGTGGTCAATGTCATTTGACAGAAAATACGTAAACGCCGTTTTTTTCCGTTTACAAAAAAAAATTACGGTATCCATTGGTAATAATATCTGCTTTAAATACTTAATAGAAATAGAATATAACGTAATAAGAAATAATATTAAACTGTGAGCTTTTTAATGCTATTTTTTAGGGTTTCCGCTAAAATCTTTTAGATGGTGTAAAAAATCATCTTGGCACGGAACGTTGTAAATCCGTCTTTTTGGTGGTTGACAGACAACTTCATTTGACATTAAATGTCAAATGAAGTTGTCTGTCAACCACCAAAAAGTGGTACAGCTACTGAGCAACAGAGGGCGCTTATTGCAATTTATGTAATTGTATTCGCACATTGCGTTGAAATCTTACTGCACAATTGACACAATGACCAGCAGATACCTACCAATGACCAGCAGATACTTCTCTACTGAGAGTTGTTTGTTTGTCGATTTTTGCTATCGATATTTTTTCACCTTAAGTCGTAAATAATAAGTATCAAAAACGTAATTTTATTGTTCTGGTAATCATGTTATGTCGTTCAAGTGTTATTATGGAAATAAATGTTATTGGTACGCGTATATTTCTTTAAAATTACTTAAAAAAGCTATCAAAGATATACTCGCTCCGCGATACATGCTCAGCACCTGCACCGGTATCATTGTTGTCGGGACTGGGAACAAGTGCGTAGCACGTGCAGTGTTGCGCAGGACAAGCCGCTCCGAGCGAGTGGTGAAATTAATCGCCCGTCGCACTCGCACACTCGTTTATAGCCCAACTACAAAACTATCGGAACTACATACTCGCTTCTCGTTGCTTGCCAACGCATTTCTAGTTTCCAGCTCTACTCGCTTCTCGCTCATCGTTGGCGGTGGGACATCTGCCTAATGTCACATGTAATAGTGGGCGAGGCTATTGCCATCAACCGGGTACAAATCCAGACTCCGCGGCAGATATTGAGATATTCCTGATGGAAAAACCCAATAACACTTTACCCGACCTGGTGATCGAACCCATCATGCTCAACAGTCGCGTTTGTGGCCATTGGACCAACGAGGCAGTCTCAATATAATACAAATATTTAATTAATCTTACCAAGCGTTGTCGATAAGATTTATCGATAATTGATGCCATCCTAAACTGTAGCACCCCATCATAGGTGGTTACTAGTGGGATCTACCATGTAATAGCTGAATTATATAAAAAAATATATTTATATTTCTGTTTTTTCTATTCATAGCTAGATAGCTCTACTGACGTACGACATCAAAATTGGACGTAGTTATGCAAAATGGATCCAACCCACAAAACTCGTATTTTGAGTTAATGTCATAAATGGCATCTACACATCAACTTTCGTATATGCAAAAAATATCCAAGCCGCAAAGTAAGCTTTTTTTAATGAAAAACACAGATGCTATTGATACCAACAGAATATTAAGCATTTCCGTGGAGTTCAAATAGAACCATGAGCCATGGTAACCTAGATAACGGGTTTTAAAAGATCCAAACTACTTTGGATCTGTATAGTAAATCGATTTTTACCTATAAAACAGGGACCATGCCATTTGAATCTTTTTTGCAAATTAGTATTTTGGTAAAAATTATAAAATGCAAAAAGGAACCACAGCGCATGGTTCCGGAATAATTTAGAAAAGTATATTGTAAATTAGATTCATGCACTATGGTAACTTTTTGTATAAATAAATTCCTTTGTTTGAGGTATCCATGTTGCATGATTCCCAAAAAAATGATTCAAGTTATAGAACCATGATGTAAGGTTATTTTTTGACTAAAAGGAAAAATAATTTAGTGTAGATGGTCCGAATAAAACTTTAAATTAAAGCGTTTTAGAAAATCAAAATTATTGAAAATAAAAGGAAATTGATCGTTAAAAGTGCAAGTAAAATCGGTTTATCGATTATTTTTTCCATAGATCTTCTCATTCACATCACTAGTTTGTGTCGGAAATATTGCACACTTTCGTAAACCGCTAGTAGTTCGCGATGATACGCCGGCCATAAGACTTGTTGGGGATCCAGTTTTTTACTAAAGAAGGCGATGGGCTGCCATTCATCCTTGACGCGTTGCTGCAGACACGCACCTATTTGAGCGCTAGATGCGTCTGTGAAAAGACCCAAAGGTACACTGCATATGGGATGTGCTAGTAACGTAGCGTTGGCTAGGCTATCCCTTAAAGTATAGAATCTTTGCTCCAGATCTTGGGTCCACGGAACTGGTATAGCTCCTTTACCTTTTATTGCTGTTATTGCTTCGATCAAAGGTGCTTGAAGTTCTGCTGTATGGGGCAAAAAACGACGGTAATAGTTTATCATTCCGAGAAAACGGCGGAGACCGCTAACCGTTTTTGGCAGGATATACTCCCGCAGTTCCGTGGGAGGATGTGTACCTTCTGCGTTTATGGTGTAACCCAAGAATGTCACTTCTGATTTTCCCAAATTGCACTTTGAGGGATTTACTACCACCCCGTAGTCTTGTAACCGTTGAAATATTATCTGTAAGTGCCGAGCGTGGTCCGTGGTATTTTGCGAGTAGACCAAAATGTCATCTATATACGCGAAACAGAAATCCAGTCCCTGAACGACTTCATCAATAAATCGTTGGAACGTTTGACTTGCGTTCCTCAACCCGAAGGTCATATAGGGGAATTCAAACAAGCCAAATGGTGTTATAATGGCGGTTTTGCACACATCCTTTTCGTGGACTGGGATTTGTTGGTACGCTTTAACTAAATCTAGTGTGCTAAAAACAGTAGATCCCGCGAGGTTGTGGTTGAAGTCCCCTATATGCCGTACTGGATATCGGTCAGGAACAGTCCGATCATTTAGGGCGCGATAGTCCCCGCATGGACGCCAGGTGTTGTCCCGCTTTTGAGCTAGGTGCAAAGGAGATGACCACGGGCTTTTCGAAGGTCTTGCTGTTCCGCACTGCACCATCTCATGGAACTCCTTCCTTGCTATCTTAAGTTTTTCCGGCCCGAGACGGCGGGCGAGGACGACATGAAACCGGTTGTCCATCAGTCGTTTTTATGTGATGCACGGTACAGTGTTTCACAGTTCTAGGAAGCCCAGGTGGTCGCGTGATGCTGGGAAATTCTTTAAGGATGGTGTCGAAGGGTGAGCTACTTGTGATCCCTACTGCTTTGACACTGGCCTGATCAATGGATGCTATCGTGACATGGACCGAGAGGCCGGTTTTTCCGTCAATCAATCTTTTGTTCTTGCAGTCGGGAAGGAGATGATAATGGGCGAGAAAATCTGAGCCGATAATAGCTGTTTCGACGTCAGCAATAATGAATCGCCAGGTGAAGTCCCGGCGTAAACCTAGGTTGAGCGACAGTGTTGTCCCACCGTAAGTTTTGATAACGCTGTTATTAGCCGCGTTAAGACTGTAGCTATCTGGTCTAAGTCTGCTTTGAATAAGGCGGCGAGGGTAGCAACATCCGACCCCGTGTCTATGAAAAATTTGCATTTAGAATGGGCGTCTGTTATAAACAATCGGCGTCTAGATAGAGAGCAGTCAGCGGTCGTCGCTGTTACTGACCGCCTTGGGAGTTTTCCGCTTGTCTATTCCAGCTGCATGGTTCGTTGCATTTTTCTGCTTTGTCCTTGTAGACTCTATGATACCAACACAACTGAGGTTCGTTTCGCCCGCGAGAGTCACGTGATCTGGATCTATTCGAGCTGTTTGATCTGTTCGAGCTGTTTGATCTGTTAAAGTCCCTACCTCTTCCTGTCAAGGCTGCGACTTGCCTCGTTAGTTCTTCCAAGCAGGTGGTGAGGCTGAGCATTTCAGCTGAAGTTTGTATAGGGGCAGAAGTAGCAGAGGCAGCATAGACAGCTGGAGTTATTGGCACTGGAGTTACTTCAAGAATTTTGTCCGCTAGATCAGCGAGTTTATCCAACGGCAGATCCGCTTGTGCCGTAATAATTGCTTGAATGTGGCACGGTAAGCGACGCAACCACAATAAAATGGCCTTAATATTCTTGTAAGTGTTTTACTGCCTCAACCTATAACTAAACGATCCAACCGACATTTTTAATATTGTAAAAAAGAACCAAAGAGATTTTTACTGAAAATAAGTACATTTTATTCACATGAAATTTATTAAAATAATTATATCAGATAGAATATAAAATTACCCAATATTTGAGTGGAATTTCAAAACAAACTACAGTCTTGTTATTTTTATATATCAATTTTACTAAAACTCCAATTTTCTCAAAAGTAAGTTTTTGTGGCTGGATCCATTTTGCATAACTACGTCCAATTATTGTATGATATTAGTCCCAATGTCCGCTCTATGTATAGTATTTTTAAATCTCTTTGGTTGACGTTTTGATTTTCGAATTTCTCATCATTCCGGTTAGACATGGCTTAGCTAATACTACCACTGTAATCTAGAGATTATATGGAAGAAATCTATATACGTTTCATTTATATCTGCTACAATTTATGTGGGAGCCTGTTCTCCAAACAAAAAAAATTGTCACCTTTTCGTTTTCAATAATAAATTCTAAAGTACGCTGAAACGCGGCTACTCCGTTAGTGACGCCAAATGTGAAATGTGATGTGAATTCGTATAGCTTACCACAAGCTTCAAAAGCGGTGTACTTTTGTTCTTTTTTTAATATAGGGACCTGGTGGTACGCACTTTTTTAGATCGATTTGACTAAAGTATTTATATTTTGATACCTTCAAAATGATAAATTCATTTTTAAGTAATGGGTAAGCATCGAGCTCAGTGAATCTATTGATCGTCCTCGAATAATCGATCACTAGGCGTTTCCGATGATGGCCCCCAAAGTTTGAATATTTTGTCAGCTTCAGTGGGTTTCGCCAAAGTAACAATATTCGTAATTGCAACAATCGCACGCTCGATGTAGTCCTAACTACTTTGCCCGAGGGTGATATTGTCGTAAATGAGGAACGTGAGGAATGTTTGACATGCATAGACCCACAGCATCCGCCGCTACGAATAAGTTGGGTGCGGGCGACTGCTAGCCGTGGTAACCCTGTACCGCCGGCTTCCACCCTACCACGATGGAATTATAGGAAGGCGGACTTCCATTCTTTGTTCTTGGGACTTGCAGGGGTAGACTGGAGCGCCCTGTATGAAACGATTAATGCCGACGAAGCATATAAAATATTTTACAAATCATAAATATATTTTAAATATAGATTTTGCTAAAGTCTTCGAGTCCGCGTTGTGTTCAACTATCCACTCGCAAGTAGCCTCACAGCTCAACGACGTGCAGCATGGTTTCCGTGTTGGCCGTACCACGAATTCTAATTTAATGTGTTTTTTAAATCAGGCCACGACAGTTATGGACTCGGAGACTGGTGCCCAACTGGACGTCACTTACTTTGACTTCAGGAAGGCATTTGATAGTGTGGATAACGACATACTTTTGAGTAAATTTGCTAGGGCTGGATTTACCCCAGCCCTCCTAGAGTTCTTTACTAGCTACTTGGGCAACCCCAAACAAATAGTAGAATATGCAGGTTGCACCTCGGACTCGTATTTCATCCTTGCGGGTGTAAGTCAGGGTACAAATTTAGGACCGTTAGAATTTCTTATTATGATTAATGATCTTCCAGAAGTCATTAAAGACGCTAGCTGCTTGTTATTTGTTATATCTCAAGCTGTTCTTGTGGATCACAGACTAGTCACACTGTAGAATGCTCCAGCGAGACATCGATCGGGTGGTAGCGTGGAGTGAAGAGAATAAACTACTCTTCAATGTGACGAAGTGTAACGTAATGTCGTTCACGTGGGCAGTAGTACCCCGACGCCATGATTATTGCATGGGCGGTCACGTCATACCGCGGGTTGGGTTAGTACGAGATCTCGAGGTTACTTTCGCTGGGGATCTTTCATTTCGTGCTCATATAGTGCAGGCGTGCAAAAAAGCGTTTAAAAATCTTGGTTTTGTTTTGCGTGAAACCCGTGACTTCACTAATATGGCAGCAGTGAAAGCCCTTTACAATGCGTTGGTGCGAAGCAACTTGGAAAGTAGTGCTATCGTCTGGAATCCTTATGAAGTGAAGTATTCCCAGATGCTGGAAAAGATGCAGAACATTTTTATCAGATACCTGTACTGGAAACAGTTTGGTGTCTATCCTTTCTACCCACTTATGTATCCAACACTCTTTGTTATAGGGATGGTTGGGTACTATAAGTTGGAAGTAAGGCGCAACCTCGCCCTGGTAAAATATGTTTTTATGATTTTTCGTGGTATGCTGAATAATCCACAAATATTGGGATCGTTAGGATTGCTCGTTCTAGACAGGAGGCTACGGTTGGGACCGAGTGAGGGGCTTTTTAATGTTCCGGCAACCTATACAAACTTATTAAAGTTTGCACCATTGATTCTTGCAGTAAGAATACTTAATAAGTCTCTCGGCGTTTAGACATATTTTTTTGCTTTTTGGCGGAATTCCAGAGGGTGACACTTAGTTTGTTGTTCACTGTGTAATTTGTTTCTACCTGTAACGGGTCCAGTAACCCAGTAACGGGTCTGCCGTTACTTGAGACTGAATAATTACCAATTTATGACTACTTTTGTTAGCTTGGGTGTTACCTGTTAAAACAAATGTATGTGTTAATGAATCAAATAAATAAATTTTGCCGCTGGAAATTGTAGAGAGTAGAAGACTCAGGAGATCCTGTGAGTAAATAGTTTTTATAATTTTAAATTGCTGTGCTTTGTAATATTATTAATTAAATTAAGTGCATACGTTACAAGTGTACCAAATCGTCGGCTTATTGCAGAAAGTCATTAACTGACAAATTCACTATGCTGAGATAAACGGTATTTTAGTTCGAATTGGTTAGTGGTTATGTTGATTTGCCCATATTATCTATATATCTATATTCTATATACATATAATAAAACAGTAAAAAAACTGTGTCTGTACATTGAATATATCAAAAAAGAAATAATTGAGGGGGGTTTAGAAACAGTAATAGAGCACGAATCCAAAAAAAAAAATCTGTCTGTTTGTCTGTGTGGCTGTTTGTCTGTGGGTCTGTTTGTTTGTACACGCTAATCTTCGGAACTACTGGACGGATTTGAATGATTTTTTTTAAACAACATATAGGCTATAATTTATCTTGGAAACTTGAACACCTGATGCAGAACCGCAACCGACAAGCTAAACTATAAGAGATACAAAAATGGTACAACTCCAAGAACCCAGCTACACTAACATTTAGATAGGAATGACGTTTTAGCAAAAGTTGTTCAATCTGATGAGCACTCTCTGTTGACTAATAAAATCGAAGATCTGGAACACCTGATGTGGAACTCCAAGAGCCCAGCTACACTAACATATAATATATAGGAATGACATCTTAGCAAAAGTTGATCAATGTGATGAGCACTTCTGTTGATTTATAAAAATCGAAGATCTGGAACACCTGATGTGGAACTCCAAGAGCCCAGCTACACTAACATATTTATAGGAATGACGTTTTAGCAAAAATTTATGTTCAATCTGATGAGCACTCTTTGTTGATTTATAAAAATTGAAGATCTGGAACACCTGTTGTGGAACTCCGAGAGCCCAGCTACACCATAAAACATATAGGAATGACGTCTTAGCAAAAGTTGTTCGGTCTGATGGGCATTTCCTGTTGACTTATAAAAATCTAAGATCATAAACATCTGATGTGCAAATCAAAGCTATCACTAATTTCAATGTATAATTATAAAATAACATAAGCTGGGAGTACTTCCACGCGGTAAAGGTGGTAACAGTTTAGGACTGATTTTGGATGACGATGGTATATCATTGAAAAGGACATTGACCACAATCAGAGTCGCTTTATAGTAAAAGAGTATGGCCATAAAAATAAACTCATAAATTATAAAATATTTTTTTAACTTCTCTTAGTTCACTTGAACGAAATCGTATGTGGGGTTACTATTTTGTATTTTATTAGCTACAGTATTGGATTTTATTGCTTACTTTTTAAAATGGCGTATTTTGTTAAAATCAATGTTGCCAATTTATTAAAACCTGGGACATAATCCGTCACTCAGTTTAAAAAATAAATTCAACTATGACTTTATCCTCGTTATTTATATTTTTAATTAGCACAATTGAAATAACATATTTTCTTAGTTCACATCCTATAGATAATATTACTTTGCTAATTAAAAATCTTTCTTTAGTTGACAGTCAGAGTAATTTATATTGACTGTTGGTAACACTATCACAATGTGATATGTGAACTGTCTCTGTCTATTTGTCAAACAAACAAAACAACAACTTTTGTTTTCACCTGTGCATCGATAGTTGTTGAGTTTGTTGTGCTTATAAATAACCATAGACTTAGTAAATATAGACCAACAAAGCGTGCGAGGGAGAAGAAAATCCCTTATGAAAATATAACAAGATGAAAAAGGATCGCGAATCTAATATCACTGTGACCGGTTTTGAATGACAGGTCTGCACAAGTCGGCACGCGGGGAATCAACTTCTCAGTATTTTGGATTTTTAGCGTACATCGTGGTTTATTTTCAGTGAATACAGTTGTATTAAACAATGGTTACTTGTTCTGTGCGTGAATGTGGTGTTAATCATAGACATAAACCTGAAAATTGCACATTTCATAAGTAAATACTCAGGACGTAGTCACTGATAAGACGCGTTTATTTTTGGTTAAAATTTGCCTTTTACCTGTATAAAATATAAAATAATACCAATGTTTTTGTTTACTTTCATATTTTGTATAGCTAAAAGTCCATTTGTTGATAATTTACATGATTTTGGTGAATAGATTTTTCAGCAATCTATTTTACATGTACGCTAGGGATTGACTTAAATTTATCGATACTATCGATATTTTATCGTGAATGTTAACTATGAAAATAAGCATAGCTTACGTTTACCGTCTGTGAACTGAACCATTTTATCAGGAAAAAGTTTATTAACTTTTAACAAATAAACTTATTGTTTTGTAGAATTTGTACAACAGATTCCCTCTAGATACTATAATTCGAGGAAAATGGTTGGGATTCATTGGGCGCGTTGGTTGGAATCCAAAGACGTGATACAACTTTGTTTACAGATTGAAAATTTTATTCGTGAAAATAATGAAATTGTCAAGGTATTGGGAAATCTACAATTTGCCAAGCTGTACTTCCTATAATATATTAGAAGATAATTTCGGCTTATTTTCGAGTTTCAAGATCCAAAATTTGGACCAAGATATTTTAAGTGGTCGTAGATATTTAATAATGGAACACATTATAGAAATTTACTTTGACATTCGACTTAAACATGAATGTAAACTTAATAATTTAGGAAAGGAAACTGTAAGGAACCAGTTAAATAAGATTTTTCTGTTTAAAGGTCAGTATTGAGCGATTTTTAACTGACTTCCAAAAGGAGGAGGTTCTCAATTCGATTGTTTTTTTTTTTTTTTATGTATGTACCCCGATTACGCTGACATTTATGATCCGATTTACGGGATTTTTTTTAGTTTGATGCGGCATAGTTGCCATTTGGTCCCATAAAAATTTACCAGAGTTTGGTCCAGTAGTTTTCATTTTATGAACATTTTTACTTCAGTTGTGTGGTACAATTTCAAGTATGTTCACCGATTTTACGTCCATTTGTGGAGCGATTCTCAAAATTCATTTTTATTTGAAAGAGATCTCTCTCTCTATCTCTCTTTTTTTGTTCTTCTGAGATGGTCGCATTTAAATTTGGTGAAGATCTGATGCTGATCTTCGGAGATATACAATGGAACTCTGCAAAACTAGATGGTAAATCGGTCGTGATTGCTGCAATCGCTTAGATGTTTATTGTTTATACAATATCATGACGTAACAACAAGCCTGTATGCTCTGAGGGGTACGCAGATGTGTACAATACACCCAAATTTCGACAGTTTAGGTGCCTATTACCATGACATGTATTGTTAACAATGTAAAATAAATGCATAGCAAATATTTGTATAGGATATTACAACTAAAAATGGAAAAATAAAAAAACTTTTTTGAAAAAAAATAAAACCGACTTCTAAAAACACAAAAAAGTGAAAAATAACTTTAGCTTCAGAAGTCGGTGACAAAAAAACACTAAATGAATCAAACAAAGGTCAAAGGTCAGGTGAAGTTTTTTAATAAAATGTTGGCTGTTTTATTTTTTTAATGTATTACACTTTTTTAACATAATGTAAAAATCATAATCTGGACAAAGGCAGTCTATGGAACATCTTCCTCCAAGGGTCGAACTTCAACCACTTATCGATAGTCCTCCAAAGTAAAAGGTACATCGCTAACTAACGCACACACTGACAAATCAAAATTGGTCACGCTTTATCGAGCTGTCAGTTCGTCTATACGGCAGTATATACTAAGTCTATGTAAATAACTTATCATTGCGTACTGTTCGTGTCTTATGTCAATTCAAGTCATACTGTTGTAATGGGCTGCTGCTTTTAGTGGAAGGTTCGTTACAAAACTAACCTCAAAACTGAACAGAAAATCAAAGAACAACTAAAACCCCCACAAAATAAATGGATTTTTTTTTTTCCCTTAGAAAGTACGACATCACCCCTCTTTTATATTCAATTTATGCTATCATACAAAAAGTTTTGATGCGCAACGGCGGTCAGTAGAAAAATGGGCATTCTCCAAACTCCCTTTTATTTTTTTAACTATGCCTTCCGGCTTATTTTATTTCAGTGTTTAATTTCCTTATCCATTTATCTTCGTGGCACAGTAGCCTACCCGGTAACGAAGTGGAGCAGTCACTTAGATTTTAATAAAACTATAAGCCTAGAAAGAGGTCAAATCTTTCCCAATGTTCCAAAGGAGCTAAAAGATTAAGGATCATAAGATTCCAAGAATCTACAGAAGAGCGTCAGGAGAGACTTGATGCTGTTCGAGAACATCAGGCTTCAACTCGCTCCGTGGAAACCTCTTCGGATCGCGAAGCACGCCTGCGTTCTCAGCGTATTTACGCATCTACATCCAGGTCTCTAGAGACCAGTGAAGAATATGATGCGCGACTGACTGCTGATCGTGAACTTCACGCATTGTCTCGCGAGTCGGAGACGTTCACGGATAGAGAATTGCGCTTCGACATCAGACATATCAGATCTTCGATTTTGACGACCCCGTTGTCGCTTGCATAAGCAACAGGTTCCGCGTACGAAGTCGCGGGCAGAAGCTAGTCCTAAATATAATAACGGTGATGAAAAATTAAATATTTTCGATTTAACTTTGTTTTGTTTTCTAGTGGTCCCAAAATACCACTAAAATATATTTAGGAGGAATCCGGGACCGTGGTCCTGGTCCTGAAAGCCCCCCGACCCTTAATATGTATACTAATAAAAACAAGTGAGTATTGCTCGTTCTATATAGTTATGTATTTTTTAAAAACAAAAGTTAACATATGACTTCTGGCTCCAATAAGCCTGTTCGGTATGTGAATTAATTATTTTTCTTCGATTGCAAAAAAACAACGAAACTTAATCAAACGTTTATTTAAAAAAACCGGCCAAGAACGTGTCGGGCCACGCTCAGTGTAGGGTTCCGTAGTTTCCCGTCCGTCACAATAAGTGTTCCCACTTATGAGTTTAAAGGTGGCTATCCATTATGTAAAAATGCTTGCATATACGAATATACTACAAACTTAGTCCAGAAATTATTTTGTACAACTTTTTGTCTTTTTTGTACAAAAACTGTTGTTTCCATCAAGTTCAAAATGATTTTCAAGTATAAAATGCCTATGGCATTAAGTCCGCCTCTGTACTTTGTGCTTGAAGTGTTAAATAAATAAATAAATTTTCCTAGAAAGTCCATAAAGTTCTACTTTTCAGATTTTTTTCATATTTTCTAAACTTATGGTTCAAAAGTTAGAGGGGGGGGGGACACATTGTTTTTTACTTTTGGAGCGATTATTTCCGAAATTATTGACATTATCAAAAAATGATTTTAGGAAACCCCTATTCATTTTTAAATACCTTTCCAACAATATATCATACGTTAGGGTTGAAATTAAAAAAAAAATCACTTCCCACTTTACATATAGGGGGGCTACCCTAATAAAACATTTTTTCCCAAATTTTTATTTTACCACTTTGTTGGCGTAATTGATATACATATTGGTACCAATTTTCAGCTTTCTAGTGCTAACGGTCACAGAGATTAAGCGAGGACGGACAGACGGACGGACAGACATGAAGAAACTATAAGGGTTCCTAGTTGAATACGGAACCCTAAAAAGGGATAACCAGTATTTTAATGAACAAAACACTGCTAGTCATTAATACAAATTCAATTTTACATTTATAATGAATTCTTAGGTCTGTTTGATTCTTCTTGGTTTGTGGACTGTTTTAGGTCGTTTTGGAATAAGAGTCCCAGCTTGGCACAGTCAAAACTAATTTAATCACAAAATTTACACGGACTCAACGTCTTAGCACGGTAATATTATGATACAGTAGTGTGACTCGGCCGCATGATAGAAATAAATGCCTACAGCCGCGCGTTACGTAAACATGCGTTAGGGCTGCCCGTCTCCAGCATTTTAATTACATTTGCCTACTTTCTGTTTCTATTTAGTTTTGTGATTGTAAATATCCTTTTTATATAAATAAATTAAATACTTTGTATATTGAATAGGAAGTGTTCAATAAAAATGCGTGTTGTTTTTTTATTGGTAGATTTAATTAAAAAAACATGTTTTTGTTCGAAAAACAAATCGGGCTTATAAATTTGCGACCGAAAAATATTTGCGCCTCGACTGAGTCGTACGAAATGCTTTATTGGTAAATTTTAAAGTATAGGCACCGAAGTTTTAACACAAGCGTAAGTAGGTAGGTACCTACCGTATCATGATTCATTCAGAACCGCATATAACTAACTATCTATTTCACTCGTCTCAATAACTTTCCGTTACTCTATTCGCTTTATTTATTCATCCAAACACCTTTTTTTTCGTGAGATAAAAGGAAATACTTATCCATTAAAAAGACACACATTATGTACCTACCTACTAGTAAGTAAAATTATTTTATAGTCTTACCTTTCAGAGTTTCCAGGTAATTTAAAAAAACTTATGTCTGGATGCGTTATTGACGAATTCATACAACCAAAAACAGCACAATATTTCCTACTCGTCATATTAACTGATTTTTAGAGAAAAAATCGCGCAGTTATTGTTAAAAAAACAACACACCGTCCGTTCGACACTGCGGTACAGCCGTGACTGTCTGCGCCCCAAGTGCACCCTTAGATCGAGGCGCGTAGGTATAGCTCGCGTTTCGTCCGTTTCTATGAAGTCGGAATACTGTATCATAATACTACTGTGGTCTTAGTTTTCGCAGCGTATTAGGAACAACAGTGAACGATACAGAGACAAAAAAAGCTCTTCAATACAGAGTAAAAATATAAAAATATCATAGACAACTTGTGTTGCTAGCAACATACTGCCGGCCAGAAAAATTACAATAAACACAAAGTAAGGTTCATTTTAAATGATCAAGAATATTACAATTGTTTTCCATTAATCATGACAATGTTCTATGTTCTGTGACATAATATAATTACTACAGCAAAATGTTTTCTTATTTACTATAATTATATATGTAATTAATTTGATACAACATGAAGTACCTATTATTGGTAAGTAGTTACATACAGTAGCCTACTTATAAAGAATAAACCGCATTTTCGATTAAGCTATACATTTTATGAAGTTAACAACTTAGTTATAATTATGTAAACGAATCTGTGCGCCTTTATATACTTAAACTAAATATTTTAAAACAATATCTTAGATATTTAATTTTTGACATGCTTATCTTAAACTGGCTTAACTTATGTGACTGTTTGTGTCACCAAGAAAGGTTGCTGGAGAGCAATTACAACATGTAGCCTAACACTTATTTAACAAAAAAGTTTTAGTATCAAAAATTATAATGATAGGAACTTATGATCTAGTTATCTATAGGTAATACACTTATGCACTGCAGTGACCTTGTGTACAACTTTCCATCAGCTGTCTTAAGCTGAAAGGCTCTAACTTTCCCGTCCTTTCCGGGAAAAACTTTCACAACCCGTGCCATGAGCCACACCAATGGTGGAGCATTCGGCTCCCGCATGAGTACTAAAGCACCTACGGTTAAATTAGACGTAGCATGACACCACTTATTTCTATTTTGTAAAGTGTTTAAATAATATTTGTACCAAGCATTCCAAAACCTTTGCTTTAATTGAATACTTTTCTGCCAAAATGAAACCCTATTGACATTAGTTTCTGAAATGTTTGTTTCTGGATACATTGTTAAGGCTGATCCTATTAAAAAATGCCCCGGAGTAAGATAGCAGTAGTCGTTTACATCCTGAGAGAGAGGCAACATTGGGCGCGAGTTAAGGACCGCCTCAATTTGACATAACACGGTACTTAATTGTTCATACGTTAATTGAGCATCTAATATGATTCGTTTTAAATGGAATTTCATGCCTTTCACCGACGCCTCCGCAAGTCCAGCGAATACTGGGCTGTAACTTGGTGCGAAATGAAACTTTATGCCTTGCTTAGCTGCATAAGTTTGCACAGGCGTCTGATGATTGGCAGAATTTAATAAATTGTACAGCTCAGCTAGCTGAGTCCTTGCCCCACGGAAACATCCGCCACTGTCACAATAGACGTCGCTGGGCAAGCCACGTCTGCTTATAAATCGTTTAAAGCTCGCCAAAAAAGCCTCAGTGGAAATGTCTGAAGTTAATTCTAAATGAATTGCTTTGGTGACAAAGCAAACATATACACACACATAGCCCTTCGAGATTATGGCGTTCCGGATTCTTGAATTTTTAACTTTGACTGACCCAGCGAAGTCGATGCCTATCTTTTGGAATGGTCGGCATGCAGTTACTCTGTCCTGAGGCAAGGACCCCATTAGCTGCTTCGCTGCACCAGCTTTCATCCTGAAACATATCAAGCATTTGTGAGTAATTTTTTTAACCTGTCTTATCCCATTTATTAACCAATATTTTTGGTTCAAATTAGCTAATATTGATTTCGGCCCAGCATGTAATAGCCTAATATGCTCATTTAATATTATTAGACCAGTTATTCTAGATGTCTTGGGCAAAATGATAGGGTGTTTCTGAGATAGCGGTATATCAGAGTTATCTAATCGCCCACCTACCCTAAGCAATCCCTTCTCGTCTATGAAAGGATGTAGAGATTTCAGTGGTCCTTGCACACAGTCGCCTTTACGCAATAATTGCAAATCATCTTTAAAATGAATTGCTTGCTCGTACTTTATTATAGTGTGCAAGCCTTGCTCCAACTCATCAGAACTAAGCACCTTATTTGTATATTTTGTACCACTTCTCACATTATGACAGAACCTAAAAACGTATCCTAGAACCCGTATCATCTTTTCTATATCGGAATACCTTTCTATCAAATTTTGAAGAAATTCGTGTGAGTTGACAGTGGTAAGTACTACTTTATCATCAGCCTTATTTTTCATCTCGGGTAACTCAACAGGTAAGTCTAATTTTTCATTTTTATTAAAGTCATATTTACCTTGCAGAAACTTTGGCCCCTTCCACCAGAGGTCGCTAGTCGAAAGCTCCTGTGGGGATTACCCCACAGGAGCTTTCGACTAGCGACACAGCTACATTATTAGTAGGGGTATTAACCCCTACTAATAATGTATTAACCCCTACTAATAATGTCAGCAGGATTATCTACCGATGGTACATAAAACCATGAGGAGCTCGTGGCTAAATAATAACAGCCGCTCGGGTCGATCTTTAGGTTAAGCCGTGCTTGCCTAGGTTGGTCTGTGGATGGGTGACCACACTGACCACCCATTACATACCGAGTTTCCTCCGTGCCTCGGAAAGCACGTTAAGCCGTTGGTCCCGGCTGTCATTTGTAGATCTTTGACAGTTGTTAGGTAGTCAGAGGCCCACTAAGTCTGACAACCAGTTTTACCAAGGGGTATCGTATTACCCGGTACTAACTGGGTTGTGGAGGTCAGATAGGCAGTCGCTCCATGTAAAATACTGGTATTCAGCTGCATCCGGTAAAACTGGAAGCCGACCCCAATATAGTTGGGAAAAGGCTAGGCAGATGATGATGATGGTACATAAGACCATGCCCATTTGCTAGTTTTTTGCTGAATTACATACACTCTGTTTGAGACATATGCTTGTAGTTTGGTAGCATGAGTATTTATCCAAGCTAAAGTTATTTTTGGATCCGTAAACAAATAGATTCAATCAATCTTCATGGCCTTGGACAAGGTGCCATGCACCCTTTCCATGAATGAAAATAAAAGCAAGGCAGCATTGAGTTCTAATCGTGGGATGCTTTGAGGTTTTGAGAGTGGATTAACTCGCGACTTAGAACAGAGTAAGTATAACTCAGGCATACCTGTTTTGTCGACGACACGTAGATAGATACAGCAACCGTACCCCGTTGTACTTGACGCGTCGGCGAAACCTATCAGCTGCACTTCAGCAGCATCAGCTGTTGGAATGTGTCGATCTAAATAGATTGGTTGCATAGGAGCTAGACCTTTGGAAAACTCCAACCATTCATCGGCCAAATTGTCAGGCAAGGAAGCATCCCACCCTATAGTAAGCGACCACAACCTCTGCATAAAACTCTTTGCTTTTATGATAACAGGCCCAGCAAATCCCATCGGATCATAGAATCTAGCTATGTAACTTAGCACTTCCCTTTTTGTGATTTGGTTGTTATTGAAAGCTGTAGGACTGCTGATTATGAAACAGTCTTTTTAAATATCAAATGTAACTCCTAAAGCTTTCATGCTTAAATTATCTTGCAGCAAATCAAGCTCAGTGAATTGTTGGTCTCTTTCAGGTATATCTTACAGAACCCCAGGTGTATTAGAAGCCCATTTGTGCAGACCAAAGCTTGCATAACCTAGCATTTCACGCAATTAATTTTTCGCATTAAATAATGTATTTAAATCGGCACATGCATATAATATGTCATCGACATATTATATGCAATAATTATATGCAATTTTTAATTATGTACGAAGCTAAAGGAAAGTCGTGCTCATATCTATTTGCAAGCTCCAACAAACAGCGTGTTGCCAAGTAAGTCGATGACTTAACGCCATACGTCACAGTATCAAGCCGCATGCATTTTACAGCTTGATTAGGGTTCTCACGCCATAAAATATTCTGGAGTGAAGTGTGTTCCGTGTTTACCAATATATTGCGGAACATTTTTTTGATATCAGCATTTAATGTATATTTTCCCGTTCTGAACAGCAAGACAATATCAAATTTTAGGCTACATGGAAAGGCGAGTTTTATCACTGGAAACTTCATCAGAGGTACCTGCACAAGCTGATGTGAAGCAAAAGCCTGGCACAACAGGAAAATCCAAGGTAGCATTGGCAGCTGCAGCGAAGGGCTCAACTGAATGTCTATTCTGTAAGTGTTCCGACCATAAATTATTTTCTTGCAACAAATTTAAATTGCAGACTTCTAAAGAAAGAATTTCCTTTGCTAATGATAAAAAATTATGCACTATTTGTTTGAATCCACATAATGGAAAATGCAAATTTCATTTTAAGTGCTCAACATGTAAAAAGAGCCATCACACACTCTTGCATCCCGAAGAAAGTAACACTGCAGATCCAGTAGTGCTCATATCTGGCCGCTCCTCTCAACATAATAATGTTTTGATTCCAACAGCTCGTGTAAAAACATTTGCCAAAGATGGAAGGGAAGTGCACATCAAGTGCATATTAGACACTGGCTCACAGGTGTCTCTTATCACTACAAAAGCTATTAAAGTTCTGCAATACACACCTGAGCGAGTAGACATAAACCTTATGGGTGTGACAGAGAGCAAAAATAAAATCAGCTATTGTATTCCATTAAATATTCATTCCCTTACATCTGATTTTAAGACATTAATTAACTGTCATGTAGTAGAAAAAATAACCTGTTCATTGCCACAGATACCAATAGACATAGAGGGCCTTAAGCTACCCCCTGGTATCACTCTAGCAGATCCAAGCTTCAACGAGCCATCTGAGATTAATATGCTCATTGGGTGTGATGTGTTTTTTCAGCTGCTCCTGCCGACTGATGCAGAGAACTCAAATGCCTGCAGTAACTACTCTTTATCTTCATTGCATCCATCATCTCCGTGCATCTTGCATACCAAGCTTGGCCATGTCATCGCTGGAGCATTCGAGTCAAGCATCATAAAGAAACAGGTTGTATCACTTTTATGCACTACATGTAACTCTGATGTCAGCGAAAATATTAAAAAATTTTGGGAAGTGGAGCGTGTTCCAGAAATACTAATAGAGGGGGATTCAGAGCATGATTTAGCTGAAAAGGTTTTTGTTAAATCAGTGAAGCTTGAGAATAGGAAGTTCCAAGTGGATCTACCATTAAAATTAGAAAAAGAAAATATTAATGAAACATTGGGAAATTCATTTGACTTAGTTTTACATAGATTTTATAGTCTAGAAAGGAGACTGCACAAGAATGTAAATTTATTAACAGATTATCAAAAATTTATAGACGAATATAATAGAGCTTGGTCATGGACACTATGTAGACCTTGCTTCATACAATTTCAGTGATGACCCAATTTATTTTATGCCGCATCATGCTGTAATAAATGAACACAGTAAAAGCACACGAACAAGGGTAGTGTATGATGCCTCTATGAAAACGACTAATAAGGTCTCATATATCTATATTTTGCTAAATGGGCCAATGGTTCAGAAATAAATATTTGATATTGTCTTGCTGTTCAGAACGGGAAAATATACATTAAATGCTGATATCAAAAAAAGCTCTTCAATACAGAGTAAAAATATAAAAATATCATAGACAACTTGTGTTGCTAGCAACAAGGTCTTCACTGAGGGGAGGAAAAATAAAAACAAAAATTTAATTTTATTATTTTGTTTTATTGAAAGTATCACTTATGGCACATTGCCTGCAATTAACGTTATAAAATCTACGTATAATATTTGCCACACTACCAGGCTTTCAACGAATTATAAACCTTATTTTAACAAAAATATTACACTCTAAAGTGGAAAACACATGAAATTTTGTTTTTTTTTAGGGTTCCGTACCCAAAGGGTAAAAACGGAACCCTATTACTAAGACTTCGCTGTCTGTCCGTCTGTCCGTCTGTCTGTCACCAGGCTGTATCTCATGAACCGTGACAGCTACACAGTTGAAATTTTCACAGATGATGTATTCTATTGCCGCTATAACAACAAATACTAAAAACAGAATAAAATTAATATTTAAGGGGGGCTCCCATACAACAAACGTGATTTTTTGCCGTTTTATCTAATGTATACTTAGATAATGGTACGGAACCCTTCGTGCGCGAGTCCGACTCGCACTTGGCCGGTTTTTTTTTGTAATGGAGGACAGTCCTTCGCTATCCAGGATGTATCCGGCGTATCCAAAGGAATAGCGAACAGGTACGGATAGAGCGTGGTATCTTTCAGGACGATAGTTTGAGTACATTTTGGTTCTGTTTAGCTTCGAACCCTATAAGCACGCTTCTGAAGGATTCAGGTCTGGGCTATCGGTTGAGAAAAGGTGGTCAAGTTCTAACTCACCTTCTTTACATAGATGATCTGAACACTTCCCTCCGCGCACTTGTTCGGTTTGGATGCGATCTATTTCGTTGTCGATTTTAATTACGATTTTCGTGTTCCGTGATCAATTCCCGGCTCGTGAGTTGTTTCTAGTTGTGTGCTATTGTGCTAAGTGCTGGTATCGTAAGTTTTGACGTGACAACGTCTTATAAATTGGTTTGCCGGGTGACACTTCAAGAAACTGCGTTACGCTCCGCTCACGTTATGCGCTCACAATGAGAGCGAGTGAGAGGCACGCGTCTCTTCCACTTGGGCATGGTTAGCCCGCCTAAGAGCGAGAGAGACAGACATAAAAAGTGAAAGGCACGCGTCCCTTCCACTCGAGCACAGTTAGCCCGCCTAAGAGCGAGAGAGACAGAGCGAGAGAGAGAGAGTGAGAGAGATAGGCATTTAAATTATATACCGACTTGCGTGGCGTGTAAACGTTTTAAAAAACCATTTGACCATCGTTGCGGGTCTCCATCCAGAGTGTACCAGTTACAAACTTAAGCTCGAACAGTTAATTCTCAACACCAACTACTAAAATAATGGATAGTTTAACTATAGGACAATTAAATCTTCACAACGATAGGGTGGCAACCTCTGAATTAGACAAATTAATTATCGATTATAACTTAGACATAGTACTTGTTCAAGAACAATACCAGAACGCTCACTTACGTCACAAAGTAGTTCAGCTGGACAGCAAAGCACGAGCCGGAATTTACGTGGCGCGTTCTTCTAACTTTACAGTAACATCTTTGTGTAATCTCATGACGCCCCACTGTGCCGTTGCGGAAGTCTCATCAGCTTCTTTTAAAGTTTACGTTGTGAGCTGTTACTTTCAATACTCAGACCCTGTTGCACCTCATATACATAACCTCTGTCACGTCTTACAGTCACTCGCGGGCTGTAAAGTTATCGTTGGCGCTGATGTTAACGCGTCATCGTCTCTGTGGTATGGCAAAGTTAGGTCAACGGATTTCGACCGACGTTGTGCTGTTGAAGATTTTATAGCTGAAATGAACCTATCAATTCATAATACCCCTGATGCACCACCTACTTTTTGCAGCCCAATGGGCGAATCTTGTATTGACGTCACATTTTCTAGTGCAGACGTACGATTGGATAGGTGGCGTGTCCTACCAGATGCGTCTTGTAGTGATCATCGCCTGATCGTGTACGAATTTGTTCCGAGGTCTACTCAAGGTCCATCTCATATCACTGGTAATTTTAGATATAAAAGTAAAGGCGCGAATTGGGAATTCTTTGGTTTGCTTTTTGCGTGTCACGCCAAGGACTTCACTCGTGATTGGCTGTCAGCTGAAGAAAGTGCTGAAATTATGTCAGACACCTTCACTTACTGTGCTGACATCGCCATTGGTCGCGCATCTATGACCATAATCCATAGATGTGATTGGTGGTGTGACTACTTAATTGAGCAACGTAAAAGCTATCGCCGACCGCGCAGACATTTAAACAAGCTTAAAAAACAAAAGGTCACCGGAGACCCACTTAACTTTGCTTTAAATGCATTTAGAGTTGCCAAGTCCCGCTACAGAGCATCAGTGGAAAAATCTAAGGGTAACTTACTGCGGAAAATAGTAGAAAAATTAGATAAAGAAGGTCCGTGGTCTCCTTTGTATCACGAGTTCAAAGCTAATCGATCAGTCGACCTGGCGTTTGTCCCGAACATTAAAGTAAATAATAAACACACCACCGGTATTGAGGAAACAACCGAAGTTCTATTAAATAGTCTGATACCTGATGATTCGCCGGTAAATGACAATGACTACCATCAACAGATCAGAGCGTGGGCTGCTGTGCCACCTGAATCACCAACGTCAGATCTTCCATCCATTGACGAATTCATTAATATTGTCAGGAAACTGCCTCTTAAAACATCGTCAGGTGAAGACAAAATATCAAATCGGATGATAATAGAAGCGTGTAAAACAGCGGGTGACGCCATTTTATCTGTTTTCAACCGATGTATTGCGGACGGCGTTTTTCCTCGTGTATGGCGACGTGGCTTTATACGAATAATTCCAAAAAAGTGGTGATAAGCGACCGGACGACCCTAAGTCTTACAGGCCCATTACCCTACTGCCATCTTTAGGAAAACTCCTGGAGCGCCTTATCGTTTCACGTTTGCTGCCAGACGGACCAAAGTTTCATAACAACCAATTCGGTTTCACCGTGGGCAAATCTACCGTAGACGCGGCACTTTCTGTTAGAAAAATTGTTAATAACTCGGAACACAAGTACGTGGTTGGAATCTTTTTAGATATTTACGGGGCTTTTGATAACGCATGGTGGCCGATGCTACTACTTAAAATGAAGAATCGCGGCTGCTATAAAAACATATATAATCTTGTTTATTCATATTTTTTAAATGGTTCCGCGAAACTCAAGCTCGGACATCATTCTATGTCAAAGTCTCTTACCATGGGATGTCCTCAGGGCTCGGTAATCGCTCCGTATCTGTGGAATTTAGGTTTCGATGATTTTCTCGCGATTACCCTTCCACCAGGCTGTTCACTAACCGGTTACGCGGACGACGGCCTGCTGCTCATTCAGTCGAGTACTCGGGCTGGACTCGAGAATTTAGCTGACACTTGCCTACGATTAATATCTCAGTGGGGCGATCGAAACCGTCTGACCTTTGCACCGCAAAAAACTTATCAACTAATTTTAAAGGGTAATCTTAAATCGTGGCCTAGTATTAAATTTAATAACGTTCCCGTGAAAAGAAAGCAGTCCGTGTGCTACCTTGGTTTGGTCTTAGAGAGGAATTTCTCATTCATAGATCATATAAAAACTGTCGGTGAAAAAGCTAAAAAGAACTTTTATGCCTTAACGAGAATATCCAAATCTACGTGGGGTCTATCATTTCTAACTTTAAAGACCATTTATGGGGCTACTAATTTGGGGTGTATGTACTACGGGGCACCTGTATGGGCCGATAGGGCCACCATAGGAGCGGTACGACGTAAATTGCTTCAAAGCCAGCGTTTGGCTTTGATATTCTTGTGCAAAGCGTATAGGACGGTTAGTACTGAAGCCTTACCAGTACTTGCAGGCGTACTTCCAGTCGATCTTGAAGTGCAGCGACGGGCTGCTATGTACTATAATGCGCGTGAGACCACGGACGCAGACTTTTTAACCCTACGTGACCGTGCTAAGATTTCAAGATTATTCAAACCACAGACCGACGCCTGGGAGGAACTTTTGTCTGAATGGCAATGTAGGTGGGATAATTCCATCAAAGGCAGACACCTCCACCAGTTCTTTCCATCAGTTCGTGAACGGCTGGCCAGGACATGGCTGGAGGTTGATCACTGTGTTGCCCAATTTCTCACCGGTCATGGTAACTTTAAGAGTAAATTATTTTCCTTCAAGCTTGTTGACTCGCCTTTTTGTCAATGTTCCACATCTGACTGCGAATATGAACAATCAGCACATCACATTTTATGGGAGTGCAGTCTTTGGCAGAATGAACGCAATATTATGTTGGATAGTGTACAGGTTACATCCGGAGTTATTTACTACACAGACCTTGTGGAAACTAGAACAAATTTCCGTGCGTTCAAGCGTTTTTGTCATACCTATTATTGGAATCAAATATAACAGCTCACAACTTAGGACCCATTAATGTTAATATTTTTATCCGTGGTGCTAGGCAACTGGGCCTATCCCAGTTGTAAACGTCCCTTTGTGCCTTTTGGCCTTGTTCCGTTCTGTCTCCTGCTGATATGGAGGGAAGTGGAAATTACGGTTTTTTCCTACTCCTCCGCTTTACTTTTCTGATTAATTTCGTTGCGGGATCCAAGACAGTTAAATTCATTCTCTGGGACTTCGTCGAGCTTCATTGTCTCGGCGCTTTTCTGGTGGTCGCCACTGTTGATTCTGGCTTTCAGGAGTTACAGTGGTTTGGGAATAGTGTGGCGGGCTTGTCCCTAAAAAAAAAAAAAAAAGATGATCTGAAACTCTTTGTTCCCAACGATTTACAATTTCAGTAGCGCCATCAGGGTGGAATTTGTGTGGACAAATTTGCGGTCATACATGTTAAGCGATGGGAGATTGTGGAATTTGTACAGCTCTCGGATTCCATAAATCTTAGATCCCTCTCAGCAACCGAAACGTACAAGTATTTAGGTATATCGGAAGCGCTAAGCGTCAATGTTGTTGACATGAAGCTATCGTTCAAGGAACGTTTCGGTCGCTTTAGCCGCCTGAGGAAATGATTTTAATAGTTTTTATCAGGCGCAAATAAGGTGCGCGCTCTCAACGGTTGGGTAATGCCGCTTTTGATGACTCTTTCGGCATATTCAAATGAACTCAAACAGAACTAGACGCCTTGGATAGGAGGGTCCGTATATTGTTGACGACATCATCCACGTTCAACGGTTATGTGACTGTATATCCCACGGAGATGTGGGGGTAGAGCTTCTTTGAATTCTAAGACTCTCTATAATCGTGAAATATGCAGTTTCAGGGAATGTTTCCTAGAAGTTGACGTGGGGCGCATCGAAATTCTGTCGCGGTAGACAAGGACCTCACCCGTCTCTCCTTGGCTAAAGAGAACTGACGCAAACTTGAGAGCTTGAAACTAACGACCGCAGGGAAGCATGGCAGAGAAAAGAGCTTCACGGACGTTTTTCCGGGCCCTGCATGGACCCTATGTGCATAGCCTTGTAGAATTGGAAGTGCCGTACTACAGGTATGTGTTCAACCACTAGTTCTCGAAAATGGCAATATCACATTGAACTGGGATCAATCCATCATCACTGACAGGGCTATTGTAGCCAATAAGCCTCATAAAGTGGTGGTGGATCGATCAGAGCGGCGCGAAATGATTGTTGAATAAAGGTCCTGCGTGTCGTAAAAGCCAACAAATATATAAAACAATCAAGTATTTTGGCTTGCGAGGTTGTCGGCCATGTGGGATGTGGACTTGGCGATCATTGTGCCCATAGTCATATCGGCCAATGGCTTAATTGCCAAAAGCTTCGATGAATACCTGCGGAGACTCTCGTTAGGCAGCTGGATCAAGGGCTTTAGGTTCCTTTCTGTGGAGCCCTGACTGCCGGCCGGTAGCTTGAACCCTTTTCCCGATACAGGTGGACTACAATTTTATTATGTTTGTAATTGCTTTTTATAGTGTTTTATTTAAGACTAGCTGACCCGCGCAACTTCGTCTGCGTCACATGAGAGAGAGAGGGTTAGAGAGAGTGGAGTCAACCTTGAAAGATAGACATAATGCTATCGTGGTTTTTTTTAGAACGCTTTAAAACGAACAATTCCCTAATACATGATTGTTGCGCAACTTTAACCGTTTATGCAGCGCCCGCAAAGGAAGCTCTCGAAAGAAATAAATTTTCCTTGTTTTTGCAACATTTATCATTGATGCTCCGCTCCTTTTAATTATAGCGTGATGTTAGATAACTTATAGCCATACTCGATAACTATTCAACACTAAAAGTTTTCCTGTAATTAGCGCGTTCAACCAACCAAAATCTCTTTAGCTTTATAATATATACCTACGTAGATCCAAGTGGGTAACAATTTAATTTCTTCGATATATTTGCATTAATCGCTAAAATAATCTACTTATGTTTTTCCAAAAAAGGGCTTACCTCGACAGCCTTTTTTTTTCGGATGGGAAATCATCAAATGACTCCTCCCGCTCTGGGCGGACCAGGAGGCAGTGTCGTACTTTTACTGACTAAACCCATCCGAACCCGAACACGAACGTGCCGTTGACACGGCCTGTCGTCATGAGACAGACGGACGGCGAGCTAGCCCATAGCCCACCGTCCACAGGCCCGCGCGTACGATGGCCGGGGGCCACGTGGTGGCCCCGGACGCCCGGGGCGTCTCCCGCGGCGGCCGGGACGTTTAGAGGTTCTCTCCCTCTCACGTTCCGCCACCTCCTTCATCCTTAGACACTCGATGACAGTCATACTCCAGCTAGGTCTAAAGTTCTCATCAAAGGTGCAAGAAATTAGCCCAAACACGATTTTTCAATTATAAATGGAACCAACTTTGAGATGTACCTACGCTTTTTACAAACAAAAGGACCATGTACGGACTTCGCTGTAAAAGTTATCCGTGGTCATATATAAAAAAAATACGCGTCGAATTGAGAACTGCCTTCTTTTTGTTTCGTCGGTTAAAAAACCAATCTTGAGGCAATTTACACGTTTGCGGCGGCGACCTCTCGCGTCCGGCCCTGGTGCAAGCCATGGTCCGGAGCGAGACGGAATGGGACGCCGTCACCTCCTTCTGCGAAGCAGTAATGCTAGAGAAGGAGGTGGCGGAACGTGAGAGGGAGAGAACCTCTCAACGTCCCGGCCGCCGCGGCAGACGCCCCGGGCTTCCGGGGCAACCACGTGGCCCCCGGCCACCGTAAGCGCGGGCCTGTGGACGGTGGGCTATGGGCTAGCTCGCCGTCCGTCCGTCTCATGACGACAGGCCGTGTCGACGGCGCGTTCGTGTTCCACGCGCGCCTAAAAGAGAGTCAGCAAAAAGGAAGGGCCGATCCGCAAGGACCGATGTCTGCCGGGATTGCGGGACTGTTCGAAAGAGATACCGTGGCCCCGGAACAAAAGGGCGATGAAGGAACATGGTGTAACAAATCTACTTGCTCCTATTTAAAATAAATGGATAAGCAGACTTGTTCAATTAAATTTTAATAGAGGGGAAAGATAAAAAAATACAGCTAGTTATAAAAAACTACCTAGCACGCACTCAGTTTTAAAGTTTATGCATTTAGATGGACAATAATGAGTTTACCACACTGTAAGAACGGAATCAGGCGTCAGGGTAGCAGGTCGATACCGGAGTAACCTTGAAGTTGAGCTCTGAAGCAGTAGAAACGGCGGCAGCGCAGATCTCAGAGTTCACCAGGACAGCTCAGCAGCCAGACAGTGCAGAACTCAGGGCCAGACGTAGGACAGCCCTGCGAGACCAGTAGACGGACAGGCACGTAGTTAGCCTCCGAACATCGGGAGTAGAAGTCCCAGGAGAAACTTTCGTTGGATCCCCTGGGCAGTTTAAGAATCTCACCGCCAAAACCAAGCTGCTCTCTGATACTCCTCAAATCAGATTCCAGAGTAGACTCTTCAGCCGTCCGTCAGCTCGTTTCTCCCCAAAGTAGTCTTCTTCTTTCAAATCTTAGTTTTCTTAGTGTGGCCATCATCTCAACTGACAAGTGTAGTCGGCCAGGACATATACATGAGTGCGTAAAGAATTTTATAAATATAATCATTTAATATTAAGTTATTAAACAATCGTAATAATTTATAAAATACATTGGCTAAGCATATTGATAAAAATAATTTAAATTATACAAACCAAAAAGAGAAATCATAGAGCTAGACCATAGACTGAGCAGAAAGAGAATTAAAAAACTAACTGACAGTTTGACAATTTGACGCTTGACGTAAATATCACAACATGAAAATTATAATAATATTTTATTTCAGCTATTTCCAAGTTAAAGAATCGTATTTAAATCGATTTGCTGAGTGTAGATATATAAACAAATAAAAAGAATGATGTATAGTATTATGAATGGTGAATATGAAGCGTAAGTATAACATAATACTATAATGGCTGGGTTTTAGTCAGTAAAAGTCTGACACTCCCTCCTGCTCCGCCCAGAGCAGGAGGAGTCATTTGATGATTTCCCATCCGAAAAAAAAAAAAACAAAAAATAGGCAACTGACACGGGCGAGGGTCATTCAATTCAGAAAATGGAGTGAAATAAACAACGCCGTCTATCGACCAAAATGTTAAACTGCTAAAGTATATTACCTATGCTTTAATTTTTTTTTAAAGCTGGTCAGTCGATTTAAAAGTTATGACTGTGGTGAGCACATTTTTAGTCATTGGTATCATTTTAGTTCAACAGATGTCGCTGCATGTATGTATCTTACATTTGATGATTAGTTCTTCTTGAAAACTTTAAGTTCATATATATTATCTTTTGATAGAATTAACCGATTTCAATGAAACAAAAACTAAATCATACCCCAAGTTACACACAATTTTTATGTATAAACATTGTCAGCATTGAATTCGTAGATTTTACGTGATGTGCGCACAAACAAACAGACAAACAGACAAAAATTTCAAAAATTATGGAAATGGGTTCTGTTACTTATCTTTTCACACGCTGGCTATTTTTTGTTTCAATTTCTTCAATGTACAAAAATGACTTTTCTACAGATTTATTATATGTATAGATTTTTTTTAATGTATGAAATTTGTAAAGAAATAAATAAAGGAGATACTAATACAATACGTAATAATTATTTAAATATTATTATAATTACAAATAAATTGTGACCGTACAAATGAAGAAATGTCATGTATTTGATACATAACAAAAAATGTGTAGAAAAGAAAGTTGGCTGTCTGGCAGTATGTTATATCTGATAAACTCGAAAAACAGTATATTGCATACGATTTCAATGCAGTTTTGTGCTCGGAAATAGCTTTTCCGAGTAGTAAATAACAAAATAAAAATTAACTAAAAACAATAAATGATTTTATGGAAATCTTAATGTGTGTGACTGCACCAACAGACTCACGATGTCCGCGATTACGCGGAGCCCTAATCAAAATAATATTTGTCCAATCGACAAAGGGAAAACAACTATTAGATACACTTACCATCACGTTGGTACTGGTGATGTGACGTATTCCCTGGTCACGTCGTAAATGTGTTTTGTGTTGTGTATGTGAAGTTATGTAGATTCGACGGTAACCAAAGGACGCCCCACAGCGCGTACCGTCGACTCCCTGGTCAAACCTTCAGATCACACACGTGGCACTTTTCATCAATGTCGAACTGAATTTTATCCCGGTTTGCTAACCCAATCGGGGATTTACAATAGTCCAGCACTAAATTTAGGAAGTTACCGGCGTCCAAATGACACAAAGGCCGGCTACATAACCAACAAATTACTCGCGGTCACGACCCAAGGTGGCGAGGTTTCTCAATTTTCACTCAATTATCAACAAAATATCAAACACCGATCAAGATTGTATCGGATTAACATTAGCTCAAAGTTTCAATCAATAATTACACGACAAGGCGTGCACCAAAAAAACAAGACCACGGAAGCAAGTTTCTTCCAAACCAAAAACGCACAGACAACCAACGTCATCGCACTGACAACTGAAACGTCATCTGTCAAACGTCAAAAAGGTGCGTTCAGAAACTTGGTGGATGAAACATCTACCCCCCCCCGGACGGGCCGTCCCGTCCGCTAATCAATTGGCAGTCTTGACAAGGTTGCGACCGCTCTCTTCATAACCGATCCATCAACCAAAACCTCAGCAAAACGAGGTACCCCGTCGGTGCCAGCCACCAAATTGAGAATGCGCCCCCTGCGCCAATACAGAGGCTTAAGGTTGGCATCCTTAATAAGGACGAGGTCTCCTATCTTGGGCGGATGAGTTTTATCAGTCCACTTGACGCGCTGCTGGAGGATGTGCAAATACTCTAAGCTCCAACGCTTCCAAAAGCTCTGAGTGAGCTGTTGCACCAACTGAAACCGCGATAGCCGATTTTGGCTCACATCAACAAAAGGGTACTCAGGCAGAGCGACAAGTGGCTGTCCAATCAAGAAATGGCCCGGGGTTAGAGCCTCCAAATCGTTCGGGTCCGAAGAGAGCGGGCACAATGGACGCGAATTTAGTACCGCTTCAATGCGACAAAATGCCGTAGCTAATTCTTCAAAGGTGAGAACGGTGTCTCCCAACAATCTCCGCCAGAGTCCCTTTGCTGCTTTCACCGCGGCCTCAAAAATACCCCCCCAATGGGGGCAGGCTGGCGGGTCGAACAACCAAGTGACCCCTTGACGGGCCAATTTGTTACCAATGTCAACCTGGCTCTCATTAAGAAAGTCATACACTTCCTTCAAATAGTTACTTGTACCCTTGTAGTTGGTACCGCAATCAGACCTGATCAGAGAAGGTAACCCACGGCGAGACGTAAATCTATCCAAAGTTGCCACAAAGGCCTCCGTCGAGAGGGAGGATACCAGCTCCAAGTGCACTGCCTTAGTTGACAGGCAGACAAATACGCACAAATAAGCCTTGACAATTTTACTATTGCGAAGGGTAGACGTCTTTATCGAAAAGGGACCAGCAAAGTCCGTTCCTACGCCTGCAAAGGGCCTCGCCTCATTGACACGATCAGCAGGCAAGTCTCCCATCTGGGGCTGCATCGTTGGGGCCTTAGTCCGATAGCACGGTATGCAACGGAAGACGATGCTACGAATGGTACGACGAGCCGACAAAATCCAAAACTCTCGCTGCAGAATGGCCAACAGCGCATTGCAACCGGCGTGCGAGTTCTTAATGTGACGATCAGTCACCAACAATTTAATCAAATGGCCCGCCTTGGGCAACAAAAGGGGGTGACGGACCCCATAAGGAAGGCTAGAGTGCCTCAACCGTCCTCCAACACGCAAAAGACCCGTTTCATCCAAAAAGGGGTTCAACTTACTAACGGCTCCCGACAACTTAACTCTACCGGACTTCAAGGTCTCGATCTCCTTCTCAAAGTGTACGGCCTGCACAGAGCGAACCCACAGGAGGAGTGACTCCTGTCGCTCTTGAGGAGAGAGAACCGGTGACAGGCGCTTGTACCCTGGATTCCTAGCATTGTGACCAAAACGCCTGATCCACGAGGTAACGTTCAACAATTTGTCGAGGGAGCTGTATCGATTCAACAAAATATCAGAATCAAACGGAGGGTCCTTCGTCCCAACAGCGAGCACCTTAAGCCCGGGCAAAGGATCCGACATCAAAACTGGCGTTCGAGGCCAATCATCCTCGGGGCGAGTCCGCCAATCCGGTCCCCACCAAAGGGGGTGCACAATCAGGCGGGGGGCCATGCACCCACGTGAGGCTACGTCACCGGGGTTCAAGTCTCCAGGCACGTGCCTCCAAATCAAAGGCGTTTCGGAATTTTGTATCTGTGACACTCGGTTCGCAACAAAGACCTCCAAGGAGTGGACGGACGTCTTCAACCAACACAAAACAATTTGACTGTCCGTCCAGGCGTAAGAATTCCGAATGTTCACAGATCCACCTAAAGTTTGAGCAACGTGATTCAAGAGACGCACAAGAAGCGCCGCCCCTGACAACTCTAGCTTAGGGATGGTCAATGCCGTCCGGAGGGGGGCCACCTTGCTCTTGGCCATGATCAATGACAAGTTCACCTGGCCTGTCGCGCTGACGGTGCGCAGATAAACAACAGCTGCATAACCGTGCGAAGATGCGTCACAAAACCCATGAAGGGTAGCAGTATAGTTCCCAGGGGGGAGGATAGCGCGTGGTAACGCGACCTCGTTGACCGCAGGAAGTGCGGATACAAATTGGAGCCAATCTTCCAAAAGGGTTTCCCGAAGTGGCTCATCCCAACCATGTTCCGCGGTCCAAAGGCGCTGGAGAAAACATTTCGCCCAAAACAATACCGGGCATATCCAACCATTCGGGTCAAAGGTTCTCGCGACAGTAGACAATACCAGTCGTTTAGTCCAAGTGTGTGGTGACTCCAAATCGACATCATACGTAAAGGTGTCTGGGACTGGTCGGTACTGAACGCCGAGAACGGCCAACATAGCAGGGTTGTCAGCATTTTCAAACAAATGAGGATCCTGCTTATGATCCTCTTCCACATCTTCCAACAGTGCTGGCGAGTTGGACACCCACTTACGCAACTCATAGCCAGCGGAATCCAAAATTTGAACCAACTCGTCACGCAACAGGATAGCTTCCTCAACCGTGGAAGCCCCAGTGCAGACGTCATCAACATACAAGTCCGTTTTCAAGATGGCGGACGCCCCAGGGAACTTCAAGCGTTCTCGGTCCGCGAGCTCCCAAAGCGAACGAATAGCAACAAAAGGGCTCGATCGAAGGCCGTACGTATTCGTGTTGAGCTCATAAACAACCATGGGGTCCCGGCCCTCCCGGGGATTCTCTCGCCACAGGATCAACTGATAACGTCTGTCATCCCGGTGAATAACCGTTTGCCGGAACATCATTTTGATGTCAGCCACAAAGACTACTTGATGACGACGAAAAGACGTGATGACATCACAAAGGTCCCTCAACAATTGGAGGCCGGAGTGCAAGCAATCATTCAAAGAGACACCAGAGGAAGTCCGCGCAGACCCATCAAACACTGTGCGCAGCTTACCGGTGGATGCCTTGAGGACCGCGTGATGCGGCAGAAAGTAATGCTCAACTGAGCGCCAATCCAAATTTGTCACCGACATGTGTCTCAAGTCTGCGTACTCACGCATGAAATCTTAATATTTCTGCCGCAGCACCGGATCCCTGGCCATACGGCGCTCCATCGCCAACAATCTCTTCTCGGCCATAGGTCTGGACTCGCCGAGAGGTGGTCGAACTGCAACAAAAGGCAACCGTGTTACGAGCCGACCGGAACGGAGTCGACCTGTGTTGTTCTGATAGAACAACTCGCACTCCTCATGTTCCGGGTTCAAGCGGGCCACTTGCGGTGGCTCCTCAACCTCCCAAAACCTCTGAACAGCGTCAGAGAGAGCGGAGCCACACGCCAACGCAAAATCAGGCTCAGGTGGAGAGGCAGCCTTCAACACTGGGCCCATCACCGCAAAGCCAAAGATGGTCGAGACAGCCACCAAACCGTTCGGCTGCAAGACTTTCATATTACCCAACAATATTCTCCCTAGTACATCGGAACCCAATATCAAATGAGTTGTATTAGGGGAATCAAACCGGCGGTCAGCCAAATCCAGGCCTGACGTCAACCGGACAATATCAGGCGACAGCTGACGTTGGGGATGACAGCCCAAAATACTCGTCAGAACAATAGCCGAAGGAAAAAACTTAGGGTCCAAACAACTCACAGGAGTGAGCCCAAATAAGGTTTGTCCCTCAACAGTCGGGATAGGTGTTTCGCCTGTTCCATTAATCGTGCCTGAAAAGGCACGGACATCCAGGCTCACCCGACCCACTAACCAAGACGACAAAAGGCAACCCTGGGCTCCCGTGTCCAAAATGGCACGGACCACAACAGAGTCCCCCGTGGGTCCCCAGACCCGATGCCGTTGGCAACAAAACAGTGTCGATCTGGGGAGGTACGTTAGCGGGACAGGCGCCAATTTCCTAGCAATGCCTGGGCGGCGACCGATCGCCGCATCCAGGCTGGGGTCTATCCCGATGAGGATAGTAGTCAAACTCCTCATCCGCGCGATGTCCCGAGCCGCGCGCCATCGCTGGAGGGGCATATCCCACTTGGCGCCTGAGTGGCGGGGGGCGCGTCTCCAAACGGGGACGTTCCGCCAACGGAGGGGAGGGAAGGCGGTGCTGGTCTGGCCAACGTCGCCTACCAGCAGCTGCATACTCGCCTTCACGAGGGGAGGTCAATCGGCGGTCGCGCGGCTCCCGATCAACTGGCGCGGGGGGTGGAGTACGGCGGTCAAAGTTGCAGGCCCCTCCTCGATTCTGATCCGGCGAGCGAGAAGCCCGGTGCTCATCTCCATCATACCCCCCCCTGCGCGAACCCCCATCAGAGGCTGGTCTGTCAGAGCGGTTCGCGTTGGCGCACAAAACTTCAAGATGTGAGCCCCTACAAATTGAACAAGGGCGGGGGTTGGGGCAATCCCGATGAAAATGATTCCCCAAACAAGAAAAGCACAGACGGCGTGCATTGGCAACTCGGCGGCGGGCACTCACGTGCAACTCCAAGAAGGCCGCGCAAGTGACTACGGCATTTCCCGTGGCCTTACAATAACCGCAAGCAAGATTACTCTGGGTGCCACCAAAACGGGGGGCAGGGCGGCTATCACCAGGCCCGACAGTCCTAGTCCGTCCCTGGGCCCTCGGCCGAGAGGGCGGTTGGCTTGACCCCGTGGCACCACGAGCGTTGTCGAGGAAACGACACTCATCCTCCAAAAATTTGACGAGGTCTTCAAAAGGGGGAAGATGGGTGGCACTATCCCCACCATACTTCTGCTCAAAACGGGACCTCGAGTCTGACGGAAGCCGCTGCAACACTATGTGCATCAAAAGATAGGACCAATAGTCCACCGGCAACTCCAATCGTTTTAAGGCGTTGGTTGCTGCCAGCAATGGATTCAATAAGTCAGCACGCAACGCTGACATTCTGGTGATGGCCGGCAACCCCAAGATCTGGTCAATATGGACATCAGCCAGGCAACGTTTGTTCTGATATCGTCGGGATAGAAGTTCCAGAGCAGTGGGATAGGCCGAGTCGGTCACCGGCAAGTGCTGCACCAAGGCTCGAGCCTCACCTCGTAGGGCTGACAACAAATAAGCCAACTTCTGGGCCGGCCGGAGGTCAGAGCGCGAATCAACCAAACTGTCAAACAGGTTCCTGAAGCTTAACCAATGGTCCAAGTGACCGTCAAAATGTGTAGGCAGTCTACCCAAAAGTCCAGGGCCTGCAACAACAGAGGTCTCTGTTTTGACCTGGGCAGGGTCCCGACTCTTCAAAATTTGACGGGTGCGCATACTTATTATGTCACCCAGGTTCAACATCTGGTCATAATCCGCAACAACCTTATCACGGGCTGCTTGACCCAATGTTTCCAGGTCCAAGTCCAAAATCAATTCATTGAAACGAGCAAACAAAGTGTCAACCGCACTCAATCTCGCATTCAACTGCTCATACCGGACAAGCGTGGCCTCTTCCAGGTCTAGACGCTCAGCGGTTGCAGCAGCAGAGGCAAACCATCTTAGCTGTGAGGTCAATCCACCAATGGCTTGGTTTACAGCTTTCAATGAAGCCATTGGGACAAATATCAAATAAACAAATTAAATTCAATTAAATAATCAACAGGAATAATTTTCCCGGACCCAACTACAATTTAAACCAAATAATAAAACTTAGTTTGAATTATTACAAGTTCAAATCCGACCCTGTACAAGCAATACCTTGTTTATACAATAACAAATTAAAGTACAAGCCACAAGGGACACTACATATCATAATATATTATGTCAAACAATCTATGTTAACTATGTTTAATTTGAGTCAGGCTGACAGGCAACAAATCAGACTTCTCAATACTTTTAACTCAACAATAAGTGGTGAATTTAACAATTAAACCACGCTCTGCTACCAGTTGTGTGAGACTGCCCCAGCAGACTCACGATGTCCGCGATTACGCGGAGCCCTAATCAAAATAATACTTGTTCAATTGACAAGGGAAAACAACTATTCAACTATTAGATATAACTTACCCATCACGTTGGAACCGGAGATGTGGCGTAGTCCCTGGTCACGTCGTATCTGGGTGGGGTGTAAGTGTAAATGTGTTTTGTGTTGTGTATGTGAAGTTATGTAGATTCGACGGTAACCAAAGGACGCCCCACAGCGCGTACCGTCGTCTCTCTGGTCAAACCTTCAGATCACACACGTGGCACTTTTCATCAATGTCCAACTGAATTTTATCCCGGTTTGCTAACCCAATCGGGGATTTACAATAGTCCAGCACTAAACCGTTACCGGTCCAAATGACACAAAGGCCGGCTACATAACCAACAAATTACTCGCGGTCACGACCCAAGGTGGCGAGGTTTCTCAATTTTCACTCAATTATCAACAAAATATCAAACACCGATCAAGATTGTATCGGATTAACATTAGCTCAAAGTTTCAATCAATAATTACACGACAAGGCGTACACCAAAAAAACAAGACCACGGAAGCAAGTTTCTTCCCAACCAAAAACGCACAGACAACCAACGTCATCGCACTGACAACTGAAACGTCATCTGTCAAACGTCAAAAAGGTGCGTTCAGAAACTTGGTGGATGAAACACTTAATATTATGATAATATAAAATTAATTTCGAAAAAAATTACTAAGATTACCTTATTGTGCATTTCTGATAAATGATTAATGACAGAAACTAATTAAATGCAAATAATTAAGTTTATCGAACCTAATTCTAAGCTATGTTACACTTGTTTGAATAAAGTTAATTACATGGTGAAAATGAGTTCTGAATAATATTGTATGTTGTTTTTTAAATAATTATGTATCTAATAAAAATAACTAGTGCAGCTTAGTGATTCTTTGTAAATGCCTGACTTCCATCTTCCATCATTTGGTCTAAGCGACGACGCTTGCTCGGTTTACCAGCGATGTAATAAAGCGTTGATGCATAAAGCAGGTATTGGCGGTTTGCGTAGATGACGTCCTCTCAAAATGTAGGGATTTCCAGGAAGGCCTCTCTAACATAGAGCAAATATTAATTGCTTTGCAAAGGGCTGGCTTCTCAATTAATACTGAGAAAACTGTTTTTTAAACGTTCTATTGAGTACTTCGGCAATATAATAACTGATGGGCAAGTTGGTCCAAGTCCAAGGAAAGTGGAAGCTTTAACAATGGCACCAGTACCGACTACAGTTAAGAAGTTAGACAATATAATGGCCTCGCTAGCTATTTCAGGCGTTTCATTCCCAATTTTTCCCGAGTTATGATGCCACTTTACGAATTAACAAAAAAAGGCACTAAATGGGAATGGAACGGCAGACATGATGAGGCTCGCAACAAAATTATCCAGTATTTGTATACTGCGCCTACCTTATCCCTATTTCAGGAAGATACGCCAATTGAACTCTACACTGACGACACCACATTGCCACACCAGTGTGACTACGGTTCTTTTTATTTATCTGTAGTCACACTCAAAAAGGGTGTGGCGGGGTCGAGTGAGTGAGCGATATTTTTCTTCATAGGCGTCGTTTTCGTGGTTTTCGGGATTGTTGATAATGAAAATGAGGACAAAATGAAAATCCAAGATGGCGCGAACGAACATTTTCGGTATTTTCCTCATGGGTGTCGTTTTCGTGGTTTTTGGGGTTGCTGATAATGAAAAAGGGGTCAAAATGAAAACCCAAGAAGGCGCCAGAAAAAAATTTGGTTTTTCCGTCATGGGTGTCGTTTTCATGGTTTTTGGGGTTCCTGGTTACGAAAATGAGGTCAAAATGAAAATCCAAGATGGCGCCGAGGAAATTTTATTGATTTTCCGTCATGGGTGTCGTTTTCATGGTTTTTGGGGTTGCTGATTACGAAAATGAGATCAAAATGAAAGTCCAAGATGGTGCCCAAAAAAATTTTCGGTTTTTCCGTCATGGGTGTCGTTTCCATGGTTTTTGGGGTTGCTGGTTACGAAAATGAGGTCGAATGCAAATCCAACATGGCGCCGAGAAAAAATTTCGGTTTTTCCAACGTAGGTGTCATTTTCATGGTTTTTGAGGTCGCTGATTATTTAAATTTTTTTGCTTCCTGGGTGCCATCTTGGATTTTCATTTTGACCTCATTTTCGTAACCAGCAACCCCAAAACCCATAAAAACGACACCCATGACGGAAAATCAAAAATTTTCCTCGGCGCCATCTTGGATTTGCATTTCGACTTCAGTTTCGACACCAGCAACCCCAAAAACCATGAAAACGACACCCATGACGGAAAAACAAAAATTTTTCTCGGCGACATCTTGGATTTTAATTTTGACCTCATTTTCGTAACCAGCAACCCCAAAAACCATGAAAACGACACCTATGACGGAAAAACTGATTTTTTTTTTCTGGTGCCTTCTTGGATTTTCATTTTGACCCCATTTTCGTAATCAGCAACCCCAAAAACCATGAATACGACACCCATGACGGAAAATAAAAAAATTTCTTGGCCCCATCTTGGATTTTCATTTTGACCTCATTTTCGTTATCAGCGACTCCTTAACCATGAAAATGATATCCATGACAGAAAAACCAAAAGAAAAAACCACCTTCAAGTATAAATAACAGGGGTATGTTATGCTTACTCCACAGAGTGAACCTCAGTGGCCATTACGACACCCATGCTGGCTGGACAGTTTGTACTCTGACATTGTGTCTGCCCTTCGTGATGCGTCTTTGGTGGGTCGAGGGGACACCAGGGCGGGTGGGAGTGGTCCGCGTGTAGTGGGATGGAACGAGCTTGTCAGAGAGGCTCACAGAAAGGCTCGGTTGAAGTTTTCTGAGTGGGTAGCGTGTGGTAAGCCTAGGTCTGGCATCATGTATGCGGAAATGTGTGAGACCAGAAGAGTGTTTAAATCACGATTGAAGGCATGTCAATATCGTGAAGTACAGATTAGGATGGACATTCTTGCGGAGAAGCATTCCAGTGGTGACTTCCGTGGGTTTTGGAAGCACACGAGCAAAGCAAACGGTAGACCGAATCTTCCTGTGAGCGTCGATGGAGTTAGTGACCATAAGGGAATAGCAAATGTTTTTAGGGAGAATTTTTCTATACAGTCCCCTATGGGGTCGGCAGGTGCAGTGTTCAGTGCTGGGTTGCCTAATGAGGTTGTTGGGGTTCGATACTTGGCCAAAGACGTGGCTTCAATTATCAAGAATATGACGAGAGGTAAATCCCCTGGGCATGACGGTCTCAGCATTGAACACCTGCAACATGCTGGCCCACATATTAATCGAGTCCTCGCGATGTTTTTCTCGCTGTGCGTGAGCTACTCTTACCTGCCCTCGGATCTTATGAGGTCTATGGTGGTGCCTGTTGTGAAAAATAAAACCGGTGACCTTGCTGATAAAGCGAACTATAGGCCTATTTCGCTAGCCACCATCATAGCCAAAGTGTTTGACGGTTTGCTTAATACACAGTTGGGTAAGTATGTAAACCTGCATGATAACCGATTTGGTTTCAGACCACACCTGTCTACAGAGAGTGCCATACTGTGTCTTAAGCACACCGTCAGATACTATACAGACCGTAGGACTACCGTATACGCGTGTTTCCTCGACTTATCCAAGGCTTTTGACCTGGTTGCGTATGATATTGTTTTGGAATGGTCTCTTCAATTAAACTATAGTGGACTGTATAAGCTAGTATATTATGAGGTTCTACATCGGTCAGCAACAACATTGACTTAATAAAAATAAATGATCCACTCGCTTGCGAGATCTAACTGCTTGTCGCGGGCGGGCGATGGCGCGAGCGCGCGCCACGCCCCGTCCCGCGCGCCTCACCCTCCCCGCTGTCGTCTGCCGCGGTTCGGATGCGTTCGCGCGCGTTCGCGCGTGAACAGATATCCTGTGGGATAAGCTCGCGAGCATTAACCTGCCGCGTGAACTTGTGGCTATCTTCAGGTATTGGTATGCGCATCAGGTCAACAGTGTCAGGTGGATGGAGGCAGTGTCGGAGCCGTATCGGTTGGAGTGTGGGGTGAGGCAGGGCGGCCTGACCTCGCCCACCCTTTTCAACCTCTACATGGATGCACTCATTGTCGCGCTCAGCAGTGAGCATGTCGGTTGTCATGTTGACGGTGTATGCGTCAACAATTTAAGCTATGCTGACGACATGGTCCTGTTGAGCGCGTCGGTCTGTGGTCTGAGGAGGTTGCTACGAATATGTGAGGATTATGCAGGTGAGCACGGTCTAAAATATAACGTCTCAAAAAGTCAATGCATTGCGTCAGGTGGTGCTAAGTGCCCTGAAACGGTGCCTCCGCTTTATCTGAATGGTTTACCTCTGGATAGAGTGGATCAATTTAAGTACCTTGGGCATTTAGTCACGTCTGATCTCAGGGATCATGCGGACATCGATCGGGAGCGGAGGGCTTTGTCGAAAAGAGCAAACATGCTCGCCCGCAGGTTTGCACATAGTTCAAATCTAGTTAAAATCACCCTGTTCAAGGCGTACTGCACCTCTCTATACACGTGCAGTCTGTGGGCTCGCTACACACAAGCTAGCTACAACACCCTCCGCGTCCAGTATAACAATGCGTTCAGGGCAGTGTTGGGGCTGCCTCGTTTCTGCAGTGCCTCGGGCATGTTTGCGGAAGCGCGCACCGACTGTTTTCACGCCACCATGCGCAAGCGGTGCGCGTCCTTGGTGCGCAGGGTGCGAGCCAGCTCCAACACTGTCCTGGCGATGATTGCGGGGAGACTTGATTGTCCTTATATGAGGCACTGCTGTAACCGGCATGTTGCTTAGACCTAATATTTACATATAATTATATACGATTGTTTTGACATATTTCTTATAATTCCACATATTGTATTATTTTGATAATTAATTTTGACATTTAAATTTCTTGTAATTCCAAATTTTGTATTTGATAATTTATTTTGACATTTATTTATTTATTTCTTAATGTAATTCTGCAATTTTAATTATATGTGTTTGTATTTTTGTTTAATATGGGTCTCGGACCTGAAATAAATGATTTTATTTTATTTATTATTATTTGTTAAGTCGCGCTAAAGTCCAGTCGCGCAAGTTTCCATTCGCGCAAGTGTCTTTTCGCGCAAGAGTCCATTCGCGCAAGTGTTTTGGCGCGCAAATGTCCGTTCGCGCATAAGTCGCGTAATGACGAACAAAAATGGCGGGATACGACGTGAATTCGAATTAACCTATAAGTTTTTTTTTTAATTACGGCGCTGTGGTAGTGAATCGCACGTGCTAGATAATGTTCTTTTTTTAAAACGAGTTGTATAATGAAATTCAGTACAACATTATAACACCCATTTGGGTGTTATAATTATTTCTTTCTATCTCTATGGTTATAATGGTTATTACGACACTAGTTGTTTTAATGTTGGCCATAAGCTAACTGTTTCAGATACTTTTATAGAGGATTTATAGCATGGGTGTAGATAAAATAATATCGTCTACAGCAGTCTTTCCCAACGTGGGCGATAACGCCCCCTTGTGGGCGCTGCAGGCCTAAAGGGGGGCGGTAAGAGACCCAGAAAAAAAAGGGGGTATTGTGTAGGGCTTTGGGGTCGATTTATAATTTCATCTACCTAGCTAGGAAGACTCTTAGACACCTGAGCTCTCGACTCTCGACTACATCTTGTGAACATCAACTAATATTAATTAAGATATCGTTCAAACTCGGTTCGATATAAAAGACCGCGGGCAATCATGTTTTAACAAGTTTTTGTTAAATAATCCGAATTGTACATTCCTATACCAATCGGCTGGTTCTATAATACTTGTTCTTGCTTGTCGAGTACGATTGGGCGTCGAATAAGATAAACGAGTTTATGCACGTTTGTCTTATTCCTGTTGGTGCGTGCTGCTTATGCAATCCTATATAAACGACGTAAATTTATTTTATTTTCATTTGCGGTTTCGCGCATAATAGATAAGCAGTACTTGATTTCAACACTTACGTATTTCTTAAAACAAAACAATGTCGGAAGTAAAAAAATAAGAGACGGCAATACTCTGCGGAATATATTAAATTCGGATTTATTGAAAATCCCACAAACCCGTCGTCCCCTTTGCGTCTTCTATGTCTAAAAACATTTTCGAACGAAGCAATGAAGCCTTCAAGACTGCAAGATCATTTGAATAAAATGCATCCAGATAAGACAGAAAAGAATGTAGCATATTTTCAAGACCTAGAGAAGAAGCATAATACTAAGCCAAGTGTATCAAAACTATTTTCGGCGGCTGCTAAGCAAGATGACGACGGACTTCGAGCTTCGTACAATATCTCTTTGTTAATTGCTTAAAAAGGCTAACCACACAACATCGGAGAAGAGTTAATTTTGCCAGCAATAAAGGAAGTAATAACTACTGTGCTTCATAAACCGGCCGCAGATATTATCCGAAAAATTCCTTTGAGTAATAATTCTGTGCAAAGACGAATTGACGAAATGGCTGAAAACATTGAAGAATCATTGTGCAATCATCTGAGGACTAGTCAATTCTCAATTCAGCTCGATGAGTCCACTTTACCAACTAATGAAGCGTTGTTGCTATCTTACGTGAGGTTTATTAAAGATGAGAAAATACGTGAAGAACTATTGTTTGCCAGAAATTTGGAGACAGATACAAAAGGCAAAACCATATTCAATACATTGGAAAAGTTTTGTGAAGAGAAAGAGATTTCTTTGAAAAATATTATATCAGTTGCTACGGATGGCGCTCCGGCTATGACAGGGCGCCATAAAGGCTTCATAGCATACTTAAAGAATAAAATTCCAGATATCCTTGCTATACATTGCGTTATTGATAGACAACATTTGGTTGCTAGAAACTTAAGTGAACGACTATTTAAATTTCAATCACTGCAATATGTCATCAAAGCAGTCAACAAAATCCGTAGCAGCTCTTTGAATGATAAAAAAAAAAAAAAAAACGCTTTATTTGCTAAATCAAATCAAAATAACAACCTTGCACAGTTCAAAAAGTTACAAATAAGCAGTAGAGGAGGAGGGAGATTATTTCATCAGCTTTGTGTTACTAATGACGAAGATTTCAACCGTTTGTTGCTTAATACTGAAGTTCGTTGGCTGTCAAGAGGCAATTGTCTGATTCGATTTTACAACCTGTTTGACTCTATGATAGAGATCTTGGAAACTAAAGATACAGAACTGCGCAACAAGCTCATAACATCAAAGAATGATATAGCTTACATGACAGACCTGTATAAAATGTTCAACGACATGAACCTCCAACTGCAAGGCGATGAACTAAATTTAATTGAAACAAAAAATGTCGATGCTGCTTTCGCAGCCAAACTGCTTCTGCACAAAAAGAATATGGGCAGACGTGAGTTTCACAATTTTACGAATTTATCAGTATACTGCAGTAACGACGACTTGTTTGCCTACTGCCAACATTTGGAAAACCTCCACATTGACTTCACCGAACGATACCAGGACATTTTAAACTTGGAAATACCAGACTGGGTGTTGGATTCGTTTTCAAATGTCAACACAGCAATGTCACCTCAGCTGGAAGAAGAACTTGTAGAATTGACAACAAACGAAGAAATAAAAATCAAGTTCAAAAATGGATATCAAGAATTTTGGCTACAAAAACCGATCCCGCAATTGTACCCTGGATTGTGGTCAATTGTTCAACGATTTTTGATAGCATTCCCATCGTCATATTTGTGTGAACGTGGATTTAGTGCTGTGGCAACGCTGCTTACTAAAAAAAGAAATCGTTTGCGTGTTACCGAACGTGGCGACTTGCGGCTGTTTTTGAGTAAATTGGAACCTGATATCAACAAACTTATTGAACAGCATCAGATTCAACCTTCACATTAGTTTATATATAAGAATTGATTATGTTTGTTTTATTTTCAATAAAAGATACTCTGTCCGAATACTATAAATTTGCGTTTCAATAATCAGTTATAAGTACTTAGCGGTTTATATGTATGTTTAAAAAGGGGGGCGTTAAAAAATAATTTATTCTTAAAGTGGGCAGTAGACAAAAAAAGGTTGGGAACCCCTGGTCTACAGGATCAAAATGGTTTAAGTGATCACTACGCTCGATCTTCACCCGTGTGTGCGTGTATCTGCATGAACAATGCACACTAACATAAGATCGCAACGAATTTGCCTAAACTCTAGCGAGTGAATTTTTGGAAGGGACTCTTAATTTAATATCATTGTTACTAACACTAGAACAAGGGCGGATTCAGGGGGGTGTCATGGGGGTCATGACCCCCCCTGGGCTGGGTCCAGGACCTAGGTGGACCAATAATTAAAATTGTTAAACATAATGTACCAGAATAGTGTCAAGACAAATACATAGGGCCAATAACCAACCTGGTCAATCTGCTGAAGAATATTTCCGAAGAGCCATATACTCGTACATCCCTCTTCTGGATTTAATAATAAGTGACCTACAGGACCGTCACCTGAAATACTTATTTTGTTCAAGCTAAGCGTTTTTATGCCAAAAAGCGAATACAGTAATCAAGACATTGAAAACTTTGAAACGACTAGCAACCGATTATACATTGTTACTAGATAATACTCCAGTTTGTGTCGTTGTGCCCGAATATCGGCTGTAGATGGTGAAGTGGCAGCAGAGTCAGGACATACCGCAGTCGGTTTCTGACCATATTCTAAATTGCGATATTGAGATGTAACCTATAGGAGCCCCATGCCCCGAAGCCTTATATGCAGTTATAGCATAATTATCTTAGGCAATGATATAAAAAATTGCGATCTCACTTCGCTCGCTCTTGTTACCTAGTTTTTCTTGAGTCATAACTTTGTCTATAAGAGGCCCAAGTAACTCCAGTAGGTCGAAACAATTCCAACCTGTTCAAGGTAGGTAATGTGTTAAAATTTTCGAGCTCGCTTCGCTCGCTCTACAGACTACTTTCTCTTGGATTTATCTAAAAGTCGACCAAGTAACTCCTATATGAAGGATCGAAACCATTCTAATCTGTCCAAGGCAAGGTGTCATAAAAATTTCGAGCTCGCTACGCGCGCTCTTGCAGCCTACTTCCTCTTGAATGTTGTCATTGTTTGTCTGAGGGTCGATCTAGTCCTGCCGGGGTTGCGGGACTGTTCGAAAGAGATACCGTGGCCCCGGAACACAAAGGGCGATGAAGGAACATGGATGGGTTTTAGTCAGTAAAAGTCTGACACTCCCTCCTGCTCCGCCCAGAGCGGGAGGAGTTATTTGATGATTTCACATCCGAAAAAAAAAAAAAAAAAAAAAAAAAAAATGGTCGATCTAGTAACTCCTCTATGAAGGGTCTAAACAATTGCAACCTGCCCAAGGTAGAGTGTTAAAATTTATGAGCTCGTTTCACTCGTTTTTGGAGCCTTCAAAAAATCAAATCTTGGCTACGAAAAAGCTTCAATGGTTGAAGAACGTCTAACCGGACGACACTTCTCCACGTTCATAAAAACGTACCAATTGAAGTAGATGAGGTGATAGCGCGTTTCGGGAAAAGACGTAAAAGAAAATTTGATTTTGTTATTTAAATATAGGTAGGTATTTTTAAGTACAGTACTTACTTATAAAATACCTACTTTTAACTTGTGTCTATTATGATCAAAATTAAATTGTTACTTCTTGTGACTTGACCAAGACAAATGTGACACCCCCTGGCGCCAAAGCTGGATCCGCCCTTGCACTAGAATATCATATCAGTCTTCGCACGCGCGCTGTCAGTAGAGGTCGCCGAATTTTGTCTTACGAGAATGTCCGTAAATAAACTAAAGTGTACGAGCTGACCTAGTGATATCGAAAGTACTTTCATACGAGATCGGCTTCATGTAGTCGATAATGAAAGCCTGATAAGGATATGTGAAACTGCATTTTCTGAGGAGGAAGTAAACTAGGCGAAGAAGTTGTTGTTTGTATCTACGAACACAACAAGAAAACTAGTGTCGAGACGCAAGAACAAAAAACAAAAAGACCTGAAGATATGGTAACTGTGTTTAAAACAATAGACCCTGAACAATTACCAGTGTTTGTGGCGTACGACCTACACAAACTACCACCAGTTTGTTTTGATCACGTCGACGTCACAAAATTATTGAAGGATATATTGGTTTTACGGAAAGAAATTGAAGATATAAAGAGCGACTATGTGACAAATGGCCAATTAGAGGAATTGAAGCAAAAAGTGAGTTCGGAAAAATCGAGTCCGTTAATTAATTCGAATGTTAACATGAAGAAACGAGGCGGAGGGTACATGATAAATCGTGATAGCGGCCCGTTTGGTCTCCTACCTCACATCGAATCGCGGCCGGTAAACGTAGGCGATGTATCGCGTTCCAGTCGTAAGGATATGAGTCACGGGGGCCACCGTAGGCGCGGGCCTGTGGACGGTGGGCTATAGGCTAGCTCGCCGTCCGTCCGTCTCATGACGACAGGCCGTGTCGACGGCGCGTTCGTGTTCCACGCGCGCCTCAACGAGAGTCAGCAAAAAGGGGTCCGTAAGACCGATGCCCGCCGGGGTTGCGGGACAGTCCGAAAGAGATACCACGGCCCCGGAACACAAAGGGCGATGAAGGAACATGGATGGGTTTTACTCAGTAAAAGTCTGACACTCCTTCCTGCTCCGCCCAGAGCGGGAGAAGTCATTTGATGATTTCCCATCCGAAAAAAAAAAAGGATATGAGTCACGATAGTGCAAGCGAAACGCCGCCGCCGCCAGAGCCGATATATCGCTCTCTCGTGTACTCGCATACCGGGAGTGCTACTCAGACTAAACCAGTCTCTCTTGCACCTGTTAACTCGACTATGCTTGAGAATGACAGCTTAGTGGCCCAAGATGACGCATGTAAACAACAGACTTTGGCAGATATTGTTAAAAAAGGCGATTGGAAGGAAAATAAGCATGAAGAACAATGGATATTGGTGCAAAGGTCAAAAACGAGAAATCGATTTGTTGGCATGACAGGAAAAGCTGCTTCTAATTCAGTAGGAAATTTTAAGGCCGCCGAGATAAAAATACCTGTTTTATCTCTAATGTGAATAAAGATGCAACTGAGAAAGACATATGTGAATACATACAGCAGAAAACTAGTGAAGTTGTAAAATTGGAGAAACTCAATATGAAGTCGGAAAGGCAATTTAACGCCTCTAAGTTGTTTATACCTAAACACAAATTATGTCCTTTTTGGATGACAAATTCTGGCCGGAGGGAATAATGTTCAGACGATTTATTAATTTCAAGAAAGGAAAAGTCTCGGATATTGTTAATGATAATCCCGTAGTAAATAATGGATAACAACATTAAAAAAATGTAACTTTATCAACATTCAATTGCATGAATGTTATTCGATCAGCTGACTGTGTGCGCAAGTTGTGCCGTCGCTGATGTTATTGCACTTCAAGAGACTTGGCTTTTACCCCAAAATAACGGAGACTGCAGGCGGAGTATTCAAAGAAAGCCAATTTACTTATAATGAATTTAATTTAAAGATAAATTACATTAATTAACTATGGCTAGAGGCTATGACTACGTTCGAGGTTGGAACCGAAGTGACCGTTTTTGATGCCCTGGAAATAGTGGCGTGATGGTTGTTACGTTGCGCGAAGTCAGCATCTCGTGGTCCATCCTCGTGTCCGTCCGAGGCTGATGCAATTTGTTGTAAGGTGTAATTGAGGTTAACGCATCGTCAGCGATGCCCCTTTGTACCGTGGTATAACAAGTCAGCATCTCGTGGTCCATCTTCGTGTCCGTGGCTGATGAAATGTGTTGCTAGGTGTAAATGAGGTTAGCGCATCGTCGGCGGTGCCCCTGTGGTACCGTGGTATAACACCTCCCGCCGTAGTTCAGCATTATTAGAGTACTTTCGTCGAGAATAATGTTGAATAGTGATCTTGCGTGTCAGGCTGACGCCCGTTTGAAGTTTCAGGATTGACATCTTGGCATGAGGTTTGCTTCGTTTTAGTTTCTGATGGTTCGTTAGATCGCCGTTTTGCTAAGATTCTTCGGACGATGACGTAACTACTTAGTACGGTTGCACTTAATAGGAAAGCGTACAACGGTATTGTAGTATGATATAAGGTTGTATCTTGAGACTTCTTTATTTCGATCGGTGGCTGTAGCGTTATCTTAGCATTGCTTGCGTGTAGATTTTCCAGGTTTATTGAATTTAGGGTTAGTACTGGTTGCGGTGGTGATATCGAATTGGGGTCTCGTGTAGGTAAGTCTGTGATCTTGATAACTTGTCCTCTTGCTTGGTCATTATTATTGATGATAGTGAATTCAGGAGTTCGCAGGAAACAGTTGTGAGGTAAGATAACTAAGAAGCTCCCTTGTAGATTCTTATATTCATTTCTTCCACAGGACGTCTGGACTTTAGTAGGTATCGGGAATGTTACGGTATAATGCTTGTCGTCTAGTTGCTCCAGTGCCTCTCTGGTGAGTTTTGCGCTTCTATGGAGGAAATCAGCGTTTGCGGTGGTATCAGTGGTGCAGTGTAATAGTGATCGTCTGTTAGCTATTAGGATTGAGCACATGGGTCGTTCCCTATTGATATTCTCAGTGTATATGCACTAACTCGTCTGATAATATAATTGAATTTACGGAGTGCTTGAGTGAAATTATAGCTTTAGTTGAGAACAGTAATGTTGAATCAGTGTTTATATTGGGTGATCTTAACGCACATCCAGGTGAGCGCTTTTCAAATGAATTGTTAACTGTATGCGGGGAGCAATCGTGGTCGTGTGTTGATATGGAACTACTTCCGAAGGACACGTTTACGTTTGAGAGTACCGCTAACGGTGCATTGCGCTGGCTTGATCACTGTGTGGTGAGCAGTGCGGCCCGACGTTTAGTTGTAGACGCGTCAGTTTTGTATGGAGTTTATTTTTGTCAGATCATATTCCTTTAATAATTAAATGTAATATTGATTTAATAATACCTAAGTTGGTAAACCCAATCTATACTTGCAATAAGGTTATATGGGGTGAAAGAGATACTAATCAAATTAATGAATTTTCAAAATTTTGTAATTTTAAATTAAAATTAATAGATTTTCCAGATGATTTTCGGTATTGTGCGCATAAAATGTGTTCTAATGCTAATCACATGGAAGTGTTAGATACAATGTATCGCAGTTTGGTAAGCATTTTAAAGGAAGGTGCCGAACGTACTTATTTATGTAAACAGATGCGTCATAATAGCAAGAGATACATACCTGGTTGGAACAAATATGTTCGTGACGCTCACAGAGAGGCTCGACTGTGTTATCAAACATGGTTGTTTTATGGTAAACCTACCAGTGGTTATGTTTACAATAAGATATGTCAATGTAGGAAAGCCTTTGAGACCAATATGAAATATTGTCAAGATAACCAACAGCAGATAAAAATGGATATTTTAGCCAAACATCACACTAAAAAGAAATTTGGATCATTTTGGAAATCAACAAATAGTTTGAATCCGAAGTTGAGTCCCCCTGTGAGCGTGGCAGGCGTGCACGAGGCGGCGGACATAGCCAATGCATTTCGGCGTCATTTCTAGATTGAGTCACCTCTTACTAGACCTGTGCAGGTGTTTGATGCTGAAGGCAACTCTGGGGACATTTCTATTATTTTTACGGCACAAGAAATATCAGCCATCATAAAGAAAATGGAGAGGGGTAAATCCCCAGGTCATGATGGCCTCAGCATCGAGCACCTGAGGTATGCGGGGGGGACATTTGCCGCGTGTGCTAGCTTTATTTTTTAACCTGTGCGTTAGCCACGGTTACTTACCTGATGACCAGTGATAGGAATAGGTAGTGCTTATTAGCCTAAACTTCGAAGAACAGTGACAAGAATCGGAGACTTCCTTAGACTATATTTTTTTCCGGGACATCACGTAAGTACATCAAAAATTAATGTTATTTGGAATAAGTAATTGGTCTATGTTTACCTAAAGTTTGCGACTAGACATAACATAACACAGTCGTTACAACCATCAAAATTTCTGAAAGTTTTCTTTTTAAGAACATTTTGGAAACGACTTCTTCATCATAAAACTATGATACGCTCTCTTAGGTACGCACTCTTAGAATTTACAAAAAAAAACTCGCCGTGGTCGCATAATAAAATATAGTCTAAGGAAGTCTCCGATTCTTTTCTCTGTTCTTCTTCGAAGTTTAGGCTAATAAGCACTACCTATTCCTATCACTGCTGATGACGTAATGTATACAATGGTAGTGCCTATTGTGAAAAATAAAACGGGGGATGTCTCTGACATATCCAACTACAGGCCCATTTCTCTGACCACTGTCGTAGCAAAAGTGTTGGACAGTCTGCTTGATAAGCAATTGGCTAAACACCTCGAACTACATGATGCCCAGTTCGGTTTTAAGCCTAGGCTGTCAACTGAGAGTGCAATCTTGTGCCTCAAGCAGACTGTCCAATACTACACAGACAGGAAGATTCCTATTTTTGCTTGTTTTCTGGATCTGTCACGTGCATTTGATCTTGTATGTTATTTATGATGTTTTGTGGCGTAAACTCGAATGTGAAACTACCATACCTCTGAAATAGTGTCGATATTTAAGTACTGGTATAGTAGTCAAAGCAATAGCGTGAAGTGGAATGGTTCGCACTCGGACGTGTATTGGTTGGAGTGCGGGGTGAGGCAAGGGGGGCTCAGCTCACCCAGGCTCTTCAACCTACAACCTATACATGAACCAGCTGATCCTCGAGCTCGGCAGCACCAGTGTCGGATGTCATATTGACGGGGTATGGTATGTATTAACAATATTAGTTATGCTGACGATATGGTGTTGCTGAGCCCATCGATCGGTGCTCTGAGGCAACTAATCGCTATATGTGAATGCTATGCGGTGAATCATGGGCTCAAATATAACGTCACAAAGAGTGAACTAATGGTTTTTAAAGCAGGCAGTGTGACATATTCGTGTATTCCAACTGTCGCTCTTTGTGGAGAACCATTGCGAAGGGTGGACAAGTTTAAGTATCTGGGCCACTGGGTCACTGAGGATCTTAAAGATAATTGTGACATTGAAAGGGACGGACGGACAGTCAGCGACCTACGTTGGTCGCTGGCTGTCCGTTGTAACATGCTGGCTCGCAGGTTTGCACGTTGTACGAAGCCAGTAAAAGTAACGCTTTTCAAAGCTTACTGTCAGTCCTTCTACACGTGCAGCCTGTGGGTTAACTTTACTCAGCGGACATACAGCGACCTACGCGTTCAATACAATAATGCACTGAGGGTGCTGCTGCGGCTGCCGTGGCGCAGTAGTGCGTCAGGGATGTTTGCAGATAATAATATTGATGGTTTTGCCGCCATTATTAGAAATAGATGTGCATCCCTGATGACTCGTGTTCGCGGCAGCACCAACAGTATTCTCAGTGTATTCGCAGATCGGTGGGATTCCCCGATGGTGCGGAGGTGGATGCGGCTCCATGCTGAATTGTGATTGTTCATTTTCATCTGTGTCTGTCTGTACCCTACTAACACTAGAACTTAAGTAAAATTGTTACTAACCCTATGGACTCCGGTCTGAAATAAAAACTTTCTATTCTATTCTATAAGCTGGGTGTAATACTAATAAAATATGGATCTTGTCTGAATTACTATTATTATTATTTTCTTTATTCATTTTTAAACAAATTCGTTACATTTTTAATATTGACTAAAAAAATATATATAAAACATTTAAAATATAAAAAATTGTAGCCCACCGGTATCGGGAACAGGGTCCAAGCTACCGGGTCAGGGCTCCAGAGAGAGGAACCTCCTAACAGTAGCCGTGTCCAGGAGTACCGCTGTCCGCTTTCTGAATCAAGCCCTTGATCCAGCTGCCTAACGAGAGCCTCCTCAGGTATTGATCGAGGCTCTTGGCAATTAAGCCATGGGCTGATACGACTATCGGCACAATGATTGCTATATTATTACTATTATTATTAATGTACATTGGCGAGTAGGTATAACCCAGAATTGGGTTTTCTTACAGCAAACCTTATTTCGATAACGAGATTTGCAATAAGGATATAGCTATCTATGTGCATTAACAAAACTTAGTTCCAGTAACTCGTCCCTGAGGACTGGCGAGGCCACGCGCCTGCGTCCGGCAGCCGCGCCGCCGCCGCCGGCCGCCAGCGCGGCGACATTGACACCACTGCCATAGATTACGCGCTGCACGACCCACTCGCACATGACTGCGCGCGTCCCTCGGCCAGCGCGCGCACACCTCAGCGCCTCTCCGCTCCACGGAGTTTATCGGGGAGAGGGAGCGATGGCTCTCGATCAGCACGCAACCTTGGGCTCCTGCATGTGTGCGTGCGGTGGCAACGGGCGCGGGGAGTGCAGCACGGGGCAAGTTGCGCGCGCAGGTGGCGCGGCGCATGCGCGGCGCTATCGAGCGACGGCGGCGGCGGCGCTGCGGCTCAGTCCGCCGCCGCCGCGCCATGGAGCCGCCGCAGGAAGCTCCGCCGGCCGCCGCGGCCCCGGGCGCGCGCCCGCTCGTCAACCCCGACGAGTACGGCGAGGTGGACACCTCCAGGTGCGCTCACACCACACACCGCACGTGCCAGGCACGAGCCCGCCGCGCGCCGCCTTTAGCGTGCTCGCAGGATATCACACATCTAGCCGATTCACTAGCTTTTACATAACACAATGTTTCCCTCTGCACGCTTTTAATTACTAACACGATCAAGCACGGTTTTGTGGACTATTTACGTAGCTAGGCCAAAATATGCATTTCCATCAACGACGCTAACAATCATAATATTTAAAGAAAAACTAAATGACTTGTTAAATTTTAAAAATGTTAGGTCATTAATGGAATAAGTCAGCAACTCAGCAGGTCTAAACAAACATACGTAATGATAATGAATAACAAGAAGCGCAATAAGTGGTGGCTGGCATGAGAAGTGGTTGCAGTCGGAGCTGCGTGCTGTGTTGAGCACCCGGGGCGGGGCGCCCGCCGCCCGCCGCCGCCGCCGTAGACGACGCGGTCGCCGGCCCACAACACTTTCGCCTCTTTTCTTATTTCTCACATGACATCTTAATTGATAGTGTTGCTTCCCACGTCAAATCAAATGGGACATTTCGATAACAATTAAAATCTAGAATCTTTGATCGTAGGTCAGGTACAGAATACGTAATAATAGGTACAAGGTATCCAGAATAATGGAATAAGTAACAAGGTGCTCCGAACACCGCTTCATCTGCTGCTTTACAAAATCTGGGCTGACGGACGATTATCACTCGATATCTAGGCAATAGTCATCATCCCATCCACACACATACAAGTGGATTACAACTAAAAGTACGCGATTCTCTGCACTTGAACCTAAACTCAATGACGTCGGTTTACTTCATGAGTATTGGTAGTAGTACACGGTTCAATTACTTACATTGACTATACCTATATAGTCAATGTAAGTAATTGAACACGTTTCCATAGGTAGGTACTGTGAATGTCCAAAGCGCAGTGTGTCTTTAGATACTGGTGCATGTATGGCCGCTGTTTATTGTTTTCAAAAGACGATTTCGATTTTTTACTAGTAAATATTACAAATTATGATACACCAGCCCAGGCAGTCTCGACATAGATAGCGACAAATTCGCTAACTTTCGATCGCTGATAACTAACGAATAAATTGGGTTGCAATAATGATGCTTGCGTGTAAAGCAAGTCTCTACATCCAAGATGCGTTTCTAGCAAGCATCAATAATGGAACCGATTTTATTAGTTAGTAATCAGCGATTGAAAGTTAGCGATTTTGTCGTTACCTCTGTCGAGACTGCCGGCCCAGAAAGGTAGCCTGATATTATAGTAAAAACCGGCCAAGTGCGAGTCGGACTCGCGCACGAAGGGTTCCGTACCAATTATTATAAAAAAATCACGTTTGTTGTATGGGAGCCCCCCTTAAATATTAATTTTATTCTGTTTTTAGTATTTGTTGTTATAGCGGCAACAGAAATACATCATCTGTGAAAATTTCAACTGTCTAGCTGTCACAGTTCATGAGATACAGCCTGGTGACAGACAGACGGACGGACAGACAGCGAAGTCTTAGTAATAGGGTTCCGTTTTAACCCTAAAAATTATAAAATTTATAACGATTGTAAGTTTTGATTTCGGAGGAGGGGGTAATCTTCGGAACTACTAATCTGATTCCTAAAGTTCCTTCAGTGATCGGAACTTACATTATCCCCGAGTCATGAACTGTCTGCCTTTTCCCAACTATGTTGAGGTCGGTTTCCAGTCTAACCGGATGCAGCTGAATACCTGTATTTTACATGGAGCGACTGCCTATCTGACCTCCACAACCCAGTTAGTACTGGGTAATACGATACCCCTTGGTAAGACTGGTTGTCAGACTTTTTGGGTCACTGACTACCTGTAACTCCATTATCCCCGTGTGTCATATTATAAAACGTTCCTAAGTCGGAAATATATTTTTCAACCCACTTGCTCATAAAATGGCTCTTATTTCACCGCAATTAGGCACATAATGACACCTGTAATCAAACTGTGACTTTTTCATTGCTATTATTCACAAGTGAGTTACAGGTTTTTTTTATTTTATTGGTTGAGTTGCTTTGTTCTTAAATAAGTTTTGATAATAAAATGATTTGTTAGTAAGATACACGTGTGTATTGATGATACCGTGCTCGGCTCTCTTAAGACCTCAATGGCGCCTCATCGGTAATTACGAACATTACACACTTGTACCATAATGTACTATTCCGACTATAACGCGACCGAAGCCGTGGACAAAATCTAGTCTTAAATTTAGGATGTCAGGCATCATGCCTGACATAATTATGGACACTATTAAAATATAGTTTCTAATTTTAACAATTAAGAGTCCTATTACATTTTTTACGCAAATTACTGAAAGATAAGTTGAATGTTTTACTTGTTTATTGGAGTTCTAGAATTTCTTTAAATTCCTTGAGTTTTCACGGATAAAATCGTAAAGAAAGCGTAATTTAAGCCATAAATGTCTTGATTCAGAGTCCGTTAAGTTCCAAATAAACTAAATTTTATCAAATAAATTAATATGATATAAAACTTCGATCTACAATGAATACGTTTCATTAGTTTTCGTTTGTCAATATAATAAGACAAAATTACAATCAATAAAATTGAAGTACTATAATTCTGCGTCAATTCTAGTCGCTCCTCAGTCTTATGTCAGTCTCGTCTCTAATTTTTGTCAATCATCCGGAGATCGCTATTATTATCGACTCGTGTACGCCGATTGACAAAATTTGATCCAGGGAGTAAAAATCAAAAAATTGCGAAAAAATGTAATAGGACTCTTAACAAAAGATGGAATTATGTATAAACACTGGCATAGGTTAACAAAATAAGTAGGTAAATAAACATTGATGTATAAAAAACATTGTTTGTAAATTCTGAATCTGAGATTGACGTATCTTCGTGTATGTACGTTAACAAGCACTGGCTACTAGTGTGCCTGAGGTTAAATTAAATTAATGAATCCATTTTTGGATGTAATACTTACATGATGACGGTGTATGTACTCAGGTACCCGGCGCCGAAGGACGCCACGAACAAGGTGCGCGGGCGCTCTGACCTGCTGGAGCTGATGTGTGGCGCGGGCGCCGTGGACCCCGAGCTGCTCACCGTCAAGACCTTCTACTTCTTCTTCTACTCGGCCTTCGGCTCGCTGTTCCCACTCATGGGCGTGTACTTCAAGCAAATGGGCATGAACGCGGGCCAGTGCGGCCTGCTCATCGGCACGCGGCCCTTCGTGGAATTCCTATCGGCGCCATTCTGGGGCGGGCTGGCCGACCGCTGGCAGAAGGGGCGCACGCTGCTGCTAGCGTCGCTAGGCGCCTGGATCGTGTTCACGCTGCCACTGAGCTGGGTGCAGCCCGGCGCCGTGTCGTGCGTGCACCCGCTCAACTCCACCGCCTACAACCTCACGGAGCCGCGCTACGACGAGGACTGGCCCAGCGCCACCACGCGTGCCTTCCGCGGCCCGCCAGCCGGCCGCGAGGGCTCGCCGCTGCCCGTCAGCGACGCGCTCAACTACGACGCCAAGGCCAACAGTGACTGGGTGACCCCGCTGCACTCCTTCATCGTGTACCGCACGCCCGACATCCAGAAGACGTTCTTCCTGCTACTGCTGCTGGTGGTCATCGGCGAGTTCTTCAGCGCGCCCGCCATCACGCTCGCCGACTCCGCCGTCATCACGCTGCTGGGCGAGGACGCCGACAGGTGAGCCACACTCTCCGGTCTCGCGTGTGAGAGTAAGTGCATGCACACAGAGAGTCAGTAGTACAGCGAGTGGATGCGCAGGTACGGGCACCAGCGCATGTTCGGGTCGCTGGGCTGGGGGCTTGCCATGTTCTTCGTGGGCATCGCGCTGGACCACAGCACGGCGTTCAGCTCGCACCCGTGCGGCGGCCCGCAGCGCTTCGAGAAGAACTACACCATCTGCTTCGCCACCTTCTCTGTGCTCATGGGCGCGGCGCTGATTACTGCCACTCAGGTCTGTTTTGGTCACTATAATAATATCTGAGTTTTCTTAGGAAGAGGATATTTGAAGGGACCTTGTTCTGATTTGATACTTTGCCAACATTATAATATACACCAAGCTTTACAATTATACAATAAATCAACTATTTACATTATGAATTAAAAACTATTATATAAATAAACTAACAATGATATAAGTTCCAGTTTTAATTATATAATTAAAATAAATTGGAAAACTTAACTAAAAAAAGTAATTAAACAAAACTAAAAAACCCAAACCCATATTATGAAAAAAACTATAAGTAAATAACAAGCATATTTAAAATTTAAGAAAAGTTGGAAGCAGGTGAGGCCCGCAGGTGAATATAAAATAGGGAAATGCATGTATTTTTTTCTTCACATAAATCAGTAAAGTACAGACTATCAACCCAATACAATAATTTAAAAGTAAAGTTCAACGACTGCTCGTCGGTCAGAACCTCTACAATGTTCTACGACAGTTCAAACGTCCGTGACTGTCGCGGCCATTCATGTCATAGCGGTTGTCGTCATTTCCGTCTATCTGCCTTGTTTACTTCTAAGTTTTTACCCTTAACATAATGATTTTACTAAATGTATGTCTTTATGCAAAGACAACTCTAAGTTCATTAAACCCCTTTGAATTAAATTTACATTTTTAGTGGGATTAAATGAACTTAGAGAGTTGTAATGATTATAATTCTATAAACACAAACGTGTTACTTGCGCGACTCATTTTTCATCAACATGAAACCTGACACTGACCTGCAAATAGCAAAAAAACGTACCGCTACGCTACCCTGGCGGAGGTTTCCGGCGACTGGGACCGCAATTAACTGGGACCGTGGTCCCAGTCGCCGGATCCGTAAAAAATAAATATTTTTCTTCCAGCGACTGGGACCACTCATAGATAACTTAAAAAAATCTATTATTCAAGCCAAAATTAGTACAGTCAAACTTGACTGTACTAATTTCGCTGGAAGAAAAATATTTATTTTTTACGGATCCGGCGACTGGGTCCGCGGTCCCAGTTAATTGCAGTCCCAGTCGCCGGAAACCTCCCCTGGCGCTTCTACCTTAAAACTTTACTTAAGTTATAAAAACAATAAACCTTTAACTGGAGGAATATTTTAAAAACTAATTAATGACAATCTTTTTTAATCAAAGCCAACGTATTTTGGCGAAATAGGCTATTATAAATATGTCAGCAATTTCTTCGAGGTACAAATCATCTGCTATTTCTCTAATGCACTATCGTGGTGAGATTATTTAGTTTTTTTTTTGTTGAGACATAGTAGGTACTCCCTAAATATGAATTTATTCTCCGAATGCTGAAAATGACCTTTCAGCGGTGCATGTAGATAGTGGTATAGTTAAAACTATTTTTAATCATTTGACGACTTCATGTATCATATTTTCTTTGGTTGATTCGCAATGAGTATACAAAAGAAACAACATCTTCCACACTATTGAGTTTGTCATTTTTTGTCCGTGCAATATCTAAAAGCATGCAGCATGAAGCAACGATGAAGAACCAAACGTTCCATATCAAAGTCATCTCCGTAGACCTCTTTCACATAATTGCTGCTTGTAGCATTATTTCGTTCTGTAAGAAATAGTTGATATTGGTCAAGTATTAAACACACTTGACCAATAGGAACTATTTCTTAAAGTATTTTTAGTAAAGCGCTGTTCAATACCCTCGACTTTATCTAAAACTTCAAAATATCTTTTTCGATAAAAGTCAGCTGGTGTGGAAAATTTGTGCGATTCACTTTTAGAGTCGTCTATTTTCTTAGGTATTCTCCGTATTTTTAAAGTTTTAGGTTCATCCAATTCCAAAATATGAGCCAAGTTTTATTATGAACAGCTTTTTGCAGATGCAAACAAATCTTCTGTAATGTAGCATTTAGAGCTTCGATGCGATCAAGAATTTCTATAAGAAAATTTATGATAAAAAGAGATTCAAAAGACTGAAGACTTTTACAAATCCTTTAGCTTTTGCGCCGGCATCATCTTTCTGACTTGTGTTGTTCAAAAACATAGCAGTATCCTATAATTTTGAAGAATAGTTTTCAATGAATAATTATACGACAATACCATCTTGTTGGGCAAAATGGCCGCAGAGAAGAATGATTTGGTGCATGTTCAGCTTGACTCAAATATCACCGTGAGCACGTGAGTACAGTCAAAAATGACAGTTGCGTTGACAGGTTGTGTTGTTTTGTTATGAACTTAGGAGTCACATCTCTATACAAAATCAAAATCAATCAATCAAAATCAAATCATTTATTTCAAGTAAGCCAGTTACAGGCAATTTTGAATTGTCGAAACAAAATGAAAATTAAATGTAGCTACAGTCCCAGTCACAAGACATAAAAACTGTGAAAGTACTGTAGTTGCCCATTCCCTAGTGTAGATCTCTATGGAGAAGAACGGACAAGAAACTCCATGGACACTCTTTTAAATCAGAATATTGTTACAAAATCTTGGTTACATCATTCATGTTGAGATGGTATATTATGTGAGAACAATGTAGCAAGATGTGCACGTTAAAAGTGTCCAAACTAAAAACACACAAAAACCAATATGATTCATTCCAATAAGCCATGGCAACTAAGAGATGACCAGTCAAAATTAACAGCGCCCGTTCACGGACATGACGCATGGATCAGCACCATTCAACTCAACTATTTTAAAGGGAACTGAATGATCCGACACATGCGCCACCATCAGCGAGACATTCGAGTGAGCATGACATAGTCTCAACCGCCAGGGCACATTCAAGTTAAGAAAAGACGTAGGTTTCTAGTGAATGATAGCTTTCTAGTACGTAGTACTCACACAATCTGGGCTATGCGATTATATAATACTAAAGAGATTGAATCTATACAATGCAAAGATAGTTGTACAATCTTCAGCAGCTCCAACAATACAATTTAATGCTATCAATTTATGCGCCCCTGTCCTAGTGGAGCAGGACCAGCATTGAGCCAACAAGCATTTTTATCAGCGATATAATCGCTCAACTTGTAATATGCTTGCTTACATAGTGTGCGTTTAATGTATGTTTTAAATTTCGTCTCGTTCAGTTCAAGAATAATTTGTGGAATTTTATTATAGCATCTCTAAAACTAGTTGGTCCCTACTTCTAATACTGTAATTATATCTGTCACCCCTTTTACCAAAAAGGTGCAGATTTTTTCTGACGTACATTATGTTTTAGTAGATGTATTGACAATGGACCGTCATGATCCCAATACAGTTCTCTTAGAGAATCACGCCTACAAAGATTATATGGCTCTGATGGCTCTTTTCTGCAGAATAAATTTAATATAAACTCAATATCTGCAGCCCGTGCAAAATCAAAATGCCATAAGACATTATACTATGAAAGTCATCATCTGCCTAGCCTTTACCCAACTATGTTGGGGTCGGCTTCCAGTCTAACCGGATGCAGCTGAATACCAGTATTTTACATGGAGCGACTGCCTATCTGACCTCTACAACCCAGTTAGTACCGGGTAATACCGGGTGATACCCCTTGGTAAGACTGGTTGTCAGACTTTTTGGGCCTCTGACTACCTAACGACTGTCAAAGATCTACAAATGACAGCCGGGACCAACGGCTTAACGTGCTTTCCGAGGCACGGAGGAAACTCGGTATGTAATGGGCAGTCACCCATCCACAAACCTACCTAGGCAAGCACGGCTTAACCTAACGATCGACCCGAGCGGCTGTTATTATTTAGCCACGAGCTCCTCATTCGACATTATACTATGAAAGTAACTAAAATAAACCAACATCAGTATATTGACGGATTTTTCTAATGGCATATGCTGCTGAACTTAGCCGCCGAAAGAGATGTTAAATGAGAAGCATAATCCCCAGGAAAACCGTTTTATCTACGAATTCAAGTTTCTCTTTATTAAATACTAGCGGTCGTCACGCGGTTTCGCCCGCGTAGTTCCCGTTTCCGTGGGAGTACGGGGATAAAATATAGCCTATGTTACTCAGGGTGAATGTAGCTTTCTAATGGTGAAAGAATGTTTGAAATCGTCGAAATTACAAAAATACTCATACACAAAAATACAAATCTTTCCACTTTATAATATTAGTGTAGATATTGGTGCCGATTCCCTTGTTCACAAACTAAACTAAATTTAAGTTGAATGCATCTTTTTCTTTCTATTTCATTATGAAAAGGACAGAAGACAAATATTAGTTTAATCCTGTGAAATTAGTCTTAAAATTAGTAAAAAAGATGCACTGAACTTAAATTTAGTTTAGTTTGTAAACAAGGGAATCGGCACCTATATCACAGTCACTACTTTTAACATTCGGTAAAGCAAATCTTATGCATTTGGTTTTTTTTTCATATAATACCAAATTATTTGCAGTGAACCAATTTTGGACCTGAAGTAGGGCATTATTCACGTCATCTAGATTTTGGGCCCGCCTATTTATCTTAAAAATTAGGGAATTGTCATCTGCAAATAACACCATAGTCTGAGGTTGGTTTTTCAATATTGAGCCTTGTGGAACTGAAAGTGTTTTTACTTTTAAACCCTGTGAATTAACACCATTTATTTGAACATGTTGTTGTCTATCATTCAAATGATTTTACCAAACTAAGTGCAAGTTTACCCAGTCCGTAATGCTCAAGTTTCAAAAGTAATGTGTCGTGATTTACGCAATCAAACGCTTTGGAGAGGTCACAAAGAATTCCTATGGCGTCTTGAGACTTTTTCCTCGCAGTAAAAATGTGCTTTAATAAGGTTACACCGGCGTCAGTTGTACAACGTCCCTTGGTGAAACCATACTGTTGATCATGTAAGATTCTGTTGGTGTTAAAATGATAGAGCATTTGATTAAGCATTACTTTTTTTAAAACCTTCCTAAAAACTGGTAACACGGATACACGTTTATAATTATTAGTATCTTTACTGTCCCCGGATTTGAAAAGAGGTATGACTTTACTGTATTTCGAAAGTATTACAAAAAATACAATACAAAATAGTTTATTGCTTCATAACTTTACAAAAAGTTTAGTGTTTGTAGCTTCCCTTTAAGCAAGTAATGCCTGTGTTGGGAAGCCCCGCTCTTTCACAGCAAAGCAATACAAATTCATACAAAATTTTGCTAAAACTGGGAATTTACAATAAAAAAAATATATATATATCTATTAATTTTACAAAATGAACGAAAAGCACGGACAGACAACGCGGGCGAAGAGTAGACTATGAGCTTTATTAACGTTAGTTACTGAGACTGCGACTGACCACCGTATGACCGTAAGGATTGTTCCTGCTTGTAGTGCCGGGCCGGTCCTTTTGGTCCTTTTTTTAACATAGTAAAAATGTTTTTTCGATCGCTTCAGTATAGCCCCATTTTCGCTCAGAGTGTAACATTGCCTTGGAATCGTGAGTTTTAGGGCTACATGAATGTTTGAGGTCTCAAAAGACACGTATTGGAAAAGGCAAAAAAAAAAAATATGTTGAAAAAACGAAATCGCAAAAATGTGAAAATTCGATCAATTTTTTAGGGTCTTTTGGCATAAAATAAAGTGTATCTCAAAAACTAAATGTGATATCGAAAAAGTGAAAAAAAAAACCCTGGGGGTATTGAGTTGGACTACATTTAAAAAACAAACCGGATCTCTGTATCACAAATAATCCAGGCAGGAGGGGTGCCCCTTGTGTGGCGTAATGAGGGATTTTCTTTTTAGCTCTTCCCTAGTCGCTGGATAGATGGCGCTAGGAGTAAGTATGATAATGCAAGGAACGGAACCTAAAAAAACCGGCAAAGTGCGAGTCGGACTCGCGCACGAAGGGTTCCGTACCATTATCTATACATTAGACAAAACGGCAAAAAAAATACTTTTGTTGTATGGGAGCCCCTCTTAAATATTAATTTTATTCTGTTTTTTGTATTTGTTGTTATAGCGGCAACAGAAATACATCATCTGTGAAAATTTCAACTGTCTAGCTGTCACGGTTCATGAGATACAGCCTGGTGACAGACAGACGGATAGATGGACAGACGGACAGACGGACAGACGGACAGACGGACAGACAGACGGACAGACAGCGAAGTCTTAGTAATAGGGTTCCGTTTTTACCCTTTGGGTACGGAACCCTAAAAACTGATTTTAACAAAGCGCGAGAAATGTAGGTTATATTCGGAAGGTTAAGCAAATGAAAGTGTCAGTCAACGAGAGTATGTGACGTGACACAATGTTTTTTTTTCAAGCGTTTTGGCTTTGGCACCAACTATCATAGTAAGTTCAACGCCATCTATAGAGTTCTTGGAAACTAAGTTTTTTTTTTAAAACCTCAAAAGGAAAACCTCTCATTTCGCGCTTCTTTTTTTTTTTTTTTTCGGATGGGAAGTCATCAAATGACTCCTCCCGCTCTGGGCGGAGCAGGAGGGAGTGTCAAACTTTTACTGACTAAAATCCCTCCATGTTCCTTCATCGGGTGATGGGTCACACAAAGGGTGTGTTCCGGGGCCACGGTATCTCTTTCGAACAGTACCGCAACCCCGGCAGGCATCGGTCCTTACGGATCCCTTCCTTTTTGCTGACTCTCTTTGAGGCGCGCGTAGAACACGAACGCGCCGTTGACACGGCCTGTCATTATGAGACGGACGGACGGACGGCGAGCTAGCCCATAGCCCACCGTCCACAGGCCCGCGCCTATGGTGGCCCCCGGCGCCCGGGGCGTCTCCCGCGGTGGCCGGGACGGTGAGAGGTTCTCTCCCTCTCACGTTCCGCCACCTCCTTCTCTAGCATTACTGCTTCGCAGAAGGAGGTGACGGCGTCCCATTCCGTCTCGCTCCGGACCATGGCTTGCACCAGGGCTGGACGCGAGAGGTCGCCGCCACCAATCGCCGCTTCGAGGACGGCTACCACCTTTTGGGGCACGTTCAGGTAGTGGGCGGCTCGCCGCCTCAATGAACGCGCCCACACCGGGGCCCCGTAAAGGGCCATAGACCGCACGACTCCCGCGTAGTGCCTCCGGCAGGAGGCGTTCGGCCCCCCCAGGTTGGGCAGGAGCCGCCTGAAGGCAGCCCCGGTCCGCTCCAGTTTGGGGCCAAACGTCGGAAGTGCTCCACGAAGTTCCACCGGCTGTCAAAGACAAGTCCCAGGTACTTCAACGTCGACTCGACGCCGATGGATACCCCTCCTACCGTCAGTAGGGATCCCGTCGGTGGCGCATTCCGAGGCCCATGAAAGCACATGGCCTCGGACTTGTGCAGTGCCACCTTGAGACCCAGTTGCCGGATCCTCTCAACGACTGTCGCAACCCCGCGTGTCATCGCTTCGGCCGCCGCCTCGTGCGACCTCCCCTGCGCCAGCACCAGCGTGTCGTCAGCGTAGCAAACTACACTGACACCGCTAGGGAGGTCGGCACGCAGCACCCACTCGTACCCAATGTTCCACAAGGACGGCCCTAGAACCGATCCCTGCGGAACACCGCACGACATCTCTCGCCGGTTCCACTCTCCGTTGCGACCAGGGTAGATGACGGCCCTATCCGTCAGGTAGTCCCCGACCACTCGACGGAGGTAGGTCGGCACCCGGTGATACCGGAGTGCCTCCCTTATGCAGCTCCAGGGCATGGAGATGAAGGCGTTGGCGATGTTGAGAGACACCGCCAGGACAACCCCACCCCTGGACACCGCATCCCCAGTCGTGAGGGCTCTCACGCGCATGATGGCATCCATCGTAGAGCGCCCCTTGCGGAAACCAAACTGGTGTTCCGCAAGATCCGGCCCAGTCCCCGCAAGGTGCTCGGCGAGGCGGTTTGCAATGACTCTTTCAAAGAGCTTGCCCACCTCGTTGAGCAGCACCACGGGCCGGTATGCGGACGGAGAGTCCGCAGGGCGCCCCGGCTTCCGAATGAGGACCAGCTTTCCCATCTTCCAACGAAGCGGGAACTAGCCTCTCTCCAAACATGCGCTTAGGAGCCCCTCCAGTCGGGGCCCGAGAGCCTCCGAGACCAGGACCCAGGCTTTGCCAGGCAAGCCGTCGGGTCCCGGGGCGGCATTTTTGGCACTGAGCCTGCGTACCGCCACTCTCAGGTCTACCCCAGTCACTTCCGGAGCGTTGTCGTCGTCGTCTTGTTTGTCCGCTTCCAGCATCGCAGGCGGCGGAGCGGAGTGCTCACCACGTCCTCCACGAGCTCAGGCCGGAGACTCTGCGTCAGTGGGGGGGGGGCAGGGGTGGAGTTTATCCCGCACCATCTTGTAAGGGCGCCCCCACGGATCTCTGTCGAGAGTCCCCAGCATCTCCTCGCGGGCCAGATCCCTGGCCCGCAGGACAGCTTCGCGGAGGGCGGTCTTCGCCGCTCTGTAACCCTCATATAGCTCCGCCTCAATGGCTGCCGCATCTGGTGGGCGGGTGCGGAGCCTGCGATGCCTGGCGTACAGGTGTCGCGCAGCCACGCACGCCTCGCGCATTGACGTCAGCTCTCGCGACCACCAGTACACCTGACGCCGGGCGCTTCTTGGCCGAACACGGGGCATTGCCACGTCGCAGATGTCGGACATGACCTCCTGGAACCACCCTGCCTCATTGTTAATGTCGGCAGGCCTGTCCGGTGATGTCACCCTGGCCTGCACGATCGAGGCTTCCAGGAGGAGCTCCCGGTCCAGCTACTTCAGCGCCCAACGCGGACCACTCGGGGCCTGTTGGACCGGCGCGCTTGAGGTCTGGGTGGAGACGTCGAACCGGATGTACCGGTGGTCGGAATAGGTCTCCACCCCCTCCATGAAACGCCAGTTAACGACACGCGGCGACAGAGCGGGGCTAGCGAACGAAATGTCCACCACCGACTCGCCCCGCATCCGCACACACGTGGGGACAGAACCCCGATTTAGGACGACCAGGCCCTTCTTCAGAGCCCAGTCCTCCACCATCCTTCCCCGCACGTCTGTACAACGAGAACCCCAAGCCAAGTTCTTGGCATTGAAGTCCCCGAGGACAAGCACGGGGAGGGAATGGTTTCCGACGACAACACTCAACTCTGCGAGAGAGTTGTGGAACTCGGCGAGAGTTCGGCTCGGGGAGAAGTAGACTCCCACCACTACGATCTCCCCGAACCGGGCTGCTACGCACCCCCGACCCCTCCTGACACCTTCAAGGGTCGGGGTACCGGCGGCGGCCGACGACGGGAGCGCGCTCCTTAGATGCGCTTCACGTCGCTGATTTCTTATGGTTGTTGCTCTCTGAATAATAATAATAATAATATAATCTTTGTTGATCCCGACGCAGTAGAGACTCACAATTGCATAATAATTGTTTGGCTCCATAAAGTATAGTGGTCATAAACTAACTAGTACTTTTTAAACGCGTATTGTCCTTAAAAACACAAAAAAACATCTAATTGAAACAAAACGAACCACAGAGTCTTAGTGAAATTTAACAATTTTTATGCAAAGTTACCCAGAAATGCCTATGTTTTTCACGCAGTTACCCAGAAATAAGATCCATTCCAAGCCGAGTGAGTTAATGTCAAACCACAGAACTGTATTGCGATGTTGTTTGTTTGGAAAAAAACAAAAAAATATTATTTTTACCTTACGGATTTTTTACATCGTGCATTTGAGCTCTATTACCTACTTCAAAGACTAAAATAATCTATTACGTCTAATCTATTGGATTAGGCATCGTACAAAATGAAAAGCCTGCCTAAGTGCATTTTCAATGTACCCGAAGGTCGTGTAGAGCAGATCTGTGTTTTTGTTTGTTTTTTTCCTATTGGCCCAAAAAATACGCACAATTTTTATGTATAAAAGTTATCTATATTGGTTTCGTATATTTTACGTGATGCTTGATCATCGAAACAGACAAACAGACAAAAAATCCAAAAATTCTGGAAATGAGTCCTGTTGGTTATCCTTTCACACACTGGCAATTTTTTTTCGAAATATTTTCGATGTACAAAAACGATTTTTCTACAGATTTATTATACAGGCTGTAAAAGACCTCATCACGAAGCCGTCAACCAAGCATTCTGTACATCAAACTAAGTAACTTTGCGCAAAAAATATTGCTGGAAAACGACTTTCTTTTTTGAGTGAAAAATCATGTTTTGTGGTAGAACTCAATCTAACGCACTGAAAACATTGTGCTGATGGATGGATTGAATAGTACGAGGGTCGTGGAGGTGTTTTAAGTAAAAATCATACATTAAAAACTTGTATTTAAAAAAAACTTGTCAAAAAGTTGGAACTTTGACCCCCAATATCTCCGTAACTAGAAGGTTCCCAGGTATGGTGTAGAACCAAAAAGATGATCGCAATGACGAGGAGAACAAGTGCCTTTCGGCTTCGTTAAGAGGTGTTTTACACCCTTTAAGTACTAGCTTGTGCCCGCGGCTTCGCCCACGTAAAGTTTGGAAATTACACACTGGATTTTACATCTGGGATTATTATCCCATTTATTGTGCGTTATAGAACAAAGATTACTTATTATTTATAGTTATTTCCTAAACTAATGATATATATAACTATAATCTATGTGAATCCTTTTGTGGTTTTAAATAAAGACCTTTTAGCACCAATTCCGTTAAAATATCTCTATTAATAAAAAGATCATTTTCAAACAACGTATTTTATGAGATCACATTTCTAAAAAAACCAACAATAAGTAACTCTATAAAAGCGAATTAGAAACTATATGACAATAACTGAAATAGTAAAATAACCTAAAATGTAAACATTGTCCGATTTTACCAATTTGGCCATTTCTGGGAGACGTGAAAATAGGGCTCGTGAAACCTTTCCATTAATTGCTCTAATTTATGGCAAAATTCTAGCCCTGTAATGTTAGGCCCAAGTTTCTATGGAGTTTGGGTTTCTCCTTTATCGAATAAACCATTTCAATACAAAACTTCATCTCCCTTTTCACACCCCTGTGGGTTGAAATTAAAAAAAAACAACGAATTACGTTGTATTAGTTAAAAAGGGTGTAAAAAGACTCTTAATGAAGCCGAAAAGCACTTGTTCTCCCCGTCATTGCGATGTTTTTTTTGTTCTAGACCATACCTGGGAACCTTCTAGTTACGGAGATATTGGGGGTAAAATAAGTGCGTTACATTGAGTCCTACCGAAAAGTTTGATTTTTCACCTCGAAAAAAGGTAATTTACCAATAAAAATATTTGCGTAGGGTTACTTAGTTTGATGTTCAGAATGCTTGGTTGACGGCTTCGTGAAGAGTCTGTTTACACTCATGATTTTAACTTAAAAAATAAACTAGTTTATTTATAAACAAAGCCCCTTTTCATCTTTCACTCCCTTTTCACTCCCGTAAGGGTTGAAATTCTTACAACACCGTTGCGTTAGCTTCCAACCATAGGCCTAGATAACTTTCTACAAACAACTTCATTCCCCTTTTTAACCCTTCGGGGGTGGAATTATGCAAAACGCTGAGACACGTAGGTATTAATTATTTTTTAATCATCAGCCTTATCACAAAATTTGAAAATCCTACATTTTTCAATTTTAAATGGGACCAACTTTGAGATATACCTACTTACGCTTTTCACAAAAAAGGTCCATGTATCCGTGTATCGGACTTCTTTGTAAAAAGTTATACGTGGTCAGACATAAAAAAATATACGCTTCCTCCTTTTTGTTTTGTCGGTTTTAAACAATGATGTTATATATAATACTGAATCTCATTGGTTTTAAAACCAAAGTTGAGGCATCTTAGCATCGCGATTCAGAAAATGGAGTGAAAATAACAACGCCATCTATCAACCAAGATGCTAAACTGCTAAAATATAATGCACGGAAATCATGCTGTGTAAATTTTCAAAGCAGCATCATGTAGACTAATCTAGAGTACCTTCTGCCATAATAACTTTTTTGAAAGCCGGTCAATCGATTTAAAAGATAACTGGTGAGCACATTTTTAGTCATTAGTACCATTTTAGTACAACAGATGTCGCTGCATCTTATATTTCATGAATAATTCTTCTTGAACACTTTAAATTCATATCTTTTGCAATAAAAGCTATTAATGTCTGTGTGAGACAGCACAAACAGACTCACGATGTCCGCGATTACGCGGAGCCCTAATCAAAATAATATTTGTCCAATCGACAAAGGGAAACCAACTATTAGATACACTTACCATCACGTTGGTACTGGTGATGTGACGTAGTCCCTGGTCACGTCGTATCTGGGTGGGGTGTAAGTGTAAATGTGTTTTGTGTTGTGTATGTGAAGTTGTGTAGATTCGACGGTAACCAAAGGACGCCCCACAGCGCGTACCGTCGACTCCCTGGTCATACACGAAAACAGCGTGCATCAAAAAAACAAGACAGCGGAAGCAAATTTTTTCCCAACAAGATTGCACTGACAAGCAAAACGTCATCGCACTGACCACTGAAACGTCATCTGTCAAACGTCAAAAGGTGCGTTCAGAAACTTGGTGGATGAAACATCTACCCCCCCCGGACGGGCCGTCCCGTCCGCTAATCAATTGGCAGTCTTGACAAGGTTGCGACCGCTCTCTTCATAACCGATCCATCCACCAAAACCTCAGCAAAACGAGGTACCCCGTCGGTGCCAGCCACCAAATTGAGAATGCGCCCCCTGCGCCAATACAGAGGCTTAAGGTTGGCATCCTTAATAAGGACGAGGTCTCCTATCTTGGGCGGATGAGTTTTATCAGTCCACTTGACGCGCTGCTGGAGGATGTGCAAATACTCTAAGCTCCAACGCTTCCAAAAGCTCTGAGTGAGCTGTTGCACCAACTGAAACCGCGATAGCCGATTTTGGCTCACATCAACAAAAGGGTACTCAGGCAGAGCGACAAGTGGCTGTCCAATCAAGAAATGGCCCGGGGTTAGAGCCTCCAAATCGTTCGGGTCCGAAGAGAGCGGGCACAATGGACGCGAATTTAGTACCGCTTCAATGCGACAAAATACCGTAGCTAATTCCTCAAAGGTGAGAACGGTGGCCCAACAATCTCCGCCAGAGTCCCTTTGCTGCTTTCACCGCAGCCTCAAAAATACCCCCCTAATGGGGGCAGGCTGGCGGGTCAAACAACCAAGTGACCCCTCGACGGGCCAATTTGTTACCAATGTCAACCTGGCTCTCATTAAGAAAGTCATACACTTCTTTCAAATAGTTACTTGTACCCTTGTAGTTGGTACCGCAATCAGACCTGATCAGAGAAGGTAGCCCACGGCGAGACGTAAATCTATCCAAAGTTGCCACAAAGGCCTCCGTCGAGAGGGAGGATACCAACTCCAAGTGTTGCCTTAGTTGACAGGCAGACAAATACGCACAAATAAGCCTTGACAATTTTACTATTGCGAAGGATAGACGTCTGTATCGAAAAGGGACCAGCAAAGTCCGTTCCTACGCCTGCAAAGGGCCTCGCCTCATTGACACGATCAGCAGGCAAGTCTCCCATCTGGGGCTGCATCGTTGGGGCCTTAGTCCGATAGCACGGTATGCAACGGAAGACGATGCTACGAATGGTACGACGAGCTGACAAAATCCAAAACTCTCGCTGCAGAATGGCCAACAGCGCATTGCAACCGGCGTGCGAGTTCTTAATGTGACGATCAGTCACCAACAATTTAATCAAATGGCCCGCCTTGGGCAACAAAAGGGGGTGACGGACCCCATAAGGAAGGCTAGAGTGCCTCAACCGTCCTCCAACACGCAAAAGACCCGTTTCATCCAAAAAGGGGTTCAACTTACTAACGGCTCCCGACAACTTAACTCTACTGGACTTCAAGGTCTCGATCTCCTTCTCAAAGTGTACGGCCTGCACAGAGCGAACCCACAGGAGGAGTGACTCCTGTCGCTCTTGAGGAGAGAGAACCGGTGACAGGCGCTTGTCCCCTGGATTCCTAGCATTGTGACCAAAACGCCTGATCCACGAGGTAACGTTCAACAATTTGTCGAGGGAGCTGTATCGATTCAACAAAATATCAGGATAAAACGGAGGGTCCTTCGTCCCAACAGCGAGCTCCTCAAGCCCGGGCAAAGGATCCGACATCAAAATTGGCGTTCGAGGCCAACCATCCTCGGGGCGAGTCAGCCAATCCGGTCCCCACCAAAGGGGGTGCACAATCAGGCGGGGGGCCATGCACCCACGTGAGGCTACGTCGCCGGGGTTCAAGTCTCCAGGCACGTGCCTCCAAATCAAAGGCGTTTCGGAATTTTGTATCTGTGACACTCGGTTCGCCACAAAGACCTCCAAGGAGTGGACGGACGTCTTCAACCAGCACAAAACAATTTGACTGTCCGTCCAGGCGTAAGAATTCCGAATGTTCACAGATCCACCTAAAGTTTGAGCAACGTGATTCAAGAGACGCACAAGAAGCGCCGCCCCTGACAACTCTAGCTTAGGGATGGTCAATGCCGTCCGGAGGGGGGCCACCTTGCTCTTGGCCATGATCAGTGACAACTTCACCTGGCCTGTCGCGCTGACGGTGCGCAGATAAACAACAGCTGCATAACCGTGCGAAGATGCGTCACAAAACCCATGAAGGGTAGCAGTATAGTTCCCAGGGGGGAGGATAGCGCGTGGTAACGCGACCTCGTTGACCGCAGGAAGTGCGGATACAAATTGGAGCCAATCTTCCAAAAGGGTTTCCTGAAGTGGCTCATCCCAACCAAGTTCCGCGGTCCAAAGGCGCTGGAGAAAACATTTCGCCCAAAACAATACCGGGCATATCCAACCATTCGGGTCAAAGGTTCTCGCGACAGTAGACAATACCAGTCGTTTAGTCCAAGTGTGTGGTGACTCCAAATCGACATCATACGTAAAGGTGTCTTGGACTGGTCGGTACTGAACGCCGAGAACGGCCAACATAGCAGGGTTGTCAGCATTTTCAAACAAATGAGGATCCTGCTTATGATCCTCTTCCACATCTTCCAACAGTGCTGGCGAGTTGGACACCCACTTACGCAACTCATAGCCAGCGGAATCCAAAATTTGAACCAACTCGTCACGCAACAGGATAGCTTCCTCAACCGTGGAAGCCCCAGCGCAGACGTCATCAACATACAAGTCCGTTTTCAAGATGGCGGACGCCCGAGGGAACTTCAAGCGTTCTCGGTCCGCGAGCTCCCAAAGCGAACGAATAGCAACAAAAGGGCTCGATCGAAGGCCGTACGTATTCGTGTTGAGCTCATAAACAACCATGGGGTCCCGGGGATTCTCTCGCCACAGGATCAACTGATAACGTCTGTCATCCCGGTGAATAACCGTTTGCCGGAACATCATTTTCATGTCAGCCACAAAGACTACTTGATGACGACGAAAAGACGTGATGACATCACAAAGGTCCCTCAACAATTTGGGGCCGGAGTGCAAGCAATCATTCAAAGAGACACCAGAGGAAGTCCGCGCAGACCCATCAAACACTGTGCGCAGCTTACCGGTGGATGCCTTGAGGACCGCGTGATGCGGCAGAAAGTAATGCTCAACTGAGCGCCAATCCAAATTTGACACCGACATGTGTCCCAAGTCTGCGTACTCACGCATGAAATCTAAATATTTCTGCCGCAGCACCGGATCCCTGGCCATACGGCGCTCCATCGCCAACAATCTCTTCTCGGCCTAAGGTCTGGACTCGCCGAGAGGTGGTCGAACTGCAACAAAAGGCAACCGTGTTACGAGCCGACCGGAACGGAGTCGACCTGTGTTGTTCTGATAGAACAACTCGCACTCCTCATGTTCCGGGTTCAAGCGGGCCACTTGCGGTGGCTCCTCAACCTCCCAAAACCTCTGAACAGCGTCAGAGAGAGCGGAGCCACACGCCAGCGCAAAATCAGGCTCAGGTGGAGGGGCAGCCTTCAACACTGGGCCCATCACCGCAAAGCCAAAGATGGTCGAGACAGCCACCAAACCGTTCGGCTGCAAGACTTTCATATTACCCAACAATATTCTCCCTAGTACATCGGAACCCAATATCAAATGAGTTGTATTAGGGGAATCAAACCGGCGGTCAGCCAAATCCAGGCCTGACGTCAACCGGACAATATCAGGCGACAGCTGACGTTGGGGATGACAGCCCAAAATACTCGTCAGAACAATAGCCGAAGGAAAAAACTTAGGGTCCAAACAACTCACAGGAGTGAGCCCAAATAAGGTTTGTCCCTCAACAGTCGGGATAGGTGTTTCGCCTATTCCATTAATCGTGCCTGAAAAGGCACGGACATCCAGGCTCACCCGACCCGCTAACCAAGACGACAAAAGGCAACCCTGGGCTCCCGTGTCCAAAATGGCACGGACCACAACAGAGTCCCCCGTGGGTCTCTTAAGAACAGAGAACAATTAGTAGAAATAGAATACTTTGACCATAAAAATAATGAAATTAAAAAAATTCGATCATACAGTAAAGCAATTAACGCCTCAATTCCTCAAGGAAGCGTCATAGGATGCCTCTTATTTTTAATATATATCAATGACCTACCTAAGACCATAGAAGGGCCGTGTGTCTTATTCGCGGACGATATATCCATATTGGTTTCATGCCAAGACAATGAAAATATAGAAGAAACTCTCAATTCCATACTTACTAAAACATGCAACTGGATGAACGAACATAACCTCGAGATAAACTACTCCAAAACCAAATTAATAACTTTCCACCCTTACCAAAAAACTCCTCTATCTTTAGATTTTGTTTTTAACGACACAAAATTAGAAACTGTTAACAAATTTACCTTACTCGGACTAGTTATAGACACTCACATAAACTGGAAATCACATATAGATAAAACTCACTCAAAAATTTCTAAATTCTCTTACGCCCTTCGTGAAATAAAAAAGACCACCAATCTACAAACAGCTCTCTCCACTTATTATGCCTATGCCTATGCATGGCTTAGCTATGGTGTCACTCTTTGGGGAAACAGCACAGGTGCACAAACACTTTTCACCCTACAAAAGAAATTGGTCAGAATCCTAGTAAACATTGAGCAAACAGATAGTTGCAAGCCTTTCTTTCAAAAACACAATATTTTAACCCTTCCCTGTATTTATATTTTAGAAACATGCAAGTTTGTGCGGAAACACCAAGAATTTTATTCAAAACGAGAAGACATCCAGACACGCTATCTACTTAGACATCGATCTAGACTAAACTTACCAAGTTCTCGATTAAAAATGCACTCAAAAAGTCCCTACGTAATGTCTATTAAAATATATAATAAATTACCCGCATCAATTAAAAAAGAAGATAAAATTAACACATTTTTAAAAAAACTTAGACAATTTTTGCTAAATAAAAGCTACTATTCGGTAAATGAATATCTAAGTGATAGACTTATAAAGTCATAACTAGCCCTAAGTATTTTTCGTGGACTTAAAACTTTGTCTGATTTATTTACTCATAAACCTCTCAATAAATACCTGTTTATATTTTATACAATTGATTTATTTATTTATCTAATACTATTAATTAATATTTTATAATAATATATTAAGAATAATTAATAATTACGCTTATCTAATAATAATTTTATATTATTAATTAATAATCTATGCTAATAATTATATTTTTTAAACCAATAAATAAGCTGCCACGATAATTATACATTAAACATACTTAACTAATAATAATTTTATACTATTAATTAATTTATCCTAGAAAGTACCCAAGAAAGAATTATAATGTTATTTGTTGAGAATTTATAAATGCTTCCTCTCTCCTAACTCACTTATCTTGCTGTGCCCGACAGGGTCCATGTGATCTAATTATAAGTTTTTACCACCTAAGTACCTACATGTGGAATGCAATAAAGTATTGAGTATTGAGTATTGGGTCCCCAGACCCTGACCGATGCCGTTGGCAACAAAACCGTGTCGATCTGGGGAGGTACGTTAGCGGGACAGGCGCCAATTTCCTAGCAATGCCTGGGCGGCGACCGATCGCCGCATCCAGGCTGGGGTCTATCCCGGTGAGGATAGTAATCAAACTTCTCGTCTCCTCGTCTCCTCGAAAGATTTCTAGATTATTCAAACCACAGACCGACGTCTGGGAGGAACTTTTGTCTGAATGGCAATGTAGGTGGGATAATTCCATCAAGGGCCGACACCTCCACCAGTTCTTTCCATCCGTTCGTGAACGGCTGGCCCGGACATGGCTGGAGGTTGATCACTGTGTTGCTCAATTTCTCACCGGTCATGGTAACTTTAAGAGTAAATTATTTTCCTTCAAGCTTGTTGACTCGCCTCTTTGTCAATGTTCCACATCTGACTGCGAATATGAACAATCAGCACATCATATTTTATGGGAGTGCAGTCTTTGGCAGAATGAACGCAATATTATGTTGGATAGTGTACAGGTTACATCCGGAGTTATTTACTACACAGACCTTGTAGAAACTAGAACAAATTTCCGTGCGTTCAAGCGTTTTTTCCATACCTATTATTGGAATCAAATATAACTGCTCACAACTTAGGACCCATTAATGTTAATATTTTATCCGTGGTGCTAGGCAACTGGGCCTATCCCAGTTGTGAACGTCCGTTTGTGCCTATTGGCCTTGTTTCTTTGTGTCTCCTGCTGATATGGAGGGAAGTGGAAATTACAGATTTTCCTACACCTCCGCTATACTTTTCTGATTAATTTCGTTGCGGGATCCAAGACAGTTAAATTCATTCTCTGGGACTTCGTCGAGCTTCATTGTCTCGGTGCTTTTCTGGTGGTCGCCACTGTTGATTCTGGCTTTCAGGAGTTACAGTGGTTGGGAACAGTGTGGCGGGCTTGTCCCTTAAAAAAAAAAAACTCCTCGTCCGCGCGATGTCCCGAGCCGCGCGCCATCGCTGGAGGGGCATATCCCACTTGACGCCTGAGTGGCGGGGGGCGCGTCTCCAAACGGGGACGTTCCGCCAACGGAGGGGAGGGAAGGCGGTGCTGGTCTGGCCAACGTCGCCTACCAGCAGCTGCATACTCGCCTTCACGAGGGGAGGTCAATCGGCGGTTGCGCGGCTCCCGATCAACTGGCGCGGGGGGTGGAGTACGGCGGTCAAAGTTGCAGGCCCCTCCTCGATTCTGATCCGGCGAGCGAGAAGCCCGGTGCTCATCTCCATCATACCCCCCCTGCGCGAACCCCCATCAGAGGCTGGTCTGTCAGAGCGGTTCGCGTTGGCGCACAAAACTTCAAGATGTGAGCCCCTACAAATTGAACAAGGGCGGGGGTTGGGGCAATCCCGATGAAAATGATTCCCCAAACAAGAAAAGCCCAGACGGCGTGCATTGGCAACTCGGCGGCGGCACTCACGTGCAACTCCAAGAAGGCCGCGCAAGTTGGTACGCCATGTCCCGTGGCCTTACAATAGCCGCAAGCAGGATTACTCTGGGTGCCACCAAAATGGGGGGCAGGGCGGCTATCACCAGGCCCGACAGTCCTAGTCCGTCCCTGGGCCCTCGGCCGAGAGGGCGGTTGGCTTAACCCCGTGGCACCACGAGCGTTGTCGAGGAAACGACACTCATCCTCCAAAAATTTGACGAGGTCTTCAAAGGGGGGAAGATGGGTGGCACTATCCCCACCATACTTCTGCTCAAAACGGGACCTCAAATCTGACGGAAGCCGCTGCAACACTAAGTGCACCAAAAGATAGGACCAATAGTCCACCGGCAACTCCAATCGTTTTAAGGCGTTGGTTGCTGCCAGCAATGGATTCAATAGGTCAGCACGCAACGCTGACATTCTGGTGATGGCCGGCAACCCCAAGATCTGGTCAATATGGACATCAGCCAGGCAACGTTTGTTCTGGTATCGTCGAGATAGAAGTTCCAGAGCAGTGGGATAGGCCGAGTCGGTCACCGGCAAGTGCTGCAGCAAGGCTCGAGCCTCACCTCCTAGGGCTGACAACAAATAAGCCAACTTCTGGGCCAGTCGGAGGTCAGAGCGCGAATCAACCAAACTGTCAAACAGGTTCCTGAAGCTTAACCAATGGTCCAAGTGACCGTCAAAATGTGGCAGCTCCAGGGTAGGCAGTCTACCCAAAAGTCCAGGGCCTGCAACAACAGAGGTCTCTGTTTTGACCTGGGCAGGGTCCCGACTCTTCAAAATTTCCCTGGCGCGCATACTTATTATGTCACCCAGGTTCAACATCTGGTCATAATCCGCAACAACCTTATCACGGGCTGCTTGACCCAATGCTTCCAGGTCCAAGTCCAAAATCAATTCATTGAAGCGAGCAAACAAAGTGTCAACCGCACTCAATCTCGCATTCAACTGCTCATACCGGGCAAGCGTGGCCTCTTCCAGGTCTAGACGCTCAGCGGTTGCAGCAGCAGAGGCAAACCATCTTAGCTGTGAAGTCAATCCACCAATGGCTTGGTTTACAGCTTTCAATGAAGCCATTGGGACAAATATCAAATAAACAAATTAAATTCAATTAAATAATCAACAGGAACAATTTTCCCGGACCCAACTACAATTTAAACCAAATAATAAAACTTAGTTTGAATTATTACAAGTTCAAATCCGACCCTGTACAAGCAATACCTTGTTTATACAATAACAAATTAAAGTACAAGCCACAAGGGACACTACATATCATAATATATTATGTCAAACAATCTATGTTGACTATGTTTAATTTGAGTCAGGCTGACAGGCAACAAATCAGACTTCTCAATACTTTTAACTCGACAATAAGTGGTGAATTTGACAATAAAACCACGCTCTGCTACCAGTTGTGTGAGACTGCACAAACAGACTCACGATGTCCGCGATTACGCGGAGCCCTAATCAAAATAATATTTGTCCAATCGACAAAGGGAAACCAACTATTAGATACACTTACCATCACGTTGGTACTGGTGATGTGACGTAGTCCCTGGTCACGTCGTATCTGGGTGGGGTGTAAGTGTAAATGTGTTTTGTGTTGTGTATGTGAAGTTATGTAGATTCGACGGTAACCAAAGGACGCCCCACAGCGCGTACCGTCGACTCCCTGGTCATACACGAAAACAGCGTGCATCAAAAAAACAAGACAGCGGAAGCAAATTTTTTCCCAACAAGATTGCACTGACAAGCAAAACGTCATCGCACTGACAACTGAAACGTCATCTGTCAAACGTCAAAAGGTGCGTTCAGAAACTTGGTGGATGAAACAATGTCAAATTTTGTAAAATTGAAAATAACGTCAATTAAATGTACCTAAAATAAATTTAAAATAAATTATAATAAAGGGCTGGTAATGAATGTAATATTTTATCATTTAAAAATTCTTCAATAGAGTAATACGTCTTTTCTATTAGAAATGAATGCAATTTACTTTTGAATTTGCGGACATTAGCTCACATTTTTGTAATTTATGCCCTTTGGAGCCATTAAAAAAATGCTGTTTCCGTAAAGTGCAGTACTGGATCCGGCTGTTTGTAACCGATCACAACGGCGCTGAAATTTTTGTAAATTATTTTTTAAGAACATAGACGTTTCATAGATGTACAACGTATAGTTAATATTTTTGTATAAAAAAAACCGTTTGCAGCTGTCTGCTGCCTGCAAATCATAAATAACTCTTATAAATGCACCTTCTTTGGCACTTTAATACCATATCTTTACCCGTGGCATTGCCCCAAAATTTAATTCCGTATCTCAATGTTGAAGCTACTAAACCATGATACGCCGGCGCCGCGCCGTTAAGACTGTTGCTCGATTGGCCGTTTTATTTAACATGTGTAAAGCATAGGAATGTTGGTTTAGCTTACTGCATACTTTGTCAATATGGGAATTCCATTTTAAAGGGTTTTCTATGTTTAGTCCAAGGAATTTAGCCACTTTCGCTTCATTAATAGTTTTGTCATTGCGTTTAATATTTAAGTCCAAATTGTAATTTATTCTTTTTTTAAATTTCATTTACTGTTTTATCAAGATTTATTATCAAATTATTACTATGCAGCCAATTCACAACTGATAGTAAAATAGAGTTAATTTCAGCCTCCTGTGTACTTACCTCGTCACTATTGAAAAGTAAAGTGCTGTCATCTGCAAACATTAACATAGGATATGATGATGCTGTCGGAAAGTCATTCATATAAACAATAAATAGCACCTAGTACTCCGAGTACACTACCTTGTGGTACTCCATAATTTACCGCTCTCTGACTGGATTTATATGTTATTTCGTTTTTTTTTAGAAATTCTACTAATGGACGTTATTCGTTGCTTGCCCATCACACCGATAAGATTCTATTAAATTTGATATATTTCCTCTTATTCCGTATGCATTAAGTTTATTTATTAGTAATTTATGGTCTATGCGATCGAAAGCTTTTGACATGTCCATTTATAGCGCTAGAGTTGGTAGCCTCTTATCCACTCTACTAGTAACCATATACAAGAAATCGTAGATGGCCATGTCAATAGATCTGTTTTTCCTAAAAACCTTTCTGTTTATCAACGAAAAGGCAATTTTTCTCAAAGTATGAAGTAAGTTGATATTATATTGCTTTCTCGAATATTTTTGAAAAAATCGGTACTAACACTACAGGTCTGTAGCAGGACATATCTTGTTGCTGTTGTCCTTCTTGAAGAGAGGTTTTATAATTGTTATGTTTAATTCTTCTGGAAAGTAGCCATAGTATAATTATGCACTTCATGATAAGATGATTCAATACAGGAGCAATTATTTGTGGATACCCGTTTAACAATGTTTATACATATATCGTCATACCCAGTGCTAGACGTATTCTTTAGTGACATAATAATTTGTTGAATTTCTTGTGGTAGTCTAAGTGACATAAACATGGAAATAATGCTACTGTTTATTTTATGTTTATTATTATTGTCTAAATTAGTAACTGGTTTCACTTGATCTACAAAGTGATCGTTAAAAGCTTGTGCTGTTTCAAAAGGATTAGTTATGATTTTGTCATTTGATTTGATTTTTGTAATGGTTTCGCCTGGCAAATTATGTTTATTATTATTTTTATTTATAACTTTCCATGTTGCTTTACATAGATTCTGAGCTGAACGTATATAACGACTATTATGTGCTCTCTGTGTGAGGTTTATAACTTTCTTCTCCACTCCTCTAAAAACTCAATAAAAATAGTCCTATGAAAATCCGACCACTATCAAACTAAGTAACTTTACGCAAAAATTATTGCTGGGAAACAACTTTTTTTTTGGGGTGAAAAATCATGTTTTGTGGTAGAACTCAATGTAACACACTCAAAACATTGTGCTGATGGATGGATTGAATAGTACGGGGGTCGTGGAGGCTATAAACTTTGTTCCACCTTTTGAGTATTATTTGTCTAATTTCACTCGGCTAATACACTAACGAAATCTGGTTGTATTGTACACATTTGCGTACCCCCTTAGAGCATACAGGCGTGATGTTACGACATGATGTTGTATAAACATTCAAGCGATTGCTGCAATCACGGCAGATTTGCTGTCTATTTTTGAAGAGTTCCATTGAAGAATCATCAAAATCGGTTCATATACGACGAAGTTATCTGCGAACAATCATAAAAAAATATTGTATTTAAAAACCTCCTTTTTTGGAAGTCGTTTAAAAAATAGTAATATGAAAATGGGATGGGCCCCGCCCAAGATTCCAATATGCACGTGTTTGTTTGTTTTGCAAATTAAATTCATCCTATTTAATAGTTCTTCGTTAAAAAAAAACTAAACGGGGGCCTTGGTGATTTTTTTTATTACGCAGGGCGTCCCGCGGCTCTGCCACACGGAAGGAAAGTACCTTAAATACTGTTAACAGGAAATTTTACTGAAAGTAGACTACATTTTGATTTAAAAAATAATAATAACTGCATTCAAAGGTTTTTAAATTACCGCCTGCCTAAACCAGGAATTGAACCGCTATTGCGATTTTTTTATTCTAGTTAGACTATACCTGGAAACTTTTTAGTTACAAAGATAAATTGGGGTCATAAGTTCCAACTTTTGCACAAGTTTTTTTTTAAATAGGTACATGTTTTGAATGTAAGATTTTTACTTTAGACACCTCCACGACCCTCTTGCTATTCAATTCATCCATCAGCATAATGTTTCGAAATCGTAACATTGAGTCCTACCGCAAAACGTGATTTTTCACTCCAAAAAAAGTCGTTTCCCAACAATAACTTGGTTGACAGCTTCGTGAACAGTCCGTTTACACCCTGTATAATAATATCGATTTATAAGTAATGAGTGAGTATGGGCACAACAGATCCGGTTCAAGTACGAGTTCGTGAGCGTGGAAGCGGCGCCGGCCGCACCCGCCGAGCCCACGCACGAGGAGAAGCTGCAGCAGCAGCTGGCGGAGCAGCTACAGCTGCCCGGGCTCGACACCAGCGCGCCGCCGCCGCGCCAGCCCGCGCTCGAGCAGGCCAAGGTACGCGCCCGCGACCCACCAGAAGCAATGCAGATGCGTCGCCACCCCTGAGACCACGCGGAAGTGTCTCATTATTACGTCGTTGTTACACCCGCCACTCATAATGGGCATTATTCAAAGCGGAACAGCGACTTTTCTGGGCGACGAAATTACCATATTAACAAAAGTGCTAGTACTTCCCAGCTTGGTTGCTTCTGCACAACACAAGCCCTTGGGCAGCTGCCCAGCTGCTATGTTACGTCGAACGTATCATTATTTGCTTGGTGTGCATATCGGCTGACACTAAGCCGCGGCTTGCAGGTGTTCGCGCAGACCACTCGCGAGATGCCGGAGTGGGTGACGGTACTGCGCCAGTTCCAGAACGTGAAGGCGGCGTCGTTCCTGTTCGTCGCCTGGTTCATGGGCTTCGGCATCGGCCTCATCTTCACCTTCCTCTTCTGGCACCTGCAGGTACCCACACTCATCGCCGCCACACACTATACATCTGGGGGCCTAGCCTAAATTAAGTTTAGTTTGTGCACAACAGAATCGACACCAATATCTATACCTAGTGTGTGATAGCCCTACTAGTGCGAGCGAGACAGCCTATTAATTCCCTTTAGCAATAGTCTGTCTTAAGGCAGTCTTGTCTATAGTGTGCGGTAGAAGAACTGAGAGATTTGGTTTTTTTACTAGTTATGTTTTTGATGGTACCTACTTACATTGTCAGCAATACTGATAATTATTTATTTTTGCTCTCCCAGGATATCGGCGGCTCTCCGACGCTGTTCGGAGTGGCTTCCGTCATCAATCACATCTCGGAAATATTCGCCTATTTCTTCAGCTTTAAACTGATCACACAGATGGGACACGTAAAGGTATTACAAGATTGCCTCCACCTCTTTTATGAATGACTTGCGATGCTGCATTTTGCACTCGTTACCAGAAGAAAAACTTGCGTGTACCCGAAGTAAAGGTACTTGTCGAGTGCAATTAGACATTAAGGTGGAATGAAATTTATAGTGGTCGAATTTTCATGGGACTTTTTTTATTAAGTTCCTAAAGGAGTGGAAAAGAAAGTAAAAAAAAAAATTTCGCCGCTCTCGGCTGTTTATTTTTTTTTTTTAATTTCCTTTGAAATTTTTTTTTTTCGTTTATGTATAACTTCGAATTCATATTGTAGCGTAATAGTGTGACCTGCGTGCATCCACTAAACGCTAATTTGGTCTGTTTCTTTGTTCAATGTTGTCGATGTAATGTATATTTCAAGTATTTTTGAAAATTTCCTATTTTCTGCAATTATTTCTAAAATATCGAATTTTAAGACTAAATTTTCTTTTGAAATTGGTAACTGATGCTTTTTCACAGATAACTGGACCAGAAATTATTAATGAAGACCACTTTAATGAGTGTAGTGACTTAAAATTCATACTGAAATATTAGAAAATCGTCGATGTTAATGAAAGCATTTTCTTTTCCGAATACTGCTATGAAACTCTGCAAATTATTCTCCTAATCCTCATTTTATTAGCTATCTAACGAGGTATAATATGAAGAAAAATATTTAAGGATACTTGTTAAATATTGGTTTCTGCTGAAAAAGTAAAACATGACAAAAGGCCTCTATCGCTAAGAAGTGGTATCGGTATAGGTATTGATATTAAATTGCGCGCAGAGACCCAAGCTTGCAACTTATCTTAGATAGAAATCGTGACAAACAGTTACGTTATAATTACGATAATTTTTGTAAATTTACCAGCGGCCCCATTCTACCTTCGTCAGCAATAATCAACATTTATCGAGTACCATCAATTTTTTTTTTAGTTTTTGTTATCTGTAGATAGCAAATATAATAAGAATATTTTCAGGATAATATTTACGTTGACCGTCATAGAAATATTTTGAGAAAAATCCCTTCTTTAACTTTTATATAGACGATTTCCTGATAATTGTGAATACATTTTTAGTCACTTCACTCGTAAACATGGTTTTCTTGAATATTTTACATCCAATTATCTGTGAAAAAGAATCAGTTACCAATTTCAAAAGAAATCTTGGTCTTAAAATTCAATATTTTTAAAATAATTGTAGAAAACAGGAAATTTTCAAAAAATACTTGAAATATTGCATTACATCGACAACAATGAACAAAGAAACAGACCAAAATAGCATTTAATGGATGCACGCAGGTCACACTATTTAGCTGCAATTTGAATTCGTCGAATTTGAAGTAAAAGAAAAACAAATATTCCAAAGAAAATTAAAAAAAGTCGCCAGTGGCGAATTTTTTTTTTTACTTTCTTCTCCAGTGCTCCAGGAACTCAATAAAAAAGTCCCATGAAAATCCGACCACTATAAACTTCGTTCCACCTTTTGAGTATTTTTTGTCTAATTGCACTCGGCTATAAGATATTACTATGATCGGTTGAAAGCAGAGAATGTGTGTGACAGGTGCTGTGCCTGGGCCTGGCGGGCAACGTGCTGCGCTTCTTGTACATCGCGTGGCTGAGCGACCCCTGGTGGGTGCTGCCCTTCGAGTTCGTGCAGGGCGTGACGCACGCCGCCGTGTGGGCCGCGTGCTGCTCGTACATCGCGCACGGCGCGCCGCCGCGCCTGCGCTCGTCGGCGCAGGGCGTGTTGCAGGGCCTGCACCACGGGCTGGGGCGCGGCTGCGGCGCCGTGCTGGGCGGCATCGCCGTCGCCAAGTGGGGCACCACGCGCACGTTCGCGGGCTACGGGCTGCTGTGCACCGTGGTGCTGGCTGCCTTCGCATTCATCAACTTCCGCGGCGAGCCGGACGCGTCGGCCGGCGCCGTCGTGGACGACGAGGCGCGCGCCGTAGCCGAGGCGGGCGTGCTGGCGCCGCACGGCGTGCCGTCCAACCCGCTGCCGCGCGCACTCTCCTCCACGCGCCTCGCCGACCTGGCGCACCATGACCAGTATGGCGCCACACAGGTACGCTCACTGTCCGCCGGTCGCCATGCTCACTCCGCTCACCCCGCTTACCCCGCTCGCTTGTGTCCGCAGAGCTACAGCGGCGCGGAGTCACTGAGCGTGCCGGGGCAAGCGCCGGCACCGCGGCCCTCCAACCCGTTCCTGGCGGAGGCTGCGCCGGCCGCGCCCGCCTACAGATAAGCGACCTCGGACCGATTGACCAACGACTCGACCACTCTCCGGCTCACGGGCTCTCCACTGTCCTATGTACAAAATATGTCAAGAGTGGGCGACAAATTCCAGTATTTGTTATACAGTAATCCGTTCTTTATTATCTGTGAATAATCGGGTAAACTTTGGGTTTACAACGTCTCGGTGCGTAATTGAGTTATATTACATGATATGCGACTGTATGTCTAAGTATGTATGGAGGTGTTAACAAATCAGTAGATCAATGTCGAATGCGAGAGCGGCTGCGAAACTTGGAACGACTGTATAGCGATAAATAATCGTTGCTTTTGTTACTTTATCAATGTTACTCGATAAATGCCTAAGCATGTCTCGTGACGTAGACGTCGCACTGCGCTGCTACGCAAGCCGCTTGACGCGCGTGGGACGCGGTCGCGCGGCTGCTCGCGGCGCGTTGCCGCGCGTCGCCCGTAGCTGTGTTAACTTCTAAATGTCGACGATGTGGACTGTTGCTGTAAACTAGTTAACTAAATCAGAGTGTATAAACTTATAAGTATTTCGTTCACATATGTGTAACTTATGGTGGACGTGGAACGCGATGTCATATCATGGTGTGATGTAGTGGAAGCAGGAGGTAGAGCGGGGCGAACGCGCCCTCAATTCTAATGTATTACTTTGTTGATAATGTAATAGACAGATATTCTTATTACGATAGCTATATGTATACATACCGTTTGTTGTAAAGATGTATCGTGGGAATCAACCCGCGCCTGCACCAGTTATATATTTTTGCACAGTCTGTAGCGGGAGCTCACGCGTCGCGGTGGCGGGGCGCGTCGCTCGGCCACGCGTACTACTCACGCGAGTGCGCGCGGTTCGTGCTCACGTATAGTCCTCGGGTGTGTGACACCTGTTCGAGTGCGCGCTACCGCCGCCGGCACGGTGCCGACACTTTCAATTTAATGTGTATAAATAAATAAATGTTGAACTAATCATTAAACGTGTATCCTCATTTTGATGGTGCTGTGTGTCACGTACCTTCTTCTAATTATTACCTACTAGCTGTTGCCCGCGGCTTAGCCCGCGTTAAGTTCGGTGCTTATCCCGTGGGGCAGCCCACGGGATCATACTAAAGGGATTTTATTTTATTTTATTTTTTATTGAAAGGAACAGGAAACAGTTACATTATAAGGACTTACAACTAGTTTAACAAAATAGAAATTTGGTTATAACGTAACCCACAACGCTGTCCACAAGTAGACACAAAGTTTAAAAAAAAAGAGCTAATCGCTAGGAACATTGATAGCAGTACGTGTAACAATTACTTAAATAAAATAAAATGGTTAATAACAACTTTTAGAAAATTTGTTTAAGGTGAAAGTATAAAGATAGATAACATGATTATATAGCACTTGTTAATTTAATAGGAAACGGCGAATGAGGCTTTTAAATTTACTTAATGTGCCATTGAAGATGTCGATGTTTACAAAGGTACTGTTATATGTGTCAACCATACGGCGGACAGGTGAGCGCAGGCCTGAATTAGTTCGGCAAGTGTTCAAAGCGAAAAGAGTACCTGCGCGTACCTGCCGCCTGTGAACGGTTCTAGGTACAGCATAGCAAATCATACTGTTCAGATTAGTACAGTTAAACTTCTTTCTGACAATTTTATATAGTACTGTGGCTTCGAGGTAATTCCTACGAGAGCTAAGAGGTAGGAGCTTGTACTTGCTGAGTAATTGAGGATATGTTAGATAAGATTTATGACACCTATAGTGCATAGCACGCAAGAATTTGTACTGTACATTTTTAACCATTTCGGAATATTTTTTGTAGAAAGGATTCCATACTGACACTGCATACTCTAGTTGTGAACGAACAAGGACTTTATATAAGTGTAAATATGACGAGGTTTTCTTGAAGTCAAGGGTGGACCGCATTTGGAGAAGGGTGGTGGCTGTTGTGAAGCATTACCCTTTGCCACCTTTGTATAATATAATTTGGTTCTTATGCTTTTTAACATCACACGACGAACTCAAATCCAAATACAAATACAAATACTCAGCAAACTATTCCATTTAGAGGCACAATTCCATATTATTTTCCTAAAATTAAAGCAAATAATACCCCAAATAAAACATTTTTTCGTGACCACGCCATGTAACACTATACTATTACACCAAAACATCGCGGGTCTATTAAACAAACAAGAACAAATAGAGATATGTCTTAATCAATTTCAAGAAAAAGGTACCTCCATAGATATTATCTGTCTCACTGAAACTTTCATCAAAACAGGTGACGAACACAACATTTATATTTAAGATTTTAATCTAGCAAGTAGAGTCGTTCAGCAACTCGTCCGTAGCATTTAGTAGAGTCCGCAACTGGCCATTTATTGTGACTGTTTCTGTCATGGGTTCCCCCCGAGCTGAACAAATGTTGTAAAGCGACTTACCATCGTCGTCCTCGCTCACATCCTCCGTTAGCACGTAGTTAATTTTATTGCACATTCTACGTAAATGCCCTACTGTGTTGCACTTTTTACACTTATACTTTGCGAACCGACATTGAGATGACTTATGGTTAGCACGACCGCACACCGAACACTTTTCTTTCTCGGCACTATTAACTGGGTTGGCGCCATTTTGTCCTTTCTCGATCTTGAACACTTGTGCTTGATCTGTTGACGACGACGTAGAAGCAGTAGCGGCAGCGCCCGCGCGCGCGCGTCGTAAGCTCTCTGCTAGCTCCACCGCCTTCGCCAAGGTCAAAGTATCCAAGTCGCGTGCAAAAAGTTTCTCCCGTTCAGGACCCGCTGCCATCCCCATCACAAATTGATCACGCAACGCCTCCTCTACCTTGCTGAATCCGCAATGAACCGTCAGTCCACGTATTCTTGCTGCCCATTGCGTATATGTCTCGCCCGGCTGCTGCGAAGCTGCGTAAAAGTTGTACCGCTCGCTGAACCCGCAATGTTTTGGAGTGAAATGGTTATCCAATAACGCAATTAGATCCTCATACGGCACCTCTTGTAGGTCTTTGGGCAGGGCTAAGTCTGCTGCCAACTTGTAGGTATTGTCAATGAGTGCGCTGAGTAGTATGGCTGGCCTCCTGGTTCCCGCCGAATCATTTTTCCCATCGATGTTAATCGCGATGAACCATTGTGTACGAATACGTCCTTTGTATGTCTTCCAATCATTGACATTATGATCGAAAGTCGATAAAATCCCACAAAATGACTGAGCCATTTTTTAACGAAGGTTTTATTTTTACGATTGTAGGTAAACGTTTAAACTCGTCGCCACTGTTATGTAGGTACGTAGGGACACAAGTGATACTACTAACAGCTATAAGCACACTGTTTAATTCGTAGGTTAGAGTGGAGCAGGGACGCAGCCCACGCACACATATACAATGTTGACACACACATATCTATATACATATAATAAATCTGTAGAAAAATCGTTTTTGTACATCGAAAAAATTTTGAAAAAAAAATTGCCTAGGTTTTAAAGGATAACCAACAGAACCGATTTCTAGCATTTTTGGAATTTTTATCTGTTTATCTGTTTGTCTGTTTCGATGATCAAGCATCACGTAAAATATACGAAACCAATATAGATAACTTTTATACATACAAATTTTATTTTATTTTATTTCTTAAGAAAACTTACAGCTAGGATACAGATAGTTGACAGTTAGTGAAAGAAGGCCAATTAAAAGTTTTCACTGACATTATATGGGTTGCACAAGAAACAGTAGACAGGCAAGATAAAGTAAGAAGTAAGCATTCAGAGAGAATTAAGAAAAAGTTGAATAGATTTTAGTGAACTTCAAAGAAGTTTTTACATAGCATTTTTTTAAGTTTAGGAACACTGGTGGAGAATAAATCAAGACCATCAACACTCTGACACATCGAGTTGTATACCCTGCTAGCTCTTATCATATAAGAGTTTTGTCGATAAATGCACCGCACAGAGGGGACATACACAGGTCGATGATTCCTTAAAGTGAAGGATGGAACACGCAGCCCAATTTTACCCAACAGTTCGGAACAGTCAGTTGAACCATTAGCCAAATTCAACAAGAATACCATGTCGGCAATTTTTCTCCGCTCAACTAGTGGAAGAATGTGGAACTTTCTGCAGCGACTGTAATAATTAGGTAAATAGGTTTTGGATCTATACTGAATGTACCTTAAGAATTTCTTTTATTGTAAACCGGATTCCATACTGGTGAGCAGTATTCGAGATGACTACGCACAAAAGCACAATAAAGAATTTTGAGTGTTTTGATATTTTTGAAATCGGCTGAAATTCTCATGATGAAACCTAATGCCTTGGAAGCCTTCTTAATAATATTGTCGATGTGTGTGTCAAAAAGAAGTTTCGAGTCAAAAGTGACGCCTAAGTCTCTAATCGTATTCACTCTGGTTATTGAAGTGTTGGCTAGTTTGTAATCGTAAAGAATAGGTTTAGGTTTACGAGTGAAGGAACATGTATAACATTTCGAGACGTTCAGATCCAGGCGGTTGGCTATACAGTACTCTTGGAATCTGTCCAGATCATGTTGTAGACGTTTAGCATCTTCGTCCGTTCCGATTTCACTTAGGATCTTCATGTCGTCCGCAAACAAAAGAACTTTTGAGTTAGAGAAACATGAGGAGACGTCATTGATGAAGATGTTGAATAACAAGGGTCCCAGAAGCGATCCCTGAGGAATCCCCGAGGGGATTATCATAGTTCTCGATGTGTAACCATTAAGAACAACAGTTTGACATCTGTTGGCCACATAAGATGAGAACCACCTGAAGAGATTTCCACTGATACCCACAGCCAATAGCTTACGTAAAAGTATAGCATGATCCAAGCGATCAAAACACTTGCTATAGTCTGTGTAGATTATATCTACTTGTGTGCGATGAGACATACATTCAGTTAAGTAGTCACCACAAAGAATGAGATAAGTGGTTGTGGACCGACCTCGCAAGAAACCATGTTGGCGGTCACTAATGCTTAATTTAAGACAAGCGTAAAGCTGCTTGTATATTATTTTTTCCAGGATTTTAGCGAAAATGCATAATTTGGATATGGGCCTGTAGTTTTCCACGAGATCTCTATTCCCTTTTTTGTGGATCGGAGTGATTAACGCCGACTTCCAAATTGTAGGTACCTCACCTGAATTTAGGGATCGCCTGAACAAAAGTGAAAGAGGAAGAGTCAGACTTTTGGCACAGTTGAGTATAAAAACTGGCGGAATATTGTCTGGTCCTGCAGATTTAGATAGGTCAACTCCTTTAAGTAGATTGAATAGTTCTAATTCATTAACTTCGACTGAATGTATGTCCGAAACAATATCGCTAAAATGCATGTTTGATCCCTGCGCGCGGTCATTGGAAAGATTGTCGTCACCGTTGGTACTACTAGCAGAACTGAGAAAATTAGAATAGAAATAGTCGCCAAACATGTTGCAGATATCCTCTCCTATACTTGATGTGCTATTTCTATATTTAAGTAAGGAAGGATAGGCATTGGTTTGATTTTTTGATTTGACGTACGACCAAAACGCTTTGGGGTTCTTAAAAATGTTTTCTTCAATTTTAGTAATATAGCAGCTAAACATTTCAGTTTCAACTTCCTTGGCACGCTGTCGGAGCAAAACAAAAGACTCATGGTCAGACAGGTTACCGTATTTCTTAAATTTTGCGTGGTACTTCGCTTTTTCTTTTATAATTTTTATTAGGGGCTGTTTGAACCAGGGAGGCTATCTGCTGCTTGGAAATACCGTCTTAATAGGTACAAAAGAATCACGTAGGTCATTGAGAGTGTCATAGAAAAATGATACGGCATCTTCGAGTGTCCTAGTGCTCACTTCGTTGTGCCAGTCGATCTGGCTCAGCCGGTGATTAATGGCAGTATAGTCGGCTAAATAATATAAAAAATTTATACGAGGACGCGCAGGAAGAGTATGAATTTCCACGAAATCAGCCGACACACAAAGAGCCCTATGATGTGGATCTTCCGGCACTAGGGAGTCGGCGCAACTTGCCACTGAAACCTCGCTATTAGATAAAACTAGATCTAGTATTTTATTGTTGACATTGTATTGCGAGATATTGCAGACAGTAAAGTTATCAAACAAATTGACCTGAACATGGCCTTGAATATTACTAGGGAAAACCGACTGACCATCATCAGCTGGTTCCCAGTTTATATTTGGAAGGTTAAAATCGCCAAGAACTAAAAATTTATCAGCGGGATGATTCTGAACAATATCTGTTAGGTTATTAGAAAAAATAGTTAACTGACCTGCTTGGGAGTGGCCTAGATTTTGATTGCAGATGTACACTACACAAATATGTATTTTATACGATACTCGCGGTCTTTTCCTATGTAGGGTGAGAGTAATCCACAAGTCTTCGGCTGACGAGAACCATTCACTGCGGAGATCACTGATAAGTTCACGTCGCACTGCAATAAGCACACCACCCCCCAAAGTTTGCTTCGTACTAGAATAATTTCTATCGCGCCTCCACACTATGTAACGGTCGTCAAACAATTCACCGTCTCCAAAACCTTCAGTAAGCCAAGTCTCAGTTAAGCAAATGATATCGTAGAAATTAACACGTACACGTTTGCGTATCTTGAGGTATGATTTAGTTTTTGTTTCATCGTAATCGGTTAATTCTATCAAAAGATATATGAATTTAAAGTGTTCAAGAAGAACTTGTCATCAAATGTAAGATGAAACGACATCTATAGCACTAAAATGGTACTAATGACTAAAAATGTGCTCACCAGATAACTTTTGAATCGACTTACCGGCTTCAAAAAAAGTTATTATAGCATAAGGTAGGTACTCTAGATTAGTCTACATGACGCTGGTTTGAAGATTTACATAGCATTTCCGTGCATTATATTTTAGCAGCTTAATATCTTGGTCTACGACCACGAGAGAAATCCGTTAAGCATGATCGTTTTTTTTTTTTAAAGCGTCGGTAATAGGTATAGCTCAAAGTTGGTCCCATTTATAATTGAATAGTCGTGTTTGGACTCATTTCCTGCACCTTTGAATGAGAACTTTAAGAGTATGACTGTCATCGAAGGTCTAACGGTGGAGACAGAAGGTGGTTGGAAGAGTTCCGCAACAGTTTACAGCAACTTTACCGTGACCCCGCTTATTTCATGCACCTTTCGGAGAACTTTCGACTTAGCTGGAGTATGACTCATCGAGTATCTAAGGATGAAGACGTAAGGCTGCCGAGGCAAGACCTTATTTGGAAAAACATAAGTAGATTATTTTAGCACTTAATGCAAATATATCGGAGAAATGAAATTGTTACAGACTTGAATCTATACTAATATAATGAAGCTCAAGAGTTTGTTTGTTTGGTTGGTTGAATGCGCTAATTTCAGAAACTACTGGTTCGAATTAAAAAAAAAAAAACTTTTAGTGTTGGATAGTTCATTTATCGACAAAGGCTATAAGGTTATCTAGCATCACGCTACAACTAATAGGAGCGAAGCAGCAATGATAAATGTTGCAAAAACGGGGAAAATTTATTTCTTTTGAGAGCTTCCATTGCGAGCGATGTATAAACGGTTAAAGTTACGCAACAATCATGTATGACGGAATTGTACCTCTTATAAAGTTTAAAATAAAAATCCGCGATAGCATAATGTCTATCTTTTAAGGTTGAGTCATACTCTCTCTAACCCTCTCTCTCATGTGTCGCAGACGAAGTTGCACGGGTCAGCTAGTATAACATAAAACTAAGTAGTTGGAAAGTGTGTGAGACTGCACAAACAGACTCACGATGTCCGCGATTACGCGGAGCCCTAATCAAAATAATATTTGTCCAATCGACAAAGGGAAAACAACTATTAGATACACTTACCATCACGTTGGTACTGGTGATGTGACGTAGTCCCTGGTCACGTCGTATCTGGGTGGGGTGTAAGTGTAAATGTGTTTTGTGTTGTGTATGTGAAGTTATGTAGATTCGACGGTAACCAAAGGACGCCCCACAGCGCGTACCGTCGACTCCCTGGTCAAACCTTCAGATCACACACGTGGCACTTTTCATCAATGTCCAACTGAATTTTATCCCGGTTTGCTAACCCAATCGGGGATGTACAATAGTCCAGCACTGAATTTAGGAAGTTACCGGTGTCCAAATGACACAAAGGCCGGCTACATAACCAACAAATTACTCGCGGTCACGACCCAAGGTGGCGAGATCTCTCAATTTTCACTCAATTATCAACAAAATATCAAACACCGATCAAGATTGTATCAGATTAACATTAACTCAAAGTTTCAATCAATAATTACACGAAAACAGCGTGCATCAAAAAAACGAAGACAACGGAAGCAAGTTTCTTCCCAATCAAAATCGCACAGACAACCCACGTCATCTCACTGACAACTGAAACGTCATCTGTCAAACGTCAAAAAGGTGCGTTCAGAAACTTGGTGGATGAAACAGAAAGCTTTCCAAGCTTTGCTTTTTCTTTCTTTCTTTGCTGACAATTTTGTCAATGTGCGAGTCTAGGAATAATTTGGAATCAAGTATAACGCCGAGATCGCGAATTGAATTCAGTTGAGATAGAGGCACATGACAGAGGGTGTAGGCGAACTTAATAATATGCTTGTTTTTGGTAAATGTGAGGTGGCTGCACTTCGGCAAACTTAGTTTTAATTTGTTACTGTGGCAGTAGTCAGTTAGTCTATCAAGGTCTTATTGGAATAAAATGCAATTATTTACAGTTTTGATGGACTTGTAGACCTTCAGATCATCGGCGTACAATAGGAAATTAGTGCTTTGGAAACAGTTACCTATGTCATTTATAAATATGTTAAATAAGAGCGGCCCTAAGTCCCTTGTGGGACACCAGATGTGACTTCGATAATGTTTGATCTGTATCCGTTGATTACCACCCTTTGACAGCGGTTCGAAAGCAGTAAGAAGGAAGGTTGTAAGGAGCGAACCACCGCAGTAAATTGCCACGAATACCGTTAAAGGCTATTTTACTAAGCAGCAGCTCATGTTCCACCTTGTCAAAGGCCTTGCAAAAATATGTGTATACAGCGTCTACTTGCAGGCCATTGTCAAAACTATTTATTTAAACTACTTTTTCTTTTTTTTAAGTATCAAATAAGTAGCTGGAAAAAGACAGGAGGTTTGTAGTAGTAGATCGTTGTTTAACGAAGCCGTGTTGTTGTTGTATAACGACATTGTGTAAGGTTGGATATATTTAATTATGGACGAGTCTCTCAAAAACATTTATATTTCATTATGGACGAGTCTCTCAAAAACCTTTCACAAAGTGGGGAGGATAGAGATTGGACGGTAGTTCTCCACATTACCTTTCGACCCACCCTTATGTACAGGTGTGATGTTTGCACGCTTCCACTCTTTAGGAAATACTCCCTCAGTAATGCACTTATTGTAGATTATAAAGAACTAACGGTTTGCAGATGTGAGCAGCAGTGTGGCGTAGAAAATAAGCAGGAATGCTGTCAGGTCCTGGACCTTTGGTAGGATCCAGAGACCTGAGTTCTTTTATGATCTTGTTTTCGTCAAAGTATAAGCCAGAGATAATATCACAAGCCGAGGAAGTTTCCGTGGGTGGTTGCCACTGTGACAAGAGTGGCAACGCAGGCTCGTAAACGGAATGGAAGAAATTTGAGAACATGTCACAGATTACTTCTGGTTCATTAGATTGCGTGTCTTTGTAGTAAACTTTTGCTGGAATACACGGTTTGTCTTTTCGGTTTGAGACATTGTGTCCAGAAATGTTTGACGTTTGTGTGTAGGCTATCTTCTACCGAGCTTATATACTTAGAAAAGCAGTTTCCACTCATTTCACTTCAACTGGCTCTATGTGTTTTGAATGTTTCGTAATCTGATATGTTACCATACTTCTTCCACTTGATCCAGGCCTTGTTTTTCTTTTTAAGCGTGCTGATCAAGGGATGCGAGAACCAGACTGGATAATTAGAGGATCTAGAACAAGTTAGAGGAGTGTGTAGCTTGATAATCTGGTCCAGTCTGTCATAGAACAACGCTAGAGCATCTTCAGGTTTTTCATTTGTAAGAAGTTCCGGCCAATCGGTTCTCTGTATCATGTCATTTATTTTTTCATAGTCAGCTTTGTAGAAATTGTATTTTTGTAGTGATTTCTTGCCTAGGGTAGGATTTTTAATTTTAATATTTATGCCACAAACAAATGGAGGGTGATAATCGTCAACAGGTAGCAGCGGAGATGACTCTTGTTGCACGCAACAGGGGAAGTTGGATATCAAAAGGTCTAATATTTTGCCTTTAGAGTTAAATGTGCTGTTATACTGAGATGCACTAAGCAGGGATATAAAGTTATCAAGATGGTCACAAGACGCAGTTGAGCCAGAGCACAAAGGGAAACTTATAGGGGTATTCAGGGTAGCAGACGTGTGCCATGTTGCTTCTGGGAGATTATAATCTCCGGCAACACAGAATAAATCGACACTTGGACAACTCAAAGCTTCATAAAGTGATTCGAAATGCTTTTCATACACAAGCCGGGGCGTTTTAGGAGGTATGTATGCAGCAACCACGACGTGATGCTTTAGTTTGTGACCACTAGGTATTTCTACAGCAATTTGTTATATGTAGTTGTGCAGTGGGGTGACATTAGCGGAAGTGTTTAAGTCTATATCAATGGGTCTGAGGATTTTTAAGACAGCAACTAGAACACCGCCACCCTCCAGCTTGTTAGTGCTAGCCCGATCGCGATCACACCTGTACACAACGTAACGCTGATCAATGAATTCATTGTTATTGATTTCCAGCACTAGCCATGTTTCTGTCAGTATGATGATGTCATATGTTCTGGTGAGAATGTTCATATATAAAGCCAGCAGTTTTGTACGGATACCCCTACAGTTTTGATAATATATGGTTAAGTGTTTATCAGTCATTGGTAACAGTAGAATATCCACATGTACAAACATTGAGTGCTAATAATAAAAGGATGCCAAGAATATAGTTGGTTAGTAAAACTAATGATAGAAGTGACTTACAAAGAATTGAAATTAATCCCCAGAGACAACAAGACAAGCTAAAGTCATTTAAACATAGTAACTCAGTTTTACAATAATAGCACAATTTTGAAATTGCATTGGTTCAGTTTTGAGTACAATAAATAACAAGTGTATTGTGATAAAATGTTTCCAGAGTAAGCAGACGAAACTTAAAAAATATAATACAATTAAAATTATTTTATAGAGTAATAACCGGCCTAAACTATAAACTTGCAGTGTAATTAGGTTAGAATTATGAAATTTAACGCTTAACGAGTACAAACATAAAAATAATAATAATACAGTAAACAAAGTGTGTGAGATCTGGTGCACCAAATTATAACCATATAGTATGACGTTTTGATATAGTTACTTAGCGGGGTTTTGGGCTTTGGGGATTTTGTCACCGCTTTTAATTTTTCAGATATCGTCCAGAGCGCGAACCGCAAACGAAGCCATGCCATCACGTTCGCGTACAAGTATTGTAGAGTTCTTAATCCAAACATACTTAAAATCGTGCTGTTTAGCGGCCTCCTTACAAGCCCGAAACAACTGTTTTGTTTTCAAGGTAAGATGTTCGTTTAAGTATATTCTAGCTGGTGATCCTGTAATACCAATTTGATCGGACTTGAGTTCCTTTGCCAGACGGTATGTGCTCATGAGGTTATCACGTGTGATTCGTGTACAGAATTTAACAATTATGTTCTTCGGTCTATTGCTCGTTTGCTGGGCATGTTGTACTCGATGGACGGAGATAAGATCTTTCTGTAGTACTGGAAACTTGACGGCAGTGCCCAATTGTTCCATCATGTGAATTAAGTCTTCACCGCGCCTTTCAGGGACATTGCAAATTTCAATGTTGCAATTTCTAGCTTGCTGCTCTAAGGAATCAATTTTAAGCTCAAGATTTCTAATTAAGCTTTGAGATTGGTCAGAGCTATGATGGGCAATGATTTCAACACGTTCTTGTAGGTCTTTCCCAAGTAACACATCAAAGCAGTATATCGGCCGACTTACAGCATTTCTGTATCGTTTTCGCATTTTGAATTAGTTCTATGATAGCATTACAAACGTTTATACGGCTACTGTAATGCTTATTTGGGCACAAATTATACGGCTTCAGATCATAAATAAGTTCACAATTAGTTGTTTAATTGCATTACAGGCGCATTACATTAGCATTAGTGTGTGTGAATCGCATTATAGAAACATTATTACGGTCAATGAAGTTGCCAATCGCATTACAGAAACATTATATTAGCAATATTATTGATAATGAAGATGTTAATTGCATTACAAAAGCATTAGACTAGCATTAGATTGTTCTAAAAGAATGATTGAGGCTATCTAAGTGTTCACAGTTAGAACTTAAATAAACCCTACATCATTGCAAAAACATCTCTAATACTACGGTACAAATGTTATAATACAATTAACTATGTCAAGCAATATATTATGGACGAAGACGGTCAAAACTGAGTGAATGACACCATATTTGTTTGCATCAAAACAAAAATTATAATCCTGGATACGTTTTTGAATCTTTTCTTATTTTATGCCTGTAAATATTATTCGCAATGTAGTTTACTGTAAATGTCTATATAAGTTTCATTGAAATTTTTCACGCGCCTTCGTTATTTTGTGGTTTTCATATAAAATGTGACATAAAAATATGTGTGAAATGCCCAAAACAATTGTGTATTCCTAGTATAGAACGAATTTTGCATAATTAACATAATAGTATTGGTTGAGCAGTATTAAATAAAGTTATATTATTATGATATAGGTCTATTGCTTTTAAAAATAGGTCCAAATGATAATATTTTTTGGTTATAAAATATTTACAAAATGGTGTCGATCTATAGCAGCCAGGTGAGCCCTTAAAAAGGCTAATTAATGCCACCGGTAGTATCAATACTCACACGTGAACAATTATTAAGCTAGAGGCCAGAGAAAAGACTTTTGATGTGCCACTGTAATACGATTGTCTATAAAGTAGCTCTATATGGGTTCACCGGTATACCAGTAGACTTGAATTATCCATAATGGAGAAAAATCAGACACAGATTCGAATGACATAGGCATGGTTGGACCCCGGACGACCGTAGTTCAAAATCAAGAAGAAATAAAAATAAAAAAATCCACCCTAAAAATGGCTGTTGTTTTGTTGATCATATAATATGTGCTTTTCCCCAATATGGCCGACAAATGGTTTTACGAATACAGTGAAATGAATGTATATACAGCTTTACGCATTACAATAACTCACGTGTATTTGATTAAATACCTGATAGCTGTACAACAGAACTCAGTTGAACTCTATAAATGCAAGCATTACATTGATTCACGTTGATGCTGTTCAGCGGTACTAGGCTTTTACTTACCGCTTAAAAGTGCTATTACACAACAAAGGGCACTAAAAACAGCTCAAAGCTGTATAACGGATTTAAGGTGCATTATAATGGTACAAGTTTATGCTATTAAGCGGCAATAGGCATTATCGTACTACTTAAAAATGCTATTGTAGATCCAAACGCACTAAAAACAGCTGAAAGCTATACAGCTGCCTTGTGGTTTGCTGCACTCAAACTAAAGGCTTTACAAAAGCATTTTCATATACCGTTATGCAACCGTTATGCATCGTAAAGCATCATAATGGTTTTGAATTACCAATATAATGCGTCAAGATGCTCGGTGAACTCAAATAAGAGTTTATACGGACCTTAAGTTCTAAATAAGTTTACTATTCCTTTGTTATAATGCTTCCTGTGTTACTTGGGTTATGCTCAGCTGCCTGAAACTATACGGAGGATTTTAAGTCGGAAACATCCTGAGCCACAGTACCAACGTGTTCATTTAATTTGTTGTGTGCGTTGCGGAGGGTGTCCATTTACCGCTTCATATCAGTTAGACTACACTGGATACTTTAATTGAATTTCGTCATGCTGATCTCCATTTCTTCACGCCAGCCGCGCAGAGTGGTCTTGATATCATATGTAAACTTGGCCATGGCATGGACCGTTTTGAAAAGGTAATGGATGAAGTGTTGCATAAAATCTGTAGTTCTAAGAAGTCAATAATCATTTGTGGTGATTTTAAATATTAATTTATTAGAAAATTCTGGGTTAAGTACTAAAATTATAAGCCTCTTTCAGTCATACAATCTTGAAATAAAATGAAATGAAATTTATTTGCTAGAATTGTAGTATATACATAGATGGTCGAGTTTTATTACAGTTGCTCACACAATTCGCTAAAACTAGCATGCAAAATTTAAGAACATTTATGAATACATGAATTTAACGTAATAATTGGAAAGTAATAGGTAATAATATTACATAATATTATTATGTATGTCAACAAGAGAATGTCAATAATAATAATGTCAATAATAAGTATGTCAGTTGTATGAATGTCCATAATTTTTACTTAATTCATAATATTCATAATAGGAGAATGTCAACCCGAATCTTTAAAGTTAAGATACTCATTTACAGAATAAAATGTCTTGTCTATAAGCCATCTGAATAACGCTGTTTTAAATCGATTGATTGGCAGTTCCCTATATGATTTTGGTAGTTTGTTAAATATCCTTATAACCATTGGAAAGCAACTTCTGTGATATAAGTGACTTGAATAATCAATCTATCAGGATATCTCGTATTAAACGTAACAGTATCTCCAAGACGTTGAAATAATTCGGAGTGTGTTTTAACAAATTTACAACATTCAAATATATACATTCCAGGAACTGTTAATATATTTAGTTCTCTAAAAAGAGGTTTACATGAAGTCAATGGTGGCACATCACAAATAGCACGGATACATAGTTTTTGGGCTATAAATACCCTATTTGTTAGCGCTTCGAGCTTTTTGGAAAACCTTTAAACGCTAACATGGGGGGTGCGGGGAATTTACCATGAAATGGAGGAACTGTCTAAACAGCTCTTTCCAGGCTTCTAAATGCCTGGAGCGGTGATTCAAAGCTTTGCTATGAGAATCGGCGGTTTTGTGGACTGTAATAAACTTTATGTGGCAGCATACATTGATTTTGAAGGAGGCTATTTTTTGGTAAGGAGAAACAGGAACAATAGAAGGACACAGGATGCAGCGTCTTACCTTTTTGCAGAAGTCTGGAGTCGCCTTCCTGGTGTGAGGGCTTTGCACGTCCTCGATGTACAGGTTAACCACGCGGCGGCCAGCGTGGTTCCACAGATAAAAGGTTCCTTCCCTTTTGCAGCACTTCAAATCACTGTAGCTTAATATTTAGGTGGATCTAATTTGAATTATAGACCCGAAACCCTGGATTTATCACGAAATCTAGATTGATTGCGGTAAAGCCCTGGAGAGGTGCTTTCGCGGCGGCGGAGTAGACGAATCTTACTTCAATATGGCTGCGGCTACGTTCCATCTTCTTCCAGCCTTGTATTGCTGTTTCGCTCTGACCTATGGTAGACGCTGCAGGAATGAATAGGAAGGAAGGAAATGATGGGAAACTACCGCCACATTCTAATAAAGTTAAAAACATTTACCCTTCTTTTGGGTTAGTCGGGTAAAAAAGATTTAAAGTATGTAGGTTTGAATAAGGCGATGTCTATGGCGACAACACTATTTATATTTACAGAATTCTCCCATAACACAATGCCATATTATCTAATATTAGAAGCCACGTAACCATGATAAGCCAAGAGGGCTGTTTTGAGGTTGTCTATTTTACAAAGTCTCCATAATGCATAGGCGAAACGATTAACTTTCTTTGTGACCTTTTCGCAGTGGGGTTTCCATGTACACCCACTGTCCACTGTTATACCAAGAAAAATTACTTCGTTCGCTTCCTTAATTTTCTGATCGGAATAAGTGATCATAAGGTCAGATTTCGATTTTCTATTGTGAAATTGAACGAAGGAGGTTTTGTCTATGTTCACTTTTAAATTATTATTATTAAGCCATGCTATTATAGCATTAACCGTCTCATTTATCTCTATATTATAATTAAATATTTTGTTTTTCGTAATAACCACCTCAATGTCACCCGCAAACAGTGAATAATAATGATTGGTAACATTTGGGAGGTCGTTTATATATAATAGAAAAAATAACGACCCTGTTACACTACCTTGCGGCACGCCTGTATTATTGATCCTGACGTCAGATTTACATAAAATTTCTTCATTATTTGAATTTATTTTGGTAATGGCTGTATATTGAGTCCTATTTGAGAGATAGCTTTGCAGCCATTTCAAGGGTACACCGCGAAAACCGTACATTTGAAACTTGAAAACAAATTTCTCGAGCCCACCAGAATAGCCCCAACTAGTGCCACTTGCCTAGATAATATTTACACTGATATTATACCCACCCAAAAAGCAATTATTAACTTAATAGACCTGAGTTCTTTTATGATCTTGTTTTCGTCAAAGTATAAGCCAGAGATAATATCACAAGCCGAGGAAGTTTCCATGGGTGGTTGCCACTGTGACAAGAGTGGCAACGCAGGCTCGTAAACGGAATGGAAGAAATTTGAGAACATGTCACAGATAACTTCTGGTTCATTAGATTTAGTGTCTTTGTAGTAAACTTTTGCGGGAATGCACGGTTTGTCTTTTCGGTTTGAGACATATGTCCAGAAATGTATTTCACGTCAACTGGCTCTATGTGTTTTGAATGTTTCGTAATCCGATATGTTACCATACTTCTTCCACTTGATCCTGGCCTTGTTTTTCTTTTTAAACGTGCTGATCAAGGGATGCGAGAACCAGACTGGATAATTAGAGGATCTAGAACAAGATAGAGGAGTGTGTAGCTTGATAATCTGGTCCAGTTTATCATAGAACAACGATAAAGCATCTTCAGGTTTCGCTACGCGTAGACGCTTCATATCAGTTATACTACACTGGATACTTTCATTGAATTTCGTCATGCTGATCTCCATTTCTTCACGCCAGCCGCGCAGAGTGGTCTTGATATCATATGTAAACTTGGCCATGGCATGGACCGTTTTGAAAAGGTAATGGATGAAGTGTTGCATAAAATCTGTAGTTCTAAGAAGTCATTTGTGGTGATTTTAAATATTAATTTATTAGAAAATTCTGGGTTAAGTACTAAAATTATAAGCCTCTTTCAGTCATACAATCTTGAAAACAAATTTCTCGAGCCCATCAGAATAACCCCAACTAGTGCCACTAGCCTAGATAATATTTACACTGATATTATACCCACCCAAAAAGCAATTATTAACTTAATAGAGTCAGATCATTGTGGGCAATTGATCACAATTCCATATGTAAACAAGACAGTCACTAAAAAGGATATCATTGTTAATCCAAAAAGTAAAAATCGCCTGGAAACTTTTAAAACTAAACTTCTAACTAAACTACCACTTTTGTCAGCTAATGGTGATCCAAATCAACAATATAACTATTTTTTCAGTATGTATTGCACACAATTTGAAAACACATTTGTCCCTAAGACAATATCTGTAAATAATAACGCTTCTTTCAACGACTGGGCCACCATTGGTTTTCATAAGAGTCGAAAACGACTTTATGAGCTATATGAAGAGCGGACTTATAAAAACACTGTAGAATTTAATTTGTATGTTAAGAATTATTCTAAATTATTTAAAAAAGTTTGTTTCATAGCAAAGTCACGTTACTTGAGTTAAAAAATTAAAAATAGTAGTAATGTAAAATGACATGGAACATTATTAATAGCGAAACGGGAAGGTCTTGCAACCGAAATAGTGACTACAGCCTTGCTATTGGCGATAATATTTTAAATTCAGACACTCAAGTTGCCACAGCCTTTGAAAATTTCTTTGCGGATATTCCCGTATCTACTACTAAATTGCTAAACTCGTCACCTGCTTCTGCCGAGTCTTTACTAAGGAAAAACGTTTCAGGCTGTGATTCCGAATTTAATTTTGAATATGTCACCTGTAAAGATATAATTAAAAATTTTCACACCTTAAATATTAAAAAGACCGCCGATTTATGGGGTCATTCTGTGGACGTTTCTAAATCCAAAATAAACATTGTAGCACCTTCGTTAGCTGTAATATTTAACGATTGTATTGACCATAGTGAGTTTCCTGATCTAATGAAATATCTATATCTATCTATATACATATAATAAAACAGTAAAAAAATGTGTCTGTACATTGAATATATTAAAAAAGAAATAATTGAGGGGGGTTTAGAAACAGTAATAGTGCACGAATCCAAAAAAAAAGTTCTGTCTGTTTGTCTGTTTGTTTGTACACGCTAATCTTCGGAACTACTGGACGGATTTGAATGATTTTTTTGTTGTTGTATAGGTATTAAGTCTGGGCAAGATATAGGTTATAATTTATCTTGGAAACTTGAACACCTGATGCAGAACCACAACAGACCAGCTGAACTATAAGAGATACAAAAATGGTACCATAGCAAAATCTATATACATATAATAATAATATCTATACATATAATAAAACAGTAGAAAAACTGTGTCTGTACATTGAATATATTAAAAAATAAATAATTGAGGGGGGTTTAGAAACAGTAATAGAGCACGAATCCAAAAAAAAAAGTCTGTCTGTTTGTCTGTTTGTCTGTTTGTCTGTTTGTTTGTACACGCTAATCTTCGGAACTGCTGGACAGATTTGAATGATTTTTTTGTTGTTGTATAGGTATTAAGTCTGGGCAAGATATAGGCTATAATTTATCTTGGAAACTTGAACACCTGATGCAGAACCACAACAGACCAGCTGAACTATAAGAGATACAAAAATGGTACCATAGCAAAAATTGTTCCACGTGATGGGCATTTTCTGCTGAGAGAATAAATTTGAAGATCTGGAACACCTGATGTGGAACTCCAAGAGCCCAGCTACACTAACATATATATAGAAATGACGTTTTAGCAAAAGTTGTTCAATCTGATGAGCACTCTCTGTTGACTTATAAAAATCGAAGATCTGGAACACCTGTTGTGGAACTCCGAGAGCCCAGCTACACCATAACACATATAGGAATGACGTCTTAGCAAAAGTTGTCTCGGTCTGATGGGCATTTCGTGTTGACTTATAAAAATTGAAGATCTGATGTGGAAATCAAAGCTATCACTAATTTCAATGTATAATTATAAAATATTCACGCGGTCAAGGTGGTTGTTACCACCTTGACCGCGAAATCATCGAATCGATTATCATCGAAAATCAGTCCTAAACTGTTGTTTAGGACTGATTTTCGATGATAATGGTGTATCATTGAAAATTTGAGTCTACTGGCCAAAACTATGTCTTCCGGCTTATGTTATTTTAGTGTTTAATTTCCTTTTCCATTTATCTACGTGGCACGGTAGCCTACCCGGTAACGCAGCGGAGCAGTCACTTAGATTTTAATAAAACTATAACCATGCCTAGAAAGAGGTCAAATCTTTCCCAGTGTTCCAAAGGAGCTAAAAGATTGAGGATCATAAGATCCCAAGAATCTACCGAAGAGCGTCAGGAGAGACTTAATGCTGTTCGAGAACATCAGGCTTCAACTTGCTCCGTGAAAACCTCTTCGGATCGCGAAGCACACCTGCGTTCTCAGCGTATTTACGCATCTACATCCAGGTGTCTAGAGACCAGTGAATAAAATGATGCGCGACTGACCGCTGATCGTGAACGTCTGCATATCTATACATATAATAAAACAGTAAAAAAACTGTGTCTGTACATTGAATATAATAAAAAAAAAATAATTGAGGGGGGTTTAGAAACAGTAATAGAGCACGAATCCAAAAAAAAAGTTCTGTCTGTTTGTCTGTTTGTCTGTTTGTCTGTTTGTCTGTTTGTCTGTTTGTTTGTACACGCTAATCTTCGGAACTACTGGACGGATTTGAATGATTTTTTTGTTGTTGTATAGGTATTAAGTCTGGGCAAGATATAGGCTATAATTAATCTTGGAAACTTGAACACCTGATGCAGAACCACAACAGACCAGCTGAACTATAAGAGATACAAAAATGGTACCATAGCAAAAATTGTTCCACGTGATGGGCATTTTCTGCTGAGAGAATAAATTTGAAGATCTGGAACACCTGATGTGGAACTCCAAGAGCCCAGCTACACTTACATATATATAGGAATGACGTTTTAGCAAAAGTTGTTCAATCTGATGAGCACTCTCTGTTGACTTATAAAAATCGAAGATCTGGAACACCTGTTGTGGAACTCCGAGAGCCCAGCTACACCATAACAATATAAGAATGACGTCTTAGCAAAATTTGTTCGGTCTGAAGGGCATTTCCTGTTGACTTTTATCTTGGAAACAAACACCTGATGCAGAACCGCAACAGACCAGCTGAACTATAAGAGATACAAAAATGGTACCATAGCAAAAATTGTTCCACGTGATGAGCATTTTCTGTTGAAGATCTGGACAACCTGATGTGGAACTCCAATAACACATAATTATAGGAATGACGTCTTAGCAAAAGTTGTTCGGTCTGATGGGCGTTTTTTTTGTTGTATAGGTACTAAGTCTGGGCAACATATAGGCTAAGATTTATTTTGTAAAATGGAACACCTGATGCAGAACCGCAACAGACCAGCTAACGTATAAGAGATGCAAAAATGGTGCCATAGCAAAAATTATTCTACGTGAAGAGCATTTTCTGCTGTGAGAATAACTTTGAAGATCTGGAACACCTGTTGTGGAACTCCAAAGCCCAGCGACACAATAACATATATAGGAATGACGGTTTAGCAAAAGTTTTTCAATGTGATGAGCACTCTCTGTTGACTTTTATAAATCGAAGATCACAACCATCTGATGTGGAAACCAAAGCTATTAATAATTTAATGTATAATTATAAAATAACATAAGCTGGGAGTACCTCCACGTGGTGAAGGTGGTAACAGTTTAGGACTGATTTTCGATGACTATGGTAGGTATATCATTGAAGTATTGACTCTACTGGCCAAAACTCCCTTTTATTTTTAGCGGAGAAGTCACTTAGATTTTAATAATAACCATGCCTAGAAAGAGGTCAAATCTTTCCCAATGTTCCAAAGGAGCTAAAAGATTGAGGATCATAAGATCCCAAGAATCTACCGAAGAGCGTCAGGAGAGACTTGATGCTGTTCGAGAACATTAGGCTTGAACTCGCTCCGTGGAAACCTCTTCGGATCGCGAAGCACGCCTGCGTTCTCAGCGTATTTACGCATCTACATCGAGGTCTCTAGAGACCAGTGAAGAATATGATGCGCGACTGACCGCTGATCGTGAACGTATGCTTTGTCTCGCGAGTTGGAGACGTTCACGGAAACAAAATTACGCTTGAGTTCTCAGCGTATATACACATCGACTTCTAGGTATCTAGAGACAAGTGGGGAACGTGATGCGCAACTGACTGCTGATCTTGATCGTCACGCATTCTCTCGCGAGTTGGAGACGTTCACGGATAGAGAATTGCGCTTCGACCTCAGACGTCTCAGATCTTCGATTTTGACGACCCCGTTGTCGCTGGCATAAGCAACAGGATCCGCGTACGAAGTCGCGGGCAGAAGCTAGTATATCTATACATATAATAAAACAGTAAAAAAACTGTGTCTGTACATTGAATATAATAAAAAAAAAAAAATTGAGGGGGGTTTAGAAACAGTAATAGAGCACGAATCCAAAAAAAAAGTTCTGTCTGTTTGTCTGTTTGTCTGTTTGTTTGTACACGCTAATCTTCGGAACTGCTGGACGGATTTGAATGATTTTTTTGTTGTTGTATAGGTATTAAGTCTGGGCAAGATATAGGCTATAATTTATCTTGGAAACTTGAACACCTGATGCAGAACCACAACAGACCAGCTGAACTATAAGAGATACAAAAATGGTACCATAGCAAAAATTGTTCCACGTGATGGGCATTTTCTGCTGAGAGAATAAATTTGAAGATCTGGAACACCTGATGTGGAACTCCAAGAGCCCAGCTACACTAACATATATATAGAAATGACGTTTTAGCAAAAGTTGTTCAATCTGATGAGCACTCTCTGTTGACTTATAAAAATCGAAGATCTGGAACACCTGTTGTGGAACTCCGAGAGCCCAGCTACACCATAACACATATAGGAATGACGTCTTAGCAAAAGTTGGCTCGGTCTGATGGGCATTTCGTGTTGACTTATAAAAATTGAAGATCTGATGTGGAAATCAAAGCTATCACTAATTTCAATGTATAATTATAAAATATTCACGCGGTCAAGGTGGTTGTTACCACCTTGACCGCGAAATCATCGAATCGATTATCATCGAAAATCAGTCCTAAACTGTTGTTTAGGACTGATTTTCGATGATAATGGTGTATCATTGAAAATTTGAGTCTACTGGCCAAAACTATGTCTTCCGGCTTATGTTATTTTAGTGTTTAATTTCCTTTTCCATTTATCTACGTGGCACGGTAGCCTACCCGGTAACGCAGCGGAGCAGTCACTTAGATTTTAATAAAACTATAACCATGCCTAGAAAGAGGTCAAATCTTTCCCAGTGTTCCAAAGGAGCTAAAAGATTGAGGATCATAAGATCCCAAGAATCTACCGAAGAGCGTCAGGAGAGACTTAATGCTGTTCGAGAACATCAGGCTTCAACTTGCTCCGTGAAAACCTCTTCGGATCGCGAAGCACACCTGCGTTCTCAGCGTATTTACGCATCTACATCCAGGTGTCTAGAGACCAGTGAAGAAAATGATGCGCGACTGACCGCTGATCGTGAACGTCTGCATTGTCTCGCGAGTTGGAGACATTCACGGAAAGAGAATTACGCTTGAGTTTTCAGCGTATCTACACACCGACTTCTAGGTATCTAGAGACAAGTGGGGAACGTGATACGCGACTGACTGTTGATCGTGAACGTCACGCATTGTCTCGCGAGTCGGAGACGTTCACGGATAGAGAATTGCGCTTCGACATCAGACGTATCAGATCTTCGATTTTGACGACATCGTTGTCGCTGGCATAAGCAACAGGTTCCGCGTACGAAGTCGCGGGCAGGAGCTAGTACATATAATAAAACAGTAAAAAAACTGTGTCTGTACATTGAATATATTAAAAAAGAAATAATTGAGGGGGGTTTAGAAACAGTAATAGTGCACGAATCCAAAAAAAAGTTCTGTCTGTTTGTCTGTTTGTCTGTTTGTTTGTACACGCTAATCTTCGGAACTACTGGACGGATTTGAATGATTTTTTTGTTGTTGTATAGGTATTAAGTCTAGGCAAGATATAGGCTATAATTTATCTTGGAAACTTGAACACCTGATGCAGAACCACAACAGACCAGCTGAACTATAAGAGATACAAAAATGGTACCATAGCAAAAATTGTTCCACGTGATGAGAATTTTCTGCTGAGAGAATAAATTTGAAGATCTGGAACACCTGATGTGGAACTCCAAGAGCCCAGCTAGCCTAACATATATATGGGAATGACGTTTTTGAAAAAGTTGTTCAATCTGATAAGCACTCTCTGTTGACTTATAAAAATCGAAGATCTGGAACACCTGTTGTGGAACTCCAAGAGCCCAGCTACACCATAACATATAGGAATGACGTCTTAGCAAAAGTTGTTCGGTCTGATGGGCATTTCCTATTGACTTATAAAAATCGAGGATCAGAAACATCTGATGTAGAAATCAAGGCTATCACTAATTTCAATGTATAATTATAAAATAACATAAGCTGGGAGTACCTCCACGCGGTGAAGGTGGTAATAGTTTAGGACTGATTTTCGATGAAGATGGTATATCATTGAAAATTTGACTCTACTGGGCCAAAACTCCCTTTTATTTTTTTTTATTTTATCGAATAAATATGCCTTCCGGCTTATGTTTTCTTAGTGTTTAATTTCCTTTTCCATTTATCTTCGTGACACGGTAGCTTACCCGGTAACGCAGCGAAGCAGTCACTTAGATTTTAATAAAACTATAACCATGCCTAGAAAGAGGTCAAATCTTTCCCAATGTTCCAAAGGAGCTAAAAGACTGAGAATCATAAGGTCCCAGGAATCTACCGAAGACCGTCAGGAGAGACTTGATGCTGTTCGAGAACATCAGGCTTCAACTCGCTCCGTGGAAACCTCTTCGGATCGCGAAGCACGCCTGCGTTCTCAGCGTATTTACGCATCTACATCCAGATCTCTAGAGACCAGTGAAGAATATGATGCGCGACTGACCGCTGATCGTAAACGTCTGCATTGTCTCGCGAGTTGGAGACGTTAACGGAAAGAGAATTACGCTTGAGTTCTCAGCGTATCTACACATCGACTTCTAAAGTAGGGAACGTGATGCGCGACTGACTGATGATCGTGAACGTCACGCACTGTCTCGCGAGTCGGAGACTTTCACGGATAGAGAATTGCGCTTCGACATCAGACGTATCAGATCTTCGATTTTGACGACCCCGTTGTCGCTGGTATAAGCAACAGGTTCCGCGTACGAAGTCGTGGGCAGAAGCTAGTCTATACTAATATTATAAAGCTGAAGAGTTTGCTTGTTTGAACGCGCTAATCTCTGGAACTACTGGTCCGATTTGAATGATTCTTTCAGTGTTGGGTAGTCCATTTATCGAGGAAGGCTATAGGCTATATAACATTACGCTGCAACCAAAAGGAGCGGAGCATAAATGAAAAATATTGCAAAAACGGGGAAAAACGTATTCCAATTGTGAGCTGTTTCTCTTTTATATGACGCAGACGAAGTTGCGTGGGTCAGCTAGTAGTAAAATAATACTATTGTTTAAATCGGGTAGTATATCAGACCCCACTAATTATAGACCCATTTCAGTACTACCCACCTTTAGTAAAAATTTTGAAAAACTAATTTTGGCACAAATGCAAAGTTTTCTCAATTAAAATAAGTTATTACATAAAAAAACAGTTCGGTTTTACAAGGGGTCGTTCAACTACTGATGCTGTGTTGAACTTTTAGGACACATTTATAATGCTTGGGAGGACAAATGCGATGCATTGGGCATTTTTTGCGATTTATCTAAAGCTTTCGATTACGTTCTTCATGGAACATTAATCAGGAAACTACACCACTACGGAATCCGTAACGCCTCCCTGGCTCTTCTTATTTCATATTTGAGTGACAGGATTCAGAGAGTTGATGTTAAAGGGAAAAGATCTCCCGGATCCGTAGTAAGAATGGGGGTACCCCAGGGCTCAATTCTTGGTCCATTTTTGTTTCTTATTTACATAAATGACTTGCCTTACCTCATAAAGGATAATCATGACATAGTATTGTTTGCAGACGACACTTCTCTTTTATTTAAACTCAAACGTCAGCAGTTAGTTACGGATGATGTTAATAGCGCCCTGCCAAAAGTCGTTAATTGGTTTAATGTTAATAATTTACTCCTAAATGAGAAAAAAACTAAATGTATTAAGTTTACGATACCCCATGTAAGACAAGTGTAAACCATTCTACTAATTATGGATGAAGAGTTGAAACCGGAAGATAGCACAGTATTCCTAGGCATAACTTTGGATGCCAGGCTTCAGTGGGGCCCGCATATAGACAAATTGTCGAAAAAACTTAGCTCTGCAGCATACCGGAGAAGAATTCGTGAGTTAACTAATTTAGAGACTGCTCGTTTAGTTTACTTTAGTTATTTCCATAGCGTGCCGATGTCGTAAGGTATTCTCTTGTGGGGTAATGCCGCCGATATTCAGACAATATTTGTTTTTCAAAAAAGGGCAATTCGTTCAATTTATAAATTAAGTCCCAGATACTCCCTCAGAGAAAAATTTAAAGAGATTAATATTCTTACTCTGCCTTCTCAGTTTATTTATGAAAACCTTTTGTACGCACACAAAAATATTAATTTGTTTAAAAAATACAGTGATATCCACAACATAAATACGAGGAACAAACACAAATTTGTTGTTCCTGCAACGAGGCTCAAAAATATAGGGGGTACGTTCAGATGCCAATGTATACGTTTTTACAATAAATTTCCGAGCCAAATTCAAGCACTAAGCCTACATAAATTCAAATCGTTTATAAAACGGAAGCTGTGCCTGAAAGCCTACTATCATGTTAATAATTATCTCTAAGATAAAAAAAGGCTTGGGATTAAGCTGCTCCAAAGAAATTTGCTCTCTGAATGTCAAAATTTCGGACTTCGCTTGTTTATTAGGGTTCCGTACCTAAAGGGTAAAAACGGAACCCTATTACTAAGACTTCGCTGTCTGTCCGTCTGTCCATCTGTCCGTCTGTCCGTCTATCCGTCTGTCCATCTGTCCGTCTGTCCGTCTGTCCCTCTGTCCGTCTGTCTGTCACCAGGCTGTATCTCATGAACCGTGACAGCTAGACAGTTGAAATTTTCACAGATGATGTATTTCTGTTGCCGCTATAACAACAAAATATACTAAAAACAGAATTAAATCAATATTTAAGGGGGGCTCCCATAGGAGTATCCATCGGTGTCGAGTCGACTTTGAAGTACCTAGGACTCGTCCTCGACAGCCGGTGGAACTTCGTGGAGCACTTCCGACGTTTGGCCCCCAAACTGGAACGGACTGGGGCTGCCTTCAGGTGGCTCCTGCCCAACCTGGGGGGGCTGAACGCCTCCTGCCGGAGGCTCTACGCGGGAGTCGTGCGGTCCATGGCCCTTTACGGGGCCCCGGTGTGGGCGCGTTCTTTGAGGCGGCGTGCCGCCCACTACCTGAACGCGCCCCAAAAGGTGGTAGCCGTAAGGCTGGCCCGGGGCTACCGCACGATTGCCCGCGAGGCGGCGAGCCTCCTTGCCGGATTGCCGCCATGGGATCTGGAGGCGATAGTCCTCGCGTGCCTGCATGAATGGCGCGTGGAGGCGCTACGCCGGGGGGAAACTCCGCTGCAGCGACAAATTGTCGCTCAGCGGACAGACTTCCGGCGGGATCTCATGGCGACATGGAGAGAGCGACTGTCGCAACCCCGTGCAGGGCACGCCACAATAGTGGCGATAAGTCCCCTCTTTGAGGAGTGGCTTGAGAGACGCCACGGCGTCCTCACCTTCCGCCTGACGCAGGTCCTCACCGGACATGGAGTGTTCGGGAGGTTCCTGCACCGAATCGGGCGGGAGGAAACGCCCGGGTGCTTCCATTGTGAGGATCGACCGGAGGACACGGTGGAACACACGGTGGAGGTGTGCCCCGCGTGGGCGGAGCACCGCCGTGTCCTCGAAGCGGAGATCGGTGGCGGCGACCTCTCGCGTCCGGCCCTGGTGCAAGCCATGGTCCGGAGCGAGACGGAATGGGACGCCGTCACCTCCTTCTGCGAAGCAATAATGCTAGAGAAGGAGGTGGCGGAACGTGAGAGGGAGAGAACCTCACAACGTCCCGGCCGCCGCGGGAGACACCCCGGGCGTCGGGAGCCACCACCACGTGGCCCCCGGACACCGTAGACGCGGGCCTGTGGACGGTGGGCTATGGGCTAGCTCGCCGTCCGTCCGTCTCATGACGACAGGCCGTGTCGACAGCGCGTTCATGTTCCACGCGCGCCTCAAAGAGAGTCAGCAAAAGGGAAGGGGTCCGTAGGGACCGATGCCTGCCGGGGTTACGGGACTGTTCGAAAGAGATACCGTGGCCCCGGAACACAAAGGGTGATGAAGGAACATGGATGGGTTTTAGTCAATAAAAGTCTGACACTCCCTCCTGCTCCGCCCAGTGCGGGAGGAGTTATTTGATGATTTCCCATCCTAAAAAAAAAAAAAAAACGGGGGGGCTCCCATACAACAAACGTGATTTTTTTGCAGTTTTGTCTAATGTTTTAAAATAATGGTACGGAACTCTTCGTGCGCGAGTCCGACTCGCACTTGGCCGGTTTTTTATTTATTCCTTTCTTTATACACTCTGACATTGAATGATTTGACATGAATACTTAGTTCAGTATTTTATTATTTTTTACTTTTTTTAAATTTTTTGATTTGACAGGAATATTTACTTTGTTAAGTATTCCACTTCATTATTATAGTGACATTTAATGATTTTTATTGACATTGATTTTGGAAATTATTATTAATTATATTTGATGTGAATGTACCCCAAAACTTTTCTACTTGACTCTACAAATCATATCAGTTGAACAATTCAAAAATTCACTAGGTCGACTGATCCCGCGGGATCTACCTGTGTGGGACCAGTTTACTAAACACCCACCATGTGGGTCACATTTTTATTCTTTGTTTGCTTTTTTTTTCCCCACAACTGTCTGGCAGTTTGAGTACTATAAGCGACCTACCCAAATGTCCTTTCTTTGGTATTGTTCGTCGTTTCGTTGAGCTCCTTGAGTTATAAGTCGAGCTACACGATAACCGACAAATGCTTGCACTGACTGGACAGGTCCACTCAAATCCGTGTGATTCTTTCTTCAAAAGACCATCTCTGACACTAATCTGCATAGTCCTCATGTGAATTGAGCAAGATTGTCTGGACTTCAAAAGAGACTATGACCTCTGAGTTTGTTTCGGCTGTTTCTTCTCAGAGTAGTCAGGTACGAAACACCGACCCCATATAGTTTAAAAAAAATGACTTCGAAAACTGGTCCATAACACACTACGATTAGGTACAACATGCAATGTGTTTCACACGCGCGCGTTTTTTTCCACTTTCCCGCACGTGTGCGGGAATGAAAATTGCCACAGATAACTATACCTATACTTAGTCCAAATTGGTTCAATGCCTACAGTCTGAGGTGACTGTTTTTTTTTATTTATTTATTTTCAAAAACAAATAGTTACTTTTATACACAAATTAACATTTATTGTGTTCTGAATTCAAAAATTATAAAATAAATCTATTTTTTATATTAGACTGTTTAACGGCTTCATACCTTTGCCTCTCCTTCAACCTGGCGAAATCAAAACGCGAAAAAAAAATGAAAATTAAAAAAATGAAAGTCTTAGTTCGTGACAAAAATATTTTTCGTTATTTTATTTTATTTCTTCAAAAGTGTATTGAAAAACGTCGTTTGATACACGTGGACATTTGTTATTGCAGTTATCGGCTCAAAAAAACACCCTCGCTCTTCCACTTAAAACTTTCTCCACTTGTATCAAAATGTACTATTATCATTTATTGTCATTTAATAGATTTTTTGGAAATAAATACGGAAGAACAGGGGAAAAAAATCCAAAGACTTGAAATGGCCGAGTGCAATTAGACCAAAAAATACTCAAAAGTTATCTCTGAAAAAGCATCAGTTACCAATTTCAAAAGAAATTTTAGTCTTCAAATTCGATATATACATAGGTATAATAAATCTGTAGAAAAATCGTTTTTGTACATCGAAAATATTAAAAAAAAAATTACCAGGGTGTGAAAAGATAACCAACAGAACTCATTTCCAGCATTTTTGGAATTTTTGTCTGTTTCGATGATCAAGCATCACGTAAAATATACGAAACCAATACAGATAACTTTTATACATAAAATTTGTGTGTATCTTGAGGTATTATTTAGTTTTTGTTTCATCGTAATCGGTTAATTCTATAACAGAAGATATACGAATTTAAAGTGTTCAAGTAGAACTAATCATCAAATGTAAGATGCAGCGACATCTATTGTACTAGAATGGTACTAATGACTAAAAATGTGCTCACCAGGCCTTATTCACAACGCTTCGATTCGATTCGGAAAGTCGTATGTCTATCTTTTTGTGACATTACGAAATCGAGTGAGATGGACATACGACTTTCCGAATCAAAAATCGAATCGAAGGGTTGTGAATAGCTATGCAGATAACTTTAATAGTACATTGTAATACAAGGGGCTAAAATGACCCATTATATACGAGGTAGTTTTACTACCGAGCTTTAGCGAGGTATTAAATAGGTACCAAGTTATAATGGGAATTTAGCGCCGTGTGCTACACTGTACTTTTCACTTTGAGTGCGAGAAAAATACCTAGTCAATTTAGTCAGACGGACAGGCAGATGGACAGACAGACGGGCGCATAGACGGACAGACAGTTGAACAGACAGACGGATGCATAGCTGGACAGACAGTCGAACAGACAGACGGACAGACAGATGTACAGACAGACGAACAGACAGACAGACGGACAGACAGACAGCTGGACAGACAGACGGACAGACAGATAAACAGACAGACGGATAGACACACATATGGACAGACAGACGAATTAAAATAAAGAGGTTATTCTATGAAGTTGAAGTTGTTCATGTGGCTGTTGGACCGATTGCCTTGGTCTTCGACGAACATTTTACTTTATGCTCTAGAGCATAAAAAGCGACTTTATGTTGCCTACGCACGACACAAAGGCGAACTTTAGAGCATGAGAAGTGAAAAAGTTATTATAGCATAAGGTACTCTAGATTAGTCTACAAGACGCTGCTTTGAAAATTTACATCATCACGCAGTAGCGTGATGATGTAAATTTAGTAACTAATAGGCGAAGCATCAATAATAAAGGTTGCAAAAACGGGGAAAATTTATTTATTTTGAGAACTTCCGTTGCGAGCGCTGCATAATCGGTTAAAGTTACGCAACGATCATGTATTAGGAAATTGTTCCTCTTAAAAAGTTCAACATAAAATCCGCGATAGCATAATAATGCCTACCATAAGGTAGACTGGTAGAAAATGCCCAAGGCATTAAGTCCGCCTTTGTACACTATGTGCATAAAATTTTAATAAATAAATAAATAATGTCTATCTTTGAAGGTTGACTCACACTCTCTTTAACCCTCTCTCTCTCTCTCATGTGACGCAAACGAAGTTGCGCGGGTCAGCTAGTTTTAGAAATAATTACAGAAAATTGTTTTTTTTTTTTTTTAATTCTTGAAATATTCGTTACATCGACAACCATGAACAAGAAACAGACCAAATTAGCGTTTAAGGCCAGGTCACACCGGATGCGTAGCGTGACGTGACGCGTGCACGCATCAGTTGTAATAATGTATGAAACTGTAAGAAAGATATTATGTCAGACCAGATGCGTGACGTGTGCACGTGCGTCACTCACGCACGCAGAGCCACATCTACTGACAAACAGAGTCCGCGCGCGTTTAGAGGAACGGCAACGTCGAACACGCGCCTGCCGTGATGACGTTGTATTATATGGCGCTCCCTGTTAGATGTCAGACCGGGCACGCACGCACACGCATCGACCATTGCTGCACGAACGCATGCACGGCAGGTTGTATTTATTTATAAACAGAATATAGTTTACGAGTGGTTTTTTTCGCAAAGGAGACAATTTTAAAGGAAAAACTAATAGAAATAGTTCGCAAATATGTGTATCTACAACACCAAACATAAAGAGTACAAAAATAAAAGTTATAAATTATTAATATGACGCAAAGTCTTTTTGTAGCAGCAGAAGATTCTTGGTATAGTAGCAACAAAAACGCTTCTTCATCAGAAGAACTGCTGTTGTCTAGCTCTCAACTCACTATGGCTGCTGACAATGTGGCTCGTACGCGCGTGTTGCAGTTACCTGCGTGACGTGATGCGTGCGCGCGCCACGTGTACTGCCCCGGTCTTGGCCGGTGTGACAGGACTCGCACGCGCATGCGTACGTCACGTCGCACGGCACGTCACGCTACGCATCCGGTGTGACCGGGCCTTTAATGGATGCCCGTCAGTCACACTATTATTATGTGAATTCGTCGAATTTGAACTTATAGAAAAAAAAAAATTAAAAAAAGGCGCGAGCGTCGAAATTTTTTTTTTTACTTTCTTCTCTACTCCTCTAGGAACTTAATAAAAAAAATCTCATGAAAATCCGACCACTATAAACTCCGTTCCACCTTATTGTCTAATTGCACTCGACTAAAAGTCTTTTGAGGAGAAAGAATTTAATATTTTTTGGAGTAGAAGAGACAGAACAGCTACTTCAGCTTGCAATATAAAATCCTAACTATTATTCAGTCCAACATGGAGGTAGAATGTCAAAAACAAGAACGGCCATTCTCCAGTTGCCAGTTTTTACTTGTCCGGGCTTACATAATCCGTAATAAGTATTATCAAATTCAATCACGGATTTTTTTTATATGTTAGTTATCATCCTTAGCTAGCTACAAACAAAATGTTGGGTTCTGTTTTTAATTAGTTAAGACTAAATTAATGTAACCTCTTTTCAAAGTACCTCTATTCTCTAATTACCGTGGCGTGTCCGCACACCAACTTAATGTTAAAACTTGCTTGTAATTTCTAAAACGTACAGATTTTCTTTGATCAAATCAACGTTTTAAACGATATTAAGCAACGTGTACCGCATAACAAAATATCGACTCAATAGAACCAGTCTGTAATTAATTATCATTAAATAACCGCATGTCCGACAGCCCCTTGTGCCGTGCCTGCATGGAGGAAGACGAGACAGCAGCCCACGTGCTTCTGCACTGCCCAGTGGTTGCAACATACAGGGCAAAGTACTTCGGTAACCCAGGTACTCTCCACGAGATTGTCAGCAACACCAAGGCGCTGCTGGCCTTTCTCGGGGAGTTAGGGTGGATCGAATAAAATTCCCACCCGTACGCAAAATACGCGCTTTGACGTGGAGTTGCGGACACCAGCCCGCTATACAATACAGTACAATACAATACAATACAACCGCATGTCCGATCGAAAGTTATAATTGCCGTGACATTTTCTGTTCTCGGGTGCACATCCTTTTTTTTTTTTTTTTCGGATGGTAAATCATCAAATAACTCCTCCCGCTCTGGGCGGAGCAGGAGGGAGTGTCAGACTTTTACTGACTAAAACCCATCCATGTTCCTTCATCGCCCTTTGTGTTCCGGGGCCACGGTATCTCTTTCGAACAGTCCCGCAACCCCGGCAGGCATCGGTCCCTACGGACCCCTTCCCTTTTGCTGACTCTCTTTGAGGCGCGCGTGGAACACGAACGCACCGTCGACACGGCCTGTCGTCATGAGACGGACGGACGGCGAGATAGTTATTTATTTTTCGGGTGCACATCCTTAAAATAAATAACAGTATTTGGGAAATCAGTACCGCACGCGTCGGATCTCCTCAGTGTGTGCCGCGGCCCATCAGCAGTTGCACGTCTCTTACGTTAGTGTACCGCCAACGAAGCACGTGAGTATATAATTACCGCAGCCTTGGTTAAAAATTTTAAGTTAGACCCTAGTTGATAATGTAAATGGAACAGTACTTTGGCCTCCGTACGTTGTGATAACCCAGTATTTGCATACTGTGTTGGTTTTCGAAATTTTAAAGAAAGTCTATCGTTTTCTAATTACCATATACTAATTACCATGTGTTAATAATTACCGTTGTATGAAAAATTAATACTTGTTTACTAACTGTAGCCGCGACGTCCGCGTCATCGCGTCGTAATAATAGAAAGTTTTTGTAGAATATTATTATCATTGTCCGTAAATACGATACTATAAGCTGACCATTAATCAAGTTATTTAATTTGTAGGATGGAAAAACCCAAAAAGACCAAGAAAAGAGAAGGCTAGTCGCACGAGAACGCCGAGAACGAATTAAAAGTTGTATAAACAATCAAAAGAAAAAGAGAAAGAAAGGTATAATAAAAGAAAAAGAGATAAAAAAAATACTTTTTATCTGCGAAAAGGCAGAAGAGCCTGAACTTTCCCCACCTGCCAGATTCATTTTGTCTGCACCTTCCGAAAACAATTACAGTTGCGCGATACATCACGGTCTATTGGTGCTTCATCTTCAGACAAACCTAAAATTTTATGTAATCGGCTAGTGAAGCCCAAATATGTATTTCCTGGGTCTTCGAAGTCTCTTATTTCCGAACACGATAAGGTTAAGAGAGAGAATTTTAAAATTTATCTGATACAGACAGTTTTTGGGCTCCTGTCTCTGCTATAGATTTTATAGTCTTACAACGCTTTCCTTCAAAACAATGACAAATGTTCCAAATAATAGTATGGATAAGTAGACTAGAGTTTTATTTTTTGATGTTTCTGATTCTGATGAAACTATTTTTAAATATCGTAGATTACTTATTATTTTTAAATAGAAAATTACTATAAAACAAGACTGATTCAACTGTATGACATACTAGTCGGTATAATTATAAATAAATATATAAATATAAATAAATATTGCTGGACGTTACACACAGCGCCATCTAGTGCCACACTAAGCTCGAGGCTTGTGTCGTGGACACCAGATAGTTGATATACTACATAGATACTTTTTGTTTGTAAATACATACTTATTATACATTTAAACATCCATGACTCGGAAAAAAATGTCCATGCTCATCACACAAACATTTGCTCCGACCGGGATTCGAACCCAGGACCCTAAGAACGTAAGGCAGCCTCACTACCGCTGCGCCATTCGGGTCGTCATTATGATGATTAACAGAATGTAAGTTCTCAGTGATACTATACTAATATACGCAAATTTTATTTATTTATTTATTTAAACTTCATAAACAAGGTGGTACATAGGTGGACTATCCTTATTATCCAAGATAATTAAGAATCTTATAAGTTCCATCCTACTTACCTTTAAAAGATTACCAATTAAGACATAATATTTTTTTAGTTTGTTTTTAGCTGATTTTCATTGAAAGTGTCTTATTTTTAATAAACGATAGCAATGATAAAATGGTGTCGATTCTGTTGTGCACAAACTAAATTTAATTCAGGCTATTGCTATCTTTTTCTCTCTAATAAAACGAGAAAGAGACGGACGTAATTTAGAGCTGTCAAATTTAGTTGGAACTAATATTTCCATACAAATGAAGGGTGCACGTAAAAACATGTCGACTACAAACACGGTGAAGCGCAAGGCATAAACTAGTTGGACATCTCTAACTTAGTTCATAAGATAGCAATAGCCTAAATTAAGTATAGTTTGTGTACAACAGAATCGACACCATTGTCTTTTATTTTACGATTGGATATAAGGTTTGTTAATTCTAATGCTATAATTTTATTATGATTGTGTACAAATGATTAATGCATGTCGAATGAGGGATATTATCATTTTTAATATTTTACATGGACTTGATGATATTTTTTAATTACCGTTGTATCAAACATTCAACTTATCTAATTATCATACACATAAAAATTTTAAGTCTCATTATCTATAAAACTACCACTAATAGTTAAATGCCTCATTAACTGTTGAATTCGTATCTTTGATGTGTTTCATATTCTAATGTGTCAAATCAGTGAAAATAAAAAAGGGTACGGTAATTAGGAGAAAAACGCCTAATTGGATAATGACCGAGAAATTGAATATGTTACTAGAATGGGAAAAATGTCTGAAAAAACTAGACCAATAATTGTCACCCGAACTACTATGGGTAGAAAAAAATGAAATACTGAGAAACAAAAAAATGCCAAACGTAACCATCTCTTACTGCATAAAACAAGATTACGCCCCTGAAGTCCTTGAAGAGAGAAAGATATTGAGTGCCCAGCTAAAAATAGGGATAGGCTAGGGGAAAAATGCATACATAAAACATATTAAATTAGTAATTGAACTAACACCAAAATCATCAAGACTGACATAAGAGAGTTTTATCACTGTCACCGGAAACAGTCGATGTCAAGAGTGGAAAACTATATACCGCAAAGAACCCCATCAAGAAAAATAGAATGGAACAAAGAACAAAGATATGACCACAATATCTAGTTCTCCTTTACGTCATAAAACAGACAACTCCTCTTCTGCCAATGAATGACATTTAGCAGCGACCTCTCAACAACTCCAAATACGGCCGGTCACCGCGGGGGTCAAAGACTACAACCCTCCCCTCCACCCACTATACATTTGTACATAATGTTCGATCTCTACTATCACACGAAAGGCTACTAGAACTACAAGCAATATCAAAGATTAATTATGATACAATTGATCTGGCGGAGATCAGACGGACTATAGAAGAAGATGATGACCATATACTCTGTTACTACGGAGAAACAAGATGGCAATATGGCGTAGATTTCCTTATTAATAAACACCTGAAAGAAAACATAGACAGTTTTACTGTAATCTCAGAAAGAATCTGTGCATTACATCTGCATTTTGGAAATGAAAGCTTATCTATTATTCAAACTAGTGGCTCAGTTCTGGGCCGACTCAATTTAGATTGCCATCGACACGCTAAGAAGAAGATTCAAGTTTACGCCCCCACAAGTGACGCTAGCGATTTAGAACTAAAGGATTTTTTACGACTAAATACAAAACTATCTAAACCATTGTAGTACCTAACCTACAGTTATGGGCAATTTCAACGCAAGAGTAGGCTGTAAGTTGAAAGGCGAAGACAGAATACTGGGCAGCTCATGCTTTGGGAATAGAGATAAAAAGAGGCGAATCTCTAATTCAGTTTTGCTGGGAAATCAAATTGTTTGTAATCAACAGCCTCTACCATAAAAATACCAAGAACTTACGGACATGGCTATCGCCTAAGAACAATAAAAGCCAGATAGATTACTTTCTATCGAACTTTAAATATATAACCATACACTAAGCACCACCGAAGAGCAGCAGCAATATACGGAAGCTCTAAAAGTAAACTCTTCAAATATAAAACTAGAAAACGACGGCAATGTAGAGATATATTATAGAAAAATCAAGAAAGCAATTGAGATGAGTTTCAAGTCTACAACTAACAAGAACAAAAAGCGAAAAAGACAAGGCATTATTTCGGATAGTACAAAAATGCTCTTAAATTTGTTAACTTGTTTCTTCTAAGTTAACAAATAAAAACACTTAACAAAAAACGAAAAACAAGAGAGAAGTCATCTATATAAAACCATTCATAAAATTATTAACTATTGAAAGACACTTAGACAAGTCAGGAAGTATGAATAAAGGAAATAAAGACATAAATAAAGGATTCCTTGTTTGTAGACGAACTCTTTTTTTATTTTATTACAATATGGGCCTGCTCTTGACCTCGATCTCGCCTGATGGAAAGCGATGGATGAGATCTGATGGAACGAGCGTGCCCAGAAGATGCGTACGTTATATACGTTCACTCTTGCTGGCGGGTTAAATGTGGGTACCTTGGCTGTGCGCACAATAAAAGTGGAGGAGAAGCGCTTAGTACGACATGTCGGGATATCAACCAAGTGTGGATGGTACGCCGCAGTACGTCTGCTAGTTCGGTGGTAAAAGGGTGATGGTGATCTACTAATAATCCGAAAACATTTTCCAGATCATACAGATTTATATAAAGACCTATCCTCTATCAAAATACCGTCAGGACCAGAGACTAGCACAAAATCAAAATAGTACCTTACAAAGTTTTTCACTCCAGGAAATCGCTACAAAAATAAAAGCACTAAAGAAGGACAAAAGCAGCGATCCAGACGGCATTAAAGCAGGAGAGCCCGTCCTTGTACCTATTTCGACCACTTTATTCAACAAAATAATAAAAGAAAAAACAATTCCAGAGTGGGCGAAATTGAACATTGTCCTCTTATATAAAAAGGGAAACCCCCATGGATATTGGCAATTACAGACCTATTAGCTTACAATCAAATCTGTACAAGTTTTTTGCTTCGTGCGTGGAGGAGCGTCTCGCTGAGTATACGGAAAGACATCAGCCGGTAGAGCAAGTGGGCTTTAGAAGAAACTACTCAACAGTAGATCACATTCACTCTCTAGAACTAATGATAGAGAAGTTCGAGGCAATGAACCGCCCGTTCTACCTAGCGTTTATAGACTATGCGAAAGCGTTCGACTCCATTTCCCACAACTGTACGCATATAAGGAGAGCTGCACAAGAATGCGAGGTACCATCAGCAACCATAGAACTTATACAAGATATATCAAAAACAGTAACTACAGGCAACTACAGTACTTTCTCAAGTTATTATGCCTTGTGACTGGGACTGTAGCTTTGATTTTCTTTTTTGTATTTTTGACTTTCAAAAGTGCCGTAATGGTCTAATTGAAATAAATGCTTTGAGTTTGAGTTTGAGTTTGAGTAAAAGTACAGTAATACTAGATAAAACGGGGCCTAAATTTGACATTAGTAGAGGCGTACGAAAAGGTCACCCTTTGTCACCCAGAATATTTATAACCGTACTGCAAAGCATTATGAAGAATCTGAAATGGGAAAACAAAGACATTTACATAAAAAAAGGGAATATACAAGAAATACAAAACTCTTTTCAACCGACTTCCAAAAAGAGGAGGTTCTCAATTCGACTGTATTTTTTTTTTTTTTTTTTTTTTTTTTTTTTTTTTTTGTGTTTGTTACCTCAGAACTTTCGACTGGGTGAACCGATTTTGATGATTCTTTTTTTATTTGAAAGCTGGTGCTTCCCGTGTGGTCCCATTTAAATGTTGTGAACATCTGATGCTGATCTTCGGAGATATACAATGGAACTCTTCAAAAATAGACGGCAAATCTGCCGTGATTGCTGAAATCGCTTGGATGTTTATTGTTTATACAATATCATGACATAACATCACGCCTGTATGCTCTGAAGGGGTACACAGATGTGTACAATACACCCAGATTTCGACAGTTAAGTATGTTAAGTTGGCCCGATCGTGTTCCGCCGCGCGCGCGCCTCTAATGACGTAACATCACGCCTGTATCCTCTGAGAGGGTACGCAGATGTGTACAATACACCCAGATTTTGACGTTCGTGTTCCGCGCGCGCCTCAAAGCGATGTCAGCAAAAGAGACTGTTCTAAAGAGATACAGCGGTGCCCTGGAACGCAAAGGGCTAAGAAGGAACATGGATGGGTTTTAGTCAGTAAAATTCTGACACTACCTTCCACTCCGCTGAGAGCGGGAGGGGTAAATTGATGATTTCCCATCCGAAAAAAAAGGTATGTGAAGATCCATATATTGGGGATACGCCTATTACCATGACATGTGTTGTTAACAATTTGACAATAAATTCATGGCAAATATGTTTGGGGACAACTAAAAATGGAAAAATAAAAAACTTTTTAACAAAAAATAAAACCGACTTCAAAAAACACAAAAAGTGAAAAATAACTTATAGCTTCAGAAGTCGGTGACAAAAAAAGTAAATCAATCAAACAAAGGTCACCGACTTCTGAAGCTATAAGTTATTTTTCACTTTTTGTGTTTTTTGAAGTCGGTTTTATTTTTTGTTATTTATTAAAAATGCCCTGTATTGGTGCATAAGAACATTGTAGATCACTCGCTCGTTTCGCTCGCTCATTCGACCCCGCCATACCCTTCTAACCTAATCTATCCGTGTCGGGGTGCGAGGTGCAAGTCGGCCTCGGCAAAACTAGTGTGTCATCAACCACCACATGAAAATTTGGTGCTCAATTTACTAAATTTGGTGATCAATTGATATTTTAGGTGACAGATGTTAGTGGTCACAAAGTTATTTTTGGTGGTCATTATATTTCCCCCCCTTTTTATTATTATTATACCATAACTTACTACTAAAACTTAAAAATACACTTAAAGTACCTAAACTGTATAAACAAGAGTTCGAGTTGAAGTCAGTCCACAAAGTTTTGATCGTCGAGACGGGCGGGAAGAGCGCGGGTGCGCGGAGGGGGCGGCTCGGCGTGACGTCACTGGCGCGGCGGGTCGAGGACGACGATGCGGCCGTTGCGGAAGGCGGTACGCGGCATCTTCCGGTACTCGTAGCTCGAGGAACTGCGGAAACATCATCAGCTGTCGATTGGTTCCCTACTCACATGTTTCTGCCTATAATAAATCTTGACAACGTAGGTAACACAAGAGGCGACGACCGCCCGCCGGCTTCGCCAGCAAGCCCAGACGCTGCAAATACACAAGGGACAGCTGGCTAGCCTCGTCATAAATAAACGACGCAACAACGGAAACTTGAAACTTATTTCTAACATATTTAAATTTCACTTCTCCGTTATGGCTCACTGCCAGGCTGGAGATCGAACGTCTCTGCTCATCAGTCGCGATCAATCGAAGAGCACTGAGACTGGTATTAATTGTGTAGCGTGTAGTAATACTTACTACATAACGCTGTGCCTGATACGCGTCCGCCCAGCCTAATTTGACGGCAGAGCCACACGGAGTCAGAAATCAGGTTCGGATCGTTAGAATGAAGATGCGGGAAGACAACACAACAAAGATCGAGCAAGAACGCTACCTATTGTAGGAGGGAGGTCGCGGCTGCAGCGGCAACTCGGAGTCGGAGCCGGCGAGGGAGGCGTGGGAGGGGGCGCGGGCGCGGGAAGCGCAGGCCGCCAGCAGCGCCGCCACCACGGCCGTCAGCTGTAGCAGCGCCAGCAGCGCCATGAGCGCAAGCGCCACGTACGCGTTGCGCGGCGCGTCCTCCTTCGCCTCCTGCACACGCACACAAGCACAGTTGCACACCAGTCCTCATTAGCACTCATTCAAAATCTTGGCTGAAAAATCCATAAATATTAGCTGTCCCCCCACTCAAAACCCAACTAGGACATCTTTCACGTTAAATTCTTTTGTTTTATTACATAGATACGGACGTCAACGAAGTAATTCGAATAATGCGCAACTGGGTTGGATGATATACCCAATAATGTACTTAAACACCTGCTGGCCCCTCCGCTCACCCACATTTTTCAGTTTATCGTTTGTGTGTGTTTATCTAAAGGGATATTTCAAAAATTGCTAAAAATCTGTCGGCAGACCAATTTTCAAGTCGGGAGACAAAAAGAGTGTGATTAACTATAAACCCATTGCAGTACTAACGGGCCTATCAAAAATTTAAAAAAAAATCATAAACAGTTGACCGATACAATATCTGGAAGATAACAAACTACTGTCAGATAATCAATTTGGATTTAGCCTAAAAAAACAACTAACCAAGCAGTAAACAAATTGATTAATCACCTACATTTCTACAAGTCTAGATAGTGGATGCATGCATACAGTTGGTATCTTTCTAGACCTTGCCAAGGCCTTTGATCGGACTCCCTTTGATACTACTTCTTGCACTATTTTGCAGAAGCTTGAAACACTTGGGATAAGAGGGGCACAGTTTCAACTATATATATCCTAGCGATCGACTGCAATGTGTTAAAATTGGTCCGAATACAAGTTCTTATCTTTCTAATACTTGTTTTGGAATACCACAAGGCAGCATATAGATCCTACATTATTGTTAATCTACATTAATGACAATCTGCCACTCGAAAATGGTGTTGTAATGTCTTATGTGGATGATACTGCCCTGTTGTTTGCAGCTAAATCAAGAGCTGAGGCCTATGAACATCGTCCGCATACCGGCCTGTGGTGCTGCTCGACGAGGTGGGCAAGCTCTTTGAAAGAGTAATTGCAAACCGCCTCGCCGAGCACCTTGCGGAGACGGGGCCGGATCTTGCGGAACACCAGTTCGGTTTCCGCAAGGGGCGCTCTACGGTGGACGCCATCATGCGCGTGAGAGCCCTCACGACGGGGAATGCGGTGTCCAGGGGTAGGGGTTGTCTTGGCGGTGTCTCTCGACATCGCCAACGCCTTCAACTCCATGCCCTGGAGCTGCATAAGGGAGGCACTCCGGTATCACCAGGTGCCGACCTACCTCCGTCGAGTGGTCGGGGACTACCTGACGGACAGGGCAGTCATTTACCCCGGTCGCAGCGGAGAATGGAACCGGCGAGAGATGTCGTGCGGTGTTCCGCAGGGATCAGTCCTAGGGCCGTCCTTGTGGAACATTGGTTACGACTGGGTGCTGCGCGCCGACCTCCCTAGCGGCGTCAGCGTGGTTTGCTACGCAGACGACACGCTGGTGCTAGCACAGGGGGGGTCGCACGAGGCGGCGGCCGAAGCGATGACACGCGGGGTTGCGATAGTCGTTGAGAGGATCTGGCAATTGGGTCTCGAGGTGGCATTGCACAAGTCCGAGGCCATGTACTTTCATGGGCCTCGGAATGCGTCACCTCCGGGATCCTCACTGACGGTAGGAGGGGTATCTATCGGCATTGAGTCGACGTTAAAGTACTTGGGACTTGTCCTTGACAGCCGGTGGAACTTCGTAGAACATTTCCGACGTTTGGCCCCCAAACTGGAACCGACTGGGGCTGCCTTCAGGCGGCTCCTGCCCAATTTGGGGGGACCAAACGCCTCCTGCCGGAGGCTCAACGCGGGAGTCGTGCGGTCAATGGCCCTTTATGGGGCTCCGGTGTGGGCGCGTTCATTGAGGCTGCGAGCCGCCCACTACTTGAGCGCGCCCCAAAAGGTGGTAGCCGTAAGGCTGGCCCGGGGGTACCGTACGATCTCCCGCGAGGCGGCGAGCCTCCTTGCCGGATTGCCGCCATGGGATCTAGAGGCGATAGTCCTCGCGCGCCTACACGAATGGCGCGCGGAGGCGCTACGCCGGGGGGAAACTCCACTGCCGCGACAAATTGTCGCTCAGCGGACAGACTTCCGGCGGGATCTCATGGCGACATGGAGAGAGCGACTGTCGCAACCCCGTGCAGGACACGCCACGATAGTGGCGATAAGTGTTGGAAATAATTACAACAATGATGTTGGCCATTTGGTATGTGCCTAATACACATCATGGAGTTCGTATTATGCCCCAATATAAACCCTGGTAGTAGTCCCCCCCCTCTTTGAGGAGTGGCTTGAGAGACGCCACGGCGTCCTCACCTTCCGCCTGACGCAAGTCCTCACCGGACACGGAGTGTTCGGGAGGTTCCTGCACCGAATCGGGCGGGAGGAAACGCCCGGGTGCTTCCATTGTGAGGATCGACCGGAGGACACGGTGGAGGTGTGCCCCGCGTGGGAGGAGCACCGCCGTGTCCTCGAAGCGGCGATCGGCGGCGGTGACCTCTCGCGTCCGGCCCTGGTGCAAGCCATGGTCCGGAGCGAGACGGAATGGGACGCCGTCACCTCCTTCTGCGAAGCAGTAATGCTAGAGAAGGAGGTGGTGGAACGTGAGAGGGAGAGAACCTCTCAACGTCCCGGCCGCCGCGGGAGACGCCCCGGGCGTCGGGGGCCACCACCACGTGGCCCCCGGCCACCGTAGGCGCGGGCCTGTGTACGGTGGGCTATGGGCTAGCTCGCCGTCCGTCCGTCTCATGACGACAGGCCGTGTCGACGGCGCGTTCGTGTTCCACGCGCTCCTCAAAGAGAGTCAGCAAAAAGGAAGGGGTCCGTAAGGACCGATGCCTGCCGGAGTTGCGGGACTGTTCGAAAGAGATACCGTGGCCCCGGAACACAAAGGGCGATGAAGGAACATGGATGGGTTTTAGTCAGTAAAAGTCTGACACTCCCTCCTGCTCCGCCCAGAGCGGGAGGAGTTATTTGATGATTTCCAATCCGAAAAGAAATAAATAAAAAAAGGCCTATAAACATGCTCAGAATGGTTTCAACATTGTATCTAATTGGCTCCAGAATAATCTTCTAACACTGAATGCTGATAAAACATTACGACACCCGTGAGTGTAATGGGTTGGTTCTATTCCACTCTGCCGGATACCACACGGCTACGGCATGTAGCCGACTATAAATTAATAAAACGGGTATATTTAAGGTGAACGCAGACTTGGCCGCACCGCACGCGCCGCAGTTGCCGCAGTCATCACTTTTGTTAATGGCCTCGCACACCTGTCCGCGTTGCAGTCACCGCAATCGTGCCTGTCGCCGCACGCTTCGCACCACAGAACATTAATACTCTTTCTCGCTCCGCAGCGCCCGATGCGGGTGGGCCGGCGTTGTAGCGTTGTGTTAGTCTATTCTAACCTATTGCATAACATCCTGGGGGGGAGGGGGGGAAATTCGGGTTGAGATAGCCACACTATCGCGCTCCTTACAGTGGCAACAGGTAGGTAGGTGATTCTGCTCACTGTGCGGCTGACGCTACAGAGTGCGGCAGCGGTGCAAGGAGTGTTTTCTAACATTATTGTATGGCAAGCAATCTGACGGCCCACCTTACGGCAAATGGTTATCGCCACATACTGACCGCGACAGTAGGTAGTTAGGTACGTGATGTAAGCGACCAAGCCGAGTTATCTGCGGGATTAGCCAGCAGCATGCACACCTCTATGATCTCCTCGACGCGGTGCGGGAGCGGGTGCCAGCGGCCCAGGTACTGCAGCACAGGGCGCAGGTGCTCGCTCAGCGCCAGCGCCTCGCCCAGCTGCGCCGCGGCCGCCGAGCGCGACCACGCCAGCGCCTGCGCCGCCAACCACCCGCCGAACACCAGCTGCGCCAGCATCAGCGCACTCAGCAGCCCCGCGTACTGCAACACACCGTTTAGGCCTTACGCGACATAATAATGTAAACTAACAAGCATTATTTAGACAGAAGAAGTTAAGAAGTTGTAGTGTAGTTTGTAGTTGTAGTTTTTTTTAAACTATGCCATAATTCTGTAATCATTTGTAAAGGTTGATTCCCAAAACCATACATTTGTCAAAGTTATGGTTAAAAAGTTATAAGGGTTTGAACGTGGCCACGCCATCGAAACGCGGAGAACCGCGCGGCCACGGAGATCTTTAAAACTAAGCGTTGCAGAGACCTGAAATTTAGGTGAATAGCAGATTGAATTTGTAAAAATATAGAAAAAAAACCTAGGTTTATATTTTAGGGTTTTTGTTGTGAGACTTAAAACCCCATGGCCGCGCCATTGAAACGGTGAAAAACAAGTTATCGCCGATATCTCGCTGAAAAAGCATCGCAGAGGTCTGAAATTTTTTGTAAAACCTAGATTTAAATTTGTCAAAATTTGTAAAAATACACAAAAAAATCCTAGGTTTATATTTCAGGAGCTGTAGCACGGTATTGCTTAGAAATAAGTCGTGATTATTTATCGAAGAAAGTATTAGTTTGATTTTTTTTATAAACAAATCCTAAATAAGAAGATCTGACGACAGTAGGCAAGAAAGTTTCTTTTTTTGTAATATAAAAGCTGTAATAACGTTTTGAATGATTTGATAGGGTGACTAGGATGACTTATTGTTTACAGAAAACTTTCCACCTATTGTATTAGAAATTATTTCTCAAGGATTCTAAATTAAATTAATATGAAAAATCGTATGTTTATGTCTTATAAAGATAATTATAAAGTGACAACGCTGTTTAAAATTTTGATCCGTTAAAATAAACAGAAAAGTAGTCAATACTTTCCATAATAAGTAGTGTTATTATATCCCCGTGAAGCCGTGTTTACGGACTATCCTGTAGTTTTTACATCATATCAGGACTCTTGTGTGTTCGTGAGTAATAAGTAAATTACTTTAAAAATTTAATAACGTCGGTGTTATTATTCGTTGCCTAGGGCAACCCGCGAATCGGTGCTGGGATCGTACTACACGCACGGCGCTTCCTGCATGCATGCTCGCTTGCCGCTTGGCTCTTCAACAACTCCAAGCTTTATGTCACATATTAATAAATATCTTTAGCTACAAACAGCTAAAGACCGACAACACTAAAACACCTGCGTGCCAGTCTAATAATGCTGGAAACCTTCGTCACTCACCGGGTCGGATACAAACATCAAGCCCCATAAATATATCAAAATCTTTTGGCTCTCAAAATACTCCACCTGATACAATGAATGTGACCTTAAGGAAGAAAAGTAGTCAGTCCATGTCTAACTCAAATATTCAGGAACAATGTTTTAACGAAAATAATCTTAGAGATATAATTAAGGAAGAATTGGCCGCAGCTTTCAAGTCATCCTTTAAAGAGTTACTTACGGAGCAATTGAAAAATATACAAGGAGAAATATCTGAATTTAAAGTTTCGCTTGGGTTTTTCAACGAGCACTTCGAAGAATTCAAGAAACGCTTAGATGAAAAGGACACCATAATAAACCAACTGCGCAACGATAATGCAACCCTTCAGCAGAGTGTAAGTGAACTTACTACACGTTTATGTATCGTAGAACAAAACATGCGTGAAAACAATGTGGAAATTAATGGACTACCTGAGGATAAGTCTGAAAACCTGGTACAAACGCTGCAAAAGATCGCGAAAGTGACCTGCTGTGAAATTGGCGACTGTGACGTTATGCAAATCACAAGAGTAGCCAAACTAAATAAGGAGAGCAACCGTCCACGCACTGTGATTGCTAAGCTCCGCAGCCCTCGCCAGCGTGACAATCTTCTAGCTGCTGTAGGAGACTTCAACAAAAAACAACCCTCGGACAAATTGAGCACACATCACCTAGGCATAGCTGGTAACCGAGTTCCTATCTTTATAAGGGAGCATTTATGCCCTACTGGCAAACAACTTCATGCAGCAGCACGGAAATTGGCTAAGGAGATGTCATTTAGCTTTGTCTGGATACGTAATGGGCGGATATTTGTACGGAAAGATATTTATTCGAAACCTATCTACATTCGCAATCAGGATAGCTTAAATTTAATGAAAACGACAGACGTAGCTATTTAAGAATTAAGTTTACTTCCGTCTTTATATTAGTGTTCTTAGCGTTATTTGTATTCGTAATGCTTAATATTTATTATCAAAATGTTCGTGGAGTGAGAACTAAAACTGAAGATATCTATAAAAATATTTTGCTTACTAGCTATGATGTAATAGCATTTACTGAATCTTGGCTAAACCCTAATGTAACTAATGGAGAATTCATTGACCCGCGGTACATAGTTTATCGTAGAGATAGATTAAGTTCTAAAATATCCAAAAAAGGTGGAGGAGGGGTTATGGTTGCTGTTACTAATAAAATTAAATCTGTACGAATGAAAAGCTGGGAAAGTGATTTGGAAGATTTGTGGTTGTCTGTTGAGTTAACTGTTAATAATAATACTAAAAAAAATTGCACTATGTGTTTTCTATATGCCCCCGCCTGTCAAATTGAACTCTCTACAGTGCTTCCTAAATAATGTCATTAATGTGCTTAATAATGTTGATGATGTTGTGATTCTTGGGGATTTTAACTTGGGTTTTATCGATTGGAACAGAAGTGATGATAACCTACATCTTTCACCATCTAAATATGAAAACCAACTGGGTTACTCATTTGTTGACTTTTTGTCGGTTAATGAACTTCACCAATTTAATACCATTCCTAATGCAGATAACAGATATTTAGATCTAGTATTAAGTAATATATCAGACGTAACAGTTACTAAGCCCAATGACCTGCTTAGTAAACTGGATTCCCATCATCCAAGCTTGCTTATCTTTTTTCCACTGTCAAACTTAGAACAATTAAAACCAAAATATCGCTCCGGTTACAACTTTTTTAAAGCTGACTATGAACAAATCAAAAAGTATCTTGCAAATATAAATTGGTATGATACCTTCCATAACTGTGTTGATGTGAATGAAATGGTTGACGCATTTTACAGTGTGCTTCAGAGCGCTATTGATAATTTTGTACCCAAATACACTAAGAAAAAATCTAAATATCCGCCTTGGTATACTGCCTCACTTATTAGGGCTCTTTCTGAAAAAGAGAAATTTAGACAAAAATTCCGCAAATATAATAATCCCCGAGACAGACTAACCTTTGAATTACTTCGCAGTCGCTGCCATACATTAATAAATAACTGTTATAATACATATAAATGTAAAATTGAAAACGATATTCCCAAAAACCCTAAAGCTTTCTGGCGGTACATAAAGGATAAACGTCGTGGGGAATCTTGCATACCTGCTGACATGTTTATGAATGATAGGGTCGCCAGTAGTGGCCCTGAAATTGCCAACCTTTTCGCAGATCAATTTGTGTCTGTTTTTAGTCTAAACCCAGTTACGAATAACAATACTTCAAATGGATTTTCAGGTATTGACTTTGTCATTTGCATTTGCATTTCCATAAACTCAATAGTACTTACTATTGAGTTTACGGAAATGCAAATTTTTAACAAGCTCAAACACATAGATGCCTCCAAAGGGGCTGGACCTGTAGGCTAATTCACGTAACTAAAGAAGTGCTGTTGCAGTGCAGTTGCAGTTAAGTTTCGATCAAAACAACGCTTTTCGTATTATCTACCGCTGTCAGACACGCTCGCGTCAAGTTTGCGTCACACGAGCAATAACGGCATTCTACTGTTGCGCGTCTTTGGTGCGTGATTCGGAACGCAACATGATCGGTATTCTACTAATAAGAAAAAGCACTAAAATCTTTACTGGGGTATTATTTCAATATTTTAATAACGTCGTATTCATTGAAATGTAATCGATTCTATTCGATTATATAATAAGTAATATTTTTTCTCTCATATGGCCACACCATAAGTAAGTTTGGTTGAGTTTGGTTGTCGTACAGTTGACGTGCAGTTCACGCGCAGCTTACGCGCAGTTCAAAGATTACAAGAATACCGTTTATCACTCGAACTTGAACTAAACTGCAACTGCACTACAACTTCATCGGCGCGTCATAAAATTACGTGAATTAGCCCTCTATTCCATACCACCTTTGTTAATAAAACGCTGTTGTCACGAGCTTACCCTACCGTTGCTGTTAATTTTTAATTCTTCTCTTGCCGAAGGATTGTTTCCTGAAGTATGGAAAAGTGCAAGAATCGTCCCGATTTTCAAGAAAGGAGAACCTGCCAATGTTAAAAATTACCGTCCAATTTTAATATTATCATGTTTTTCAAAGATCTTTGAGTCTCTTATTTGTCCAATTATTACTAACCGCATTGACAAAATTATTTCACAGAGTCAGCATGGTTTTAAAGCGGGTCGCAGCGTAGAAACAAACCTTGTCGAGTTTGTTTCTGATGTAACCCTGGCTCTTGACAAAAGATTGGAAGTAGATGCTGTTTACACGGATTTTAGCAGTGCGTTTGATAAAGTTGACCATTCTCTGCTACTGTCAAAGTTAGAATACAATGGTATACATGGCTCTTTTTTATACTGGTTTTCATCTTATTTATCCCGTAGATCGCAAATTCTTGTTGTTAATGGTTATGAATCTTACCCTTACTATGCTGTCTCAGGAGTTCCTCAGGGTTCTCACTTTGCACCAGTTCTATTTTCACTCTTCATTAATGATATAACTGATCAAATCCTTCACTGTAAATATCTGATGTTTGCCGATGATCTTAAAATTTATAAAATATCACTTCAGATAAAGATGCTTCCCTAATTCAGGAGGATTTGGATAGAATTGACCATTGGTGCAACCTGAATCACATGAAGCTTAACATACAAAAATGTAGTCACATACGATTTTCAAGGAAAAAGCACTGCAATTCAGTCTCATTTAAAATAAAAGGAGAATTATTAGAAACCGTTAATGAGGTCCGCGATCTTGGTGTCATCATAGACAGTAAACTTAACTTCAGAAATCATATCGATAACATCGTTACTAAATCATCACGGTTGCTAGGATTTCTTAAGAGAAGTACTAAAGGGTTTAAGCTAATGAGAACTAAAATTGTCCTTTATAACGCCTTAGTTCGGAGCCACCTGGAATTTGCCAGCGTGGTATGGAACCCCCACTATGCGGTACACTCACAGAGAGTCGAAAGCATCCAGAGGGCCTTTACAAAACACCTAGCTTATACTTTCAGTATAATATCCCCCCGGTGTCCATATGAACAACGCCTTCAATCGTTTGAAATGAATAGTTTGCGCGACCGTCGACTAATGCAGGATCTCATGTTTTTGTACAAATTAGTAAATAATAAATTAGACTGCAGTAAGCTAGTTGAGCGTATCGGCCTAAAAGTACCTCACAATTTTCCCAGATATCCTATGACCTACCTATTCAATACTCAAGGATCTAATTCAAATATTGGTGTAAACTCGCCACTCAATAGACTCTGTAGAGAGATGAATTCTTTTATTAAATCCTCCCCTGATGTCGACATTTACCACAATTCCATAAAAATCTTTAAATCCCAATTACTGGATTCTCGAAAATCGCAACACAATGTTTTGTTATGTTAGTATTAATTATGATTCCTTTGGTTTTTTTTTTTTTTTACCTTGTAACACTACTTCTTTCTTTATTTTTAACAATGTTATACTTAATAATTTTATTTTTATTCATAGTTCTGATCTCATTTTTATCTATTTTAACACTACTAATCATATCTTATGTCTTTTTTTTAATTTTAATTAGTTAGTAAAATTACATCATACGTTTTTCTTTTATTTGTATTGCTTCGTAAGTTAGATAGTCTATTATTGTATGTTCTACTATTGTATTTCATTTCTTTAGCCACTTATTTTAATTCTAATTTTAATCTCTCATGCTAACACTTATTTTTGTGAATGCTGGTTAACCTATAATTTTGGCAACTGTGTTAGTCCAAGACTGTATAACCAATGTATACCTAAATGTTATACAGAGAAGCTGTTGGTGAACCTTTACTAATAAATAAATAAATAAATTATGTTTTTGTACCGTTTGACATCGTGTGACATCTACTAATCCGCAGTGTGGTGGATTATAGCCCATTCCCTCTCAGAGGAGGCCTGTGTCCCAGCAGTGGGAACATTAATAGGCTGATAATCATGATGATGATCTTATCGTTTCATTTTAGTTTTATTATTTTTTTTTAATTATAAAAAAACGTAATCACAAATTATTCAGATAGGTGTTTTTACAGGTGTCAAGCAATGGAGGGTCCATTGCTTAATAGCTGAAAAAACATCTAAATTAAAATAGTCATTGTTTTGAATTTGTCTAAAGGATTTGAAATATATGTATTATGCCAGAAATAAGTGTCATTGCATAGTATTTCCAGAATGATTTGTTATGACGATGGTAAAACTGGAACGCAGGCAAGTTCTGAACAACCCATGAAAATATATATAATCTAACATAATTATGGTCTATAAATAGATGATTAAGACATTTAAAAAAAAACAGAGTAATTTTAATACTTAGATACCCGCAATTACAGACACTATTGAAATAACAATGCACCGTGTCCGATGGAGCACGGCTGGGCACATAAAGGACAATTCTTAGTGAAAGTAAATAATCTGTGATAATTATGTGATTTTGTCAGAAATGTGTAAGTAAGCAATCTGTGATTTATGTGATTTTAAAAGAAATTAACATGTTTTTGTATCTTATCATTTTAATTTAATTTAGAATCCTTGAGAAATAATTTCTAATGCAATAGGTGGAAAGTTTTCTGTAAACAATAAGTCATGGTCACCCTATCGAAACATTCAGTACGTTTTTAATACCGTACTACAGCTCCAGAAATATAAACCTAGGATCTTTTTGTGTATTTTTACAAACTTTGACAAATTCAAATCTAGGTTTTACAAAAACTTCAGACTTCTGCGATGCTTCTTCAGCGAGATATCGGCAATAACGTGATTTTCACCGTTTTAATGGCGCGGCCATGGGGTTTTAGTCTTACAGCTCCTAAAATATAAACCTGAAAGTAACAAGTACTGACCACATAGAGCAGCACGGCGCGGTGCAGCCGGCGAGCGGCGTGTAGCGCGGCGGCGGCCACGTGCGGCAGCAGCAGCAGCGCGAAGCCGCCGGCCGCCAGCGCCGCCGCCGCCGCGCGGTACTCCGCCGGGAACAGCTCGCGCAGCACCACGTACGTGCTCGGGTCCCACTTCAGCCGCGCCGCCGTCGCCAGCGCCGCGCCGCCGTACAGCTGCACGAGTGCACGACACATTAACATCAGCCGCGCCCGAGACTGGCACCAGTGATTCATAGCCAGATAGATGTGTAACCTAATAGGTTTTCTACATTATTCACAAGACTCGGTGGGAAAGATTAAAAAAAACACTTCTGTCTGGCTATGCACGGAACTTACGGCTGTAAGCGCGGATCTCAGTGTATGTGAAGTTGGCTGCAGATTGGAAATTTGGATTTTTTTTCTCTCTTTTGGAATTTCTCATTAAAAAGAGAAAGTAAAGCTTTGTTCTTTTTAACCAGGCCACACTGCGGGTTTCGCTAAGATCTATACACTAAAGCTCTGCACACTAAAGCGTTCATGGACACCGAGATCAGTGTCGCAGCACGTATATACAGTGCACGTAGCGTGACTCACGGTGAGCATCAGGTTGACGTGCGCCAGCAGCGCCGGCGCCGCGCGCGCGCACATCGCTCCGCTCGGCACAGCTCCGCTCAGCTCCTCACTTGTCTCAGCAGGACTCGAGATTGGCACCGCACGATGCACATGGACCAGCGTCAGTCCGTCACACACAAACGATCACACAGCTTATCTCACTTCACAATAATGTGGCTTGTATCAAACGGCGTGTTTGTGATAGCGCGATAACGGCTGCAGTGATATCAGCAGTATCTTATCGGTGCGCTATCTCCCCAGGTGGGTCGGCAGTGAGCGTAGTCAGGTGAGTGCGAGCACGACGACTCGCCCGCCGCACTAGTTGTCCTTATCTTCTGATATTCCATTTTTATACATACATAGGTACCTATATATCGGGTAGTGGTCATTCAGGGAAAAATATATTCGTAATTATCATCACCACATTATTTAGACATTACGTCAATTCATTCCTACCTACGATTGCTAATTATAATTTTGTATAATTAGTATTTTCAACAATAAAAGTTATAAATTTTATTTAAAGTTATAAATACAATCATGTCGAATAATATAAAACCAGTTTTCAAAAAACCTTATAACTAGAAATCCAGTCCCGACGTTCCCGGCGCAAGGGAGCCCATGACACTTGCAGCGTTTCCGCGCTGAATTGCCAGGGCTAGCCTCTGCATCAGGAAAGAACCAGAGCGTGGGTCATCGCCCCTATCTCTAAGTCGCCGGCCGATCTTGGCCACAAATTTGATAGCGTCGGATCCCCAGCAACCAGTGGTTTCTACTGCCAGTGGGACAAAATAATACTTAGAAAGAAAGAAAGAAAGAAAATTGTGTTTATTTGGCATCAAAACATTACAAAACTACTACTACTCGCTAACTACTTTGGCTCTGGTTGCATATTTGGCCCGCTTTTTGAGAGCGGCTGATTCAGTCGCGGCACCGGGTGACCCGACAGTGCGAGGGACATGGCTGGCGGCAAACGTGCTAACACACGTTGCGTCCCAAAGTAGGCACTTACCCTTTTGCTAGGGTACTAAAATCAGGCCATCCGGTCTTTTGCCATTTAAACGACAGAGACCCGGCGGTTCCAGGACACAAGGGATATTGGCGCCAACTAGCGCTCTCCGGACAATGTCGTTGAGAGCATAGTGCCGCGGAAACTTCCTTGAGCAACGACAGCAACTTAACGCGTGGTGGCCGCTGGCCTCCACTCTGGACCCGCAGATGCATATGTGGTTCACAGACATCGCAGCCCATGCGGAAACCCATGCACCGGCACCCGCAATGAGTCGCCGTCAAGTAAAGTGCCCAGCATAGCTATTCACAACCCTTTTTTTTTTTTTTTTTTTTCGGATGGGAAATCATCAAATAACTCCTCCCGCTCTGGGCGGAGCAGGAGGGAGTGTCAGACCTTTACTGACTAAAACCCATCCATGTTCCTTCATCGCCCTTTGTGTTCCGGGGCCATGGTATCTCTTTCGAATAGTCCCGCAACCCCGGCAGGCATCGGTCCTTACGGACCCCTTCCCTTTTGCTGACTCTCTTTGAGGCGCGCGTGGAACACGAACGCGCCGTCGACACGGCCTGTCGTCACGAGACGGATGGACGGCGAGCTAGCCCATAGCCCACCGTCCACAGGCCCGCGCCTACGGTGGCCGGGGGCCACGCGGTGGTGGCCCCCGACGCCCGGGGCGTCTCCCGCGGTGGCCGGGACGTTGAGAGGTTCTCTCCCTCTCACGTTCCGCCACCTCCTTCTCTAGCATTACTGCTTCGCAGAAGGAGGTGACGGCGTCCCATTCCGTCTCGCTCCGGACCATGGCTTGCACCAGGGCCGGCCGCGAGAGGTCGCCGCCGCCGATCGCCGCTTCGAGGACACGGCGGTGCTCCGCCCACGCGGGGCACACCTCCACCGTGTGTTCCACCGTGTCCTCCGGTCGATCCTCACAATGGAAGCACCCGGGCGTTTCCTCCCGCCCGATTCGGTGCAGGAACCTCCCGAACACTCCGTGTTTTAATAGCTCGTATTGCCACCCCTTGCCCTAATTGTAGGTTCAATACAGTTTTTTAACGACCTTATCAATTTTACGACGAATTCCTGAGGGATACCGTCCCACACCTCTTGGATAGCCTCTTTGAGTTCCTGCAGTATGAGTCCTAGCCTGACCCTTCTTTTAAGCTCATCTCATAAGTGTTCTATGGGATTAAGGTCAGGGCTCCTTGCTGGCCACTCCAAAACAGGAATTTTGACCTCGTGTAGATACTGGCAACCTGATGGGGCAACATGTTGTCGGACATTATCCTGCATGAGCATGAATTCTTCGCCTGCAAAACCAGCGTATGGCATAACATACTGTTCCAGCACCTCCTGAATGTAGCGGTACGCAGTCAAAGTGTGAAGACGAGGCCCGGTTACGATGTCAAGTTTGGTTTTTCCCTCCAAAGAGATAGTGCCCCAAAGAGTCCATGAACCTCCTCAAAATGCTACTCTTTCCTTAATGCAAGCTTACGCAAATCACCCTTACATATTATAAAATAATTAAATTATTAATTAAACATTTTCAAACATCGTCTCTCAAACAGAAAAAAGGGATGCGCCGATTTTTTTGCACGCAAGTGTAATAGGATTGCAAGCGGAAATTAGAAATATACCCTAGGTACTCGAAAAATGAGAACCTGGACGATTTATATTCCACAGCTTTGTGCTTATGTGAAGCACTGGATGTTTCTATTCAAGCCAATGATATCAGGAATATTTACAGAGGCTATCCTAAAACCGAAAAAAAAACCAATCATAGTGGATTTTGTTTCTGTTCTTCAGATTTGTGTGTAGTGATGCGCGCGCATCGCTAATTTGTGAACAAGTAAAAGATTTATTCGTTCAAGGCTGATGCTCCAGGGTAGCCCGCGAAATTCAAATTTTCTTACGTTTTTGGCAAATTGCAGGCCAGTGCTAGGTTGTATGTTGATTAAAATATTGGACGCGATTGTAAGACGTATGTAGTTACAGAATTATAATCAAAACCATCAATACAACCCTCCAAGTTCATAAAGGTCGAGAAACCATTTTTTTTAAGTTCAAAGTCATTGCTAGACCTTTATGAACTTGGAGGGTTGTATTGATGGTTTTGATTATTATAATTCTGTAACTACATACGTTTTACAATCGCGTCCAATATTTTAATCAACATACAACCTTGCACTGGCTTGCAATTTGCCAAAAACGTAAGAAAATTTGAATTTCGCGGGCTGGTCGAAGCATTCACCTTAAGAAAGTCCGAGTTTTATTTATTTTCTCGCAAATACGTTATAAAACGTCGTATGACATACATGCGCTTTGATAATTACAGCCTCTGCTTTTTTGTAGGATAGCAATATCGCCTCGGCTGTAATTTTCAACTTACCGCACTTATATCATAATGAAAAATTCATCCCCCATCTCCGAAAAAGTATTCTGGCTCTTCGATATCCAAGTGCAAAAGCCGTTTATATACCTACGCTAGAGGATAAAGTGAATTGAATTTAGAACATCGTTTGTAAGTTTGTGAATTCAAAACATCATTAAAACTATTTAGTGCTACCTCCCTCCATGGTACCGAATTTATCATACCTACAACCTTTTTTATTTTTTTTTAAACTCTGACTCGAAACCTTCTTGGTGTACCTACTTGTTTTTAATTTGCTTTGCGCATGCCATTTTCTTTTCACGTCATATAAATTGTTCAACTCTTAGGTTAAAAAAAAAACACTTGAAAACAAGTCAAAAACCTAAAATGAGTGGTTCTAGCAACGAGGAAGTTTATTTGACGCCAACAGAATTGACTGAAACTGTTAATAATGCGCAAATGAGCTTTCTCTCCCTCAACAATCACGCGAGAAGTATTTCAAACAGTACGATTTGTGTAGTACGTGGCGACTAGCTAAATGTACGTCCACCCTTAACAAACGTCACATAAGGCCGCAACACTGTCAAGGGTGTGACGGTACATGAAAAATATATGATAAGTTAAAGGAACCTACGAAGACCTACAAGCCTAACAGTCCCTACGACCCTAAGCCCTATAAGCCCTACAGCCCTATAAGCCCTACAGCCCTAACCTACCATATACCTAGTGTGTGATAAATAAATATATAAATAAGTTCAGGATGTCTGCACCATGCGACCTAAGGTTACAGACGGATAGTAGACAGGAATACCAGGTTCGGGAAGGGTACACTCACTGCCAGTCCCGCAGACTCACGAGACTGATCAGAGATGGCTAAAGGTGTCTTGGCCACAGTGAGGGGTAATGAGACAAGAATATAAAATTCAAATCTGATTTATTTACAAAATGTTCTGCTTATATACTACTTTTTCTTAACACACACTATTATACAAAGTCTATGTGTCCTATGCATGTAAGATGCAACCAAATCATTCTTTTAACTGGGCCGCGCGTCAGCCAGGCCGAGTGCTGAGTCAATGTCCAAAGGTAACATTGAACATTCTGGCGACTCTCAGGAACAGGACTCCATTTGGTACAGCTCGATGGTCTCGTAAGGTCTGGCCTGGCCTTGTTCAGCTTCGATTTGTTGTGACTGGGTGGGCCCACTGTGTGGTATGCCGTACCGCTGTTGTGTTGGTTGCGTGTGTGGTGTGCAGATCGTTGGTTGCTACACAGGTGGCGCAGTTTTCCTTCTTGCTGCAATGGTGGCTCGAAGTTTATTCAATACCTGTGGACCGAAATAAATTAGAACACATGCTAAACTTATAATAACAAGTGAAGTACTGATGCTAGCGATGTATGTATGAGACTCTAATTGTTTCCAAATCGTGTTATCTAGTTGAGTATGTAAGTTTATTTCGGATGTGGCTAAATGGTCGAAAACTCCTTTTGACTTGTCTAAAACTAATTCTTCTTTGGATATATCGTTTATATTGCATGGTAGGATCTGCGTATTAAGGGAGAAGTTCGTTGTTTTAAAATAAGAAGCTAGTACTGTTATAGTTGTTGTTCTTCTTGTAGCAATATGTTGTTAAGTGTTTTAATGATACAATTCTCGGAGATATGTAGAACTCCGACATCTTGAATCGTAATTTCCTTTCTTTGACCGTCACACACAATCGATATGGCAACCGGTTTTGTTGTAATGAAGAGCCAAGTATTTTGCATGTATAATTGCATCCATACAACATCAGTCGATATTTTGTAGGTCTTTGACGTGCATTGAGTATGGGTGAAATTCTCTGTTCTAAAGAGTTGTTCAACTATGCAATTTTTATTTAATTGCATGTTCTTGACAGCTACAGGATAGCAGACAAACTCTGTATTACTATGAAGACAGTCTTTAAATTCTTCTTGATTTAGAAGTAACGCTCGTTGTTGTAATCGAAACCCATGAATGAGTGCTGAATAGTTAAGCACTCGTATGATCCATCTGTTTTTCTCTCTGGAATTAGCGTTACGTGTATCAGAGTGTACTTTGTTATATCGTGTATCGGGAAGTAAGCGTACACTCTTATGTGCGTAGTTTTTATTATGTTGCTGATGTGTTTTGGTGTTAGTATACTGTATATAGTTGCTTTTTGTGAATAAATTTCAAGTAATCCTTTATAGTAGTCCATAATTTCATTTATAAAATTGTTTGCTAACTCGTAGGTTTGCATTACTTGTATCTTGATGTGATTTTTGTCAATCGATTTATACCAAACATTGTGGTTATTCATGAACGATATTGCTTCATTTAGTTTTGCTTGGAACTTCTCTATCTTTTTCTGGATTTGTTCTTCAGTTTGGTTCACACCTGCGATGGTAGATATCATTATCTTTGTTTGATGATTAGCAGCGTCTATAAGCTTCTGCTGATTGTTATTTAATGTAGGTATGTCCCTGTATACTTCATCATTAACTCCGAACACCGATGTTAAAAGTTGTCCCAAAAAACCTCGTTTCTTCCTATTTTTCTTTATCTCTGTTAGGTATTCCTTTGTTGTCTCAAATTTCGTTTTTTCTTCGTTTAAATGTTGATAAAATTCGTTGCAATGCGTTTCATCTATGATGTATTGAGTATCCTTGCAAAGTTGTTGAAATTGTGTTGTTATTTTTTCGATCTTTTTCTGGTCTAGTTCCAAGCTTCCTCTCTCGTAATCCGTTTCAATTCTGAACGTTCCTCGATTAATGGTTGTGGTTCCTATGTCTTCTACATATAGTCCTGGTTTTAAACTTTTTAATGTGTATGTGGGCGTAGTCGACACGGTGCCAATTAATAGAATAATTATTGTATGTACTAGTAAACCCTTTATCCAGCTTTTCGGTGATCATATACCTTTTTTGTTAATTGTGGTTGTTGATATGTTACATTGCGTAGACGTTTGCCTATCTGTGCTCGTTGTACCAATTTCTTTGTTTTCGTTCACAGGTAGCGGGATCAACGTGTGAATTGATCTTTTAAGACAAGCGCCTGTTGATTTTTGAAGAGTTACTACTCTAACTACACCATCTTCTCCCGGGTGAACTTCCGTGATTTTTGCTAATGGCCATTTGCTTGGATTTATATTGTCATCTTTTATTAGTACTAAAGTTCCAATTTTAGCATTTTCATGTGCTTGTTTCCATTTGTATCTTTGCTGAAGTTGATGCTTTTGTCCAACTGTTCCAAAAATCTTTTTTCATCTTTTGAATCTGTTTCCATCTGTTTACTAGGTCAGTATTAATGTTTTCGATCGGATCTGGTATGCCTACTGCTTCTCGTCCAATAAGAAAATGGCTTGGAGTTAATATTGTGTTGTCATTAATATTTTCGGTTTGCGCACACAATGGTCTTGAATTCAAGCATGTTTCAATTTGGTGGAGAAAGGTTGTCATTTCCTCGTATGTTAGTGTCGAATCCCCGATTACTCGACGTAAATGATGTTTCACTGACTTTACGCCAGCTTCCCAGATGCCACCGAAATGTGGTGATGATGGAGGAATAAAATGCCACTGTGTTATTGCGTGTTGAAATTGCGGCGTTTGCGTGATTTGTAATGTTTCTTGATGTAAGAAATTGGCTGCTCCAACGAAGTTTGTTGCACTGTCACTAATGATCCAGCATGTTTGTCGTAGATAAGCCAAACTCAATTTTTTGCCACCATGCATCGTTTTTAAATGTGCGTCTTCTTGTATAATTAGTGACGTTGCATGATGGTTATATGGTATAAGTATTGAATGTTTTTGATTGTAGGGCAAATCGGAGTTTTGTAATCTGCCTCCAACTCTTAGTAGTCCATCCTCGTCTATAAGTGGATCTAAAGTGGATAATATTTTATTTTGTCCACTTTGTATGGTTTTTAATTGGTTGGGAGAAAAACTCCATAGTATCCTTTGATGTACGAAGTCTAATTCATTAATTTTTATATAACGGTGTATTTTCATAATATCCGCCATAAAGGCAAACTTATGTTTTTGCCATCGTAGAAGTATAGTGGATAAGTCTTGTTGTAATCGTTGTCCTTTATACATATTGTCATTAAGGCTCATTTTTGTGCTGCTTTTACTGCTCGCATCAAAACCTACGCGTAATTTTGTAGTCAGCGAATCTTGCTTAATTACTGCCTAATGTGGTATGTAGTATTTTCCTGAGGTTGTAGTTCATTGTATCTATTTTTCTCGTATGACCCATATGTAGGTATTCATTCATGAAGTCAATGTATTTGTACGGTGAAACCATACAGTCATAATGCACTAATGCTTATTCGTGCATTTTTACCTCATTTCACTAATTAATATTGGTTGAGCATTCAGTACACGATTAGCGGCCATCGCGTGTGCTCCCTCGCTCCTTTGTATAACTAAACCTTTGGTCCGGACAATATATTTAATTTGACTTTATAAGCAGCAGTATCATTTAGCCAACTTCCTAGCCTTTACATGGTCCTTCGAGCCATCGGGCGGGCCCTCGCGAGTTTTATTATTCGTTTTTCTTTGGGGAGTAACGTGTATCAAATAACTTGTGAGTGAACTCGTTCAGAAATCAGCAAATTGGATTGCAGTGATACGTGTGAACTGTGGACTAACTTTCGTAACTTCAGAACTTTAGCAAAGCGTTTGTAGCAAAACCCAAAGGGTGTCGCTGCAAGGTTAGCAGCAGCACCGTCCCTAAGCATCCGAAGCAGCGTGACATCAGCGTCTCCATAACGGGGCAATCAGCATCGTGAGCAGCAAGCAGCACATCGGTATTTAAGCAGCAGCAGCACTCGGTATCTACAGCAGCAGGGCGACAGTGCCCAGCTACATCAGCAGCAGTCGAAAACCAGTTTCGAACAAGTAAGATCTTTCCATTTTTTCATCATAAACAAACTAGCAGCATAATGGAGGACCTTTACTACCAGCAACTTGAACTTAGCGAGTCAATCAAGAAAATACCGATAAATATAAAAAAGGATAGCGCCGATAGGAAATCGGACGACTATTTTAAAAGGCGACTAGAGTTGTTAGAGAGGTATTGGTCAGATTTTCAGCACAATCATTTAGCAATCTGTCAATTTGAGGGGGTTAAAGATCATTCATACTTCATAAATTTGGAGCATGAAAAAGCTAGCAAACTTTATACAGCAGCCAAGTCTCTCATCAATGAACAACGCCTACAGTTGTCAAGCAAGCTAACGCCTATGAAATCCGTTAGGGGTACTCAACCAATACAGGAGCACCAAGAGGACGCCGTACTATCAGTAGCAGGACCATCGGGTTATCAGCAGCCAGCAAAAGCCAGCATTTTACGTACAATGGAGTCAAAAGGCTCTACCAGCAAATTAGATGACATGCTGCGTAAGCAAGCAGCAAATTTCAAAGCATTCAAGAGATCAGCAGGGTTTATCGACCTAGACTCCATGTCAGATAAATGGGAGATGGAGGACGCCTTGAGAACACTTCAAGCGCGCTGGGCGCAAATTGACTCCCTTCATTGGGAGATAGATATCGAGATAGGTGAAGAGGAAAAGGATTACGAAGAAGTGTATACTCAGCATGAGCAATCATATATCCGTTTAAAGAAAATTATCAATAAAAAGCTATGGAGTGTATCGCATAGAGAGCACTCCACTCCAAAAATGGATATACCTGTATTTTCAGGAAGCTACCAACATTGGACGTCTTTCAAGGACCTCTTTAGCGAAGCTATTCATAACAACCCTACCTTGTCGCAAGCGCAAAAAATGCAATTTCTAAAAGGGAAGGTCAGGGGCGAAGCAGAAAAACTTATTCAGCATCTTCCTATAAGTTCCGATAACTATCATACCTGTTGGGAAATCTTAAACCATCGGTACAACAATAAAAAGCTAATATTTACGTGGGTAATCAATACTTTACTAGGCTTACCGAGTACGCAGCATCAAACGATAGGTCATATTAAGAAACTGCATGATGTAACACTAGAAAGTTTGCATGCCATACGGAACTTAGGAATCGATATCAGCACTTGGGATCCGCTTCTTGTGCATTTACTAGCGCAGAAGCTGGATAGCGAAACGTACGGAGATTACATAGACTCTCTTAAGAATTCTAGGGAGCTACCGGTACTGCAGGAATTCTTAGACTACTTAGAAAGTAAGTTTACGAGCCTGGAAACATCTCGCAGGAAGCTAGATCAATCGACACCGAAATCAACTAATCAGACAAACAGAGATGTTCCTGAAAATCAAAAGGCAAGACGATATAACCATAATTTTGCCAATAAATACAACAAGTTACAGCCATATTCAAAAGCCTTACACGTGTCGACCACAAAATGTCAATTTTGCGGTCAACAACATGCCATGTTCAATTGCGATAAGTTTTTGCAATTGCCTGATGAAGCAAAATTGAAATCAGTAGCAAACTTGAAATTATGTAGAAATTGTTTATTCGATCATAATGGCCAGCAATGCATTTCCGTTAGGCGATGTCGCAAATGTAATGGAAATCATCACTCCGTTTTACATGACGCTTGCTCAAAAAACATATCGTATGCGAGCAACCTAGCAACAACAACAACTGACCCAAATCCAAAAGACAATGTCGCAATGACTGCACATGTGTCTCAGAATGATCCAGAGCCGAATGAAGTTTTATTAGCTACAGCCTTGTTAAAAGTCGCAACGAGGGATGGATCATATCACATTTTAAGGGCTCTTATTGATCCTGGGTCACAAGTTTCAATAATAAAAGAAAGTACAGCAAAGAAATTAGGATTACGTAGATCTAAATTCAATGGACTGATATGCGGAGTAGGTGAAGTCGAGCATAATTGTAATGGTGTAGTCACACTAAGCTGTTTCTCAACGTATAACGACTATTCGTTTACCACCGACGTACTGAAGCGTGGGAATATGGAACCCTAATAGGTTTGAACAAAATTCACCAACACTTTCATAAAAATAATTTATTAAAAATAGGTCGCGGATTACTAAGGCCCGTCATAAGTTTTTTTTCGACATATGGAGGTAGGCGCGACAAGTACTGCCCTGGCTTGCGCGTAGCTGGATGGATCATTTAGACAACCGTTGTAGATATTTTTGTACCAGGAGTCTTTAGTAGCTGAATAAGAGTTTGAAATATTGGTGGCATCAACCGGAACGATTCTGGATAGCGCGTCAGGAATAACGTTATCAACGCCTCGTCGGTGTTTAATGACGAAGTTAAAGGCTGAAAGACGTACGCCCCATCGAGCTAGTCGACCAGTAGGGTTACTTAAGGACAGGAACCACTTAAGTGCGCTGTGGTCCGTGTAGACAGTAAACTGTTGACCGTTTTCTATGTAGCAACGCCAATGTTCGAGAGCGGTAATAACGGCTAAGGTTTCGCGTTCGGTTATGCTGTAATTCTTCTCAGCAGCGGTTAGTGACTTACTCATGTACGCAATTGGGTGCTCTTTGCCATCTATTGACTGAGTAAGCATTGCACCGATACCGTAACCGCTAGCATCGGTATGCACTTCGAAGGGCTGAGTATAGTCTGGGCAAGACAGAACTGGAGCAAAAATTAAGCACTCTTTTAAGTTTTGAAACGCAGCGTCAGCTTCAGGAGTCCATTTAAAAGAAGGGGTGCCTTTCCTAGATGAAGTCAACTTATTTAGGGGACCAGCAACAGTGCTAAAGTTGGGTACGAAACGCCTGTACCACGTCGCAGTTCCTAAAAAACGTTTGAGGTCCTTACGACATGTAGGTGTCGGATAATTAAGTATAGCCTCAACCTTGGCTGGATCCGTACGTAAGCCAGAGCCATCAACGACGTACCCTAAATATTTTAACTGTGAGCTAAAGAATTTAGACTTTTCAAGGTTAATTGTTAGGTTAGCTTCTTTCAACTTGTCAAGTACACGTAAAAGTAGTGTCACGTGCGAATTAAAGTCTTCAGATATGATGATGATGTCATCCAAATAAGCGAACACCTTGAGATCAAAGTTAGAAAAAAGTAAGTCAACCAATCGCTGCTGAGTAGCTGGTGCATTGGTAAGGCCAAAAGCAGTACGTTTGAAACGAAAAGTGCCTCTGCCGGGAACGTAGAACGCAGTTTTATCGCGATCCTCAGAAGCAATCGGAATCTGCCAAAATGCTTTGGACAGATCAATACTGGTTAAATAGCGAGCATCTCGTAAATTGTCCAGGATCTCGGAAATATAAGGAAGATTGTAGGCATCTCGTTTTGTGACGGAATTTAGTTTACGGCTGTCCAGGCAAAAACGGGGTTGACCGTTCTTCTTTGCCACGATCAGAACAGGAGATGACCAAGCACTCTCGCAAGGTTCGATCACGTCAAGTGAAAGCATCTCATCAACCTGTTCTGTCAAGATTCGCTGCTTCTCCGGAGACAAACGATAGTAACGCTGGCGAATTGGTTCCGAGTCACCTGTGTCTATGCGATGCGTGATAAGACCTGTTACGCCCAAGCCCTTGCTCTGATATGAAATATCCTTAAACTGCCTAATAACATTATCAGCCAGTTGTTTTTGTGACTGATCAAGGTTATCATAACCTTGTATGAAGGTTGAATGAGAAGTAACCAAAGAACAATCCTTGGACTTGGCCATGGTAATGCTGCCAATAAGATTTGGACATAGTTTAAATTTACGCCAAAAATCTATACCTAAAATGAGATTACGTTTAATTTCTGGAATAACGAAAGCTCTTAAAATATGAAATTGATTTTCAAAATGAATTGGAATATTTATGTAACCTAAACTCTTTATATTCTGACCTCCCGCAGCTGTTACTGTTATACGATCAGATTCAACAAGTGGCAAGCCATGAGCAACTAGCACTGAGTGAGCACCGTTGCCTAAAATAGTGACAGCTGAGCCAGAATCTAGGAGTCCCGAAACAGTGAGGTCGTTAATCTTAACAGATACGTAAGGTCTATCATCGAGATCGTCTTTGTCATCGAGAATTGCGTTGATGTTATACGATTTGAAAAATAGTTCAATAGTTTGCAACCAGTTTTTCCAGTCTTCACTATCAAATTTGTTATTTCCACAATTCTTCTTAGTTAGTTTTTTGGATTGGTTTGTTTGTTTTTACCACATTTTGGACAGTCTGGTATTTTAACACCTTTGTGGCCACATTTAAAACAAACCAACTCATCTTTGCTAGCAGTACACTGCCTCAGGTGATGTGTATTATTACGACAACGAGGACAGTAAGGCTGTTTTGTGTTAGACTTAGGGTTATCAACTGTATGAACCATGGTAGGTTCCGTGTTGTTATTAGAATTAGGTTTATTTTGGTAATTATTAGGTTTAGAGTAGTGTTTATTAAATGAGTTATTGTTATTATTATTATATTTAGAGTAAGTTTTACTATTAGACTGTCCTGAATATGCAAATTCAGGTGCTAGGGTATTCGAACATGGTTTAGGAGGTTCTCTAAATTGAGTAAATCGTGATTGCACAGCTTCATAATTTCGGCACAAGGTTCTCAATTCATCTATGGATTTGATGTCTGATACAGAAGAGAGGGTGTTAGCGTAGATAGGACGAATGTTGTGGAGTAAGATTTCCAATTTATCTTCCTCTGATAATTTTTTCGTTAAACGTGAAAAAAGTCCAGACATAATGGAAAGGTAAATAATAATATTCTCCGTTTCTCCTTGTGTACGAGACCTAATTTCTGTAAGCAATCTGTAATCATAATCAGACTGATCGAAATCACGTCTCAAAGACACTGTAAGATCGTTCCAACCCGAAACCGTATCCCTAACACTCCTGTACCAATGTAATGCGTCACCGCTAAATATGTCAGTAGCGTATGTCAAGATCTTATCGTGTGAGATATTTCTAGCGACACAAATTTCCTCACAACGTTGAATGAACGCCCGGACGCAGGACTTGCCGTCGAATTTCAATTTCGCGAGTTTGTTAATGTTACCATCACAAGTAACGGTGACATTAACCGGTGTCGAAAGAGTAGGTGAAATGCTATCAGAACTAGTAGTAGCTAAGGGATCTGAAGCTGAATCGCTAAGTGAAGTAAGCCTTATTATGGCCTTCTTGAAAAGGCCGACACATTCCTCATAGTCTGCCTTTAATTCATCGTCACATGTAATGCGGTTTAGCCGGTGATATAAATGATTAAGCAAATTTTGAGTACGCAGCAATGTGTTCTTATCCAATGACGTAGATTCTAAAGTGACGTTAACCTTTTCAAGAACGTCCAGCACACCATTTAGGTCACCCGTTGGTTCGAAAGGACTAGTGAGAATATCCTCTGAAGGAAATAAAGGTCCACACTTAGCTATTTGTTTGCGCAACTCCTGCACTGTGGCCGCTGGTGATTCACCCCTAATAGCGACTTCATACTCAAGCTCAGACTTTTGAAGCGACATGAACTTCACGGGATAAGCCATTTTAACAATAATTTAAATTAATAGCAAAGAGGAGAAAAAAAAAAAAAAAATATTTTTTTTTTTTTTTTTTTTTAGAAGTGTGGTTAAGTGTTGAACAATTCCGTATAGTGAAATAAACAAATAAGTACTTAATACTCCGTCTGTTACAATTTTAAGTTAAATTTAAGTAACGTCTTGTTGTTTTTTCCACGTATGTAAAGCTAGCAAAAAAAAAACTAAGAAATTTGGTAACTAAAAATAAAAAAATAAAAAAAATGCAAAATAATAAAATTTGCAACTAATGTGTACGCAGAATTAAATAAAACTAGCTAGAGTGAGAAAAAAAAACTTTGTTAAAAAGAAAACTTTTTTTCTGACCGTACCTAAGAATTAAGCAACGTCAATAAGTAACGGTTAAAAGATATCGAGTTCAAAATTTAATGTAATGTAAAAAAAAATTTGCAACTTATATCGTGCGCTGACTGTACAACAAGACAGTTACAAGTTTTTGAGCATGACTGTACTTAATAAGTACTCCAAAACTTAATAAATTTCTGTAACGTACAATTTAGTTACGATGCAACAAAAAAAACAAGAATAGCGTAAAACAATAAAAAAATGTTTTGCAACTGGTGTGAGGGTACAAGTAAATTACAAAAAAATAAAAATAAACTAACGATCCTAATTTTGGCGTTTAACAACAAAAAATCACAAAGATTAAAATAATACAAAACTAAATTTAATCACCCTGTATACAAAACCAAAAAAAAAAATGTAGACACTTTACAGTAATTTAAGTGTCGACATAAGACAAAGATGATAATGTCTATAAGTTAGCCAGTACTTACACCCGGCACTCAAACCCTTCAACCAGCACACAGCAAAAACTGCTTACCGGAAGAAAAAAAGGAATGAGGGTAGTACTTCCCCGGGGCGAGCCGTTACTATAAGCTCTACTACTACAAAATGTTGAATACACGGTATTCAAGAAAAAAAATAAAAAAACTAAGTCCGCACCCGGTATATAAAAAACACCCTGTATATCAGGCAATTTAAAAACAAAACTAAACTTAACTCTTCACACCAGTTGCTGCACACGAAATAAAAAAAAGAACAAAGCGTTATTACAAAAAACAACGAAACACAAAACACACAAAACACCGAAAAACACCACTACCTCCATAAAACAGAAAAAAAACGTATGACCATGAAAAAACCACGATATGGGCGCCAATGAAGCGTGGGTTTATGGAACCCTAATGGGTTAAACAAACTCACCAACACTTTCATAAAAATAATTTATTAAAAATAGGTCGCGGATTACTAAGGCCCGTCATAGGTTTTTTTTCCCGACATATGGAGGCAGGCGCGTCAAGTACTGCCCTGGCTTGCGCGTAGCTGTATGGACGCTGGAGCCGAGGAGCAGGATGCAGGACCCGCAGGGTAGGTGGTAGCGGTGCCGGATGCCCGTAGAGGCGTCGCCGTCGTTGGATGCCGGATGCCGGTGGAACCGACTCGTCAGTTGCGAGTGTCGGCACCAGGTGACGCAGCAACGGCACACACGGGTTAACCCCGGAGGAAGAAAATCCCGAACTTTGGTCCCTGGAATTTATGTCCAGTGGTAAGCGTAGGGTTCTCTGCTTATCCTCTCCTGACGGTGACCACAGCAGCGTAAGCGCAAGCGTAGGGATGGGTACTATTGCGCTTAGGGCGTATGTGTGTAGAGGTCACCTTCAGAAGCGGAGTTTACAGAGAAAAAAGAAAAGTGAATAAAAAGGTGTGAAGCACTTTTAAATTAATATTTACACATACCTACATAAAACATTGATGTAGCAATAAAGGTTTGAGTACAATAGTTGAAATAGTAGCTAAAATGATGTCTATGAAAAAGATGATGAAATAATTTTGCACATCATTGACCTTGACATGACATTTAGAAACAAGCACTGCGTGAATTTGTCAACACTTAGCCACTTACCCGATATGGGGAATTACACACTGAAGTTATGGTTCCTTTATAGAACTTTTTTAAAAAGTAGAATTATTAAAAAAAGTTTTGGAAATTATCAGTAGTCCAATCAAAGTATAATTCGCGAGGCTGCGCATATGTCGTCTAATATGTGTGTAGACTGACCGCGCGTAAATGACGACTGGCCTCTGCAGGCATGCGAGCGTGGTCGACGCTCGCGGCGCGCGGAGAATGATGGAGTGGGAAAAAAAACTGGTTTTAGGAACGCGAGCGAGTGAGACAAAAGTACAGGCGCGATCAGGTGATTTGGTCGGCTGGTAAACGATATTAAAATGACTTCTGTTTTATTTGTTTACGTTTTATCAATTATGAACTAACAACGTTACAGTACTCGTCATGGAAAACATACTTAAGGATATCCCGTATAAATCCATTGACACATCGAAGTGGTCCTACATAGAAAATCTTAAATTAGCTGATCCATATTTTAACATTAGCCGTCCAGTGGACTTATTACTAAGCGCTCAAGTCAGTGCCTTGATATCAATGGGAGGATTGATCAAAGGAGAGAGTTTATCGCAGCCAGTGTTGCAAGAAACACAGCTTGGGTGGATCATATACGGTGGTGGCCAAATAGCATCACTACAGTGCGACGTGATCATGAATAATATCCACGATATTCAGCAGTTTTGGGACATCGAGGATATAAGCGAAAAATCAAATTTATCATTGGAAGATCAAGAATGTGTCGATTTTTATTCCTCCACTACAAAACGTCGCGAAGACGGCCGGTACGTAGTAAAATTGCCACTAAAAGCAGACATCAATGAAAAACTAGGCTCATCTAAAGAGATGGCAATAGCACAGTTCCAAAATCTGGAACGTAAATTTAGCAAACAACCTGTTCTAGCGGAACAATATAAAACATTCATTAGTGAGTACATAGCTTTAGGACATATGGTGCCTAGTAACAGCAATAAAAACAAACAAGCGCTATCGTGTTACTTGCCGCACCATTCCGTCCAACGAGCAGAATCAGCTACTACAAAGCTACGGGTGGTGTTTAACGCGTCAGCAAGAACATCAAGCGGATATAGTGTGAATGACCTGATGTATAAAGGCCCTAATTTACAACAGGATCTACAAGAACTGATACTGAAGTGGAGGCAATATCGTTATGCTTACACATCAGATATCGAGAAAATGTACAGGCAGATAAAAATGGATGAAGCAGATCAGCAATATCAGCAAATTATCTGGAGGGATGCGCCAGATCAACCACTACAAACGTACAACCTAGCTACCGTCACATATGGTACAAAATCAGCACCATTCCTAGCGATGATGACTTTAAAACGTCTAGCCTCGGATGAACGAAGTGCATATCCGGAAGCAGCAAAGATTTTAGAAGAATCATTTTATATGGATGATTTGGTCCATGGTTCTCACTCTATCCAAAGAGGAAAGCAGCTCATCGAAGATCTCAACAGATTATTAAAATCAGGAGGTTTTACACTGAGAAAATGGTGCGCAAATCATCCAGAACTTCTGGAAAATATAGAGCAGAGCAGCAGCAATGGCGACATCATTTTTAACTTCAAATCAGAAAGTACTTCAAAAACATTAGGCCTTCGTTGGAACTCTTGTGATGACATGTTTACTTTCAAGTGTAGCACAGCTAATCCTAACGCCAAAATTACTAAACGACTACTTTTGTCGGAGATATCAAAAATATGCGACCCGTTGGGGTGGTTGTCCCCACTCACAACAAAATTAAAGCTGATATTCCAAAAGCTGTGGTTAAATAAAATGCATTGGGATGAAGAAGTTCCTGTAAACATCAAAGATGAATGGGTAGCGATAAAAATAGACATGGACTATTTGAATCAATGCAAAATACCGCGCTGGATCGGGTATCAACCTAATAACGTCATAGAACTGCACGGTTATTGTGACGCATCGACAAAAGCCTACGCGGCAGTTATTTACGCGCGATTACAGCAAAACGATGAAACATCTGTGGTACTAGTAGTTGCTAAGACTAGACTAGTACCTATTTCTAAAAGCGTATCTTTGCCAAGATTAGAATTAAGCGGAGCGTATCTACTAGCCAAGTTAATGAATAAAGTTATTAACTGTTATAGCGGAATGAACATCCGGATATATGGGTGGACGGATTCCATGGTGGTCCTAGGGTGGCTACAAGGCGATCACAGCCGATGGAAACCCTTTGTTGCGAACAGGACTAAAGTTATCACAGCAACAATGAAGCCAAGCTGCTGGCGATATGTTAAGTCGGAGGATAATCCGGCCGATGCAGCCAGTAGAGGCATTTCAGCTTCTCAATTGAAAGATCAAACACTGTGGTGGCAAGGACCGCAGTCATTGAAAACGTTTGATGAAAAATTTGAAGCAAAACAAAGCGTTTATACCACGGATCAAGAAATAAAGGCAAAATCAACAGCAAGCAAAGTGAATGCTGCACAAACAGATAACAAGGAAAGCATCGTATTACAATTGTTACTTAAGTTCAGCTCACTTAATAAAATAACTAAAATAGTAGCATGGCTTTTACGAGCCATCAAAACGATACAATTCAAGCAGATTCCAATCACGTTAGGTAAACAAAGTGGTTTACCTGAATTTCTTACCTTGCATGAATTGCGGAAAGCAAAGTTACTTCTTATAAAATATGTACAAAGAGCTGAGTTTACAGAGGAAATCACGTCATTACGAAAACATAATAAATTGAGTAGCAGAAGTAATTTACTAAAATTAAATCCCTTCCTTGACCACGAGGGGATTCTACGAGTTGGAGGCCGTTTAACCAAAGCAAACATGAGCATGGAAATGAAGCATCCAGCCATATTGCCTTATAGCAGTCGGCTTACGACTTTAATAATTCAGCAAGCTCATCAGCTCACTTTTCATGGTGGACCGCGATTAACTTTATTTAATCTGAGGCAGAGATACTGGATAATCGCTGGAAATAAAGCTGTAAGGAAAGAAGTACGAAACTGTGTCACCTGTAGAAAACATGAGCCCAAACTACAGCATCAATTGATGGGAGACTTACCTATAGCTAGAAGCAACCCCGCCCCGCCATTCTACCACACCGGAGTGGATTATACTGGTTTCGTAGATGTTAAAAGCAACAAGGGCCGTGGAATTAAGTCCACGAAAGGATATATTGCGTTGTTTATTTGTCTAGCGACTAAAGCTGTACATTTAGAGCTTGTATCCGACCTAAGCAGTATTGGCTTCTTAGCAGCATTACGGCGGATGGCCGCCAGAAGAGGAGCGCCACGCCATCTTTATAGCGATAATGGGACGAATTTCGTAGGAGCAAATAGAATGTTACAGGAAAGTTATCACGATTTCGAAAACGTTTATGATCGTAACTTTTTCGCAGAATTAGCAGATTTAAATATAGAATGGCACTTTAACGCGCCAGCTTGGCCAAGTGCAGGAGGTCTGTGGGAGCGTGCCATTAGAAGCTTAAAATATCACCTCAAGCGAGTAATTGGAGAGCAGAAGCTGACTTTCGAAGAGTTCAGCACTATATTAGCACAGGTAGAGGCTTGTCTGAACTCCAGACCTTTGTGTGCCCTATCTGAAGATATCGAAGATTTGAACGTACTTACACCAGCGCATTTCTTGACCGGGAGGTCTGGAACTGCTATAATTGAAACAGAAACAGATGCTCGAACTAGATGGCATTTATCAGCTAAGATAGTAAATGACCTATGGAAGAAATGGAGATCGGAATACCTAACGCAGCTATCTGTAAGAAGCAAATGGCGAAGCACTAAGCAAAATATCAACATCGACGATCTAGTGACCATCCAGGACGACAATCTACCACCTGGAAAATGGATGATGGGTAGAGTATTAGAAACTCACCCAGGTCAAGATGGATTAGTTCGGGTAGTAACATTAAAAACAAAAAGCGGAATAGTTAAAAGGCCGGTTGTGAAACTCTCAATCTTGCCGATATCGCCTGCTTCAAGCAATATGACGGAAGATAGAAAGGTTAATCGGGAAATCAGGAGCAACTTAAAGGAACCTGACGAGCGGAAAACAAGCAGTACAATCAAATCCAAATTTGTATCAGTAGCAATTTCGTTAATCTTTTTTATGTCATTGATAACATCATCTCACGCAGATTTTAACATATCAGCATTGCCAAACAACAATTCGCTGTATTTCGAAACAGTGGGCAACATGCAAGTTATTCGAGATAAATGGAATCTTATTGTTTACTATGACATGAGCCCTTATTGGGAAGGGAATACAGCTGCCACAAAGTTTTTGGATTATTTACAAAGACTCTGCCTATCTTTAAACGATACTAGTCAATGTAATATGATAACGCTTCAATTAAACCACGACTACAAAGAAATACAGCATTATAATCAACTTATGATTAATCAGCACTTTGACATGCGCCGCACCAGGCAGCGTCGCGGTCTCATTGATGGTATCGGTTACGCGGCCAATAGCCTGTTCGGAATACTAGACGAACGATTCGCGGAACAGTACAAGAAAGACATACAGCTTGTAAAACAAAACGAGCGTCATCTTGATAACTTAATAAGAAATCAGACTTCCATCATCGAAGCTGAATACAACGTATTAAAAAGAACCGAGCAATCTATCCAATTACAACATAAAACTATAAACAAACACTTGAATCAATTGGATAATGCAGCCTTTGTTATCAAGCAAGAAGTTGAAAGCTTAGCTAAAACACAAGATTTTACCCTGTCGGCAATCACGACCATCAACTTGCTTCAAAACCTAAAAAGGATTCAGGATACTCTATTAGACATCATCACGGACATCTACCACGGGAAATTCAATACTCATCTGTTATCACCGGATCAGTTACAACGTGAGCTACAGTTTATTTCAGCACAATTAACAAAGGATACTACGTTGCCCGTGGACAACCTACAGTCTGATCTAAAACATATTTACAGTATGCTGAAAGTAAAAGCAAGAATGATGCAAGAATACTTCATATTTGAGATTATCTTTCCATTGACCAGCAGAGATAGCTACAAAATCCATAAAATCATACCAGTTCCACAGCAAGTTCAAAATAATATGATTAGCGTACTACCAGCTGCAGACTTCGTAGCTATTAATTTGAAAAAGGATGCTTTCTTCACAATGTCGTTTATGGAGCTCCAGTTATGTCTGCACAATGATATCTCATATTTATGCGAAGCTAACAAACCAATTAATCATTTAAGCATTGATGAAAAATTCTGCAAACTGGATAGCAATTTAAAACAATGCATTGTAATTCAATCCCCTTGTCAAGACAGGTGGCTCCAATTAAATGAGCCAGCGAGGTTCATGTACTTTTGCTGCAATACCTACGCGGTGAGGATTATATGTCAAGATCAAGTTGCCTTCAAACAGGTGACAGGAGTCGGCATCATTGACCTAGATTCGAAATGCATAATAAAAAGTAACGAGTTTACTTTATATTCTCATGCCCAATCAGCTAATACAATTAAATCTAACTCCGAAATGGTGACCCCTCAGATAGCAGAATTAAATCATATCGTAAATTTATCGTTATCTCATTACACCGCATATGAAGATCCAATAAATAGCACATTAGTCGACCTAGGAGAACGAATAAAGCAACTGAAATCTGCCAATACTAACTCACTAGATTACACTCTGTCTACGCATGACATTCATCAGTATACTATTTGTTACTGCCTGCTGGGCGTAGCCGTTTTGGTGGCAGCGTACTTCATATGGAAGAGGTGTCGAGCAGTTTCTTCAGTGGAACTATCCCAAAGTGTGGCAAATAGTGTTGTGTTTTCGCGAAAGCAGAGTACGGCTGACCGTCAGCCAAGTGAAGTGAACATAGCTAGTGCGAACACTAATTGTAAACGGGACATAGCTACGTCACCTATATCTAAAACGTGTCGCTTTAGATTAGAGGACGTGTAACATTTTTGTATCTTTTTGGCCCGGGAGCATGTACGGTGAAACCATACAGTCATAATGCACTAATGCTTATTCGTGCATTTTTACCTCATTTCACTAATTAATATTGGTTGAGCATTCAGTACACGATTAGCGGCCATCGCGTGTGCTCCCTCGCTCCTTTGTATAACTAAACCTTTGGTCCGGACAATATATTTAATTTGACTTTATAAGCAGCAGTATCATTTAGCCAACTTCCTAGCCTTTACAGTATTGTTGTCGTAAATTTTCATTTTTTGCGAACTGTCGTTCGTGTGTGGTCGTGTTCGTGTTCGTCGTAGTAGTCGTGCAGCGGCTTTTCTGCGTGATTCACCGTTTAAGTTTAAGTTCCAGTTTGAATCCTTTAAAGGAAGTCGTACCGTATAGGTTCCGTCTGGGTTTCTTATTGTTGTTTCTATAAAGTAGTTTTCACAGGTCTGGTCGTCTTGTGTATTAAGTTTGTAGTTTTGTGGAATTTCTTCTAATTCCCAAAATTTGGTAAGTTGTCGTACATCTTCGGTGCAAGCCACCATACTCAGTATTTTTACTCCATTCTTCGTTTCATTGGGATAAAATCCGGATAAAATCCACCCTAACTCTGTGTTCTGAGCGATAATTCCGTCCCTTAGTCTTTCGAAACCCTGTAGTAATATTCTGCTATATTCTTGGGCACCTAATATTATGTCAATTGGGCCGTTTTTATAATAAGTTGGGTCTGCTATAAGTGCGTTGTCCAAAATTTTTTCCTGTAATTGTTGTAAATCATTCCTTGGTAATTGGTCCAGGAAAAAATTTTGGACAACGCACTTATAGCAGACCCAACTGCGATATAACTGCTCTAGCGATTACAAACTGCCAGTAACGCTAATGCGTTACTGGCAGTTTGTAATCGCTAGAGTGTCTTGGTTGTAGAGTAATGTTGATTGTGTAGTTTGACGTTTTTGGTTTTTCATCTCCGATACCTTTTATTTCGGCTTGGATTTTTTGACGTGGGTAAGACAACAATTGTGCTACTTCTTCTGTGCAAAATGACGCTTCTGATCCCTGATCACATAATACTCTCAGCAACTGTGGCATCCCATCAAACGAGGTAGTTCTTACTATGGCAGTAGCTAGTAAGTTGTATTTTTAGCGTCAGTGTTAGTAGCAGATAAGTTCGATGTCGCTATATTTTGTGTCTTCTCTGTACCTGTATTTTTTGGTATATATTTTTTAGCGTTGTCATTGTTTTGAAACGACCTAGATTGATGCAATAATGCGTTGTGTCCCTTATGTTGACAAATTTCACATTGTTTATAAACTGTACTGACACATTGTTTCTGGTCATCGTGATTTAAGCAACGTTTGCACATTCTTTTTTGCACGACGGCCTTGTATCGATCGTTGACGCATAACGCCTTGAAACTAGGGCAGTGATGAATAATATGATCATTTTTTTGACAAAACCAACAGCGTTTATATTTTTCTGTTGTTTGTTTATCCCGTGATAGTTGTCTGTTAGTATATGATGTAGATCCATCAAAAGATTTAAGGCAATTGAAACGGTTTTCCATGAATTTCATCATCTCGTCAAAGGATTGTATTTTATTTCGGTTTTGCAGTTGATCTTCATACTTCGTATTTGTTTCTTCATCCCATTTTCTACTGACTATTCTTATCAATAGAGGGCCCCAAGACGATGTGTCTAAGCGTTGATTTTTTAGTGCCTCAAGACATTCATTTATAGTGTCATGCATATCTCGTAATTGTGCCGCATTTGCTCGTTGCATTTTAGGTAAATCTATTAATTTGTCAATAAACTTAGTAGCAATCATGCGCTCGTCTTCATATCTCTGCGTCAGCAACTTCCAAGTAGTTTCATAATTTATTTCGCTTATTGTTAAATGACGTATTAATCTTGCTGCGTCGCCTTTTACGTGTGTTTTTAGGTACTGCATTTTTTCTGTTGATGAAATTGATTTATCTTCGTGAATTATTTTTCTGAATAAGTCTTGGAATGTATCCCAAGAGTCATAGTCCCCCGTGAATATGGGAATACTTATTCGTGGAAGTTTCCCTGAGGATTTAGTCGTAATCACTTTTTCATCTGTGATTTGAAAGATTCTTTCTTCCAATAACTCCGTAGTGATATCGTAATCTTTCTGAGTTTTTTCGAAACAATTGTCTCTGAAGTAGCTGTTGTCCAGTGTACTTTCGGCCATTAGTAGTCTGCTGTGAGTTTCTTCGATTTCTAGCCATTGTTTTTGTAAAGTTTGTAGTAGTGTTTGTAAATGCCATATAGGCTTGTTTTGTATAACGGATTCCTTAGCCTGAGTTATTTTCTTAGCTATCTGCGACATTCGGAATAGCTGTATAAACAGTTTTGGGCTACTGACTCCGTCCTTGTCTTCATCATCGTCTAATAATCGTGGTTCATAGACACTTTGCACATGTTGTAGCCTTTCTTCGCACTCTTGAAGGTACTTGATCCCTTCGTCGTAACATTTTTTAATGTTGCCAAAGTAGTTTGTAGTAATATATTTATGAGTTGATAACACCTCCTGTTCCTGTAGTCTTAAGTGGTTTCCTTGAACTCGCTGAAAAACTTGGTCTAAGGTTTTCTTTCTTTCGTTGATGTATTTTTCTGTTTTTCTTGTGGGCGAGTCCTTTTTTATGTTTGTCAATTGTAATGTGTATGTCTTTTACATGGTTTTTTACTTACATTTTTGGATATTATTAACCTGAAAATTTAAGCATTCGTCCTCCCTAGGTAGCTTCATGGTCATTTATTGGAGGCTTAGCAACGGCTTTGGCCTTTTTACCTTGTAATTCATGTTATTTAAGTTTTTATCTTTATTAAATCTTTGTTTACTTTTGAGATGTCAGTTAGTGGCAACCCTAGTTTTATTTTTAATTTATTGCTGGAGCTAGTTGTAGGTTGTATAGGTAAATCACATCGACCTCATTAGATTGTCTTTTTAATTTGTTCAAATTTTAAAATGTAAATTATCTGGAGTTGACAGGAGCCTGGTGGTGGAATGGGCAGTCTACGTTCAGAGCTGAGAGCAGGAAGACATCTGAGAAGCTCTATAAAAGTATATTTAAAGGGCAGTTACCCTTATGTTCTGTTTTAAGTCGGCCTCTCTCCGTGGCGCACCCTCACCTAGAACACCTGGAAACCTTGATGCTTGAGCTGCACAAGCCTGATGATGAAGATTTGATGCTCCTCGGCCCTCCTCCACGGTCGGAAGACAGATGTCCTCGGCCCTCCTCCTACGGCCTGAGGATTGACGTTCCTCGGCCGTCCACCACCGTCTGAAGACGGATGCCCTCGGCCCTTCTCTACGGCCTGAGAGTTGATGGTTCCTCGGTCCTCCTCCACAGTCTGAAGACGGACGTTCTTCAGTTATTTATTCCATTCTGCGATCATCTTCAGTATTTTCCGCCAGCTTCACTGGCATTAGTGATTAAGTAGCTCCAGCCTTTAGGTTAGGATCTTTGTTAATAAATTCTTATAACTCGTCCCCTTTATTTCTTTTAATAGTGCTCCCCTCCAGACTGAAAGTTAGGTAGGTGAGTGCTCAGAGTGACCTTACAGTTTTGTGGATCCTATCCAGGAAAATGTAACGTTACAGACTGGCGCCCAAATATTTACTAACCCACCCCTCTTAAATTATTTCTAGGCATTCTGCACTTCTCAAAATTCAAAAATAACACTTCCCCAAGTGAGTATATTTGGTAAGCATTTTATTATTTTCATCTTTTCATCCATCTCAACTCTTACTCAACTCTTTTACAACTAAACATCATCTAGGTATTCTTCACCTCACACATATTCCATTATCGAAAGATAATTGGCACCCTCTCGGCCTCTTGGTTGTGTTAACTCACTTGTGGGCATTGCCAAGGTTGGAGATTGGTTACTCTACGACGGTTATTGGACAATATCCCGTAATCGTTCATCTCATATTATACTTACTCTCTACCAAAACATCGCTATACTGCATCCCACAGACTTGCACACCACTACGTATACCCTCTGGTATTCGTACCCAATGGTCGCTTGATGTGTTAATCCATTCGTGGACACTCCCAAGTGGGTCGTTGGGACACTTCACGACCAATGAGATTTTACCAATAGAGACGTCATACAGATTATAAAGAAATAAAAACATGGCGATATTTTACATGAGCGGCTAGCTGGGTGACGGCCAATGTCAGTCTATGACAGCAGCTAGATAGAGTGAAATGGGGAAAAATGGGTACCTATCAGGCAGCATGAAGAAAATAAACAGTAAAATTTCAATATAAAATGTTTATTTACAAATAATAATATTATGTATGTTTTGTTTTGTTTCACTATCACTTCACTATCACTAAAGTTGAGAACAAATAGTTGAGTATGTTGTTGGCATTAGGCATCCATTCATCTTCTCGTCTTTGTGTTCTAACTACTTGTACCCATTTTTCTTTAATTAATCCGTCTATACGAAATCTAAAACAAAATAGAAGTTAATGATGAAAGGCAAATGTTACATTTATCTAATAACAATGATATTCTAGTAAACAGTTATGTTGTGAGCGCACAATCGTGAAGACTCGAAAACGGCCCAATTGGGCCGTATAGCCTTTAGTCTGCAACACGCATGGCGACGAGCGATACGCTGCTACGAATTTAGATAAAAATTGTAAAAATGCCATCGTGCGTGTTCAGAAAGTGTACCAATTATGATACCAAAGTAAATAAATCACAAGGGATCTCATACCACATGTAACTACGCAATATACTTCGATTTATTAATATTTTTCATTTATTTTCTTAATATTCTGATATTTGGAGGATAAAAAAGAAAGAAATGGGAAATGCATTTTTGTCGTGAGTACGACAACGACGCGTGAACTCTACGAGTCCAGACTTAGAACAACACTATCTGTCTCTATTTTTCTTATTGGTTTTATCGAGCTATAACTTTTGTGTCGTTTTGACTTGTAGTGAAATGTAGAATGAATAAAAAGGTGTATATGCCGCTGCTGCGCGAAACACTTTTTTCGGTGGTTTTGTAGGTGTATAACATATCTGTTTATTAGAATATCATTGTCTACTATGGACAATATTGGACACCAGTGGTGAAAAATAATATGTGATATTCGAATAATATATTAGGCCAGGCCCCATATGGCCATATCACCCCAACATCCTTTAGCGTCGTTCGAACTGACAACACCGCGCGCCATTATCTCGTTTTCTCTATCACTCATAAATGCAACACGCTACTTGTCTCTTTCGTGTAGGTGACAAAGCGGCAACAGCGCGGCAGTCATTTTTGAGTAAAATTAAATTTACGATTTTCCATTTTAAATAGAATAAACAGTACTTACAAATGAAAAGACACATCCTTCTTGATTTTTACAGCCGGCCCAGTATAAGTATTGCACTTTCTGAACACACAACTGCCTTATTTGTTTAATTTCCTATAACAAACGTGCGCAGGACAGACTGAAGTCACACAAGCTGGTCAGCTTGTGTTTGCATTGCCACGCTGACGTCGGTAAAACGTATCTACCTCAGTATTATATATAACATCATTGTTCACGACTGAAACAGGAGAATATGCTGTGGATGTTTATACAACCCTAAAATACTACGTTACACCCACTACAAATACTTTACTAATATATTCTGAACTATTAACACTTTAAAGATTACTTAATTTAATTTTGATCTGATAACACGGCTAGTGCAATCTATACATTTTTACACTGAAAAATTACTTGATCCTATACTATAAATTTGTCATACGCGAATCTGGCGTAAAATTGAATCTTTAGGCTATAATAAAATAACTAAATCTAGATTTTTCCAAGAAATTCTAACGAATTAAATCTAGACGGAGCTATGATAATTTTGGGTGATATTCTTATTCAATAACATCAAAATCTTATAAACATACTCGTTAAAAAATCCTTCATTTTTTGATAAAAAACGGACTAACATACATACAGATAATATACATAACCTCCTTTTTGAGTTTCGCCCTAGTCGGGTAAAATTGCATAAAATTATTTTGGGTTGACTTGTTATTTGTCACGCGTTGCTAGGTAACAGTCTCATAGAGATCTAGTTCTTTTGCAGCAGCAAAAAGTTTATATCAAACTTTGCGGTGGCAAAAATAGGTACTAAAGTTTAGCAAACTTTTTATGCATTAGTTCCAAATTTTACCACCATACAGTTTTTATTGGTTTACGATATTTTTTAATCAAACCTCTTTGCACCCTCTGTGTCGTACTCTTAATATTATTTTTTAATCGAACCTCTTTGGACCCTTGTGTCTTATAAATTTTTAAACATTCTTATGCCCTCTCAAGTACTCAGACCCTCTTAATGTTTTATTCGGAGCTTACCCGACTACTGTATTACGGGAGCTGCCCTGACGTTTACTCAGTTTACTGAATACGGTGTTACGGTCCTGACCTGATCCCTCTTTCCCTTCTTCTCCTCTTAAACACGAGTCCACACTCTCAAGTGTGGGTCCTGAACACGAGTCCACACTTTTAAGGGCGAGTCCTAAACACTCTTAATCTTGAGTGCTCTCTTAGACTTGAGTTCCCTCTTAAACGCTCTCTTAGATTTGAGTTCCCTCTTAAACGCTCTCTTGGACTTGAGTTCCTTCTTAAACGCTCTCTTGGACTTGAGTTCCCTCTCAAACGCTCTCTTGGACTTGAGTTCCCTCTCAAACGCTCTCTTGGACTTGAGTTCCCTCTCAAACGCTCTCTTGGACTTGAGTTCCCTCTCAAACGCTCTCTTGGACTTGAGTACCCTCTCAAACGCTCTCTTGGACTTGAGTTCCCTCTCAAACGCTCTCTTGGACTTGAGTACCCTCTCAAACGCTCCCTTGGACTTGAGTCCTAACTCAAACACTCTCGGCCTCCGTAGATTTTTTTTTTAATTTCTTTTATCACTTTCATAATATTTTATTTATTTATATTTTTTTTCTAAACCTTTTACTTTTGAATTTGCTATCGCCTTATTTTCTGTCTGGAGTTCTTTACGGTTTTTATTATTTTATAACTTCAATGCCTAGCCTCTTTAACTCATTCCTTGTAAAAACCATTTACATTTTAAGTTTTGTAAATACTCCACAAGGTCTACCTTCCCTAAAACTTTTGGCTTATTTAGATCCCTCTTTTTATTTTGTAGAGCGGTGCACAACTCTTTAAATAAGCCATTGTGTTGAGCGGTGCACAACTCATTAAATAAGCGGTTGTGTCGAGCGGTCGCATTAACTCGTTAAATAAGCCTTAGTGTACTTTTTTTAAACTTAGATAATATTTTTTTATCCTTGACCCTCCTTGACCCTTGACTTAAAGCTTGAAGGCTTCTCTTAAGCACTTTATGCTCTTAAACCTTGGCTGCTTTTCTAAAGCAGAAAAACTTTGTAAATAATTTATTTTAATTTTAACGGGTTTTAGAACAGGTGCGGATTACGACACCTAAATTAAATAAATAAGCCTTCGTAAACCTTAAAAATAATTCCTTGTGGAGTATGCGTCATTGAATGTGAACCATATCCCCTAAGTATGCTGGTGATGTATGATTGAGGAAGTGTGTAGGGTAGGTTGATGAAAGGTGTATGAAAGAGCAAGGTCTTATTTACAACCTCGAAATTTTTCTAGTTAATAATTTTCTGGGGTTATGGGGAATTTTAGTTTTAATTGTTTTTAAACTTACTTTATCACTGTAAATACTCACTTAGCTTAATTTCTGTTGATTAATGCTCTCTTAATGCTAAATAAGAAAAATTTTTCATTGTATTCAAAAAATTTCCGGGGTAATGTAATGTGTATGTCTTTTACATGGTTTTTTACTTACATTTTTGGATATTATTAACCTGAAAATTTAAGCATTCGTCCTCCCTAGGTAGCTTCATGGTCATTTATTGGAGACTTAGCAACGGCTTTGGCCTTTTTACCTTGTAATTCATGTTATTTAAGTTTTTATCTTTATTAAATCTTTGTTTACTTTTGTGATGTCAGTTAGTGGCAACCCTAGTTTTATTTTTAATTTATTGCTGGAGCTAGTTGTAGGTTGTATAGGTAAATCACATCGACCTCATTAGATTGTCTTTTTAATTTGTTCAAATTTTAAAATGTAAATTATCTGGAGTTGACAGGAGCCTGGTGGTGGAATGGGCAGTCTACGTTCAGAGCTGAGAGCAGGAAGACATCTGAGAAGCTCTATAAAAGTATATTTAAAGGGCAGTTACCCTTATGTTCTGTTTTAAGTCGGCCTCTCTCCGTGCCGCACCCTCACCTAGAACACCTGGAAACCTTGATGCTGCTGCACAAGCCTGATGATGAAGATTTGATGCTCCTCGGCCCTCCTCCACGGTCGGAAGACAGATGTCCTCTGCCCTCCTCCTACGGCCTGAGGATTGACGTTCCTCGGCCGTCCACCACCGTCTGAAGACGGATGCCCTCGGCCCTTCTCTACGGCCTGAGAGTTGATGGTTCCTCGGTCCTCCTCCACAGTCTGAAGACGGACGTTCTTCAGTTATTTATTCCATTCTGCGATCATCTTCAGTATTTTCCGCCAGCTTCACTGGCATTAGTGATTAAGTAGCTCCAGCCTTTAGGTTAGGATCTTTGTTAATAAATTCTTATAACTCGTCCCCTTTATTTCTTTTAATAGTGCTCCCCTCCAGACTGAAAGTTAGGTAGGTGAGTGCTCAGAGTGACCTTACAGTTTTGTGGATCCTATCCAGGAAAATGTAACGTTACACAATACCCTTTTGATCTCGTTGTAATCCGCTTCCTGGCTCCTGATTAGTTCGTTAACTTCCTGTGTTTCATCCACCAAGTCTCTGAACGCACCTTTTTTGACGTTTGACAGATTACGTTTCGTTGTCTGTGGTGCGATGACGTTGGCTTGTCAGTGCAATTTTGGTTGAATAATGGTCGCTCCGTGCTTGTAATTTTGGTACACGCTGTCGCGTAGTTATTGGTTGAAAACTTTGAGTTATTGCTAATCCGATACCATCTTGATCGGTGTTTGATATTTTGTTGATAATTGAGTGAAAATTGAGAAATCTCGCCATTTTGGGTCTTGACCGCGAGTGATTTTTTTGGTTATGTCCGGCCTGTTTGTGTCATTTGAACGCCGGTAATTTCCTAAATTCAGTGTTGGACTATTACATCCCCGATTGGGTTATCAAACCGGGATAAAATTCAGTTGGACATTGGTGAGGGTTGCCACGTGTGGGATCTGAAGGTTTGATCCTGGAGTCGACGGTGCGAGCCGCGCGCGTCCTTTGGTTACCGTCGAATCTTACCTAACTATACATACACCACACACACCACAGATATACTTACACCCCACCCAGATGAGACGTGACCAGGACTACGTCACATCACCGGTGCCAGCGTGATGGTAAGTGTATTGAATAGTTGTTTTTCCTTTGTCAATTTGGACAAATATATTTTGATTAGGGCTCCGCGTAATCGCGGACATCGTGAGTCTGTTCGTGCAGTCTCACACATCCTGTATCTCCATAGTGCTCTTCTTTCTTCTTCCCTGACGCCCTACCCTACTCTAATAGTTAAGTCAGTACTAGTGGTATCTGCGCTCTTGTTATATCCGTGCGACTTATCAATCAGCTGGTGAGACCCGCTTGTGGGAGGCCAGTGACCGATCCGCAACGAGAGGCTTTCCGACAGAATACCCTAGTACAATGTACTTCAGATTACTGAAAACTGATGCTTTGTTGAGTACACCAGCCTTCAGTTCTCCGAAGTGTCAGTCTGTCATCGTATATCCCTACAGTGGGCAAGGGGACCGCGCGATTCAAATGCTCGAAGGACCAAAATGTACGTCCACCCTTAACAAACGTCACATAAGGCCGCAACACTGTCAAGGGTGTGACGGTACATGAAAAATATCCTTGCGGTCTGTTAGGACTGATTCTTATGTACTGATCTCATAAGGAACAAATATCAAAATATGATAAGTTAAAGGAACCCACGAAGACCTCAGTCCTCAGTCAGACCCAAGCCTAACAGTCCCTACGACCCTAAGCCCTATAAGCCCTACAGCCCTAACCTACCATATACCTAGTGTGTGATAAATAAATATATAAATAAGTTCAGGATGTCTGCACCATGCGACTTTATTTTTTTTTTTTTTTCGGGTGGGAAATCATCAAATAACCCCTCCCGCTCTGGGCGGAGCAGGAGGGAGTGTCAGACTTTTACTGACTAAAACCCATCCATGTTCCTTCATCGCCCTTTGTGTTCCGGGGCCACGGTATCTCTTTCGAATAGTCCCGCAACCCCGGCAGGCATCGGTCCTTACGGACCCCTTCCTTTTTGCTGACTCTCTTTGAGGCGCGCGTGGAACACGAACGCGCCGTCGACACGGCCTGTCGTCATGAGACGGACGGACGGCGAGCTAGCCCATAGCTCACCGTCCACAGGCCCGCGCCTACGGTGGCCGGGGGCTACGTGGTGGTGGCCCCCGACGCCCGGGGCGTCTCCCGCGGCGGCCGGGACGTTGAGAGGTTCTCTCCCTCTCACGTTCCGCCACCTCCTTCTCTAGCATTACTGCTTCGCAGAAGGAGGTGACGGCGTCCCATTCCGTCTCGCTCCGGACCATGGCTTGCACCAGGGCCGGATGCGAGAGGTCGCCGCCGCCGATTGCACCATGCGACCTAAGGTTACAGACGGATAGTAGACAGGAATACCAGGTTCGGGAAGGGTACACTCACTGCCAGTCCCGCAGACTCACGAGACTGATCAGAGATGGCTAAAGGTGTCTTGGCCACAGTGAGGGGTAATGAGACAAGAATATAAAATTCAAATCTGATTTATTTACAAAATGTTCTGCTTATATACTACTTTTTCTTAACACACACTATTATACAAAGTCTATGTGTCCTATGCATGTAAGATGCAACCAAATCATTCTTTTAACTGGGCCGCGCGTCAGCCAGGCCGAGTGCTGAGTCAATGTCCAATGGTAACATTGAACACTAAAGGAGCCAAAACTTTCTCAGAAAATTGAAAAAAAAAGTTACTTGCGGATGCCCAGTATGGCTTTAGACCGGAAAAATATCGACAGACGATGCGGTACACAACTTTACCGAATACATGACAATTTTCCTAGACCTTGCAAAGGCCTTTGACACAGTCTCTTATGATAAACTTTTGGCAAAGCTTGAAAACATGGGTATGATCGGTAGAGGATCAGAACTGCTCCTTTTTAAAGACTACCTTAAAAATCGCACGCAATGGGTAAGGATAGGCGATACTGTTAGCGAGGAGAGCCCGGTGATCTTCGGAGTCCCTCAAGACATCATCATCAGACATAATTTTTATTTCTTCTTCTTCCAAGGGCCGCGTCTGTATAATATTGCTAATAAGCTGCTAACAATTTATCCAGTACGTAACGAAAATTGAATGCAGGCGTAAGGTCTCAAAATGGCTCCAACACTTACTTATACGGAGAAATTGTTATACAGTTACAGAGAAGTTATAACACACTATGCATTACACACACACACGCAAAACATCACAAGCACAACCCGTATTCACATTCACAAAACCACTACACCCACATCACACACTCACGAACAAAATCACAAACTTATCAAAACTCCACTTCATATTCTTTATGATGTGTTCCGTTTGACGTCCGAAGTCCATTATGAGAGAGTGCACGCGAGTGCAGATTATTAGACGTTGTCACCCCATTTCCCGTTGTTAGGGGTTAAATTCTGAAAAAACCTGAAACCCGTTTCTACTCATTTATGCGGAGGAGTAGGTACTCCTGTTAAGTTTCAAATAAAATAGTCTAACTAATCTTGTTTCCTAGATACAAACTTTGGAGCCCCGTTTCACCCCCTGAGGGTGTGGCTGATACTGGCAGAGCCACCATCAGGGATTTTAATTTTGATAACACTAAAATTTAGTCGCTAATTAGTCGAAATTAGTCGCCAAATATCAGATTTGGTCGGTCACTGGTTCAAAAGATATAAGGGTTTATAGGTGGCCCTGCTGGAGAGAGCCTACACCAGCAGAGCCACATTAATATCTCAAAAACTAGGGCACCTAGCGAAGATCTGTTTTCTCCCATATTTACTCGCTAATTAGTCGAAATTAGTTGCCAAATATCAGAATTGGTCGGTCACTGGTTCAAAAGATATAAGGGTTTATAGGTGGCCCTGCTGGAGAGAGCTTACCCCAGCAGGGCCACATTTATATCTCAAAAACTAGGGCACCTAGCGAAGATCTGTTTTCTCCCATATTTACTCGCTAATTAGTCGCCAAGTTACAGATTCAGTCGGTGTGTCATTAAAAAGATATTAAAGAATTCAATTTCCCCATACAGTGGTACAACCAAGTACAAAATACTTAAAGTCGTTTTTAGACAGGTGTATCTACGACGTCTGGAGGAATTCTATAACTTCAACCCACCAAAGGTAAGCAGTATTCATTACCTAAAAATAAGATCTACAATAAATATATTGTTTCATCCACCAAGTTTCTGAACGCACCTTTTTGACGTTTGACAGATGACGTTTCAGTTGTCAGTGCGATGACGTTTGCTTGTCAGTGCAATTTTGATTGGGAAGAACTTGTTTCCATTGTCTTGTTTTTTGATGCACGCTGCTTTCGTGTAATTATTGATTGAAACTTTGAGTTAATGTTAATCCGATACCATCTTGATCGGTGTTTGATATTTTGTTGATAATTGAGTGAAAATTGAGAAATCTCGCCATTTTGGGTCGTGACCGCGAGTAAACAAATTACTCGCGGTCACGACCCAAAATGGCGAGATTTCTCAATTTTCTTTTTTTTTTTTCTTTCTTTCTCTCTGGTTATGTAGCCGGCCTTTGTCATTTGGACGCCGGTAACTTCCTCAATTCAGTGCTGGACTATTGTACATCCCCGATTGGGTTAGCAAACCGGGATAAAATTCAGTTGGACATTGATGAAAAGTGCCACGTGTGTGATCTGAAGGTTTGACAAGGGAGTCGACGGTACGCGCTGTGGGGCGTCCTTTGGTTACCGTCGAATCTACATGACTTCACATACACAACACAAACACATTTACACTTACACCCCACCCAGATACGACGTGACCAGGGACTACGCCACATCTCCGGTTCCAACGTGATGGGTAAGTTATATCTAATAGTTGAATAGTTGTTTTCACTTGTCGATTGGACAAGTATTATTTTGATTAGGGCTCCGCGTAATCGCGGACATCGTGAGTCTGTTTGTGCAGTCTCACACATATATGTAATTATTTAGGTATCGAACAAAATGTGTGCATTTAGACGCTGGCAGATAGATCGCTGCGCTCCGTTACATTTACACGGTAAGTAAGAAAGAGATAGATGCGCGTGTACAGACGAGCTACTTAGAACGAGTTGCCCGTGACGTACCTAAGTTAAAGTCGGCCAGTTTAAAGTGGAACTTAAAGAATAGTTAGGAACTCGAATGTTGTTATCTGTTGTTGTTGTGTTGGTATTCCGCAAATACAAAAACGGGGAACAGAGCGAGCACCAGCGCGTGTTCGCGCCGCTCAAAGTATTAAAAAAAAATTGGTAAATTAACAAACTTGCTCTAAAGGATTTTTTCTTTAGTCATCCACCGGGAGTACAGCGAGGTTTGTTTGTGTAAAATATTAAAAGAACAATTACAAATACGGGCTTTTAAGTGCATTGGACATGTCACATGGTGGTGGACAAATTTGAGAGTGTTTTGAAAAGAGGACGCCGTATGAGTGCAGATTAATATTATTATGTATGTTACCTTGATTTTCCACGTCATTAGAGCCGTTAATGCTCATATTAGGTTTAGTAAGTATTTACATCTTTGATTTAAGTATGTATTTTTTGTAGTGTATTTCAAGCAATGGGTTGATACTTACCTACATACTTACAATATATACGTTTTCAACGTTTAAGTATTACATTTGACTAAAGGTAGGTACGATAATTTTAACGTATTTATTATTCTAACGTAAATTAGAGCTCATTCTAAATTAGTAAAACAGTTGCATGCGACTGTACATCTTGACACTAAATAGACCAAGAGCAAGGTTTAATGGTTTCAAAGAAGTTTAAGCCACTCTAACTTAATAATTAAAAACATTAAACATGTATTTAATAGAGAATTTATCTCTCTCGGTCATTTCTAAGGACTTTAGACCGATAAAACTAGAAGTATATTACACATATTAATATAAATATTTTTTCTTGGCAATTTTTCATATCTTCTGAACTAGGAACCGATTAAATCTGTAACTTGGCGACTAATTTTGACTAATTAGCGAGTAAATATATGAGAAAACAGATCTTCGCTAGGTGCCCTAGTTTTTGAGATATAAATGTGGCCCTGCTGGGGTAAGCTCTCTCCAGCAGCCACCTATAAACCCTTATATCTTTTGAACCAGTGACTGACCAAATCTGATATTAGGCGACTAATTTTGACTAATTAGCGATTAAATTATTGTGTTATCAAAATTAAAATCCCTGATGGTGGCTCTGCCAGTGTCAGCCACACCCCCTGAGGGGGTGAATTTTGAATAATCCTTTTTAAGTGCACCCCTAGACCACATAAACGTTTGGACGAAAAGCAATGTAACACAACACTGCATTCTATACCCACGTACAAGAGGTTTAGTTCACACTAAACGTTTAAGCGGATAAGGAATCTACTTGCCAAATTTGGAATCCTTACTCATGTGTCTGTAGACCCAGCGGTTTGGGCTGTGCGTTGATATGTCAGTCACTCAGTCAGTTTCTTCTTTTTTAAAATATTTAGAATTATCTATGTTTATAGTTACGAGGATGAAAAACCGGTCTAGACTCACAAAATGGGGTACAAAAGGTAGTGTGGCTGACTCTGGCAGAGCCACCAACAGGGATTTTAATTTTGATAACACAAAAATTTAGTCGCTATTTAGTCGAAATTAGTCGCCAAATATCAGATTTGGTCGGTCACTGGTTCAAAAGCTATAAGGGCTTATTGTTGGCCCTGCTGGAGACAGCCTACCCCAGCAGAGCCACATTAATAACTCAAAAACTAGGGCACCTAGCGAAGATCTGTTTTCTCCCATATTTACTCGCTAATTAGTCGAAATTAGTCGCCAAATATCAGAACTGGTCGGTCACTGGTTCAAAAGATATAAGGGCTTATTGTTGGCCCTGCTGGAGACAGCCTACCCCAGCAGAGCCACATTAATAACTCAAAAACTAGGGCACCTAGCGAAGATCTGTTTTCTCCCATATTTACTCGCTAATTAGTCGAAATTAGTCGCCAAGTTACAGATTCAGTCGGTGTGTCATTAAAAAGATATTAAAGAATTCAATTTCCCCATACAGTGGTACAACCAAGTACAAAATACTTAAAGTAGTTTTTAGACAGGTGTATCTATACGACGTCTGGAGGAATTCTATAACTTCAACCCACCAAAGGAAAGCAGTATTCATTACCTAAAAACAAGATCTACAATAAATATATGTAATTATTTAGGTATCGAACAAAATGTGTTCATTTAGTCGCTGGCAGATAGATCGCTGCGCTCCGTTACATTTACACGGTAAGTAAGACAGAGATAGATGCGCGTGTACAGACGAGCTACTTAAAACGAGTTGACCGTGACGTACCTAAGTTAAAGTCGGCCAGTTTAAAGTGGAACTTAAAGAATAGTTAGGAACTCGAATGTTGTTATCTATAGGTACCTATTCGGATCAGTAGTACCGAAGAGTAGGTACTTACCCCTAACATCCAAATTCACAAACTTTATCTCTTCAGATTATTGATTAAGTAGGTATTTGTAACATTTTCTGTTAGTACAATAATTTTAAGGTAACTAATTAATAATTTTATATTTCGACAATGAAGTTTTATTATTCTAACCTAAATTAAGATAAAATAAAAACTTAACCCGTCCATACAAACTCTACAGCCTACCACGACACAATACACACACACCCACAACGCAACACTGACAATCACCTGAAAATACACACATCAAACCAACTTTTTGGAAATTCATTTTTATAATTTGATTTAGATTTATATATTATTTCCGGCATTTAGATACAGTTCAATTTGTTGTATTTATAAGGAACAATAAATAAACTTACCTATTAAACCTTAATTAGAGCCGTTAATGCTCATATTAGGTATAGTAAGTATTTACATCTTGTATGTATTTTTTTGTGATGTATTTCAAGCAATGGGTTGATACTTACCTACATACTTACAATACGTTTTCAACGTTTAAGTATTACATTTTACTAAAGATGGGTACGATAATTTTAACGTATTTATTATTCTAAAGTAAATTAGAGCTCAACATTGTAAATTAGTAAAACAGTTGCATGCGACTGTACATCTTGACACTAAATAGACCAAGAGCAAGGTTTAATGGTTTCAAAGAAATTTAAGCCACTCTAACTTAATAATTAAAAACATTTAACATGTATTTAATAGAGAATTTATCTCTCTCGGTCATTTCTAAGGACTTTAGACCGATAAACCTGACCTGTAGTCATACCGCAAATTAAATGTTAGCAATTACATACTTCCTATATATTTGTTTTGTATAACTTCACCAACACGCATCGGAGGCAAAATGTCTTTATTTAGATTTATAAAAATTACTTTGTATCTCATTTTAAATGAACCTATGTATTGTTCTTATGAGAATAAATTCTTTAAACCGATAAAACTAGAAGTATATTACACATATTAATAGAAATATTTTTTCTTGGCAATTTTTCGTGAACTCTTCGATCTAGCTCTTGGACTATACCTTAATAATTGAACTCATTATATCTTCTGAACTAGGACCCGATTAAATCTGTAACTTGGCGACTAATTTCGACTAATTAGCGAGTAAATATGGGAGAAAACAGATCTTCGCTAGGTGCCCTAGTTTTTGAGTTATTAATGTGGCTCTGCTGGGGTAGGCTGTCTCCAGCAGGGCCAACAATAAGCCCTTATATCTTTTGAACCAGTGACCGACCAGTTCTGATATTTGGCGACTAATTTCGACTAATTAGCGAGTAAATATGGGAGAAAACAGATCTTCGCTAGGTGCCCTAGTTTTTGAGTTATTAATGTGGCTCTGCTGGGGTAGGCTGTCTCCAGCAGGGCCAACAATAAGCCCTTATATCTTTTGAACCAGTGACCGACCAAATCTGATATTTGGCGACTAATTTCGACTAAATAGCGACTAAATTTTTGTGTTATCAAAATTAAAATCCCTGTTGGTGGCTCTGCCAGGGTCAGCCACACCAAAAGGTACTTCAATATAAAAAAAAAACTCATAAATATCACAGTACTAAAGTTTTTCTATAATATTTAATTCAATCATGATTCGTAAGACACGTGGTGCCACCTATTACCAAAAGCACGTTGTTTTCCTCGGGAACAGTACTTTTTTTCGGGATGAAAGGTACCTGTACGGGTAAGGTACATTTAAATGATAGACTGATAGAATGATTGAATCTGTGTATTGAAAGAACACCCAAAAACTGATAACTGATCGACTCGCGGCGAATGAGTCTTTTGTTGTTAGCCCGAACGGTGCTATGCGACTACTGATCGTTGACTTAAAAATGTATATTTTATTCATTCGCTGCGCGTCGATGTCAGCATAAAATTGATACATATGCTATTGTACGGGTTTGCTCGTACATGCTCCCCGAGGAAAAGATATAAAAATACAAGTGATTAAAATGATAAACAAATAATTATAATACATGATTTGATGTTAATCTAATTTCTTAGTGTCTCTATCGTTAACACTTCACAAATTAGATATGCTTGTATAAGAACCTAACATAGGGGAGGTGGCTTTATCTAACACTCGCGCACTAGTTACCACCTTCGCCCTTTCACTGTCACACTGATACACTACACTATCCCCAACACACGCACGTTGCGTGGCCGGGCCCGCGCCGCTGCCGGGCGCGCCGCCTGCTGCGGGCGTCACCGCCGCCGGCGAGAGCGCGGGCTCCACGCGAACACTCCGAGACCTGCTGCTACCACGGCGACCATACAGTAGATCGCGGTGTAATGATGAATGTCGTGGGATGACAGACTGTCAATTAATAATCCATTTTCTTTCATGATCTTGATTTTGTCCTCAATTGTTTTAAACTCTCGATCGCTCTCTATGCTGGAGTCATTCAAGACATCTTGAGGAATAGACACGTTTATTACGTGATTTATGGATGCAATGACTGGTGAGTATAGGTTAGCGCTGATACTAACATCGCTCGTTCTTTGTTGATGAGCAATTACTTCAAAATTATCTGATTTGATTATGCAGCCGTAATCTATTGATATAAGTCCGGAGTGAGTCAGTTGATGCGCGGTAACTTGATCTCCACATACTGTTCGTAGGTTACATTGACCGCAGCAAAAATAAATATAATTGTTGATAGAGTGGCTTTCTATCCAAAGGTTTTGACAGGGATCGATGTTGACCTCACATGATGATGCCTTTGATAGGCAGAAGTCTTTATCTCTGCTTAGTTTGTAAATAGGAGAATGAATGTTGCATAAGTGTACGTTTGTCACTAGGCAGGAATCGATGATATTTTCTGCCAAGATGATGTAGGCATCCTTTTTCAGGTTTACAGCTATGAAATCAGACACTGGTTTAATTGATAACATTGTGTTGTTGTTTTTCTTCGCAGGGATTGGTATAAGCTTGAATATTTCATAGGTGTCCCTGCTTATCAGAGGTATTTGTACCTCAAATATTGAGTAATTCTTAAGCATTCTTGCTTTGACTCGTAGAAGTTTAAAAAGTTGTGCAAGATCCGTATGAATATTTTCTACAGGTAAGGTGACGTCAGTAGACAAATGAGTTGCTATAGTGCTCAGCTGATCCTGTAATTGTTCGGTGGTTAATAAATGTGGATTAAATCGCCCATGATAGATGTCTGTAATTGTATCCACTAAAGCGTTCTGTAAATCTTTCAAGTCGTGTAGTAGATTGCTTGTGACTATAGCTCCCATGGAAACTTCACTTGCTCTCGAAAGATTTTGAGTTTCAGCCTTTAATACTTCTAATGTATTTTCGATGTTCGAAAACTGTTGATGAATCATTTTATGTTGTTTGTGCATTGTAGCCTCCGTCCTCTTTAAGAGACTGAATTCTGCTTCTATGACTGAAGTTTGATTTTGCCAAAATGAGACAATATGCTTTTGATTATTGCGAAGTAGAGTGATATCTTTCTCGTACTGTTCCGCGAATCGAGCGTCCAATATTCCGAACAGCCCGTTTGCTATGTAACCGATACCGTCGATAAAACCTCGTCGCCACCTGTTCGCTGGCCTTGCAAAATGCTGACTGAGTAACAAATGATTATTGTAATCCAGTTCGTTGTACCCGTGACGTAGTTGCAATAATATTATGTCACAATATGATTGTGCTTTAATGTTGCTGCATGTTTGTTCTAGCGATATGATACTTTTGTTAAGTGCCGTAATTCCTTCCCAATAAGGCTCTAAGTCGTAGTATATGATTAATTTCCAGTTGTCTCTTATGATTTGCATGTTTGATAGTTTATCGAAGTAAATATGCTAATTACTTCTAAATTGTGTGACGTTAAGTGCCCATTGGGAAGTTGTTATGATGCTAAAAAATAGGATGATTGCTGTAAACACCGACGCTATGTTGTAACGAGTGCCTGCTTTCCTTGTTTCAGACTGTTTATTTGGGTTGGACTCTCCCGAATCCGTCGTTTTTGCTTGCTTGATTTGCGAGGATTCATTGTTAACTGGGAGTTTTGATAATTTTGTGATAGGACGTTCCAGTGTTCCGTTTTTGGTTTTTACTGTAACCACGCGAACATGACCATCGGAACCGGGGTGAAGCTCGATGACTCTGCCCATCAGCCATTTTCCCGGTGGAAGATTGTCATCATGAATCATGACAATATCATTTACATTGAGGTTCCTTTTTGCTTGTCTCCACTTAGTTCTTTCTGTAAGTTGTACTAGGTACTCATTCTTCCATCTTTTCCAGAGATCCTGTACATTTTTTTGTGTCAACTGCCAACGGGTTCTTAAATCCGTTTCAGTCTCGTGTACGGTAACCTTTGATCCACCTGTTAGGAAGTGAGCAGGCGTTAAAAAATCCACATCGTCTGGATCTTCTGATATAGGACATAATGGTCTCGTGTTGAGACATGCCTCAATCTGTGTAAGCACCGTAGATAGTTCCTCAAATGTAAGAATCTGGTCACCAATAACTCTCTTGAAATGATATTTGAAACTTTTAACTGCCGCCTCCCATAGGCCTCCCGCGGATGGCCATGAGGGCGCATTAAAACTCCATTCGATTTGCATATTTAAAATTTCTGCTTTTAGGTCTTTGTCTTGCATGATATTCATAAGTGCTTGATATTCCTGTTGTAGTACCTTGTTAGCACCGACAAAGTTGCGACCATTATCGCTATAAATGTGACTAGGCGTCCCTCTGCGAGCTGCCATTCTTCTTAATGCTGCTATGAATGAAGTTGTGCTTAGATCACCAACTAGTTCTAAGTGTACTGCCTTGGTGACCATGCACACAAAGACAGCCACATATCCTTTTGTGCTCTTAATGCCTCGTCCTTTGCTTGCTTTGACGTTGATGTGACCAGTAAAATCTACGCCTGTGTGCGTAAACGGACGTGATGGATTACTTCTGGCCTCCGGCAGGTGCCCCATGATTTGCTGTTGGCTGTCTGGATTTTGCTTTTTACATATTACGCAACGACGAAGCTGCCTCTTCGTAGCGACGTTCCCTCCTAGAATCCAATATTTTTGTCTGATAAAACCTAATGTCAGCCGGGCCCCGGCATGCAACATGGTTGGATGTGCATCCTCTATTATTAATTCTGTCAGACGTCCACTGTGCGGCAGGATAATAGGGTGCTGCATGTCATGGCTGATATGTGCCTTTTTTAGTCTCCCTCCAACTCTTAAGATATCATTTTCATCCAGGTAAGGGTTCAATTTTGATAATTTGCTTTTTGTATTTAACTTGCCTTCTTGCTTTAAGTCTTTTATTTCTTTCACGAATTCTTTTTGCTGTATATGCTTGATTACGTTTTGCCTTGCTTGACTGATTTCTGATAATGATAAATATTGCTTTTTTGCTTTTCTTTTGTAGGTCGTAATCTTCATCAATAATGCTAGAATACGTGAAATTTTATTGATTGATTGATACTTGCTTAACAGGACGGTAATGATGCTTGATTCATTATTTGTCACAACATGAACGTCTTCTTGTTTCTTTATTTCCTCGTTTGTTGTATAGATTGCTTGATTTTCTTTTGTTGCTTCAAAAGATTGTAACCATGTCGGTCCTTGCCACCACAAATGATAATCAATTAATTGAGTCACTCTGAGTCCTCTGCTAGCACAGTCAGCGGGATTTTCACTTGATTTCACATATCGCCAAAATTGTGGTTGAATGATATCAGTTATTTGTGTAGTTCTATTTGCTACGAACGTTTTCCAACGACTTGGGTTTCCTTGAAGCCATCCCAATACGGCAGTAGAGTCACTCCAACCAAATATATGTAGATCATGACCAGTTAGACTTTGCTTGACTTTGGTCATGAGCTTCGCCAGCAACAGTGCTCCACACAATTCCAATCGAGGTAGTGATATTAGTTTTTTCGTAGGAACCAATTTTGATTTAGCGGCTACTAATATTGCTGATTTATTGCTATTTACAACTCTGCTGTAAATGACGCAAGCATAAGCTTTTGTTGATGCGTCACAAAAGCCGTGTAACTCTACACAGCTTGCTGATTCTGTACCGTACCATCTTGGTATTTTAAATTGATTGATACTTTCCAATTCTTCTTTGATTTTGATCCATTCTTTGCTGATTTTATCTGGTACGTGTTCATCCCATTGAAGATTAGATAACCATGTTTCTTGAAATAAAATCTTCAATTTTGTTGTTACGGGCACGATCCATCCTAATGGGTCGAATATTTTAGACATGTCTGATAGTATGATTCTTTTAGTGATATTGGTGCTTGATGGTTCAATTTTTGACACAAATGTGAAGTTATCACGTGTAGGGTTCCAGCGGAGTCCTAATGTTTTAGTTAATCCTGCTTGACTAAAATTCTTGCTTTCTTGTTTATAATAGTCTTGATCTTCTATTTGTAGTAGACGACTATCGTTTGACATCCACTTTCTCAAGTTGAAGCCCCCTAATTTGAGTAGATTCATCAAATCTTGTTGCAATTGTAATGCTGATGATAGGGAGCAGGCTCCATGTACTAGATCATCCATATAGAATGATTTTTCGACGACTTTAGCAGCTTCTGGGAACTTGTCCCGTTCGTCAGTGGCTAACTGTCTCAATGTCATCATTGCAAGAAATGGAGCTGCTTTTGTGCCGTATGTTACGGTTGTTAATTGATATTCCTGTATTGTTTGAGACGGGTTATCTCTCCACACAATTTTTTGTAAAGGTTGATCTTCTGGGTGTACCCAAATCTGCCTAAACATTTTTTCTAGATCAGCTGTGAATGCGTACTGATATTGTCTCCATTTAATAATAAGAGACTGAAGGTCTTGCTGTAAATTGGGCCCCGTGTACATTAGGTCATTTAAACTTTGATTTGTTGATGTTTTTGCCGAAGCATTGTAAACAACTCGTAATGCAGTCGTTGCACTATCTTCGCGCAATACGCAATGATGCGGTAGGAAACATACCAGTGTCTGATTGCAAGGTGAAGGTTTCATGTGACCTAAGGTTTTGTACTCGGTAATGAATGATTTATAAGCGTTGAACAAAGTATTGTTTTTATGTAATTTCTTTTCTAAATGAATGAATTGAGCAACAGCCTTGTTTTTGGACTGTCCCAATTTCTCTTCAAATTGTGGTACGAGTAGAAGTCTCACTTCGTATTTTCCGTCATCCAATCGACTTGTGGTTGCTTCATAGTATTGAATGCACTCTTGATCTTCTGATGATAATGATTTTTCTTCTGTAATATCTTCCATCTCCCAAAATTGCTGAAATTTGTCTAAGTCGAATTGTACCACGTTGCACATTAATTTAGTTTTCATATTTCCACATAGTATCCAACCCAGACGAGTCTCTTGAACAAGCGGAAGTGATTCGCTTAATCTACACATGCCCGCTAAAAGAATATTCGAGTATACGTCCGCACCCAACAATATGTCAATGGGTCGACTGATGTTGTACTCAGGATCTGCTAATTCTAGATTATCCAGAAATGGGCATGCTATTTTAGGGAATGAGTATGATGGTAAATATTTTGTTAAGTTGTTCATAATGTAAACATCGATATTGAATTGATAGAGATTGATTCTTGAGCTTGACATACAGTTCAGGTTCAGCATTCCTTTGCAACTGTTTTCCCTTTGTCCTATGCCTGTGATTATGCCGTCACACCTGGATCGCTGCAATCCTAACTGCTGAGCGGCGTTCTCTGTGATAAGAGACATTTGTGAGCCCTGATCAATAAGGGCCCGCAGGATCAGGTAGGTCCCATCTGCTTTCTGAACCTTTACCAGTGCGGTTGAAAGCAAAGTTTCTTGCATCATATTTTGTTGTGTCACGTGCGTGTTGCCTTGATTTGCACGTTCTTGATTATAACGGATGTTGTTTTGCTGTGTAGAAGGTATCGCGTTGCCTCCTTGTTTTGACAATTCCTTAGAAAACGATTCATGAAGTAATGTGTTGTGAAATTCGTTGCATTCGACGCAACGCTTCTTTGATAAGCATTCTTTGCCTTTATGGTCATATAAGCAGTTTTGGCAATAATTTAAGTTAGTAACACATTGTTTTTTCTTCATCGGGGAAAAGTCAGCAAATTGTTTGCAAAAGAATATGGCATGTGCGTCATTGCAGACTGGACAGTTTGGCCGATAGTTTTGCAATTTCCTGTAACTTGGTGAATGCGAAATAGCCTTGTTACTTGAATATGATTGCTTTGTGTGATAATTTCTTGATTCTGATGGTTTATTGCTGTTTGAAGAAAAGGATTTTTGATTATTGATCTCCTGTTTTCTTCTACTTGCTTCCATGCTCGTGAACTTACCCTCTAGAAAGGCTAGAAATTCATTTAACTCGAGTAATTCTCGAGGTTGTTTGATTGCTGTGTTGTATTCACTGAATGTGTCCGAATCCAATTTCTGACACAAGATGTGCACGATCAACGGGTCCCACGAAGTCACATCAACGCCGAGGGTTTTTATGGCGTTCATCGTTTCAAGTGCTGTATCATGGATTCGTTTGATATGATTAATTGATGCTTGCTGTAAATTTGGTATATTTAATAAAATGTTAATTTGTGAGGTAAATATCATCCTCTTGTTGTCATAACGATGGCTTAAGATATCCCAACTAATAATATAGTTGTCCGAACTGATAGGGAGATGCTGTATGAGGCGCTCTGCATCACCTTTCACTTTCGACTTGAGAAACTGCATCTTCTGAGCCCCAGATAATGACGGGTTGCCATGAACTGCTTCGGTGAAGAGATCCTTAAAGGATGTCCACTGATGGTAGCTGCCGCTGAATGTAGGTATTTCTATTTTTGGCGTAGTATGCTCCCTATGTGAGACGGACGACATCTTCTTATTGATTGCTTTGATAGCATCGTTGTATGTGCTTTCGTATTTGAGGTACATATGATGATACTCTTGATTTCGGTCTCCCAACTCACTGTCTAATTCCCAATGCTGGGCGTCAATTTTAGACCAGCGAGACCTTACCGTACTCAACAGACGATCGAATTCCCATTTCTCCGCTACCGCATCCATGTTGATGCTTGAAACAGTATGTTCAAAGGCCTTGAAGTTGCTGATCTGTTTCCTCATCATCTCATCCGTCTTGCTGTTTGATCCCTGACTCTTAAAAGCTTGTCCTGAAAGTTGCTGTACGGCGCTTGAGGTAGCTAGAGGAGTAGCAGGCTTTAGAAGCGGTGTTGATGGTCTTTCCTCTGTTGGCTGATGATTCTGAATAATTGCTCTGATTTTCTCATATCTCTCCTTCACAGTGTCAAATTGATTCGAAGTAAAATAAGTATGCGATCTGGCATATTCGATGCTACACAATTTGATATGATTTGATTGATACTCTTGCCAGCATGCATCCAAATTTTCTAACCTTCGGCGTATATAGTCCGAGGTTTTGCGATCGGAGCCATCTTTTTTGAAGTTTGAGTAATTTTGCTCTATCTGATTGAGTAGTTGCTGTTGTTGGGCGAGTACGTCTTCCACAGACGACATGTTGTTGAAATGATAATAAATGGAACGATCTTACTTGATTGTCCAAGCGGGAGCTTTGTTGCTCACCAAGGCGGATCCCTGTTGACCCCTGCTGATTGTTGCTGCTGCTGCTATGTACTGCACTATTGCTGGCAGTACAAACACCTTCACTGATAGTTTACTGATAGTTCACTGATAGTTCACTTAATGTCACTAGTGAAAGCTTTACAGTACTTGATTGCTACACTGTAGTTAACACACGCGACATCCGGCTCGAAGGACCAAAAATGTACGGGTAAGGTACATTTAAATGATAGACTGATAGAATGATTGAATCTGTGTATTGAAAGAACACCCAAAAACTGATAACTGATCGACTCGCGGCGAATGAGTCTTTTGTTGTTAGCCCGAACGGTGCTATGCGACTACTGATCGTTGACTTAAAAATGTATATTTTATTCATTCGCTGCGCGTCGATGTCAGCATAAAATTGATACATATGCTATTGTACGGGTTTGCTCGTACAGTACCCTATGTCCGTTACTGTACACCTGAAAATATATATGCAAAATTTCAGGATGATCGGTTCAGTGGGTTAGGCGTGAAGAGGTAACAAACAAACACACGTACTTTCGCATTTATAATATTATGTATGGATGGATGGATTCTCTCCCAAGTGACGTGTAAGAAATTCTGGCAAATGTATTTAATGATTTTGTGACAATTAAGCACGTCGCGGCTGTGGACCGACCAGTGTCATTGTGGCTGCTCCACGCGGAGTGCGGCGGTGGCGGCAGAGAATGCGCTCACACAGCGCGTTCTTTTGGGACTGTATTGGCAATACACAACGACGCAAATAAAACAGCTTCTGTACAAAAATATCACTTTATTGCTTTAATAGTATTTAACGTGTCAACATTGTTGGAACGCGCGCCGTGTGCGTATCGCTGGCTTATTGTCTAGTCTCCGACTGAGTTCCAACTATTACGATATTGTCTACAACAGTGAACAAGTCGTACGAACTACCTTACGCTATTTGGCACCAGGTCACCGACAACAACCGACCGCGCGCCTCCGCCGCCCGCGGCCGCAGTCCGCGTCCGCGGGCCGCAGCTACGCGCGCCCGCCCGACACCTACCTATCTACATAAACCATCGCAACTCACTTCGCTCTTGTAGTTTAAATCAAATCACAGCTAAATGGTATCACAATATTCGGATATGAAATAACGGCAAACTTTTATAAAAACTGACTCACAGATTTCATTATGATTATGATTGTGATCAGCGGCCGATGCCGGCCATGTGGCACCCGCGAGGCAGGCTCACGTGTAACACGTCGGCGCTCGGCCTCACTTGAGCAATGTGTTCCGAGGAACCTGCGAGTGTTGAGCGTGTCTATGGATAGCACCGCGTCTCTCGATAAGTTCGCTACAAGGCAAGAAGTCACTACTCGAAATGCTAGACATCATACTTTTATAAAATATAGTTTGTTACAGATATATTTACTACGCACCGTCTCGTATAACTACACTATCTACCTAGAAGTACATAGGAATACAATACATGGAACAACGACAGCGCCCGCCGTACGCCACACACGCAGTACGCGCGCGGCGGACATACGGCATCTCGCACTCTGTACAGTACATACATGGTACATTCATACTCTCTCGTACGCATCACTTAACATTACTGTTTACTACTACTTAATATGGCAGTCTGTGTTCGTTAATCAGTTTAATAGAAAACAATATAGAAACCTATGAGATATGGGCAGACCATTACGAGTGGAAGGCAAGTCTCATCGACTCTCTACTAATATAATCACATCGTTCTCGATTCGTTAAATATAATGTTGATATGATCAACACGAGCATCCGTCTCGCTCCCGCGCACGGAAGCCCGACACGCGACGCCATACGCCACCAGCAGGTCGTGCTGCAGGTGTTGCAGGTGCTGCAGGTGCTGCAGGTGTTGCAGGTGCTGCAGGTGTTGCAGGTGCTGCAGGTGCTACAGGTGCTACAGGTCACTGTGCAAGATGAGCAGCGCGGCGGTGGGTGCGGAGGGCGGCGTGCGCGCGCGCAGCTGTGCGTGCACGGCGTCCCACGCGGCGTCGCGCGGCGGGGGCGCGGGGCGGGCGCGGCGAGGGGCGGCTCGCGCGCGGCGGCGGGAGGTGCGCGCCCGGCCCCCCCCCCCTCCGCCGCCCGCACTCCCGCCCCCGCTCCCTCCGGCGCTCCCACTGGCCCCTCGCGCGGCAGGCGCAGCCTCACCGCGAGCGCCTGTCTCGTCCTGGAATGGTCCAAGCTAAACAATTAGTTTCAATTCAATAAGAATTTAAATGGACACTTGGAAGACAAAAATGACATATAATTATTTTCATTACAATGTTATAAATGCGAATGTAGCTCGTATGTCTGTCTGTAACCTTATCAGCTATCAAGACTGTTCAACCGTGAACATACCATAGTTACACGCGCCAACAACAGCATCACAGCGTCAGCACTAAGAGGTGGCCTACTGAGATCTTCGCTTCATCAGCTCGAAACACACATGACACACATGTCTTCTACTACAAAAATTGTATACAATTAAGTTCATTATTGTTATAAACGTCATCAAGCTGGAGTCGAGTGTGATTTATCTCCTATACCTCCTCTTACTGTGGCCAAGAAACCTTTAGCCATCATCGGTCCTATGAATCTGTGGGATCGGCAGTAAGAAAACCATTTCCTGTGTACATTGCACGACGTACACAAAACCCTCTTCCTACCCAAACTCCGTCTGTTACCGTAGGTCTTCTTTTGACAGACTTCTCTCTCGTATAACCAACGTAACCTACGTTTGGTGTGGTTTGTATGGTAGGCTAGGGCGTTAGGATAAATTTTACTTTTTTTTTAGCACTAGGGTGCTAGGTAGGTAATTACTATAGGGCTAGGATAACTAGGGTGCTAGGTAGTTACTGTAGGGCTAGGTTTGGCGTTCGTTGGGCTTTAGGTACTGATCCAGGCTCAATTGTCTCAAACGTAGTCACATCGTACGCACTTTGAATTACAGCCGTACTAAGCTGTAAGTCCCGGTGTGTACAACGACTAATTAGCGTACAGTACTCCCAAATTAATAATGCGCATGCAAATCTTCGCCAATTGTCGTATTCCCGGAAACACCCGAATCATTGAATCGGAGAGAGCCCTAAACAATGCACTTGCATTTTGTACCTTGTTCGAAAGAAACAGGAGTCAATGTCATATGTCAAATCATGTGAAACAATTGAAAACAATTCGAGCGATCGGCGGCTGTCGCCGGTCAGTCAAAGGTCCGTCAGTCGTCTTTATATATTGGTGGTGACTGCACGTGTTCTCTCTGTGTGGAATTATATAGAGCTGCTATTACACACCCTCCTTGGTTTTGTTTTCAAAGGTGAATTTAATTTCAACTTTAATTATCTTACTCAAATTGAAATAGTTTATTTTGTAAAATAGGTAAATATACTAACATTTTTCACGTTTTTTAATATTAAAAATACCTACGTTAAATACATATTAAGTACTAGAAAAAAACATTTATAAAATCAGATTTAGGCTTATATAAATTTTAATAGAAAGATACACATGCATAGATAAAAAAAATGGATATGCAAAACACACAATATTTATTATTATGATAAACAAATTATGCATGAAGAAAATGCACTTAACCACTCTATATACATATCGTCTTCCGACGCTTGGGGAATACGACCGTTGCCGAACAGTGACGAAGATTTCTATGCGCATTATCACTTTGGGAGACCTGTACATCTCTGAACCGAACGTTATGAAAGCCAGATAAAGGACCTGGAGCAGGGCCATACGTTAATTTACACGCTAGATCACAGAGAGAATTGAACAGATTTTAATTCCGAAGCTGGAGCATGGGGCGGATAGAATCAACCACGTGCACCGATCTGAGTATCAAGATGAATTTTCTTTTACTTTGTGTCGCTGGCACGACATCATAATTATTTATTAGCGTCGCACCGACTGCATGTTTTCAGACTCAGTGGGTAGGGTAGGAGGTGGAGCATGGTTTGCGACACAGCTACAGCTCCACAGTCCACCGCTGATCATTCGAGGTAGTCGCACTTGGGTCCGCAGGCGGGTCAGGTACCCCGGTCGCAGCGGAGAATAGAACCAGCGAGGGATGTCGTGCGGTGTTCCGTAGGGATCGGACTGGATGCTACGCGCCGACCTCCCTAGCGGTGTCAGCGTAGTCAAACTACGCTGACGACACGCTGGTACTGGCACAGGGGAGGTCGCACGAGGCGGCGCACAGTGGATCGTCCCCATACAAGAGGTCGGACATAGAATGAAAAATTAAAAAAAGTATTTAATTAAAAATATTATATATATATACAGTTGCATTCCTCTATTGAAGAACGACAAAAAATGTTACTACGCTTTTTTTATTTGACCAGCACTTTAGGAGCTATTCGATGAAAACTGTTATTTTTGTATGGAAACGAACACAAAAATGTCTGTATCTCATGATTCCCTCCTTGTTTCGATTTGCGGTTTTCACTACTGTCTTTTACCTATTTTATGCCACGTTTTCTTCAAGGACACATGGTGCCCGCAGAGCGCCCCTTTCGAGATATTTTGCCTATAGTAACTATCTTTGTTATTGTATTACTGATGGAATGGAGGTACATTAAGTATACTTATTACTGAGAATTAGTCATCACTAAGTAGTTCCTTAAATAACAGGTGTATTTGTGAGTACTTTAATGACTTATTAACGCTTTTGTTGCAATATAACAAAAGCGTTAATGAGTCATTAAGTAACGACTACCAGTACTTGCTTAATCTAATTATTTATTATAATTACTAAGAATTACACATAAGAAGTTAAATGAAGAAAAGGTGCATTAGTGAGTTCTATATGTATATTGAAAAAAAAAATATCGGTAATGAGTTGTGACATCGCATTAACAATAACAAATCAAAAAGAAAAGAAATGTTTTATGATGTTGATGAATAAGAAAATACGTATTTATAATTTTTTTATTTATATAATATAACACTGTAAAATATATTTAAATCTTTAAATAAATTACACTTAAACCTATAATAATTTATAAATAAAAAATAAAACAATTACTAATAACTTAATTGTAAATATTGATTATAATAAAAAATAAATAAACTAATACTACCTTAAAGTTACTAACAATTATATTACTATAAGACTTAAACTATATTTTCTTCGTCTTCATCAATAACGACATCATGATCATTATTGTCGTCATCTTCTTCAATGTCACTACATTCTGAAACTGCTCCAACTATTGTATCTGTTGAAATGTCAATAAGCTCCAATTCACTCTGGTCATGTATGAGCAAATCGTCCAGTTCTCTAAATGAAGATTTTTTAACTCTATTGGGCATCCTCGGTCGTAGGCTCGTTAGAAGAGGATCGGAAGATAAAAGAAGATTATGAAGAATGTCTTCATTAGTGGCGATGCTACTGTGCTTTCGCGTATGAGTTTCTCTAAATTTACGAATATCCTTGTTTCTTGCTTCAGATGCTTCCTCAGACAAAAAACCTATAGGCACTACTGATAGGTGTTCCACTATCTGCCATCCATGAATCAGCAATTTATGCAAACTTGATGGCATGTTATACCATGGATATAACTGTACGAAGAAATTTGCTGTTTCATCACAATATAACTTGAATTTTTGGATTTCAATTTTTTCGCCTGAGGAAATGCATTGCAAAATTACAGCGAGTCTTCTAATTAAATTGACGTCTAATTTTGTAATTTCCGCAGTCGTTTCAGGGTTTGCAAAAAACCTTCTAGCAGTATTTCCAGTGTTTGTATTGCCACTACCCTGCTTTACAACATCCAGAAGTAAGCCTGTGTTTCTTCGGAAAGCAGCTTGAATAGCTTCTTTCTTATCTTTAACAATTCTTTTATTATCGTCACCTTTTGCTTGCCATGATTTTATGTCCATTCTGTAGGCAATGTGTAATAAACACTCCATAGACCGAATCCAAGCATGCAACGAACTAAATCCATGCTTGTATAAATCTTCGTTCACAGGTTTAGCTCTCACTTCTTCCAAATTATTCATCTCACTTGGGCGAGCTTTGCACAAATCACATACTGCTGCCGATGTTCCCGATATGATTGAATGTACCTTACCATCAATCATGGTTAACCACAGATTGTGCGTAACAGAAGCATTGCCGCAAGCAGTTGGGTTCAGTTCACGAATCTCGGTCTCAAATATATCCATTTCAGCCTTTACATTTGCTTCCGTTTCTTTCATAAACGTAAATGAAATCGGACGACAATATGTGGTTGACGATGGCCGATCATTCTGCCACATTGTGTTTCCACTAGAAGTCACTAACTTAAGAGGTACAAGACTTGCCATAAATACACTGGATAAATCTTGTTCACTTGTTGTTGTTCTTTGATGATAAATGCTTTGACTTGAAGCTCCATCAAAACCCCATTTACTGTGAAGCACAAGTTGTTCACCAGCATCAAAATTCGGTTCAAGTGAATCGATTAGCCTCCTAACTGTGAGATCAAGGAGGGCTTGGAGTCGTATCTTTGCGGAATTATCAGTCACAGTTACGTCTTCTTTTGCCGGGTAACACTTAAGTTTTTCTTTCACTAACATGTAATAGCTTGGGTATTTCGCATGACCTTCTTTAAAACTAAAGTCCCTATGTGTGATGTAACGCCACTTGGATAACTGCATGTGAACGTAAAGAGCAAGTGCTTTGTGAGTAGGAACTTCACGAAGCAAAGTATTCTGTTTAGTTTCCAGGACATTCAGAACGGTTGAGACATGTTCAGGATTTCCCAGCAAATGCTTAATGATTCTGGCCACATCATTTTTTCCGGCAGACTTAAGTGCACTTTCAACAGTATGTAAAAGCTCTTCTGGACGACTGCAACTAGCCATATTTTCATCAACACGTCTTCTTTTCTGTCTACTGGATAAATCTTCAAAGCGTTTTCGAGGAGATTTAAATGTTGAAGTTGATGCATCTGATTTTGATGGACTGATTACCTCTTCTGTCTCATCTTTAGCTTCTTCAGTGTGAACAATATTTTCCTTAAAGCAATTTGGCCAAATGATATCGGAACTTAACCACTCTCTGTTCTTGTCCATGAACTTGTCGACTGTCCTTCTTGATTGCACCCATTTGGAGTAAACCCGATAGCAAAATCGTCGACACCAGTTCTTTAGATCCGACACATCATTTTCACTTAACTGGACGTTACTATTCGACTTCAATGTATTACATAAATTTTCATAGTCACGAAGATCTTTATGATTACGAAGAGCAACATAAAGATCAAGATAAGTAGAAAACCCACGGAAAGCCATAATGACAACACTTGGTAGAGGTTGAAATTACAACTGAATAATATTTGCAAAACACACTAAAATATATAGGGCAGCAAGTTGCAACTAGTAATGAATTTGATAAGCTAATGATGATATATGAGCCAATCACAATGCAGAGCTTAAGGGCTGTTAACATGGTAATTACAATAACTAATTAGATTAAGCAAGTACTGGTAGTCGTTACTTAATGACTCATTAACGCTTTTGTTATATTGCAACAAAAGCGTTAATAAGTCATTAAAGTACTCACAAATGCACCTGTTATTTAAGGAACTACTTAGTGATGACTAATTCTCAGTAATAAGTATACTTAATGTACCTCCATTCCATCAGTAATACAATAACAAAGATAGTTACTATAGGCAAAATATCTCGAAAGGGGCGCTCTGCGGGCACCATGTGTCCTTGAAGAAAACGTGGCATAAAATAGGTAAAAGACAGTAGTGAAAACCGCAAATCGAAACAAGGAGGGAATCATGAGATACAGACATTTTTGTGTTCGTTTCCATACAAAAATAACAGTTTTCATCGAATAGCTCCTAAAGTGCTGGTCAAATAAAAAAAGCGTAGTAACATTTTTTGTTGTTCTTCAATAGAGAAATGCAACTGTATATTTTTTTTTTTTTAAATTAAATACTTTTTTAATTTTTCATTCTATGTATGACCGACCTCTTGTATGGGGACGATCCACTGTGCGGCGGCCGAAGCTATGACACGCGGGCGATAGTTGCGATAGTCGTTGAGAGGATCCGGCAACTGGGTCTCGAGGTGGCATTGCACAAGTCCGAGGTCATGTGCTTTCACGGGCCTCGGAATGCAGCCTCGGAATGTCTCGGAATGCGCCACCGCCGGGATCCTCATTGACGGTAGGAGGGGTATCCGTCGGCGTCCACTCGACGCTGTAGTAGCTGGGACTTGTCCTCGACAGCCGATGGAACTTCGTGGAACATTTCCGACGTTTGCCCCGAAACTAGAACGGACCGGGGCTGCCTTCAGGCGGCTCCTGCCCAACCTGAAGGGGCCAAACGCCTCCTGCCGGAGGCCCTACGCGGGAGTCGTGCGGTCCATAGCCCTTTACGGGGCCCCGGTGTGGGCGCGTTCCTTGAGGCGACGAGCCGTCCACTACCTGAACGCGCCCCAAAAGGTGGCAGCCGGCGCGGCTGGCCCGGGGGTATCGCACAATCTCCCGCGAGGCGGCGAGCCGGAGTGCCGGATTGCCGCCACGCTGGTTGATCTGGAAGCGATAGTTCTCGCGCGCCTACGCGCGAATGGCGCGTGGAGGCGCTACGCAGGGAGAAACTCCGCTGCCGCGGCAAATCGTCTCTCAGCGGACAGATTTCCGGCGTGATCTCATGGCGACATGGATAGAGCAACTGTCGCAACCCCGTGCCCGGTCTAAAATGGCCGCTTTAGCAGAACCGTAATATGAATCGTTAAAAATTTTACATTCTTAAAATGGGCTTTATGCTCATAACCATACAGTTCATTTTAATAATTTTAAATTTTAACGTGATTCATACTAAGATTCTGCGTGGATTCTGCTAAAGCGGCCATTTTAGGCCCGCAGGGCACGCCACAATAATGGCGATAAGTTCCCTCTTTGAGGAGTGGCTTGAGAGACGCCATGGCCTCGTCACCTTCCGCCTGACGCAGTTCCTCACCGGACACGGTTGCTTCGGCAGGTTCCTGCACCGAATCGGGCGGGAGGAAACGCCCGGGTGTTTCCACTGCGAGGATCGACCGGAGGACACGGTGGAGCACACGGTGGAGGTGTGTCCCGCGTGGGCGGAGCACCGCCGTGTCCTCGAAGCGGCGATTGGCGGCGGCGACCTCTCGCGTCCGGCCCTGGTGCAAGCCATGGTCCGGAGCGAGACGGAATGGGACGCCGTCATCTCCTTCTGCGAAGCAGTAATGCTAGAGAAAGAGGTGGCGGAACGTGAGAGGGAGAGAACCGGCCGAGGGGCCCCCTTCCTTTTGCTGACTCAAGACTCAAACTCAAAACACTCAAAGACTCAAACTCGCAAGGGCCGATGCCTGCCGGGGCTGCGGGACTATTCGAAAGAGATACCGTGTATCCGGAACACAAGGGGGATGAAGGAACATGGATGGGTTTTAGTCAGCAAAAGTCTGACACTCCTTCCTGCTCCGCCCAGAGCGGAAAGAGCCATTTGACGATTTCCCATCCGAAAAAAGAAAAGGGCGGATCTGATACTTGTGGACTGAGTTGAAGCTGACCTGCTAGAAAATCTTGTCGAGTATGGTGTACATGCGCAGGTTGGCCTTCTTGCGCCAGCCGGGCGGCACGCGCTCGGCGTCGGCGCAGTCGGAGTCGTCGTCGGCGGCGGGCACGGCGCACACGTCGCGCTTGTGCGGCGCCGGCCGCTCGGCCGCCACGCGCGCCAGGCGACGCGCCATCACAAACGCGGCCACCTGGAACATTACCACAACATCACTAACTATATTTGCGGAAAAAAGATGCTGATTGAGCTAAAACTGGCCAGATCCGTTCTGGCACTAGATGCTTTATAATTTCATTTGTGTGTTCTCAATTCAAGATCAGAGAGCGTTCTCGAACTTGGAGCGTCACAGAATAATCATGTATTTTATGATATCTTGCTTATCTATGCACCTGTGTCTGATCTTGAACAAGCTCGGATGCGCGCCTCCGACCGGCAAACATAGCCAACAGATCTCTCAACAAGTAGGAATTGAATCATGTCCGAGCATAACTAAATAAATGTTTAAGTATAGCTAGTTTGTTCAGGTTGTAGTAGAGTGTAGTGGGCAGTGGGCAGTGGGCAGTGGGCAGTGGGCACGCACCTGCAGCACGATGCCGAGCACGCCGAACACGATGATCACGAAAGCGTTGTTGGGCGCCTCGCGCTCCACCTCCTGCAACACAACAACGCAACAGTAGCAGGTGAGCAGTTCCTATAAAATTATCATCAGCGAGATACACATTTCGTCAGTAATATTTCAGTTCCATGTATAGGGGCGAGCCTCTTGCCATCAACCGGGCCCATATCCAGACTCCGTGGCTGCTACTGAGATATTCCTGATGGAATAACCCAATAGCACGATGTCCGACTCGCAGCTTGTAGTGCGACTTTGTTGCGCTTGACACCAACGAGGCAGTCAAACTGAGATGACTATACCTACTTCATATCAAAATTATATCCTCTTGACCGAATTTTCAGCTGCGGCAGCCAATCGCAACGGAGATTAACTAAGTACTACTCTGTCACGATATCTCTGCACCTCGCTGGAATGCGATACCCCTGCCGTTTACTCCCCTTTACCACGCACGCCGCGCTCGCCCCGATCGTGTCAGTATGGTCAGGCGCGGATACAGGGGGGGGGAGGGGGGAGGGGCAATGGGTGCAATTGCCCGCCCCTAACCCGGACCCAGTACCTACGTCATTAGCCAAGCTTGAACTAGTTTGACGGAATTGAAACTAAATATTCTAGTTGTAAAGATATGCATACAATGACACATTACTATATACGACAGCCATGACAAGATTGTCATCCGTCGCCAGGAGGAGGCAGCTGTCCCTAGAGGCTCAGGATTTTTAAAAGTTATAGCTTTTCCTGCCTGATGCGTGGTTCAATGGCATTGTACGTAATAAATTGCAGCGTAAAATGGAATCACTCAAATTAAAATATTGTTTAACCCTGCGGAAAAACATTTATCAAAAAGGCTACTTTTTTCTCTACCTCTGGATTGGCTCCTATTGGAACTTTGAATGATCGACCGAGCCTGAAATAAATTAGGAGCCCCGAGGCCCGAGGCCTTATATGCAATTATAGCATTATTATCTGGGGCAATGCTGTAAAAAATTTCGACCTTATTTTCTTGTCTTTATGAGGCCCAGGTAACTCCAGTTGGTCGGAACAATTTTAACCTGTTCAAGGTGTGTAAATTGTTAAAATACACTACTTTCTCTTGAATTTATCTAAAAGCCGACCAAGGAACTCCTATATGAAGGATCGAAACCATTCTAACCTGTCCAAGGCAAGGTGTCATAAAAATGTCGAGCTCGCTGCGCTCGCTCTTGCAGCCTACTTCCTCTTGGATGTTGCCTTTGTCTGAGGGTTGATCTAGTAACTCCTGTATGAAGGGTCACAACAATTGTAACCTGCCCAATGTAGTGTTCTCGAGCTCGTTTCGTTCACTCATGGAGCCTTAGTTCATTTTGTTGAACAAAAGCTGGCAATCCCCTTGTATCTTGCATATCATGGATTTCCGTAAAGTAACGCCTGAATCCATTTATTATCAAAAAAGTACATCTTTTTTTTTAAATGAATTTTCCGTAACATACAAAAATTGCCCCCCCCCACTATAGGAAATCCTGTATCTCGTGACCGCGTAGTACGCAGCTGTGAGGTGACTGAATAGTGCACCAATGTGTGCGTACACACGGCAGGTGCGCGCTCTGTTCCCCAGACGACCGGGAAGGGATCAGACGCAGGACCAACGGCTTTACGTGCGCACCGAGGCACGGGGTGACTCACTGCCAACTTCCAAACTCTGAGCTGCTACTGAGAAATTCCTAATGAGAAAACCCGGGCGATATTATAGCAGTTATTACCTGAGCTGTTATCGAACCCGCGCGACTAGATTCGGAGCAGTTATGGACACACTAGTTGCGGCGGCTCACCTCGATCATGTCGTAGAGAGGGCGCGCCACGTCGCGGTATCGCTCCACAGCCAGCAGCGCCGGCTTGAGGTCGTGCAGCAGGTCCATGCCGCGGCGCGCCAGCTCGGCCTGCGGGGCGGAGCGCCACCACGCCGCCAGCGACGCGCCCATCCACGCGCCGTAGCCGACCTCGCTCAGCGCCAGGCACGCCACGCCCGCCGCGTACTGCAACACACACACGCCGCGCCGTCACTACAAGCGCCGTGGTGCCGTCCGAGCTACACGTGACGCGGAGGGCGGACGACAAAGTTTTGCAGGGATCAATGACCGGGTTTTAATGGAAGATAATTATGTCGGCAAAAAAGCGATCCAGTAATAATATTGTTCGCTCGCAAATTCGCAACGTAACTACACGTTTGAAGCTTTATGAGCCAATTCGCTCGTGTATGGTAGCCTGCAGTTCAGCCAGGGCGCTTGAGTCACATCATCACCAGAGGGGTAGCTGTGTCCGTGAGAGTCAACACAGATAACAAAAAACAGATAACTGAAATCTGTAAGAATTTTCTGTCTGACCGACTCCGACTGACAGTTCAAAAGTGCATACAGTTACGTTACAGCCTCCACCGTGAAGGAGTGTCACGTAACCACCGCGGGAGCACAGAATATTTTTTTTTGGAATTATGACATGGCCGATTTCCTCACTTTTTGATTGAAACGCAAACGAGTTTGATTTGCAAATATTAATTTAGCAGTAAAACTATAAACTAATGTTCAAACAAAAACCCGGAGTTGTTTCCTGTCACTAGCAGGACTGAACCTATAGGTAATTTTCAAACATTACATGTTGATATCACGGCAATCGTTGCAATTTTGAAGGTCATTCCCACGCAAGTCCGTTTTATACATCTGTAATTCGGAGCGGCACGACTAGATTACTCATCATGAGACATTGCGATTTTTTTTGAAAAACCGAATGGAAAGGTGACTTAATAGGCCAAAACGTAGTCAGCCACGGCACAGGGTGCGGCTGGTCCATATGGGTCGAGGTTAAGCCATATCTATCAACACAGAATCGCCTTTCTCCATGCTCCTATCCTTTTCTGTCGCTCAGAAGCGTCATTTTCTAGAGCGAGCAGTAAAGCGCACTGCAATATCCCCGGAACTGCAGCATACGATTGTACTCCCGCTAAAAAAGCATAGGCGCATGGACAAATGCAATTCCGTGCTGATTGATGTGTAAACGGGCTACGCTTGGAGTCTCTTTGAGGGATCGAACCCAGAACGAGGTGATGCAGCAGAGAACCATATTTGCCGATATTGCTCACAGCCAGCCATGTTAGCCGTAGAACCAACGACCGTTTGGGGTAGCCGTAAGGTGGGCGCCTGAAGCTGGGTGCCATGGAGTGGCGATCTCCGGAAGGTGGGGGTAGCGGCTGGATGAGCGGCGATAATTGAGTTAAGTGGAGGGGCCCATGTGCAAACTGCAGCAGTGGACCGTTCTAAGCTGATGATGATGATCGGTAGGTGATATAGGTACTGACGACATGCAGGCAGGTGCGCGCGCGGCGTTGCGCGGCAGCCGCGGCCAGGTAGACGAGCGCGGCCAGCCACACGCCGGCCACGAACACGTAGGCCGCCGACACGCGGTACTGCGGCGCGCACAGGAAGCGGAACCACGTGTACGTGCTGGGGTCCCACGCCAGCCGCGCCGCCGTCGCCAGCAGTGCGCCGCTGTACATCTGCGGACAGGCGCAACCACTAAGTCAACAACAACAGTAACACAGATCATAGAAACAACAGGAGATATCGGGGGCGGTAGTTAAAATCCTTTAGGTACATAATGTATCGGCACCTGTTGTCGCCAGTTTGTCCCCACCACTCGCCAACTACTACACATGCAGTTCAGCAACGTACTACACAACCAATTATTATAAACCTTATCCCACCAAACACAGCGTGCATACAATGCACCGTACAACTTATTCACACAAAAACATCTGTCACTATCGTTGTGCTGTGCAAAAGCTAGTGGTTGACTAAATCCGAAAGTTATCGATTCTTCTATTTATTAAAGATAATATTATTGTACTGATATTGGACTAAAGAGAGAAACAAAAATCCAAAAAATATTATAGTAAAAAATAACATTGTGTAGTTAAAACAAAATATTATTAAGTAAATTATAATTAATATTGTTGAACCCGTTGGCTCGAAGTGAGACGAGCATATTGCGTTATTCGACAACCATCACAAACATCACATCACATCTCTAATTCACAAAAGCTGCCAGCGGCCGCTTCACGAAACTATCGTGTGAGTGAGAGTATCAGTAAAACACTTATCCATTGCGCTATTAGACCAGCCGATTCACTGGTTGATTTGAACTAAGCAAGCAATGGTTTTTGTTCCTAATGAAAATATTTGATTTGGTTTTTCATCGTGTTTATAATACCACGAAGTAATTTGGTAATGAATTTAATAAGAAAAATATTAATGTTTTAGTACGTTTTTACACGTACTTACGTGTGAAATGAGATGCCATCTTTCATATAATTCACAATACAGCTGTTATTTTTGCAAACAATTACTGAACAACGCGGCATATTGTCAAAAAATATATAAAGTACTCTGTGGTCAAAAGCAGTGAACATGTCACAAGTTGACATTCGACTAAGTAGTTAAGTACTAAAACCATTGACTTGAGAAGACTAAAACTGGCATCAAGCCACTTTGCGGCCAGATGCGTTTGCAAGCGCCACGCGCCGCCTCCTTGCCATATCTCCTGTTGTTTCTATGATCTGTGGTAACACTACTGTTAGGCTAAATAATTATTTATTAATTAAGTGCGTGTTTCAGGTTATCAACTGAACTGCCTATACAGATAATTTTAAATGGGTTACCAGTTATAGGTACCTACAGCACTTTAATTGCTAAGACTACTCTTTGCAATGAAAGTGCTGTAGGTAAGTACCTATAACCGGTAACCCATTTAAAATATCTGTATACGCAGATAAGTTGATAACCCGACGACCTCGGGCCCGCTTAACAAACACAAGTGATTACAAGTCACAATAAGATTACAGTCACTCCCGATTCTTATCGGAAAATACTGATTTCATCAAAGCATCTTTGTCTCCCGACAAAGATGCTTTGATGAAATCAGTAAAGTGATACCGATAGAATGTGAACTGGTAATTTGGGAGAGTACAGAAGCAGTCGTTATATGACTCGGCGGTTATATGACAGTCGCAGCATTCATGGCGGACGGGCTCAGGTCAGGTCAGAGAAATAGTTGCGTTATCGCGACATTCGCATATTGAGAACATGACACTACTTTATCTAACTGTGGTGAATGGTTCATTGTGGATGTCGAGCGAGCTCAATGAGCCAGGTGTTCACTGAATGCCGACTGATAACGGACCTCTGTGGTATTCACATACTTACAATCAAATATTAGCGGCCTGTTCAACATTATCGGCATCCAACATTATTCTGAGTCTTGACATTACAGAGTACCTACTTTTCAACAGTAATTAATACTAGAATGCTGTTATTGTTGACTACAAACACAGGAGGCTTCTTTACAGAGTGCCTGGGATCAGTCGCTTCTCCTTAGAGAAGACCGTGTACGAGGCCCTTTACAGTCCACGCGCAAGATTATTAACCTGCTGCTAAACTACTCGTCACCATATAGGTAAATAATTATGTAAACGGTACAAAGGTCAATTAAGTAAACAATAAGTATTACTTCGTTTTTTTCGCTGATTATCAAGGAAAACAAAGACATACCTATTGACACCGCGCACGTACCTAGTCTGTGTTACTCACCAGGGACCGATATCGATAAATGAAAAATACCGATATTTTCAAGAAGATATCATTATTGCAACTGATATTTTATGTTAATATCGATATCCATAACGAAATTATTAAATACTGCTATTAAATTATCCATAACTATATCGTTATTCTATATCGATACCCGTCGCGAGAGGGAGACGATGACGCGACTTTAGTTGCTCGCACTCGCACAGCCGCAACGCCGAGCAGCAACATTGTAACGGATAGACCGGGTCTAAAATGGCCGCTATAGCAGAATCTACGCAGAATCTTAGCATGAATCACGTTAAAAACTTTAAATTCTTAAAATGGACTTTATGCTCGTAATTATAAAGTCCATTTTAAGAATTTTCGATTCAGATAAAGCGGCCATTTTAGACCCCCTGGGGGTCTAAAATGGCCGCTTTAGCAGAATCGTTTTGTGAATCACGTTAAAAATTTAAAATTGTTAAAATGGACTTTATTGTTATTCGCATAAAGTCCATTTTAAGAATTTAAATTTTTTAACGTGATTCATGCTAAGATTCTGCGTAGGATCTGCTATAGCGGCCATTTTAGACCCGCAGTGGAAAGTAACTTAATGCGACGAGTTGCGTCTTGTTGTCGAATGCGCGCGTGTCTACCTGTTGTTATTGCTGTTGTTTTGACAAATTTGATTTACGCAATCGTGATAAATAATGGGGCGTAAAAAGCAAAATCATGTATACAAATACTTTAATGTTAATAAGACCTCATTAAAATCGAAATGTCTGGTGTGCAATAAGGATTTAAATGTAAGTAGGTAATGTATTTATATACGTACCTACCTATTTTCTTGGTTTTACTAGGACGATACTGATATCATTTTCGACTTATTATTACGCACTAACCATAGTGGTGATGGTAGTGGTGGTTTAGCTGCCTACTTCTTACCTTCATATAATTCTTAGTTATTTAGGTACCTATTTGGTAGTAAGTGTGATTTTTTAGATTTAGTAGAAATAGTTTGGTAAGTATAAAAAGCACTTACTTACCTAACTACCTACCTACTCAGAAATAAGTTTGAACGATCACTATTTATAAGGTAATTACCTACTACGGATATTTATAAATGTAGTTATTTATCCCATTTGATGACAATAGTACCTATAGGGCGCTGTCCTATTGAGATCGCTCGTACGATGGTATGGTGCGATTCGATTGCATTCTTCGATGACATCGTGTGTCCTATTTTGAAGCGATGCGATCTTGCGTACTCGACATGTCTCTTATCATCAGAGATGAAGGGTCCCTACAAGAAATTAAGTCATTTTGAACATTTTTGATCACTCCTTGTGAGAAAGGCAAGAAGAATTTGAACCTGCTTTATTTTTATTATAAGAGTAAGGTTCTTATTCTTGTCGACTGCGGGAACAATTGTTTTAAATAATGTATATATTAATGGCAATCACCCATATTCAAAACCCCTTTTCCGCAAAAGTAACGAGCGAGTGATGTTTGTGGTTCTCTGAACAAAAAACTACAAAATATTCTGAATATTAAAAAATATGAATAACATCAATATATGGTCTACTCGTAACATACGGGAAAACATTATTGATTTCTGTACGAAATATAGCAGAAAAAAAATGTTGAAAAAACTTAATTTATGGAAAACGTCGGGACAAAAGGGTATTTTTTTCTATACCTTAGAAACACTTTAAAGAAAATTTAAAAATTACTCATTAATCTCAAGGTAGCCCTTTATTAGAATCTGAATTTTTATTTACAAATAAACAATAACTTCATTTCGTAAATTAAATGCAAAGTGAACTATATAATCGACCGCGCAAACCCGATCCCGTCAGTAACGAAAGGGCTCTCCCAGCGTGAGCACGTATCACTTTGCTTCGCAAGCGCTCCCGAGTTATTACGTGAATATATTTCCGAGATATACGCAGACTACCACATTTCGATCCAGTATTTATATTAAAATTATTAAATTTTTTGATTGTACATATTTAGATAAGATTTTTTTTTGACGTTGGTTGTTTATTATGATTGGTAATATATTTTTTGTTTTTTACGGATTCGTATAGAGGAGGCTCGGGAAAGTAAAAACCAGTTTTCAATAGTTGACCCACTTGTCCCCCTTCTCCCCCCTTTAGGTGGATCTCGGAAGTTGAGAGACTTGAAACATTTTTTTTTTCAGATTCATATAAAGGGGCAACGCGTTAGTCAAAATCATTTTTCAAAACTCCCCACTCTCCCCCCCTTCACCCCTCCCCCACCGTATCTCGGAAACTAGGACACGTAGCGGCTTTTTGATTTTTACTATAAATTATTAATGAGGAGCGTTTAAATTTGTAAACGGAGGGTATCCTCCCCTCCCCAACCTCCCCTAAAAATAAAAGGGCTATAACTTCGTAACGGTCAGAGATAGCCATTGGGTGCTTGAACAAATATTATAGTAGGCGTCGAAACCTGTCTGGTGGTAGGTAGGTTCTGAGTGGAGCGAACCTGCGAGACCGAGTGGAGCGAAGGGGGGGGAGGTGGCGAGCGAAGCGAGCCGGCGACCTCCGCAGCGTAACGAAAGTTGAGTGGGTGAAGCGTAACTCAGGGCGACGACAAGCAAACTTTAGGGTAGTGTTTTTTTTAATGGGTCTGAGTATTTAAATAAGGTTTTTTTATAGGTGATATTTTTTTAAATTGGTTTTTAGAATGTTTTAGGGGTTCTTAAGGGATTTCATACTGATATAGGGGTAGTTGTAACGGATTTTCCAATTATCTTAAGGATTCCTATGGATTCTCAAAATTTTATGATGGTAAGGAATACTTCTCAAGAACACGACAAAAAGCGAGCTGCACGCAACTCGCGCACCCACGCAAATACTAGTATTAATATAATGTAGAAGTAAGTAAGTTTTGGGGTCGCTGATTATGAAAATGACATCAAAATGAAAATCCAAGATGACGTCGACGAAAATTTTCGGTTTTTTCTTCATGGGTGTTGTTTTCGTGATTTTTGGGGTCGCTGATAATGAAAATGAGATCAAAATGAAATCCAAGATGGCGCCGATGAAAATTTTCGGTTTTTACTTCATGGGTGTCATTTTCAGTTTTTTCTTCATGGGTGTCATTTTCGTTGTTTTTGGGATAGCTGATAACGAAAATGAGTTCAAAATGAAAATCCAAGATGGCGCCGAGGAATTTTTTTTGATTTTCCATCATGGGTGTCGTTTTCATGGTTTTTGGGGTTGCTGGTTACGAAAATGAGATCAAATAGAAAATCCAAGATGGCGCCGAGGAAATTTTTTTGATTTTCTGTCATGGGTGTCGTTTTCATGGTTTTTGGGGTTGCTGATTACGAAAATGGGGTCAAAATGAAAATCCAAGAAGGCGCCAGAATTTTTTTTCGGTTTTTCCGTCATGGGTGTCGTTTTCATGGTTTTCGGGGTTGCTGATTACGAAAATGAGGTCAAAATGAAAATCCAAGATGTCACCGAGAGAAAATTTTGTTTTTCCGTCATAGGTGTCGATTTCATGGTTTTTGGGGTTGTTGGTTACGAAAATGAGGTCAAAATGAAAATCCAAGACGTTGCCGACAAAAAAATGTTTTTCCATCATGGATGTCGTTTTCATGGCTTTAGGGGTTCCTGGATACGATAATGAGATCAAAATGAAAATCCAAGATGGTGCCGAGGAAAATTTTAAATTTTACGTCATGGTTGTACAGTCAAAGGTCAAAATTCCACTTCCACCGCAATGCACATTATCGTTTGCGCTATACGGGCTGCGGCGCCTATACACACATACGCTTATTTATCCGTGTGAGTGATGTTCCAACGCTAACAAATTAACATGTCGTGTAGCATCGCTACGAGTAATAATATAGATGTGGTCAATGTTAGACAAGGATGACAATATCAGTAACTTCTTTTTATCACCGTCTGATTATTTTTTTCATAGTAATGCAAAATTTTGACAAGTTTGCGTAAGTTAACATTAGCTGGATCGGTAAGGAGGCTAGTGTGATCGGGATAGATGTGAGATCGAATCCAAGATGGACCGGTTTTTTATGTTTTATTTAATTATGTTTAATAATTTATTTTTGTAAGTTATTTTGAACAAATAGATATTATAATAAATATATTATAAAGTTAATTTATTATTACAATAATGATAATAAATGAAACAAACAAGTAATATTATTTATGTGAACTAGTAAAGTAGTTAAAATATGCAGGTAGATTTGAAACAAAGTGAACTTATCACTTTGTTTCAAATCTACCCTCATATTTTAATAACGACGCTAAGATTGAAAATTATTGTAAAACGAAAGAATCTTCGTTTAGTTGTGGAATATATTTTAACATTATATTTTGTTAACAACTCGGCATTTATATTTCACATGTAATACTTAAAAAATGTTTTATATGTTTGATGTGAGACTCGAACCCGAACACTCGCTATGCGAGGCGCAGCGCTAACCAATTTGGCCACCGTATCACTTACACAACTCATTGAAATTTGTAATAACAATCTTAAGCGGGCAACAAGTTGCTAATGTGTAAGTGTTGTCAAACGTTCTTATAGAAGAAGGTCATAAGTACAACTAATATTGCTTTGCCATTGTGTTGCGAGATTGGCAGTCGACTTCTGACTGTTATAGTACTTTTCATGGTTTTTAGGGTTGCTGATTACGAAAATGAGGTCAAAATAAAAATCCAAGTAGGCGCCCAAAAAAATTTTCGGTTTTTCTGTCATGGGTGTCGTTTTCATGGTTTTGGGGGTTGCTGGTTACAAAAATGAGGTCGAATGCAAATCCAACATGGCGCCGTGAAAAAAGTTCGGTTTTTCCAACGTAGGTGCCATTTTCATGGTTTTTGAGGTCGCTGATTATCTTAATTTGAATGCTTCTTCGGCGCCATCTTGGATTTGCATTTCGACTTCAGTTTCGTAACCAGCAACCCCAAAATCCACGAAAACGACACCCATGACGGAAAATCAAAAATTATCCTGGGCGCCATCTTGGATTTTCATATTGATCTCATTTTCATTATCAGCGACCCCGAAAACCATATAAATGACACCCATGATAGAAAAAACAGAAGTTTTCCTCGGCGCCATCTTGGATTTTCATTTTGATCTCATTTCGTTATCAGCGTCTCCTTAACCATGAAAATGACATCCATGACAGAAAAAACAAAAGAAAAAACCACCTTCAAGTATAAATAACAGGGGTATGATATGTTTACTCTACAGAGTGAACCTCAGTGGCCATTAAGTCGCGCTAAAGTCCAGTCGCACAAGTTTCCAGGCGCGCAAAAGTCCGTTCGCGCATAAGTCCAATCGCGCAAATACCATGCGCGCATTTGTCTTTTCGCGCAAATGGGTTCGCGCAAGTGTCCTTCGCGCAAATGTTTTTCGCGCAAAAGTCCCAGATCCAGAAAAATTAAGTTTGTCCTTTAAAAAGTTTGTACGGAACCCTCAGTGCGCGAGTCCAACTCGCACTTTTATTTATCATTTTGTAAAATGTTTATATGTATCTAAATTCTTCTAATACAAAATTAAACCATTTTTATTTTGATTGTGATAAATATACAGTAGACACACATTCCAGACTTTTATTTCTAAACCGTACTGACTTTATAATTATAATTATGTATCATAAAATAATATCGTCTACAGGATCAAAATGGTTTAGGCGATCACTACGCTGAGTACGTTACCCCAGCAGGAAAGTGTCTCCTAGAGATATATGAGTGGAACATTTAATTAGTGCCCTAACTGCTGTCAATGTGCCCCCACATAAAAAATGTGTGCCCCTTGTCGTTTTGGAAATAAACGGAAAAAACGATTCCTGCTGGGGTAACGTTTTTTAGCAGGAAAATTCTAAACGAATGATCGGAGAGAGAAACATTGTGCATGGCCTTGTAGCTTATGTTAGTGCCACAATGTGCCCCCAAAAATAAAATGTGTGCCCCTTCAGGTTTTCGAGATATTGCGTTTCCTGCTGGAGTAACGTTTTGCAGAATCGTATATCTCTGAAACCATTGTATGTGCCCCTGTAGAATAAACATACACGAGTAGCTCTTAATGTGTGCCCCTTAGTGCCCCAATTAGATTTAGGAAAATATTTCTAATTTCCAAGTTATCGCGGTTTTATGAAAACTCGAAAAAACATCGCAGCGCCTAAATGAGACAAGGTATAAGCTCGCTGAAAACTGTATTCTGTCCGTCTTGACACTAATAACAACCATACAAAGTTTCAAAACTGTTCATGCATGCGTTTTTGAATTATCTTGTTATAAGTCAAAACGATGGTGACATAACTTTGACGGCAAAATACAAGGAACCAGCTCAATCCCAGATGTGTAGGTGTAAACCAATAATGTGTGCCTTTAGTCAAGAATATATGGTGAAAATATTCAGCTTGGAATGTTTCACAATAAGTAAATATCGACAAAAAACTAAACATGTAAATAACGGCTGGTTATCCGACCAAATTCGAATGACTACTAAAAAGCGACGGATTCATACATAACGATGACCCTGTTTATTGGCCGTATTATACCTAAGATGTCGTCCATACCACAGTATAAATATGGACAGTACGGAAACTACCTACAAATGTTCGAAACCGCACACTAACACAAACATGCGCATCGACGGGGTATCCATAGTCTAAGATCCTTACAAAACGACCTTCACCGAGCTATTGTATATATATTAATATACGATTCTGCAAAACGTTACTCCAGCAGGAAACGCAATATCTCGAAAACCTAAAGGGGCACACATTTTATTTTTGGGGGCACATTGTGGCACTAACATAAGCTACAAGGCCATGCACAATGTTTCTCTCTCCGATCATTCGTTTAGAATTTTCCTGCTAGAAAAACGTTACCCCAGCAGGAATCGTTTTTTCCGTTTATTTCCAAAACGACAGGGGGCACACATTTTTTATGTGGGGGCACATTGACAGCAGTTAGGGCACTAATTAAATGTTCCACTCATATATCTCTAGGAGACGCTTTCCTGCTGGGGTTACGTACACCACTACGCTCGATCTGCACCCGTGTGTGCGTGTATCTGCATGAACAATGCACACTAACATAGGATCGCAACGAATTTGCCTAAACTCTAGCGACTGAATTTTTGGAAGGGGCTCATAAAGTGTAAAGGAAGGAAGGTGCCACATCATTTTATTGGTAATATATCGTTATTTTAGGATCAGTACCGGTACCGATAAAGACACACATAAATACATATATTGATGAACTGAAATAAAATATCGGTACCAGTATCGATAAAGAGGTACCAAAATATCAGTTCATATATCGATATTTCGATATCGATACAGGAATCATATCGGTATTACAGTCCCTGTTACTCACAAACGTCTGCGGTGCGCAGTGTAACTTCTAATGTTTTGCAAATTGCAAGAGGTGGGACCGTGGGATTTGTTAGCATAGGGACAGATTCGCTTTACGACAGATTCGCGTTAGGACAGATTCGCTTAAAGACAGAAGTACAACAGTCGGATGAACTGAAAAAACAAATAAAAAACTTTTCTGACTTCGTAAAAATGTATTCCCTGTACTTTCACTCATTTTTAATCCATTTTTTTCTTTAATAACCAAATATTCTAAAGTTTAAAATTTTCCTTCTCTGTTTGCTAGGCGACAAAGAAGTGCACACCGAGCCCGCAGTTGCTCCTCCGCTGTGCCCTCTTTGTCCCAGAGGGTCATGTGGAGCAACGCCCCGTTGGTACAGGTTGGAACCCCCCGAGTCAGAATATTCGCCCCGGGCATTCCCCGAGGAATAAGAATCACTTCCCATTCCTTGAGGAAGGATATTGCCCGCACCCAAGGTGCACCGGCCCAGCAGCTGCTGTTCTCTCCAGATGTATCGAAAGGGACGAGGAGCCATCAGACACAGGTAGAGGAATTCCGACAAAGCGCCCCAGGATTTGAACCCCTTGCGTGGCAGTTCAGCAGACTATGGTGTAATAAACTGGCGTAAAGCGAATCTGTCCTAATGCGAACAAAGGAACTTTATGCTGCGGTCTGTAGGTACCTACATATTCTATCTTTAAGCGAATCTGTTATAACGCGAATCTGTCCTTATCCTAACAAATCGACGCGACGGTGGCCGGCACGCTAAACAAATATAAGTATACCTATAATGTTCAATGCATAGGTCTGTACATGGAAAAGAAGCTTTAGTCAAATCAAATCAAATCATTTATTCGCATAATATGGGTAAATAGATGGTAGGTAGTTACATAAAGTGTTTCATTACATAATATAACAATGAGGATCCTCGTACCATTTCTGGTATACGAAATACAAAATACCTACTAGCTTATAATATACCATTTCTGGTATACGAAATATAAAATACTAGCTTTTAATAACAATTAAACGAAATGGTTGATAATATATATCTATATATATATATATATATTACGGCTAATACCCGAAGTGCGGCTACACCTAGTTTTAGCCGGCTAAAACTAGGTGCAGCCGGCCATATGCGGTTAAACTTAGGTGTATCCTCTTATCTTCTGTTAGAACTAGGTTTCGCACTTCGGCTATTAGCCGTAACATAGGTATACATACCTATGCATACGAACTTAACTATCTATTATTGCACTAGATTAGGAACTTAATGAGGTGTTATAATAATATTCTATTCTTATGACTAAGGTATTCCTGAGTCGTGTAGAAACATTTATTGACTAACCAGGCGTACAATTTTTTTCGGAATAAACTAATAATAAAACTAGGTATCAAATGTGTGATGATGAGCAAAGTTTTAGAATAACCAGCCGTGTGATGCTAAGCAGTATCTTTCAGAAGCAGAAGAGCGTCATACCTATCACTCATAACGATGAAGCGCGATAACTGCAGTCTCAACTATCAGTAACGGGTCACTAACGGGTCTGCTCACACTTCGCCCAAATGTATCGAACTATCGACCCGCGCCCGCCGAGAATATCTAGGTTTCACTCACAGAAATCTTAATAAGGCAATAGAAATGCTATAGTAGGCTATAGTACTAAATTTTATACTGGGACGAGCGAGTGTCGCCGGGGTCACAGCTTGGTATAGCTGTAACGTGCTGTTGGTGTGCCACTACAAACAATAGATACTCAATATCCCCTACACATACACTTTGCATTGCTGCTACAAAGCTAAACTTTTTACGATGACATTACGCAATATTTTCTAAAGACGTTTTTGAACGCCTATATACACCAGCCATAGTTCAAGCACCCAAATTGTATGGATTACCTAAAGTTCATAAATCCAACGTGCCCCTGCGACCGATCGTTAGCCAGGTGGACTCGCCTACGTACAATTTGGCGAAACATGTTGCTGGTATACTGCAGCCGCTAACGGGCAAGACGTCTTCTTTTGTCAAGGATTCGCGACATTTCATCGGCATCATCAAGGACATGAACTTGGAACCCAGAGATACAATGGTGAGCTTTGACGTTGAGTCTCTTTTCACTTGTGTGGAATTTATAATTTTAGATTTCATGGTTTTCCTTTCATTTAATTTATCATGTTTGTTAAAGAGATTTTATCCTTCTGATTGACCCTATCCATTGGTGCTATAAAAGTACAGGATGTTATTTTTTTTGGAATTTAGCCGGTTCGATTCCCAAGCGTGGCAAGCGAATTTAAAAAATCTTTGAATGCAGATTAATTTACTTTTAAAAATAAAGGAATGTTTTCTTTGAGTAAAATTTGCTATCTCCGGTATTTAGAGTACTTTCCCTCCAGGTGGCATGCAGAAGAATCCACCCTGTACATCTATCTATACTTCTATACTAATATTATAAAGCTGCAGTGTTTGTTTGTTTGTTTGTTTGAACGCCCTAATCTCTGGAACTACTGGTCCGATTTGAATGATTCTTTCAGTGTTGGGTAGTCCATTTATCGAGGAAGGCTATAGGCTATATAACATCACTCTGCAACCAAAAGGAGCGGAGCATAAATGAAAAATATTGCAAAAACGGAGAAAAATGTATTCCTTTTGTGAGCTGTTTCTCTTTTATGTGACGCTCAAGTAGTTCAAGTTCATACGCCTCAGGACGTGTGTATGGTCGTGTCGTGCAATAGAGATGCACGGACCACGGTGGTGTGTGACGAAGTAACAATAAAGCTGATGGCATTTGTTTCGCGTTTGCAAATTCGTCCAAAGCGTGCCGAAACCGAGGTCGTCGATCGAGCCCGTTCGATAATGCAGAATCAGACGAGCGCCTGACGTCACCTACTTACTAAGCAAGTAAGCAGCCTGCTTGCTAACCCAGCCAAATTATAACGTCTGACTTGAACAGAAGTGAAGGACGCATACTTACAACACGCCGACAAACTGTCCTGCAGTTTGGCAGAAGATTGGTGTTATAACTTCTATGTAACTTTTTGTTGAAATAAATAAATTAAAAAAAAAAAAAAAACACAAATATTATATTAGCTATTGTACACAACAAACTCCAAGCTTCAGCGGCTCAATGTTTTCTTCTACGATAAAGTATCCTAAGGTACGGCATGTGGCATGACGATGCCGCTGAATCCACAAAAGACTTTCAAATTGATGCACGAGAGAACATAGGGAAATAACATAACACAGAATATTAAGGCGCAGCTTATTTCAAAAGAAATTTCTACCAGCAGGCCTGCGAAGAAAGGTAAACATATAAGCTTCCTTTCAGGCTTCGCCGTAGGCGGCTAGAAAGAGATGCAGACAGTTAGTGTGTGAGGTGAGAACAGGAAAAGTACAATATTACATTTGTGTTAATGCTACGCACTTGGGCAAATGCCATTATTTAGACGAGTCCTACTAATATTATAAATGCCAATATTTAGACGAGTCCTACTAATATTATAAATCCCATTATTTAGACGAGTCCTACTAATATTATAAATCCCATTATTTAGACGAGTCCTACTAATATTATAAATCCCATTATTTCGACGAGTCCTACTAATATTATAAATCACATTATTTAGACGAGTCCTACTAATATTATAAATCCCATTATTTAGACGAGTCCTACTAATATTATAAATCCCATTATTTAGACGAGTCCTACTAATATTATAAATCCCATTATTTAGACGAGTCCTACTAATATTATAAATGCCAATATTTAGACGAGTCCTACTAATATTATAAATCCCATTATTTAGACGAGTCCTACTAATATTATAAATCCCATTATTTAGACGAGTCCTACTAATATTATAAATCCCATTATTTAGACGAGTCCTACTAATATTATAAATCCCATTATTTAGACGAGTCCTACTAATATTATAAATGCCAATATTTAGACGAGTCCTACTAATATTATAAATCCCATTATTTAGACGAGTCCTACTAATATTATAAATCCCATTATTTAGACGAGTCCTACTAATATTATAAATGCCAATATTTAGACGAGTCCTACTAATATTATAAATGCCAATATTTAGACGAGTCCTACTAATATTATAAATCCCATTATTTAGACGAGTCCTACTAATATTATAAATCCCAATATTTAGATGAGTCCTACTAATATTATAAATGCGAAAGTTTGTGAGGATGTATGGATGTCTGGATGTATGGATGTTTGTTACTCTTTCACGCAAAAACTACTGAACGGATTTGGATGAAATTTTGCAAACAGATAGTTTATAACCTGGATTACAACATAGGATACTTTTTATTTCGGTAGTAAGATCCCATGGGACAATTATCAAACTTCACGCGGGCGAAGCCACTGGCAGAAGCTAGTTTATAAATTACTAGCGGACATCACGCGGTTTCACCCGCGTAGTACCCGTTCCCGTGGTACGGGAATAAAATATAGCCTATGTTACTCAGGGTGAATGTAGCTTTCTAATGGTGAGCGAATTTTTGAAATTGGCGCAGTAGTTTTTGAGTTTATTCATTACAAACATACACACAAAAATATCAAATCTTTCCTCTTCATAATATTAGTGTAGATATAATATAAATAATGCAAAGGTAAAGCATTGCCAAACGTCCGGATTTGTCCTGACCTTTGATTTGTCCAGAGCTCCTGATCTTCTGATGGGTAGGTAGGTATTTATTTATTTATTTATTAGTAAAGGTTCACCAACAGCTTCTGTGTGTAACATTTAGGTATACATTGGTTTTACAGTCTTGGACTAACACAGTTGCCAATTACAGGTTAACCAACATTCACAAAAATAAGTGTTAGCATGTGAGAGATTAAAATTAAAAATTAAAATGAGAAAATGAGTGGCTAAAGAAATGAAATACAATAGTAGATCCTACAAGTTAAGAGATTATCTAGCTTACGAAGCAATACAAAGAAAAGAAAAACGTATGATGTAATTTTACTAACTAATTAAAATTAAAAAAAAAAAAAGATAAGATATGATTAGTAGTGTTAGAATAGATAAAGATGAGATCAGAACTATGAATAAAAATAAAATTATTATAATATTGTTAAAAATGAAGAAAGAAGTAGTATTACAAGGTAAAAAAAAACAAACCAAAGGAATCATTAATAAATAATAACATAACAAAACATTGTGTTGTGATTTTCGAGAATCCAGTAATTGGGATTTAAAGATTTTTATGGAATTGTGGTAAATGTCGACATCAGGGGAGGATTTAATAAAAGAATTCATCTCTCTACAGAGTCTACTGAGTGGCGAGTTTACACCAATATTTGAGTTAGATCCTTGAGTATTGAATATGTAAGTCATAGGATATCTGGGAAAATTGTGAGGTACTTTTAGTCCGATGCGCTCAACTAGCTTACTGCAGTCTAATTTATTATTTACTATTTGTACAAAAACATGAGATCCTGCATTAGTCGACGGTCGCGCAAACTATTCATTTCAAACGATTGAAGGCGTTGTTCATATGGACACCGGGGGGATATTATACTGAAAGTATAAGCTAGGTGTTTTGTAAAGGCCCTCTGGATGCTTTCGGCTCTCTGTGAGTGTACAGCATAGTGGGGGTTCCATACCACGCTGGCAAATTCTAGGTGGCTCCGAACTAAGGCGTTTTAGAGGACAATTTTAGTTCTTATTAGCTTAAACCCTTTATTTATTTATTTAAGGAAAAACAAACAGTAGCACAATAAGAATTCATAACAAAAATTTACATATTAAATACTATAATATATACCTACTACTACTACCTACCTACCTCCCAATCCCCTATCTACTATATTATATTATTTAGTACTTCTCTTAAGAAATCCTAGCAACCGTGATGATTTAGTAACGATGTTATCGATATGACTTCTGAAGTTAAGTTTACTGTCCATGATGACACCAAGATCGCGGACCTCATTAACGGTTTCTAATAATTCTCCTTTTATTTTAAATGAGACTGAATTGCAGTGCTTTTTCCTTGAAAATCGTATGTGACTACATTTTTGTATGTTAAGCTTCATGTGATTCAGGTTGCACCAATGGTCAATTCTATCCAAATCCTCCTGAATTAGGGAAGCATCTTTATCTGAAGTGATAATTTTATAAATTTTAAGATCATCGGCAAACATCAGGTACTTTATTTTTGGAAAATTCCGGCTTTTTATCAGGACTATTTGGGAATGTTGCTGCATGTTACTGTAAAGGTTTGGGTGCTGGGGTCGCCGACCTCGGCGCAATGTGTCATACCGTCATACGTTAATGGGTAAGGAGCGAGAGCAGGCACTAAGATGAGTGTACCCACTCCCCACTCCCCTCGCCCCTGCCCGCAGCCCACGTGTCGCGGCACCGCGCTGGAGTAACTTTCTGCGCGGAGGGACCATCATTTAAGTAAGTATGACTACATTCCTTGCTATCACATAAAGAGAACAGGCCTACCAGATAACACTGCGTACAGATTAGGTACCTAAGTACACTTATTTTAAGAACAAACTATGTAAGTAATAAATTCCGGCAAAGAATGAGTTTAACAAACCGTGGTCACAGTGAAGCTTCTGTGACTGTTAAGGCGCTATCAACACCAAAATCGCGCACACTGGTGTCGATTCTGTTGTGCAAAAACTAAACTTAATTTAGGCAATTGCTATCTTTTTCTCTCTAATAAAACGAGAAAGAGACGGACGTAATTTAAATCTGTCAAATTTAGTTACAACTAATATTTCCATACAAATGAAGGGTGCACGTAAAGACATGTCGACTAAAAACACGGTCATTACAATGCAGAAATCTTACTAATTAAAGTAGTAGGTACTAGTGACCCCAAAGAAAGGTTCACGTAGGTACCTACTGTCGGTAGTTATCAGCTGATTAATAAAATGTTTGTTTTAAAATTACGTCGTAATAAAAACATAAAAACTATTGCGCCTAAGTCGGTTTAGTTTTGCAAAAAAGTTTTTTATTTTTCCATTTTTAGTTGTAATATCCGATACTTACAAATATTAGCTATACCTAGATATATTTTAACATAACGTAACATCACGCCTATAATCCCCGAAGGGTTGGGCTGAGGTGTACCCAATAGTAGGTACCTAAACTCACATTTCACGAGTTATATTTTAGTTCCATCCATGTAATACGGGGCGAGCGCGGGTGCAAATCCAGACTCCGCGGAGTCGGAGCGATTTGACTGCACCCGCGCTCGCCCAGCCTCGCGTGGCTGCTACTGAGAAATTTCTGATGAAAAACCCAATAACACTTTGCACGACCTGGGAATCGAACCCAGGACCTCATGCGCAGTAATTGCCATCACTAGACCGAAAATTAACGACTACGAAGTAGTCATTAATTTTATATTGTTAACAATACATGTCATGGTAATAGGCTTATCCCTAATGAAATGGAACCTAACATACCTAACTGTCGAAATGTGGGTGTACTGTAGGCAATTCAGCTAACCCCCTCAGAACATACTGGCGTGCGTGATGTTATATTATGATGTGGTGAAAACAATGAACATTCAAGCGATTTGCTGTCTATAATTGAAGAGTTTCATTGTATATACCCGAAGATCAGCATCAGATCTTCACCAAAGAGAAGCGAAGTAATTTTCTTCCAAACAAAAAATAATCATCGAAATCGGTTCACAATTAGTCATACTGACTCCGCTACTCTGTGTACAGAAGGTCATTATAGTATTTTTTACGTATTTATATTTATTTTATTAAAAAAAAAACAAGAGCCATATTATAAATCTATCATATTACTACTCTGAAACCCGATTAGTGAAATGAAATGTTAAATTTTCATAAAAATTGCGTTCCTCCAAGTCTCATAAAACTTAAAAAACTTTCAAAATCGACGTTTATTCTGATTTTTTTTATCGAGCAAAATGTTAATTATTGTGTTTTTATCCACAAAATTCATTAGATCAAACATCTATCTGTACTATATATTTTTTTCAGATTAATTTATATTTAGGTCTAAGGTGATTTCTCTGGAAAAAACTCGATCTAGAAACGTTAATAGATGTGCTGGAACAAACAGTTTTTCTTAAAAAAAACTGCTTAAAAAACATCAATTTTAACAAATTAGGTGTTAAGGTGTTGTCAATATTTGTTGAAGAATATGAAAGTTTTACTTCCAAAAATAATATCTAAGCAAAGTAAATAACATATAGAACAATAGTTTGTGGTTACATTTTCCAAAAGAGTTTAATCCTTTTAATAATAAATTATTATATTATAACAAAGCGGCTTGCGTACGTGGATTCAGTAATTCAGTCGCCCGCCGGGCCTTGACGAGGTAGGACCTATGTCCCTTTTGATGGCGCACGATTCATTCATAGAACGTAGTGTAATAGTACATTTTGATACAAGTGGAGAAAGTTTGTTATTGCAATCGAGGCGGAATTATAACTCCCGAGCCGTAGGCGAGGGTGTTTTTGAGCCGAGAATTGCAATAACAAATGTCCACGTGTATCAAACGACGTTTTTCAATACACTTTTGAAGAAATAAAATAAAATATCGAATATTTTTTTTGTCACGAACTATGAAACTATGATTTAAATTTTCTTTTTTTTTCGCGCTTTGGTCTCGCCAGGTTGAAAGAGAGGCAATGGTATGAAGCCGGTAGACAGCCTAATATAAAAAATAGATTTATTTTATATTTTTGAATTCAGAACACAAATAAATGTTAATTTGTGTATAAAAGTAACTATTAGTTTTAAATAATCATGTTTATCTATGATATTCTATTTATAAACACATTTTGAATATTCAAAAACTATTTATGCCGTAAAGACGCGTAGTGCTTTGCAAAAATAAAAAATAAAAACATTCACCTCAGACTATAGGCATTGAACCAATTTGGACTAAGTATAGGTAGAGTTATCTGTGGCAATTTTCATTCCTGCACACGTGCGGGAAAGTGGAAAAATTCGCACGCGTGTGAAATATATTGCATGTTGTACCTAATCGTAGTGCGTTAAGGACCAGTTTTCGAAGAAGTGTATTGAAAAATTTATAACAGTATAGTCTTTTTAAACCGACTTAAAAAAAGGAGGAGATTTCTCAATTTGAGCGTAGGATAACTTCGTCGTTTATGAACCGATTTTGATGATTCTTTTTTTGTTGGAAAGAAGATATTCCAAGCAAGGGTAGTACCATGAAACCAGTATCTCAGAGAAATCGTTCATTGAGTATTTTAAACTACTACTATTTAAAGAAAGTCTGGAGTCGATCTGATGATGGAACCCGAAGACAGTCGACGGCACTCCTCAACGATACACAACAATTACCTAGTGTTTGGGCTTGATTAATTTGTATTGATGAGAACTTTACTCCTAGATGGGTTGTGTTCACAATCTTTCGAGAGTTTACAATCTCTCGAGATAGATTATAATCTAACGGTACCTATTTACAATTTTACGGTAACAGATACAACAAATAAAGCACGTGTCGCTTCGTGAGATAAAAATAATGTAAGAAACTTAGTCAAATAATTAAATTACGACTTGCAGCATTTTGCATTTACGATATCTATTCAAATTAATTTATTACATTTAAATTTTTGGTTTTCGCAATTACTACTTATTATACTTAATAAATTAGGCTGACAATTTAATCAAATAAGTTGACGTACTGCCTAACGACACGCTTGCCTATACTGTGACACTTCGCTCAGCTTTGGGTTTACGTAAGTTCAAGTCGGCGACGCGTGCGCCCGGCTCGTTTCACGTAAAGGGTGGTAGCGTTAAATACCTACTTTGCTTGGCGTAGCCGGCCTTAAGTGTATTGTAGTGTAGCCGCAAGGAGCAGCGCGTCACACCGTGCAAGGAGCGGCGGCGGCGGCGGGCGTTCACCCGCGCGTCCCGCTGACCCTGACACACAGTATACTACACTCTGAGCCTAGTACCTACAGCGACACAAGTGACGCGGTTCCAGCCGCACGCTGCGCACGCGCCGCTCGTTCTCGTCGCGTGATCTCTTCTCCTGTGGATATGATGCACGGCGTGGCGCAGAGGTAAGCGCGCGAGTGTCGCCGTCGCCACAGACGCGAATACCAAGCGAGACAGACAGCCAGAGCGAGAGGTTAGCAGGGCAGCCACCTCGGGGCTCGGCTGCTCCATGAGCTCCATCTCCCGGGAATAGAGCAACCGATCTGTTGCAGACAGTTGAGACAGTTACCAGAACTAGTTGCTTTGCTAAACGTGAATCTTCTCGCCCGGTGCAACCACGACATCGCTAGGTTCGCTACAGCCGAGTTGTAGTTGTTGACACGCACACAATCACACACAAATCTTGTATGATTGTGTCCCATCATGCCCAAGCCGGAGTGCGCCCCGCACCCTGGCCCCACCTGGGCCACGGGGGAAGGAGGCCTTCAGCACTCACTTTGAACTTATTGAATTAAGAACTGTGTATTATGTTAACGTTAGCACATCGTCAACAAACATCAGGAAGTTAAGTTGCTTTAGCTAGCTACATATCTTCATAGATACGGAGGCCGTCACACACTGCCATACAGGCCACGAAAGTCCAGCCGCGTGCGCACCAGTGTGCAAATCTGACTGAGCAAGGAGCCACACACACAGATACTGTCCATAACCGAAGAGACGCGTTTGGCGCGCCTGCAGCCGTGCGCCGCGCGGACTTCGCCAGTCGCCACATCGATCAAAGCTCACCTCACGCTCAGCTCACGTCACATTACTAACGTACCTACACTACAGACGCCATACGCCCCCACCGCGCGCCGCAACTTTGCATAATAATATTGTTCCCGGCAGTAAGTGGCTCGAGTTGAGAAACCAGTCGTCAACCTCAATCGAAATCCGACAATTGTCAGCTAAATGGATCTCAATAGCCATTATTGGTCCAATTCCGTACCACCAGTACGGAATTGGATCGTGCGCATCCCAGGTTCCATCCAAGCGGCGATAACATCGACTCGGCAACAACGTACAAAATGGTTGGAGTTAAATAATAAATAAATATTGCTGGACATTACACACAGCGCCACCTAGTGCCACACTAAGCAACGAGGCTTGTGTCGTGGACACCAGACAGTTGATATACTACATAGATACTTTTTGTTTGTAAATACATACTTATTATTATACATATAAACATCCATGACTCGGACACAAATGGCCATGCTCATCACACAAACATTTGCTCCGACCGGGATTCGAACCCGGGACCCTAAGAACGTAAGGCAGCCTCACTACCGCTGCGCCATTCGGGTCGGGAGTTGGAGCCAGATTCACCATCAACATCATTCATCGACGTCGACAAAGCACCAGCTGCCTTGGTCGCGGCAGTACCCACCGGTCTATTGCGGCGCTCCCTGCTGACGCGTAGGCGTAGCAACATAACATACACGACACAGGCCACAGACACGCGACGCGGCTGACACCACACCACTCAAACAATTGGGACGCACCAAAGCTGAAACGTACTGACCTATATTCGGAAACATTGGCAATATTGGCGAGAGGCGTCGCACGTCGGCTGACTGGCTGAGCGCCTGACATGTTCTCAATAACTTTGACGTTGTACTTGTAAGCTTCACGCTAGGCTTAAAACAAAGTAACAGTAGCCTACACAAAGTATTAAAAATGAAGTAAGTACTTACTTACATAAATATGGTGGACTTTTTATGGAAGGCTCCTCAAATACATTTTGAAAGACAGTTTGCCGGCATTACAGTGTTTTATCACAATATAAAAATGGGTTTTATGAAGACGGATCACGATTGTCATTGAGCACTCCTCCCCCCCCCCCCCCGTCCCCCACTGCCGGCTGCAGGCCGGAGACAACAAAACGAAAGATATGACCAATTTGGCAATCCATGGTAAGATAACTAATAACTACACGCAAAGCCAGCTAACATACACGGAGTGACGCAGAATAAAGGAAAAACAGGACAATTGGCCTATTTTCGAGTCTTCACGATTGCACGCTCACAACATATCTGTTTAATAGAAAATCATTGATGCACAGTGTCAGAATATTGCATACAATGGAAAAGAATATGTTGACAAAGTTTTCAAAGAATATTTGGACAAAGAGGGGATAGTTCATGAGCTTACTGCTCCGTACACACCAGAGCATAAAAAAACTTTTTTACAAAAAAATAAAACCGACTTCAAAAAACACAAAAAAGTGAAAAATAACTTTAGCTTCAGAAGTCGGTGACCTTTGTTTGATTCATTTAGTTTTTTTTGTCACCGACTTCTGAAGCTAAAGTTATTTTTCACTTTTTTGTGTTTTTTGAAGTCGGTTTTATTTTTTTGTAAAAAAGTTTTTTTATTTTTCCATTTTTAGTTGTAATATCCTATACAAATATTTGCTATGCATTTATTTTACATTGTTAAAAATACATGTCATGGTAATAGGCTTATCCCCAATGAATGGAATTTAACATACCTAAACTGTCGAAATTTGGGTGTATTGCACACATCTGCGTACCCCTCAGAGCATACAGGCGTGATGTTACGTCATGATGTTGTGTAAACAAAAACATCCAAGCGATTGCAGCTATCACGACCGATTTACCATCTAGTTTTGAAGAGTTCCATAGTATATCTCCGAAGATCAGCATCAGATCTTCACCAAATTTAAATGCAACCATCTCAGGAGTATATTCTTTCAAACTAAAAAAGAATTTTGAGAATCGCTCCACAAATCGAGGAGAAATCGGTGAACATACATAAAATTATACCACACAACTGAAGTAAAAATGTTCATAAAATGAAAACTACTGGGCCAAACCATTTTAAATTTTTATGGGACTAAATGGCAACTATTCCGCATCAAACTAAAAAAGAATCACGTAAATCGGATCATAAACGGCAGAGTAATCGGTGTACATACATAAAAAAAAAAAAAAAAAAAAATACCAACCGAATTGAGAACCTCCTCCTTTTGGAAGTCGGTTAAAAATGGACGTGCAGAGAGAGAGAATAGAACCATAGTAGAGAGTGCTTGGTCGATGTTGTATTGTATGCAAGAGTGAAGAGATATACCACTAGAATTGTGGGCAGAAGCTGTGAATTGTGCAGTTTACATATTGAATAGAACATCCTCTAGTCAGACTCCAAATAAAACACCATATTATGAATGATGGAATGGTACCAAGCCTCAGTTAAGTCATGTGAAGCTGTTTGGCAGTGTCGGGTATGTTCATATTCCTGATCAATGGCGAACAAAACTGGATAAGAAAAGTGAGAAAATGATACTAGTTGGCTAAGACAATAACAATTACAGAATGTACAATATGAATAGGAAAACAATAAATTGTCAAGAAATGTCATTTTGATGAACATCAAGTTCCAGAATTGAGAAAGAATAATGATGGGGATGAGGTAATGAGACAGGAAAATGAAATTGAAGTAAGCGCATTAGATAACACACTAATTGAAATTCAACATCAGAGTCAAAAGATCGCGGGTTGACTGGAGAGTGCGGGTGGATGGAACATAAATTGTTAAGAGCAGACAAATCTGTCTACCCTCTTTCTTTGTCTCTCTCTTTGTCTTTGTTGTTTGCGTAGCAAAATACTAGTATAATATCTAGTATAATAATACACTAATATAATATTTTTTGACGACCCGAATGGCGCAGCGGTAGTGAGGCTGCCTTACGTTCTTAAGGTCCCGGGTTCAATCCCGGTCGGAGCAAATGTTTGTGTGATGAGCATGGCCATTTGTTTCCGAGTCATGGATGTATATATGTATACGTATAATAAGTATGTATTTACAAACAAAAAAGTATCTATGTAGTATATCAACTAGGTATCGGTGTCCACGATACAAGCCTCGTTGCTTAGTATGGCACTAGATGGCGCTGTGTGTAATGTCCAGCAATATTTAATTACTTATTTATTTATTTATTATCTACCATTATCTAGTCTCGGCGCCCGGGCTTGTAGGGGGGAGCCACCCGGGCCCATTCGGCCTTGTCCCCAGAAACGTCTGTCTATACAAAACAAGTCATTGTAGCTACGGACCTACATGGTGCTATACAAATAAACAATATGAACAAAGTTTACGACTAGTCGAAGTAGTCGACTACCCATGTCTTTGTCTTTAGAAGACAATCGACTCGTAGCTTTAGTAATATTATCATAACGTGTTCAATGTCTATCTATGAATAGCACCTTGCTGAAGCATGATGCGTGATGCTGTTCACAGAGCACGGCATCGTCCGCCCGTCTCCGTGCTCGGTGCTGCTGGTGCACAAGTTTGATCTCGGCTAGATCTGCTGGTCCAGAACTCCAGAGCCGGGTGTCGGCTGTGTGGCCTGTGGGGCACACGTGACTGATCGCATTCTCGTGTTTACAAAGAGTAGCGTGACCAGAGGCGGGGGGAGGGGTAGGGGGGCGCCGCACCGCCGGCCGCGTTCTCCTGTTGAGCGACTTCTTGGAATAATTAGTAACGACAGCCAGCCTAAACGCTTGTTTCGTAAAGACGATTTGTTGAGTAAGTACTAGAGACTCCGTGAAACAAGTTCTAAAGTCATTACAGTTGAGCCCAACGCACTGTACGTGCATTTTAAATGAATAATGTTAACGATGTAGTCGAACAAAGGGTGACACGAGATGATTATCTCAGACAACGCAGAGCGCGGTGTAGCTGTGCACCTTGAGACGTAAGTGCTAAGCTGCGTAAAGTCTCGAGTACTGTGCTAGACGACGACGCCACGTCACGATGTACCGGATGCACAAAGTTCGCGGACGCGAGCCGACCGCGCCGAGGCTGCATTTGCACAGAATTGTGAAAAACCTTGACTGAAATATGTCAGTGGGTCAAGTTCCCAAGCCTCTAAGTAATAAGCAAACGAATCAACTGTGACACACTACATACACATCGACGTACCTCACAAATATTTGGAACTGACGATGCAAGATAATTTCAGCGAGAGCAATTATTTACAAAACGACAGATCAATTACATTTATTAAGGATAATAACTCAACACTATCTTCAACGTTGCTAACTTGGATAAATCTGTTTCTGAAGCTTTAAGCTTTTAGTTATTTTGATATTGTCTTGTGAGGTGTGTCCGGTTCGGTCGAGAGAGATCTACTGCACTACAGTGTAGTGCAGTAGATTGGTGCCGAACTGCACATGAACAAAGAGCGCTCAAAGCTGTTAGCAGAGCTCATAGTCAAGCATTCAATAAGGCCGCGACACGTTATCTCATCGCACGGCTGACATTGTCCTTCCAAGTAAACGTAATACTTGCACAGTTGTGCTAAACAATGCCAACTGGTAATTAAACATGACATATAGTTATTATGTATTACCGAAGAAGTGAGTGTCGCCTGCCGGAGTGTCTGTCTGTGGATCATCAAACCGCGGCAGTAGGTACTGGGAGGTAGGTGGCAGTCTGCGTCAATTGTTCGTTTACTTGATCTGTAATCTGTAGGGCTTCGCTGGGGAGCTCGTTTGGGGAGCCCTTACATCAGTAACGATCTAATTACGCGTTGAATTTAGCATTTATTTGATTTTTAGGGTTCCGTACCCAAAGGGTAAAAACGGAACCCTATTACTAAGAGTTCGCTGTCTGTCCGTCTGTCCGTCCGTCTGTCCGTCTGTCTGTCACCAGGCTGTATCTCATGAACCGTGACAGCTAGACAGTTAAAATTTTCACAGATGATGTATTTCTGTTGCCGCTATAACAACAAATACTAAATATAGTCAATGGTACGGAACCCTTCGTGTGCGAGTCCGACTCGCACTTGGCCGGTTTTTTAATTTGTTTTGTCTTCGAAAAACTCTTCAATTAAAATTAAATGGGTAGTAAACCAATTTCAAGTGTCCCTCCGATCACAAAAGTACTGAATAAGAACGTTTGAATGTATTTAGGAAGTGACCTGCACAAATCATATTTGAAGTCGCGGCCTTAGTACAAAGTGCTCGTCGGTGATGGAGAAGTGACAGAGCCATGGTGCTGGTGCTCAGTACAATGTTTAGTACAATAGTTAAGTTCGCTAATATTGTTAGACTAGCGAAGCAGTAGCAGTGGCTAGCTTTAGAAGTGCGGACGGTCAGTCAGTGACCTCAGAAACCGGTCAAGCAGTGGCGGCCGCCGCCGCCGCGCCCGGAGTCTTCTTGTATCAGTACATCCAGGTTGGGCACATCTCGTTTCTTTTAGTCATCTCAGTGGTCACTATAATCCTAGCAATACATCAATATCTTTTTCAATTCCTCCAACATTACTTTGGTCTACTTATGCAGGGAAGTGTGGAGTATCTCTGCTGTCTCTCACCTTTTAATTCTTCAACGGATTTATAAAATCATATCCATAATAATCATAGGATACGTTTTATTCCCATAATACGTAGGTAACTACGTACCTACCCGCGAGATTATTTGATCTCAAGCTAGCTTTATTGATCTTACGCCAAAATGTATGACTTGGTGTTATTCCCAACTTCTAATAACCTTTTACCTTCCTTGGGTACAGGTAATAATTTGAGAAAATGCCCGCAAGTGCTGTTATTGTACACCTGGCCCGTGGGAGCTCTCTGTCTGACCTCTGTAAGTAATGTAAGACCGTGTATTTACAACACGTGTAGGCACTTACAGTTGCACTAGCCCACATTTCGGTATTCAGAGAATTCCCTCCCGCCCCCCGGCAGCGCGGCACTCCGCTGTGATCGGAATCCGATCGTGTAGGTACGCGGATAAAGCATTACCTATTCAAACTGTCCACCTGCTTCACTCACTATGTAGGTCTATAGTAGGCATCCCAAAGAATGCTGATGACGACTTATTCACGTAAGTACTCTATGTCGACAATATTTAATGGTAATTAACTAACTAATTACCAAGTAGGGCCATACTATTCGGATATCCGAATTATCTGGATATCCATGACATAAATTTTATTATTCGGATAATACGAATAAAACGGATAATTTTGGTTAATTATTTTTACGTATTTAAATTTAAACACAACAAACATTTGTTTGCACAATTATTTGGGTATTTTTTCAAAAATGGCAACACTGAACTGAACCCCCTCGCTATGTTGTGAAGTGTTGAATTGTGGACGCTTCGTCCGGCATTAGTTGCGGCTCACAGTGAAATTTGTATGGGTGTGTTTGTTTATGTAGTGTTGTTGACTGGTGTGTTTGTGCTGGATTTTGAAACAGATGGAATAATGAAACTAAAAAAACGACACTAAGTTTTCTGGCTCTGAAAAAGAAAAATTAAAAGATCTGTCTATTTCTTTGAAAGTTATAAAAACAACCATAGAAGCAATCTGCTTACTGCTGAAACTGCCCTGAAATGTATGATTTTAAAACTTACTGAAAGAGACAGTAGGTACAATAAGCCAACAGCTAGTAGAATCTTTAAAAGCATGTATTATTCAACAGTTACAAACGGAACTTGTTCAAATTTCTCGCACAACCCTACGAAATTCTATGAAGAAAAGTCTTAGTGCCAGGACTCGTTGTTGAAAATTACTTACCTACTAATCCTATTACCACGGAAACTATAGCAGATAATGATGAACAATTAAGTAAAGAGATTGAAAAATCCTTATCAAATACACCATCAACATCCACTGCAATTCCAAAGCAAAATGAGGACCTAGAAACTCTATGCCGAGTACAAATGGCACTCTTCGATAGAGGTGGTTCAAGAAGCCAGCATCTAAGTCAAACATATAACTTTCTTATGGCCATTCCTCCAACCAGCGTGGAATCTGAAAGGGCATTTTCGTCAACGGGCTATCTGTGCAATAAATTGAGGACATCTCTATATGTATAGCTTGAGTTTCCTTCGATCTTATTATCAAAGACTGAAAAAATAATATTGAATTGTTAAAATTCGTTTTTTAATTTATTTATGAACAAAGTTTACGATAGGCCAGGCACTTGTCAAAAATAAGGTTAGTCTGTATTAAAGTAATTATTATGTTTTGTATTTTTTTTTTTTTACCTTGAAATATTCTTTTTAAATATTTAGGTAGAGGTTACAGATTTGACAGAGAATTATAGAATAACAAGACCTCATTATGATGACTATCATTTATTATTTTATAGTTAAGTTTTTTTACTACTGTAGTACTTTAAATTTATAAAAATTATAACAAGATGTATAATCGGTGTAATTTTATGACTTGGTTTGTTGCCTAAATGCCTACTTAGGTTTGATTATTTTATTTTTGCCATGGTTCGTTACTGTTTACTGAATATAAATGATTGACGATATTGTGGTTAAATTTTATTTTTATCACTCCTATCCAAATTATCCGTATTATCCGGATTTATCCGGATAACGTTATCAAAGTATCCGAATTATCCGAATACTAAAATGAGCGGATAATTGCATGCCCTATTACCAAAACAGATCAGACAGAAGACATCAAATCGTAAGAAGCATAATAAAGTAATATTGTAAACTAAGTTTTCGACATTCCTCTCGCCGTTCGATCTTTGATCAACGTTTTTTTATGTGAACCGACTCATAGCTGGTTTGTTTTTCCGGCGCGGCGGGTCACGCGTGGCGGGTAGCGGCGAGCGACGCGCTAAGTGTACGGACAAACACGTTGATGGCCGATCAAGGCCGACTAATTGATGTAAGAGCAGTAATTTAAGTATTCAAATAAGTGAGATCAGATGCTCGAAGACGCGATGCGGCGCGGGGTCAACTCGCGGACTCGACCAAAGCGTGACCAGAGTCCGTGACCCCGTTACCGTTAGTCATAGTATCGACAAATCTTCGGTATTTCATCCACAATTAGTGAGTCAAACACGAAAGCATGCGAACACGAGCAATACTATTGACACTAGCATTGGACAAACACGAGTGTAATGTCAGCAGTAGTAAGTTTATCTAATACAATACGAGTCGAGTCATCGGGTTCTGCTGACTCAGCAAGATGAAGTCCCAGATATAGACAAACAAATTGTTAAACTATAATGTATTTACTGACTAAATGCGTACCTACTAGGGTTGCCACCTTTAGGGGAAAAAGAAACGGGACGATCGGGCATCCCTATGAGACGTTCGGAGTTTGGTGAAAAAAAAAAATACCCATGAGACAGTCAAAGGAAAATGAAACTTTATTTTGTGTTTATATTTGTATTTATTTTATATAATTATTTTTTCCATGTGTATTAATTACGAGCCGCTTTTAGTAAATCTATATCATTTTTGTATTTATTTATGAAGTCTGAACAAGACATGTGCATATTCAAAGAAATTAGCAATTCTGCTTTTATCAAATCTACCGAGCAACGATTTCTGATATTAGACCATTTCATAGTCATTTGTGAAAATACGCGCTCAACATACGCATTTGAAGGAGGTATGCTCAAAGCACGAGATACCTACAACACTAATAATGCGTTCAACCTCTGCTCCTTTGCGACTTTAAATACTTGGACCCAATGATATTTAATTAAACAGATATGTTATGAGCGCGCAATCGTGAAGACTCGAAAACGTGTCAATTGGCCTGTTTTTCCTTTATTCTGCGTCACTGCGTGTATGTGAGCCGGCTCTCCCCCGCGGCACACTTTTTTCGGTGGTTTTGTAGGTGTATAACATATCTGTTTGTTAGAATATCATTGCTTGGACCTTACTTGGACCCATTTTTATCAACGCTTTGCTTTTGCTGCGGTGCGCGGTAGATGACGCGATGGCGCGTGGCGTGACTGGGTTGGGTACCCGTGAATGAATTGATTGAGCCTGTCGCATATTGACAAAAATCGGGACAAAATCGATAGGCCGTCGGGACGCGGGACAATGTCTTCGAAATCGGGACTGTCTCAGAAAAATCGGGACGGGTGGCAACTCTGGTACCTACGTAGGTACTTACAGTAAATATAACCATCTATTCTATATAATTATATATATCGCATAATATTTGCATATCGAATAAACTTGTCAGTGTAAAAGAGTGGTATATCGAGGGACGTAGGTACCTACCGTATGCTAAGCCACACGTCATGGGTTATTCCGATCTGTCACCCCGCTTTGTCCCCTTAGGGTGATAGATAGGAAAAAAAGTTAGATCTGTCCCCCTGTTAGCAATGAGAGGACAGTTCGAACTTTATTCACTCCTTAACGGTTCCCTATGTCCCCATATCAGTGATAACAGGGGGACAGATCTAACTTTTTTTTCCTATCTGTCAACATAAGGGGACAAAGCGGGGTGACAGATCGGAATAATCCCACGTCATCAAGTGACTTAGAGAGACTCGTCGTTGATGCCCTGTGTATCAAGACATCGACTTGACGATGCTAGTAATGATCAACAGGTAACAAGTCAAGATCGTAAACACTTCATGTTTGAAGGTCGAAGCGACCCTCGTTGTAATGACGAAGGTGCGACAGTCAACAAGTGAACTAGCGACAAACATTCAAGTTATCAGCAACGAGCAGGCGCGCGGCTGTGCTTACTGTAGACAGTGCCGTGTGGTCAGTGGACCTGGACGGGCAGACCGCGACAGTTTGGTCAGTGGTCAACAATGAACATACTGTCTACATAAGTATTAGCTTGTTTGTATCGCACCATCGATCACTAATCGCATACAATAAATTGGTAGGAGCACTAGGAGCATACCCACCGCGTTATCGCCAGGAGTGCCTAGTTAGGTATTGGATACTTCAACACGTTCAAAAAAAAGTAGTTCACGCGCATTTTGCGGTTTAGTGATTTAATTTTATGTAGGTACCTATGGATCACGATCGTGAGTACCTAATGGAAACTTTACTACTTACAGAACACACAAGTAGCTGCCTATAAGGTTTACATTGTGCCAAACCGAGTTGTTTTTCGTGATTGCATCTCTCAGGTCAACGTATAAGGCTGGCTTCTGCTGAACCGGGCTATCCTCCAGTCAGGGGCTTTAAAAACTTTTATCCTAAGCAACAGCACGCTAAGGGCACCCCTCGTGCCGACTCGTGCGGTAGGAGCCTCGGTTTTTAGGGCGTCGTCGCTGGGACGCAATCACTCAGATCCAGGCTGTCCCTTTGCAAAGGGACAGCCTGGATCTGAGTGATTGCAAAGCCGAGGCCCACGAGTCACGACGATCGGAGACGCACAGGATCGCAACATGGGAAAAGATTGGAGCGGGAGGTGTAGGGTTACTATAATATCAAGAAAAGTTCTGACAAAAAGCCGGACATTTACAAAGGAGACTGGACATTTTATACATTTTTAATTAAGTATTAATAAAAAAAACCGGCCAAGTGCGAGTCGGACTCGCGCACGAAGGGTTCCGTACCAATTATTTAAAAAAAAACACGTTTGTTGTATGGGAGCCCCCCTAAAATATTAATTTTATTCTGTTTTTAGTATTTGTTGTTATAGCGGCAACAGAAATACATCATCTGTGAAAATTTCAACTGTCTAGCTGTCATGGTTCATGAGATACAGCCTGGTGACAGACATACGGAGAGACGGACAGACGGACAGACAGCGAAGTCTTAGTAATAGGGTTCCGTTTTTACCCTTTGGGTACGGAACCCTAAAAATTGACAAAAAATCCGTACAAAGTAAGCACGGTAAGCCAAAAAGAATCCTACGTGGTGGTGGGTGGGTAGGACATAGCAGAGTGGCCTGTCCTGACACTCCTGACTCAGACTGTCTCATGATCATGAATTCATGACCCGTATGACGCGTAGGCACTTATAGCCCGTCACGTGGGTAACTGAAGTTTACTGGGAATCGGGTATTTTATGGAGTTGACGTAGATTGGACAGTTGCCATAGCACAGCCAATCGGAAACAGCCCAGCTGGTCTGTAGGCAGTATCTAAAACAAACAGTGCTTTGTTTTACACTAGCGATAGCTTGACTGTGTGGTTAGTTCGCACGATTCTACAGCCTCCTGCGTTCAATGAAATGAATTAATGTAGCTTCAGAATGTTTTCTGTGACTAATACGTAGTTCACTAATAAAATGGTGGTTTTCCTTGATCGCTCTTAAGAACATGGACAACGGAAGCAAAACGGGATTATTTTTAATTAGACCAATAAGTACGGGAAATATTGTCGATGGGAAATATTATTGTCAATGAGTTATATTTTATTACGCTATAAATAACATGACTAATGATGAACGTGCATGATTACAGGTAGGTATTGCAATTTGTATGAGTTTTTGGAATTACCACTTGTTAGACTCATCGGAAACAAAGAAGTCAGTCATTGTAGAACTCGTTCGAACAAAAAATCCTTTATTTAATGACCGGGAATCAGTACATTCTGAACGTCAAAAACTCAAAACTACAGATAGTAGGTATTAAGATGATAAAACAAAACCTTGGCAACCGCCATTCATCACTTGCCAGTTCCCGCCGTTGTGCTGGGAGGAGTGCAGAGATTAACTTACTATTGCACCTGCAGCTGAACTAAGACAAGTGTGACAGCAGGAAGCAGGAAGACAATAACATCCAGGTCGGCGGCAAAACAGTTCGAGGACCTCACAATGGGACGACGCTAATTATAACAAACATGAAATGTGTTATACTTAGATTATATGTGTTATAGTACTTATGGGGCTAAAGTGGGGCAGTAAGACGAGCAGGCGGATGTCGATGACACAGGTGCTCCACACTCGCGGAGTGCAGGGTGCTCCAGTGCGGCCGGAGAGCGCGCGTTCACTTCAGCGGCACTCCAGAGCACTCCAGATCCCTATCATGCAGAATACACGCGGCGTGGGTGCGCGCTTCACTGCCTTGTTCAAATCATAGTTTACTAGAACATGTATTATTATCTCGAGTATCTGCAGTAACTTAGATACATTAACATTTAAGACAAGTTTATTGTCATCGATCAAGTTATTGTATTGTTGGAGGAAGTCCTTTATGTTATCTAAATGGGCTTGCTCTTGTATGAGCTCGGTCTCGCTCACTCTCGGTCACTCTCCACGAGTGCCGAGGGGGACACATGCATTTATTTTGCTTCTCTTGGTACAACTCCAATACTGCCTTTCTTTACCCAGCGGATTTCGTTTGTCTTCAAGCGTTCCCATTCTATCATTGCAACTTGAAGCAACACTGGTGTAAACCTACATTATGTTGTGCGTCACGTGCAGCTACCGATACACAGCCGAGCTCGACCAATTCCACCAAATCGCTTCGAAATAATGAAGATTGAAGACACGTGAGGAGAAGATTGAAGTCACACGAAGTGAAGACTTCTGCAGTCAGCACAGCTTGGGCGGTGGCGCAAATATACACATTACACAATACTTAACAATCTACAAATAGGTACCTAGCTTCCAAGTTTTGGTGATGATAGACCCAGCCATGGTCCAACTGATGCCAACCCTGCCCTTTGTCCCACGTAACTAGGCATCGGCGCAAAATATTACCTATTTCATTCTCCCCATCAGCCGTCACACAACATTCCAATCTTTTCTTCTAATCTCCAACTCTGTTACCTTCTTTAGGCTATTCTCACACGAACGCACGAGCAGTGGTCCGCGCGGTCAAGCGGAGGCAGCGACGCGAATATATGGGCAGTGTGCCGCGCGGAAAGGCGGTGAGTGCCACTCGTCCGCTCGGTCAGGCGGAGGCAGCGACGCGAATGTATGGGCAGTGCGCCGCGCGGAAAGGCGGTGAGTACCGCTCGTCGGCGCGGTCAGGCGGAGGCGACGCGAATGTATGCGCAGTGCACCGCGCGAAGAGGCTCCTCCGCGTCGTCAGGCGGTGTAAGTGTGTTAGGCATCAATGGATTTCATACAAGCCAGTGCCAAGTGAGATTCGCCGTGCTTCACATCCGTGCAAGGTCAAAGAGAATATGCGTATCGGTGATCGGAACTTTACGCCCAAACTTCATAATGTTTACTCGCTATTTTTTTTTACTTTAGATCCTAACTATCTGTATGATTAAAGTAAAGTGTGCAATTGTTCAAACATCGTTTGAAGATGTTTCTTATTAATTTGATCAATGGTCACTTCTCTTAGATCTGCATCAGCGTGTAGTTCATCGTTCACCTTATGTTAGGACACACACACACTTTAAATAAGGGTAACTTTATTTGAAGTCCCTCTTAAGCTAAGCTTTCGCGTGCTTTCACTAAAAATGAAATACCTACGATGAAAAAACAGATTTCAAAAGTTAAAGTATACTTTGAAATATTAAACGCAACGCTGCGCGATGATCGGGGTTGCAATGCAGGTAGCTGATATGATATTAGCTCCGCCGGTGTCAGTAGAGCGTACTTTTTGTAAGCTCGCTTCACCGCTCACCGCTGAGCGAGCGCGCGCCACGTGCAGCGTGCACCGCGCGAGGAGCCCGCATTGTTTACAAGCTGCATTCTTCACGTTACGGGATACCAGCACCGCTGACCGCTGTGACGGACATTTAAACCGACCCGAGTTCCGACCATCGTAACGTAAGACCTTGATTATTACGCTTGTGAAGTATTCGTGACTAAAAGTTCAGATAACAGCCGGCAGCCGTACGTAATAGCTCAACTTTTTATTTGTACCTAATAATTTATTTGTATTGTTGGTTGCTAAAATTTTGTTGTACTTGTTGAAGTTTATTTATTTTACCGAGATAACCAACTATAGTAGGTTTAGTGATTCTTAATTGAGGGTATATTTGTTACTATTTATATTAAAATAAGTAGATAGGTACCTACTTTACTATCTGTACCTATCTGTAATTTTTTTTCAAATTAAAATAGGGTAATCCCTATATTTTCATTAGAAAAAATATTACAGGTGAAGTGTTAATTCCAAGACAATCTCATAAATACTACAAGTAGCTACTTATTATGGTTTTTAAAATGCTTGGAATACTGACCGCGAAGGCGATGTTGATGAAGATGAATATTTTCTCAGCGGTGCAGAGTCCCCTGGCACAGCCCATGGTGGCAGTCATGCAACGCGCCTGGAGCGTCCTGAGCAGTCGAGCTCCGATGTGTATGTATCAGCACTGTGTCATGAAGTCGCGTGCACTTCACTACATGCCGTCTGGCGTCGTGGGCGCGGCGGGCGCTTGCTCGCGGTCGCGCCTCGTAAGGCACTGAGCGAGAGGCGCGAGTCGGCCGCGCGGCCCGCGCCCGGGGCAGGGTGGCGGGCGCCGGGTGCGGCGTGCGGCCCACCCGAGCCGACGATTGTCCCGACAACGCACTGACTCCATTGTGAAAGTGAATCGTTACCTTGTGTTCATCACAATTTGACGAATTGGCATTCCTGATGGATGAATAAGACAACTCGAGGTCGGGAGGAGATAATGATTAATTAAGTAGGTGAATTTGGTAGTGGAGTTGGATAGTGAAGCTGACTGTTAGGAGTTAGTTTTACGACAGAATTGTAGAAGGCTGAAATGAAAAAAAAATACTAGAAAAAAGTGTCAGCACTCAGCTCATGGGATGATGTTGCTGTGTCGTAGGTATTCTGTTGGGGTCGAGTGTGGTGTAAGGTGTACGTCAGTGCGTGTCTCCTCCCCTGTGACGAACACCGACGGCCCGACGCGTCCCGAGCGCGGCCGACGCAAGCCGAACGCCGCCGCCCGCCGCCGCGCCCGCCAGCCCCAGGAGGCGCAGGTGCACAGCCAAGCTCACGACCCCTATCCCTAATCACACAGTAATTAGGCCAACCAAACCCGCCAAACGTACACCCTTGACCTTATACCCTTTTTAAAGATATAAAATATTTATTTGACCTTTTTATTTTCGATAATTGTCTCGTTGGTCTACTAGACTTATTTGGTTGCAAGCACTGCTGAGTCTTGGATTCGATTCCCAGATCAGGCAAACTTATTATAGGTAGGTAAGTAGGTACTGTAATTTTCCATCTCTCCGCTTGTTTTTTTTGCTTTTGAGTCGGGTTTTTAGTTTTTATTGTTTTACCTCGTTTTACCTTCTCTCTTAACTGCAAACTTAGCTGTAGTGCTTCTACCTGTAGAAGATTTTAATCTAGATGCAACCTCAGCTCAGCTGTCGGCTGGATACGCACGCAGCCCATCTGAGTAAAGCTCCCGGTCACCCGGCGGCGCGCGGCGGCGTCCTAGAGCATAATCCACAAAACGTAGCCGCTTCATCACTATACGCGAGCCATAGCTTAGGGATAGGTTCAGTATCGTTAAAGGAACCCAGGAAAAAAAAAATAAACAACAAAATTATTGCAAGACCAACCTAATTTAGTACGGTCTACTAACTTAAAATAGCAATCGTTTAGAATTAAAATTATTTTATTTGTTTAAATGCTTTAATTACTTACCTACTATCGAACGTGTTGTAGGTTTATCACCTGCACTCACTCAATTTACGCGCCAGAAACAAACGGCTCAACTACACAACAACAACTACACAACTACACTACAACTATTTTCCTCAAGATCATTTCACTCTAATGCTAGAGTGAAATGATCTTGAGGAAAATAGTGATTTTGAAAAATAAGGTACAATTTTTTTATTATTTTTTACGGGTTCCTTTATCGATACTGAACTCACCCCTAAGCTATGGCACGCGGATACGTATAGTACAGGGATGTTACGGAGGTGGTTTTATCGGAACCGGAATCGGAGTCGGAGTTTTTTAAATTTTGTTTGCCGGAGTCGGAGTCGGAACCGGAACCGGAATCGGAGTCGGAGGCGGAGTCGGAAATGGTGGCAGAAGAAAAATGTAACCCGCCATACTTTTCGCTAGAATTTTGACTATAGCTCGTGCGTGATTATGCCGTTGTTAGACATATATCTTTGAATTTTTTGAACCAATAGGTATCTTGTGGACTATATCTAGACTTCTATCGAAGCAGAAAATAAAAATTTGTAGAAACAAATTCAGTATAAGCCTCCAAAAATTGCTGTTTTTCACAACTTTTACCTCAACTTTGGCCGTTCATAATGTACTTATAAATTGTAAAAGTAAAGAAAGCATCCTGATAGAAGCCTTGCAAATGTAGTGGAGATTCTAAATAACAAATATTTATTTCACATACTTGTAAGACTAATTCAAAAACACGTATTTCCTGGAACAAGTTTTATAAATTTTCGAACAATATTTTTCGTTCAATGTCCCCGCGTTAGGCGGGCGGTATGAGGTGCGCGGGAGGCAAGTAGTGCGGATTCGGGGCTAGGTAAGACAGGGGAGTTGAAAGAATACCACCGCTGTGGCTCTAGATGAAATAACAAGCTTTTCGACCATGCTCGCGTTGACGAAAGGCGGGCCGGGAAGGGCCCTTTTAAGGGTAGGCAATAAAATAAAATAGTGAATTATGAATCGATGACAGAAAGCGTGCTGTGTTCCCCGGGTGACATACATAAACCTGTTCGTACACGTTGACCACAGCCGCCGCGCGTCGTCGCTGCCGCCCGCCGCTATCTGCTATGCTCCGACCTCCGATTGAAAAGTATCGAAACCGAAATCGGAACCGGAGGTGTAAAATCAATCGGAAGTTCCGACGTATCGGAGTCGGAGTCGAAGCTTCGTAACATCCCTGGTATAGTACGCGCTGTTGCAGGGCAGACGGCTCTTCTCGTACAGAGACGAGAGATGCCACGAGCATTGATCACCACGATTGCTCCACACGGGTTGGCGATTTTAGAATGACATTTGTATTCAATACAAGTCCCTGTCCGACAGACCTATTTATAGGTAGTCACTAGGGCCTATACGTCTACACATTATGCGGCCCTACCCGAGTGTTGCGAGTACCAAAAGCTAAGCTAGATATTATTATTTACTTCTAAGAAACAAATACTATACTGTTCAAGAATTCAATTATTTTCATAAGCAGACGACATAAAATGTCGTGTCGTCGTAATTAGGCAAGCAGGAAGTTACTTGTTGAGTTGGTAGGTAGTCGCTTTTCTTTGAAGTCCACTTATAGGTACCTACCTCTGCGCCTTACTCTGGACACTCGGGTGTTTTAGTTGAAAGCCCATCACCTTGTGTTTTTCATTGTACCCTTACTTACTCAAACAAATGTAACTTAAGAGTCCGTGCACAAAGTTCAGTCGCTAGAGTTTAGGCAAATTCGTTGCGATCCTATGTTAGTGTGCATTGTTCATGCAGATACACGCACACACGGGTGAAGATCGAGCGTAGTGATCGCTTAAACCATTTTGATCCTGTAGACGATATTATTTTATGATACATAATTATAAAGTCAGTACGGTTTAGAAATAAAAGTCTGGAATGTGTGTCTACTGTATATTTATCACAATCAAAATAAAAATGGTTGAATGTTGTATTAGAAGAATTTAGATACAAATATAAACATTTTACAAAATGATAAATAAAAGTGCGAGTTGGACTCGCGCACTGAGGGTTCCGTACAAACTTTTTATAGGACAAGTTAATTTTTCTGGATCTGGGACTATTGCCCGAAAGACACTTGCGCGAAAAGACAAATGCGCGCATGGACTTTTGCGCGATTGGACTTATGCGCGAACGGACTTTTGCGCGCCTGGACACTTGCGCGAATGGACTTTTGCTCGATTAGACTTATGCGCGAACGGACATTTGCGCGCCAAGACACTTGCGCGAATGGACTCTTGCGCGAAAGGACACTTGCGCGACTGGACTTTAGCGCGACTTAATGGCCACTGAGGTTCACTCTGTAGGGTAAACATAATATACCCCTGTTATTTATACTTGAAGGTGGTTTTTTTCTTTTGGTTTTTCTGTCATGGATGTCATTTTCATGGTTAAGGAGTCGCTGATAACGAAATGAGATCAAAATGAAAATCCAAGATGGCGCCGAGGAAAACTTCTGTTTTTTCCATCATGGGTGTCATTTTTATGGTTTTCGGGGTCGCTGATTACGAAAATGAGGTCAAAATGAAAATCCAAGATGGCGCACAGGAAAATTTTTGTTTTTTCCGTCATCGGTGTCGTTTTCATGGTTTAAGTGGTCACTGATAACGAAAATGAGGTCAAAATGAAAATCCAAGATGGCGCCAGGGAAAATTTTTGGTTATTAAGTCATGGGTGTCGTTTTCATGGTTTTTGGGGTTGCTGATTACAAAAATCAGGTCAAAATAAAAATCCAAGAGGCGCCGAGGAAAATTTTTGATTTTCCGTCATGGGTGTCATTTTTATGGTTTTTGGGGTTGCTGGTTACGAAAATGAGGTCAAAATGTAAATCCAAGATGGTGCTGAGGAAAATTTTTGGTTTTTCCGTCATGGGTGTCGTTTTTATGGTTTTTGGGGTTGCTGGTTACGAAAATCAGGTCAAAATGAAAATTCAAGATGTCACCGAGACAATTTTTGTTTTTCCGTCATGGGTACCGTTTTCATGGTTTTTGGGGTTCCTGGTTACAAATATGAGGTCAAAATGTAAATCCAAGATAGTGCCGAGGAAAACTTATGGTATTTCCGTCATGGGTGTCGTTTTTAGGGTTTTTGGGGTTGCTGGTTACGAAAATCAGGTCAAAATAAAAATCCAAGAGGCGCCGAGGAAAATTTTTGATTTTCCGTCATGGGTGTCGTTTTTATGGTTTTTGGGGTTGCTGGTTACAAATATGAGGTCAAAATGTAAATCCAAGATAGTGCCGAGGAAAAATTATGGTATTTCCGTCATGGGTGTCGTTTTTAGGGTTTTTGGGGTTGCTGGTTACGAAAATAAGGTCAAAATGAAAATCCAAGATAGCGCCGAGGAATTTTTTTGATTTTCCGTCATGGGTGTCGTTTTCATGGTTTTTGAGGTTGCTGGTTACAAAAATGAGGTCAAAATGAAAATCCAAGATGGCGCCGAGGAAAATTTTTGATTTTCCGTCATGGGTGTCGTTTTCATGGTTTTTGAGGTTGCTGGTTACAAAAATGAGGTCAAAATGAAAATCCAAGATGGCGCCGAGGAAATTTTTTTGATTTTCCGTCATGGGTGTCGTTTTTATGGTTTTTGGGGTTGTTGGTTACGAAAATCAGGTCAAAATGAAAATTCAAGATGGCGCCGAGGAAATTTTTTTGATTTTCCGTCATGGGTGTCGTTTTTATGGTTTTTGGTGTTGCTGGTTACGAAAATCAGGTCAAAATGAAAATTCAAGATGTCACCGAGACAATTTTTGTTTTTCCGTCATGGGTACCGTTTTCATGGTTTTTGGGGTTCCTGGTTACGAAAATGAGGTCAAAATGAAAATCCAAGATGGCGCCGAGGAAAATTTTTGATTTTCCGTCATGGGTGTCGTTTTCATGGTTTTTGAGGTTGCTGGTTACAAATATGAGGTCAAAATGTAAATCCAAGATAGTGCCGAGGAAAAATTATGGTATTTCCGTCATGGGTGTCGTTTTAAGGGTTTTTGGGGTTGCTGGTTACGAAAATGAAGTCGAAATGCAAATCCAAGATGGCGCCGAGGAAATTTTTTTGTTTTCCGTCATGGGTGTCGTTGTCATGGGTTTTGGGGTTGCTGGTTACGAAAATGAAGTCGAAATGCAAATCCAAGATGGCGCCGAGGAAATTTTTTTGTTTTCCGTCATGGGTGTCGTTGTCATGGGTTTTGGGGTTGCTGGTTACGAAAATGAAGTCGAAATGCAAATCCAAGATGGCGCCGAGGAAATTTTTTTTGTTTTCCGTCATGGGTGTCGTTTTCGTGGTTTTTGGGGTTGCTGGTTACGAAAATGAAGTCGAAATGCAAATCCAAGATGGCGCCCAGGCAAATTTTTGATTTTCCGTCATGGGTGTCGTTTTCATGGTTTATAGGGGTGCTGGTTACGAAAATGAAGTCAAAATGCAAATCCAAGATGGCGCCGAGGAAAATTTTTGATTTTCCGTCATGGGTGTCGTTTTTATGGTTTTTGGGGTTGCTGGTTACGAAAATGAGGTCAAAATGTAAATCCAAGATGGTGCGAAGGAAAATTTTTGGATTTTCCGTCATGGATGTCGTTTTCATTGTTTTCGAGGTCGCTAATTACGAAAATGAGGTCAAAATGAAAATCTAAGATGGCACTCAGGAAGCAAAAAAATTAAAATCATCAGCGACCTCAAAAACCATGAAAATGACACCTACGTTGGAAAAACCGAAGTTTTTTCTCGACGCCATGTTGGATTTGCATTCGACCTCATTTTCGTAACCAGCAACCCCCAAAACCATGAAAACGACACCCATGACAATAAAACCGAAATTTTTTTTGGGCGCCTTCTTGGATTTTTAGTTTCACCTCATTTTCGTAATCAGCAACCCTAAAAACCATGAAAAGTACACCCATGAGTGCCCATGACGGAAAGTCAAAAATTTTCCTCGGCGCCATCTTGGATTTTCATTTTGATCTCATTTTCGTAACCAGGAACCCCAAAAAACATGAAAGCGACACCCATGACGGAAAATCAAAAAAAATTCCTCAGCGCCATCTTGGATTTTCATTTTTACCTCATTTTCGTAACCAGCAACCTCAAAAACCATGAAAACGACACCCATGACGGAAAATCAAAAATTTTCCTCGGCGCCATCTTGGATTTTCATTTTGACCTCATTTTTGTAACCAGCAACCCCAAAAACCATGAAAACGACACCCATGACGGAAAATCAAAAATTTTCCTCGGCGCCATCTTGGATTTTTATTTTGACCTCATTTTCGTAACCAGGAACCCCAAAAACCATGAAAACGGTACCCATGACGGAAAAACAAAAATTGTCTCGGTGACATCTTGAATTTTCATTTTGACCTGATTTTCGTAACCAGCAACCCCAAAAACCATAAAAACGACGCCCATGACGGAAAATAAAAAAAAATTCCTCGGCGCCATCTTGAATTTTCATTTTGACCTGATTTTCGTAACTAGCAACCCCAAAAACCATAAAAACGACACCCATGACGGAAAATCAAAAAAATTTCCTCGGCGCCATCTTGGATTTTCATTTTGACCTCATTTTTGTAACCAGCAACCTCAAAAACCATGAAAACGACACCCATGACGGAAAATCAAAAATTTTCCTCGGCGCCATCTTGGATTTTCATTTTGACCTCATTTTTGTAACCAGCAACCTCAAAAACCATGAAAACGACACCCATGACGGAAAATCAAAAATTTTCCTTGGCGCCATCTTGGATTTTCATTTTGACCTCATTTTTGTAACCAGCAACCCCAAAAACCATGAAAACGACACCCATGACGGAAAATCAAAAATTTTCCTCGGCGCCATCTTGGATTTTCATTTTGACCTCATTTTCGTAACCAGGAACCCCAAAAACCATGAAAACGGTACTCATGACGGAAAAACAAAAATTTTTCTCGGCGCCATCTTGGATTTTCATTTTGACCTCATTTTCGTAACCAGGAACCCCAAAAACCATGAAAACGACACCCATGACGGAAAATCAAAAATTTTTCTCGGCGCCATCTTGGATTTTCATTTTGACCTCATTTTCGTAACCAGGAACCCCAAAAACCATGAAAACGGTACCCATGACGGAAAAACAAAAATTGTCTCGGTGACATCTTGAATTTTCATTTTGACCTGATTTTCGTAACCAGCAACCCCAAAAACCATAAAAACGACACCCATGACGGAAAATCAAAAAAATTTCCTCGGCGCCATCTTGAATTTTCATTTTGACCTGATTTTCGTAACCAGCAACCCCAAAAACCATAAAAACGACACCCATGACGGAAAATCAAAAAAATTTCCTCGGCGCCATCTTGGATTTTCATTTTGACCTCATTTTTGTAACCAGCAACCTCAAAAACCATGAAAACGACACCCATGACGGAAAATCAAAAATTTTCCTCGGCGCCATCTTGGATTTTCATTTTGACCTCATTTTTGTAACCAGCAACCTCAAAAACCATGAAAACGACACCCATGACGGAAAATCAAAAATTTTCCTCGGCGCCATCTTGGATTTTCATTTTGACCTCATTTTCGTAACCAGGAACCCCAAAAACCATGAAAACGGTACCCATGACGGAAAAACAAAAATTGTCTCGGTGACATCTTGAATTTTCATTTTGACCTGATTTTCGTAACCAGCAACCCCAAAAACCATAAAAACGACACCCATGACGGAAAATCAAAAAAATTTCCTCGGCGCCATCTTGAATTTTCATTTTGACCTGATTTTCGTAACCAGCAACCCCAAAAACCATAAAAACGACACCCATGACGGAAAATCAAAAAAATTTCCTCGGCGCCATCTTCGATTTTCATTTTGACCTCATTTTTGTAACCAGCAACCTCAAAAACCATGAAAACGACACCCATGACGGAAAATCAAAAATTTTCCTCGGCGCCATCTTGGATTTTCATTTTGACCTCATTTTTGTAACCAGCAACCTCAAAAACCATGAAAACGACACCCATGACGGAAAATCAAAAATTTTCCTCGGCGCCATCTTGGATTTTCATTTTGACCTCATTTTTGTAACCAGCAACCTCAAAAACCATGAAAACGACACCCATGACGGAAAATCAAAAATTTTCCTCGGCGCCATCTTGGATTTTCGTTTGACCTCATTTTCGTAACCAGGAACCCCAAAAACCATGAAAACGGTACCCATGACGGAAAAACAAAAATTTTCTCGGTGACATCTTGAATTTTCATTTTGACCTGATTTTCGTAACCAGCAACCCCAAAAACCATAAAAACGACACCCATGACGGAAAATCAAAAAAATTTCCTCGGCGCCATCTTGGATTTTCATTTTGACCTCATTTTTGTAACCAGCAACCTCAAAAACCATGAAAACGACACCCATGACGGAAAATCAAAAATTTTCCTCGGCGCCATCTTGGATTTTCATTTTGACCTCATTTTTGTAACCAGCAACCTCAAAAACCATGAAAACGACACCCATGACGGAAAATCAAAAATTTTCCTCGGCGCCATCTTGGATTTTCATTTTGACCTCATTTTTGTAACCAGCAACCTCAAAAACCATGAAAACGACACCCATGACGGAAAATCAAAAATTTTCCTCGGCGCCATCTTGGATTTTCATTTTGACCTCATTTTCGTAACCAGGAACCCCAAAAACCATGAAAACGGTACCCATGACGGAAAAACAAAAATTGTCTCGGTGACATCTTGAATTTTCATTTTGACCTCATTTTTGTAACCAGCAACCTCAAAAACCATGAAAACGACACCCATGACGGAAAATCAAAAATTTTCCTCGGCGCCATCTTGGATTTTCATTTGACCTCATTTTCGTAACCAGGAACCCCAAAAACCATGAAAACGGTACCCATGACGGAAAAACAAAAATTTTCTCGGTGACATCTTGAATTTTCATTTTGACCTGATTTTCGTAACCAGCAACCCCAAAAACCATAAAAACGACACCCATGACGGAAAATCAAAAAAATTTCCTCGGCGCCATCTTGGATTTTCATTTTGACCTCATTTTTGTAACCAGCAACCTCAAAAACCATGAAAACGACACCCATGACGGAAAATCAAAAATTTTCCTCGGCGCCATCTTGGATTTTCATTTTGACCTCATTTTTGTAACCAGCAACCTCAAAAACCATGAAAACGACACCCATGACGGAAAATCAAAAATTTTCCTCGGCGCCATCTTGGATTTTCATTTTGACCTCATTTTTGTAACCAGCAACCTCAAAAACCATGAAAACGACACCCATGACGGAAAATCAAAAATTTTCCTCGGCGCCATCTTGGATTTTCATTTTGACCTCATTTTCGTAACCAGGAACCCCAAAAACCATGAAAACGGTACCCATGACGGAAAAACAAAAATTGTCTCGGTGACATCTTGAATTTTCATTTTGACCTGATTTTCGTAACCAGCAACCCCAAAAACCTTAAAAACGACACCCATGACGGAAAATCAAAAAAATTTCCTCGGCGCCGTCTTGAATTTTCATTTTGACCTGATTTTCGTAACCAGCAACCCCAAAAACCATAAAAACGACACCCATGACGGAAAATCAAAAAAATTTCCTCGGCGCCATCTTGGATTTTCATTTTGACCTCATTTTTGTAACCAGCAACCTCAAAAACCATGAAAACGACACCCATGACGGAAAATCAAAAATTTTCCTCGGCGCCATCTTGGATTTTCATTTTGACCTCATTTTTGTAACCAGCAACCTCAAAAACCATGAAAACGACACCCATGACGGAAAATCAAAAATTTTCCTCGGCGCCATCTTGGATTTTCATTTTGACCTCATTTTTGTAACCAGCAACCCCAAAAACCATGAAAACGACACCCATGACGGAAAATCAAAAATTTTCCTCGGCGCCATCTTGGATTTTCATTTGACCTCATTTTCGTAACCAGGAACCCCAAAAACCATGAAAACGGTACCCATGACGGAAAAACAAAAATTTTCTCGGTGACATCTTGAATTTTCATTTTGACCTGATTTTCGTAACCAGCAACCCCAAAAACCATAAAAACGACACCCATGACGGAAAATCAAAAAAATTTCCTCGGCGCCATCTTGGATTTTCATTTTGACCTCATTTTCGTTATCACCAACCCCAAAACCCACGAAATCGACACCTATGAAGAAAAATATCGCTCGCTCACTCGACCCCGCCATACCCTTCTTGTATACCTCCTACTACACACACACACACAACAACATACGGCATTTTCTTACGTGACGATTTCTACCAAATCGCACTTCCAAAATAGAAAATTATCTTTATTTCAAAATCAAATTGTAGGTACCATAGGTTACCATGAAAACCAAATAAAGTAGTGAAATCCCCTAAATGAAAGAATTTTCGGAATCGGATCAGTAGTTCCGCAGATTATTACCCTTACATACAACATATTAAGTTCAAACAAAGAAACTTAACTTTAAATAATATGAAGACGAAATAAATCTTAGTAAACAACCAACGTCAAAAAAAACTCTTATCTTAATACAATCAAAAAGTTTAATAATTTTAATATAAATACTGGATCGAAATGTGGTAGTCTGCGTATATCTCGGAAATATAATCACGTAATAACTCGGGAGCGCTTGCGAAGCAAAGTGATACGTCCTCACGCTGGGAGAGCCCTTTCGTTACTGACGGGATCGGGTTTGCGCGGTCGATTATATAGTTCACTTTGCATTTAATTTACGAAATGAAGTTATTGTTTATTTATAAATTAAAATTCAGATTCTATTAAAAAGCTACCTTGAGATTAAGAATTATTTTTTTAATTTTCTTTAAAGTGTTTCTAAGGTATAGAAAAAAATACTTATTTGTCCCGACGTTTTCCACAAATTACGTTTTTTCAACATTTTTTTTCTGCTATATTTCGTATTGAAATCAATAATGTTTCTTGCTATGTTACGAGTAGACCATATAATGATGTTATTCATATTTTTTAATGTTCAGAATATTTTGTAGTTCTTTGTTCAGCGAACCACAAACATCACTCGCTCGTTACTTTTGCGGAAAAGGGGTTTTGAATATGGGTGATTGCCATTAATATATACATTATTTTAAAAAATTGTTCAAGCAGTCGACAAGATGAAGAACCTGTCTCTTATAATAAAAATAAATAAGGTTCAAATTCTTCTTGCCTTTCCCACAAGTAGTGATCAAAAATGTTCAAAATGCCATAATTTCGTGCACGGGCCCTTAACTAGTTAACTAATTAATCAGGTTCTGCTAATTTTCGAATTAGCAGAACCTGATTGACACCTTGATTATCGTAGGTACTTTCGCATTGCACAACTGACTAATCACCTGGAGTTGGAGTCCCGTACGGTTTATCGAATTACCCTTGAACGATATAACTGTCTACAGAAAGCATGGTTCACCGACGAACGGTAATACGAAAAAACTATTAGTCGATACCATTATTTAGCGACAGCACGTTTCGCCGAATAACGCTACATAGAATGAATGGTTGGCCGATACCAAGATTTGCCGATGTCCTGGTTCGCCGGAACACGCTTGAACTAAATAATCCTTTACCGATAGATATTCGCATCGAAAGCACCTTTTCTTTGTAACGTTACATTTTCCTGGTAGGAGCTGTAAGGTCACACTGAGCACTCACTTACCTAACTTTCAGTCTGGAGGAGAGTATATACGGTTAAAAGAAATAGTCAAGGGGACAAGTTATAAGAATGTATTATTAAGAAATAACCTAACTTAAAGGGCCTTTAGGGACGGAGCTGGAAGTTAGCTAAACCCTCACTAGGCCAGAGAAGCTGATGAACGAAAATTAATAATGTGAATTTTGAAAAAAAAAAATTACGTCCCTCGGCCACTACTACAGCCGAGAGGGCCGTCTTTCTCCATTTCATCCTACGTTCATATTAATTTTCGTTCATTTTTTTTTTTCATTAGATATGTATGTCCATCCGTTCCGGTTGTCAAACGAGAAACAGTGTGTCAAACGAGCTCCCGAAATTAAATCGAAAATCTAAGCAAATTACAACTAAAATCAACCAAACCTGTTGGAAATCAGTACCAGGCAACAAACAGAACTTGGATTGGATTGGATTTTACAAGGAAAAAACATATTAGCAACAAATACAATACGGCCGATGTATCTTGGCGAGTCTGAACATAGGCTCTGCGAACTTTAGCGCATGTACACTCGTGAAGAAAACTGTTATTGTCTTTATTTTTTATACACCAATGTACGAATAAAATAACCATAATAATATGCTTTGTTTGGCATCAGTGGCGTAGCGTGCCTTGGCGGGGCCCCGTATAAAAATTTGTTTAGGGGCCCCTAGTTCCCTAGGGGCCCCTAAACTATATACTATATAACTATAACTAACCATAATGAGAGGTTTTCTTTTTGAGGTATTAAAAAAAAACTTAGTCTCCAAGAACTCTATAGATGGCGTTGAACTTACTATGATAGTTGGTGCCAAAGCCAAAACGCTTGGAAAAAAGAAACATTGTGTCACGTCACATACTCTCGTTGACTGACACTTTCATTTGCTTAACCTTCCGAATATAACCTAGTTTTCTCACGCTTTGTTAAAATCAGTTCATTTAGGTTCCGTTCCTTGCATTATCATACTTACTCCTAGCGCCATCTATCCAGCGACTAGGGAAGAGCTAAAAAGAAAATCCCTCATTGTGATTTCTCACAAAAAAAAAACAGTTTGCATGAAATGGGGAAGGCTGGTCATAGCTGATTGTAAATGGCGTGTCCATAGCTTAGTCCCAATCTGTCCAATGATAACAAGCTATTAAGAAATATAAAATGACATTGACAGATTTTTAACCAATGACGACAGTTGGTACAAGCTATGCTAGCGCCATTAGTTCCATAGTTGCCATCCCCATTGAAAGAAATATTTGTTCATCATAATTATTTATCTGTCACTTTTTCCAAATTTTTTACAAACAATTAAAATTAAATATACACTCTCCTTGCCTTTTTCGGCTAACAGATTTATTTCTGAAAAAAAAAAGAAATTGAGTAGTTTTTAACTTTTGCTTACTCGCGTTGGGGGCCTCCGTGGCCCAGGGCCCCGTATAATTGATACGGCATATACGGCGGTAGCTACGCCCCTGTTTGGCATATTTGGCGAATAATATAAGTGCCAACTGACACTTGCAAATACCGCAAATAGAACAAACTTAACACTAAACAAAAAAACTAAACAATAATAATAACCAATAATAAATAATTCACAACAATAACAACGAAAACTTTTATAACCGACTGTACTCAAGACAGAGATAGTGACACGAAAACGACACCAATGCTAACGTGTGAGTGAGACATATTACCGTGTACCGAGCATTGCCGAATAAGCACGAAGCTTCACGAAGTAATCAAATAGGGATGTCCAATACGCATTCCTGAGGGTGCTGTTTAATCGATTTTTATTCAAATCGATTAAAATTAAGTCAAAAAATATATTTATTTTTAATTTTTTAAGGAGGTTGTAAATTTTCTCAAATAGTCGTTACTCAAGTAGTCGTTAATAGATAACTGATATTTTATGTAAATCATGTCTTTCAACCGAGAAAATAAAATTTAATAAGTTTTTTTTTTTTAATTTCAATTGAAATCCCGTTTATTCACAAACAAAATACACTATATTTGTAAATCTATTTCGTTTAATATCCTAAATAAACAAAAATCAATTAATTCTATTTAAAACTAATCGATTACGATATTAGATTGAATAAAGGGTCGATTGTGTTTATTTTTGGTCAATCTCTAGCCTAGACCACCGCCCCCCGCACGTCGCCTCATGCCACCATTTGGTTCCTCAAAACAGTGATTGCGCAACCTTCTGCGCGAAGTTCGGACTCGCCAAGATACGTCGACCGCAGTGTTACCAGATAAAATAATTAAACTACCGTGTCAGCTAGCTAAAATTACCGTGTTTTGAGTCTAATTACCCTAGATTAAAAAAAAAATACAGTGTGAATTACCGTGTTAGTGGAAAACAAAATAAAAAGTTTTTTGTATGCTTTATTAGAAATAATCAATCAGTCTTCCAGAAGTTCCATTAATTTGTTGCTCATAAATCATAAATAAGTATCGGTCTCGTAACTATCACTGTCACTATCATCGCTGCCCATTAGGAGCTCGTACTTTACTTTAATTCGAAGATAAAATTTTACACACCAAAACACCACTAAATAGCAAACAACTATGCAAAGCAAATGACATTCTTTCTATCCATTCACTACTACTAATAAGCTACTTATTTTAATATTAGTTAGTTAAAAGAAAAAAACCCCAAAAGAAAAACTTCTTTACTTTGTCGGATTACACTACCTCATAAGCTATTGAAATGTTTAGGGTTTCCCCCGATGTCAAAGACGAGACGACCAGTGTGGCTGCTTTTTGGAATATACGTTCCATTTTAAAAGTTTCTTTTTTAAAATTGACTATTTTTACACGGTAATTTAAATACAAAAATACCGTAGAAAATGACACGGTAATAGATCATTACCGTAGACCGTGTTCAGGTCAAAAATACCGTGCATCTACGGTAATTACCGTGTATCTGGTAACACTGGTCGACCGTATTGTACATCAGTATATGGTTAGAAAAATTATTGCAAATCACGTAAACAAGTGTGAAGTTAGCCCCTTACGTACGTCGGACCATAGACTATAGAGAACGTCCGAGACTTGACACATCTGTAGTGCTACCAACATAACGAACATTTCGTAGACTATTACTAGCTACCAAAAACGTTCCGTTTCAAGTATCCGAAAACTTTTTAGCTACAACATTGGGTCCGATTGCGTTTCTCTCCGAATCTAAATAATGACAGACTAAATTTTTACTAAATATGTCCATGACCTTAACCAAAAGCTATTACGTTTCTGCTAGAATAAGTTCACGTCACTAAATTGGAACTTAATTCTGTGTCTATGGAAATGGACATAATTACGTTCGTTTGCCGCCGCACATCTGTCAACTGTCGTGTTTTTTTCGCAAAGATAAGAAAAAAAGTGCGGGAAATTCGTAACGAAAGGGCGTCTTTTTTAAGAACCAATTTTCAAATAATTGTTTTATTCATTCATAAGTTCATTTGTTTGCTTTTCTCGTGATGGGGAAGAAAGGGAATACAAAGAAAATAAAAAAAATAAGATAAATTGGTCTTCTCCACCTGGATGTCTTCTGAAGGCGACGGTGGAGCCTCAAGATCTTCAGAGGAATCTGTACCAATTGAAAAGGATAATTCCTGACTACATTAGGTCAAATCCTGAAATCGGGGTAAATTTTGGATATGTTGTATTTTTAGAAAGTATTGACTTAGTCCCGATCGGTGATGAGACATGATGTCCCTTTCAACCAGCATAAAAAAATACAATAAGGGTGTAAAACAATTAAGTATTACGCATGAAACAATAGCATAATTTGGTTAACACCCCTGCAGGCTAGTCGAAATGGTCCCGAATATGGCTATGCGCTAACCTTCTCGCAGCCCCTAAAACGAGAAAAGTTAGGTTATTTATGCATATGCCGTATACAAGAAAAGCAAAGTTTCTATTTATATTTTGTTCTCATACCGTTGCCGTTCCTCTTTGTATCTTCTTTGAATGATAGCCCAGCCATAAGGAAACATTTTTGACTATTTTTTGAAGAAACTTCACTTACGTACGGACTAAATAAGTGCGAACTTAAAGAACAACACCTCTTAAACCTTTAAGTTCATTTAACGCCGACGAACTGTCAAACTGACAGAAACGGAATAGCAAAAGACATGCGTTAGACTTAACTAAGTCCGAATTGGACATAAATAGTGTCGTGGCATAATTAGACAACAAACGCAATAGCATTATTATTAGTACAAATTTTAGACTAATTTAAGTCCAATAATCGGCATTATTTAAGTGCGCCGAAGAAACGCAATCGGACCCACTATGGATACCACAGGAATGTCAGAAGATATGTTAAAACTATTTCAAATGATGAAAATGGAATTAGAGAAACAAACAACTATAATAACTCAGAATGTAACTGACACTTTGATGCGTTCTTTGGACGACAAAATTCAACCAATCGTGGAAGAAAACAAAAACTTAAAAGCGGAAGTGGAAACACTAAATAGAAAATTATAGCACTTAGAAGACATGAATAGGAAAAATAACTTACTACTTCACGGTGTCAAGGAAACAGAAAAATCTTATGAAGAACTAAATATCAGAATTAAAAATATAATTTTTGAGAATTTAGACGTCAACATCGAAAAAAGCGAAATAAACAAATATCATAGACTCGGCCAAAAACAAGACGGCAAAACTAGGCCTATACTGATCACTTTCACGTCACAACAAAAGAGAGCAAAAATTTTGAAAAATAAGAAACAAATGCCACAAAATACTTACATAACAGAAGACTTCTCAAAGGAAACCATAGAGGCGCGTAAAAACCTGCAACTTCAATTGAAGCAAGAAAAGGAACGCGGAAACATAGCATTTATTAAGAAAAACAAGCTCATAATAAAAGAAAAATCAGAAGCGGAAAAAAGAAAAAGGGAATCTTCTATGTCACCCAATAATATATATACCCCACAACGCAATACAGAGGAAAAGACTATTATAGCCCCTTCCAAAATGCACAAAACTGACGCATTCGCATATATGAGGGCCCGATCTCTTTCACTGTCGGAAAAACAAACACAACAAAACAAGGCATAGGAATTAATAGACACCGGAAACGCGAAGGAAACAAATAAAGAAAGAAACGAACTAACTAAAAACAACCAGATCCCCAATTCGGCTGGTCACCGCGGGGAGATAGACCACATCCCCCAAAAGCTTATAGAAGACAACGCAATGAAAACACCTAGATCCAAGTTGAATATAGCAACGCTTAATACTAGAACACTAAAGTCCAAAGAATCTCTTTTGGAATTAGAATACGCTTTGGAAAAAATAAACTGGGATATCATAGGATTAAGCGAGATACGGAGAGCAGATGAGAAAATCAAAGAACATGAAAACTACATATTATACTTCAAAAATGAAACTGCGGGATTATATGGGGTTGGGTTTATCGTGAAAAAATATCTCAAAAATAACATAATAGAATTCAAAGGAGTGTCAGACAGACTTGCCGTTATGACCATTAAGCTGCCCGGCCACAAACAAACAACTTCAATTGTCCAGGTATATGCTCCAACCGAAGATGCCAAAGAAGAAACAAAGAACGAATTCTACAACCAACTTAATAATACGATAACATATTTGAATCTAAATAACACCGTAATCGTAATGGGCGATTTAATGGTCAAATCGGAAGGAGGAAAACAAATGAAGACAAAATAATTGGATGTTATAGTACTGGAAAAAGGATTGATAATGGACAAAAGCTGGTAAACTTTGTCATGGAAAATAACTTCCACATTATGAATACCTACTTCAAAAGAAAGAAAAGCAGAAAATGGACATGGATATCACCAGACGGGAAGACAAGAAACGAAATCGACTATATCATTACAAATAAACCAAGGCTATTCTCAAAAGTGGATATTGTCAATCAACTGAACTTTAATACCGATCATAGAATGCTTAGAAGTCAATTATACACAATAGAACCAAAACCATCAAGGAAAAACATTCACAAAACCGAAAAACGTATAATATTACCAATACCTGATACGATCCTGGATTCTCTAGAAGCCAACTTAGTAAAACTACAAAACGTCGATAAAATCCAAGAGAAATACGATGCTCTAGAGAAAGAACTAAAACAAATCGAATTCGACGTTATACAAAATAAATCAACAAAGGACAAAATAGGACCGAAGGCTAGAAACTTAATCGAACAAAGAAAGATCTTGTTTTAAGATAGGAAGAACAACAGACAGGAAATAGCAAAGTTAAGCAAAGAAATAAACTTAAGAATAAGGAAACATAGACAGAACACAAGAACACAAACAATCAATTACTACATAGAAAAAACAGGTGGTGCGAAAAAAGCTTGGCAAGAATTAAGACATAGTTTAGATTGGATCGAAAACCTTACACACCGAAGAACTAAAAGAAACAACACAAATAGAATAGAAATATTAAAAATCGCAACAGACTATTACCGAGAGCTATACAGTGATAAGGAAATGTTGTCTGAAGCAAAGCAACCAATTATCCAAAAAGGCGAAAAGGAGGAAGACACCCCAAGGATAATGCGAGAAGAAGTCAACAAAGCTGTTTCATCCACCAAGTTCTGAACGCACCTTTTGACGTTTGACAGATTACGTTTCGTTGTCTGTGCGAATCAGTGCGATGACGTTGGCTTGTCAGTGCAATTTTGGTTGAAAGATGGTCGCTCCGTGCTTGTAATTTTGGTACACGCTGTTTCGTGTAATTATTGTGTGAAAACTTTGAGTTATTGTTAATCCGATACCATCTTGATCGGTGTTTGATATTTTGTTGATAATTGAGTGAAAATTGAGAAATCTCGCCATTTTGGGTCTTGACCGCGAGTGATTTGTTGGTTATGTCCGGCCTTTTGTGTCATTTGAATTTTTGTGTAAATTCCTAGATTCAGTGCTGGATTATCGTATATCCCCGATTGGGTGAGCAAACCGGGATAAAATTCAGTTGGACATTGGTGAAAGGTGCCACGTGTGGGATCTGAAGGTTTGATCCTGGGGTCGACGGTGCGCGCTGTGGGCGTCCATGGAACCGTCGTAATCTCACATAACTACACATACACCACACAAACCACAGTTATACTTACACCCCACTCAGATAAGACGTGACCAGGACTGCGTCACATCACCGGTACCAACGTGATGTGTAAGTGTATCTAATAGGTGTTTTCACTTTGTCGATTGAACAAATATTATTTTGATTAGGGCTCCGCGTAATCGCGGACATCGTGAGTCTGTTTGTGCAGTCTCACACAACTGGTAGCAGAGCGTGGTTGCATTGTTAAATTCACCACTTATTGTCGAGTTAAAAGTATTGAGAGGTCCGATTTGTTGCCCGTCAGCCTGACTCAAATTAAACATAGTCAACATAGATTGTTTGACATAATATATTATGATATGTAGTGTCCCTTGTGGTTTGTACTTTAATTTGTTATTGTATAAACAAGGTATTGCTTGTACAGGGTCGGATTTGAACTTGTAATAATTCAAACTAAGTTTTATTATTTGGTTTAAATTGTAGTTGGGTCCGGGAAAATTATTCCTGTTGATTATTTAATTGAATTTAATTTGTTTATTTGATATTTGTCCCAATGGCTTCATTGAAAGCTGTAAACCAAGCCATTGGTGGATTGACCTCACAGCTAAGATGGTTTGCCTCTGCGGCTGCGACCGCTGAGCGTCGAGACCTGGAAGAGGCCACGCTTGCCCGGTATGAGCAGTTGAATGCGAGATTGAGTGCGGTTGACACTTTGTTTGCTCGCTTCAATGAAGTGATTTTGGACTTGGACCTGGAAAGATTGGGTCAAGCAGCCCGTGATAAGGTTGTTGCGGATTATGACCAGATGTTGAACCTGGGTGACATAATAAGTATGCGCGCCAGGGAAATTTTGAAGAGTCGGGACCCTGCCCAGGTCAAAACAGAGACCTCTGTTGTTGCAGGCCCTGGACTTTTGGGTAGACTGCCTACCCTGGAGCTGCCACATTTTGACGGTCACTTGGACCATTGGTTAAGCTTCAGGAACCTATTTGATAGTTTGGTTGATTCGCGCTCTGACCTCCGACCGGCCCAGAAGTTGGCTTATTTGTTGTCAGCCCTAGGAGGTGAGGCTCGAGCCTTGGTGCAGCACTTGCCGGTGACCGACTCGGCCTATCCCACTGCTCTGGAACTTCTATCCCGACGGTACCAGAACAAACGTTGCCTGGCTGATGTCCATATTGACCAGATCTTGGGGTTGCCGGCCATCACCAGAATGTCAGCGTTGCGTGCTGACCTTTTGAATCCGTTGCTCGCAGCAACCAACGCCTTGAAACGATTGGAGTTGCCGGTGGACTATTGGTCCTATTTTTTGGTACACTTAGTGTTGCAGCGGCTTCCTTCAGATTTGAGGTCCCGTTTTGAGCAGAAGTATGGTGGGGATAGTGCCACCCATCTTCCCCCCTTTGAAGACCTCGTCAATTTTTTGGAGGATGAGTGTCGTTTCCTCGACAACGCTCGTGGTGCCACGGGGTTAAGCCAACCGCCCTCTCGGCCGAGGGCCCAGGGACGGACTGGGACTGTCGGGCCTGGTGATAGCCGCCCTGCCCCCCGTTTTGGTGGCACCCAGAGTAATCTTGTTTGCGGCTATTGTAAGGCCACGGGACATGGCGTACCAACTTGCGCGGCCTTCTTGGAGTTGCACGTGAGTGCCCGCCGCCGAGTTGCCAATGCACGCCGTCTGTGCTTTTCGTGTTTGGGGAATCATTTTCATCGGGATTGCCCCAACCCCCGCCCTTGTTCAATTTGTAGGGGCTCACATCTTGAAGTTTTGTGCGCCAACGCGAACCGCTCTGTCAGACCAGCCTCTGATGGGGGTTCGCGCAGGGGGGGGTATGATGGAGATGAGCACCGGGCTTCTCGCTCGCCGGATCAGATTCGAGGAGGGGCCTGCAACTTTGACCGCCGCACTCCACCCCCCGCGCCAGTTGATCGGGAGCCGCGCGACCGCCGATTGACCTCCCCTCGTGAAGGCGACTATGCAGCTGCTGGTAGGCGACGTTGGCCAGACCAGCACCGCCTTCCCTCCCCTCCGTTGGCGGAACGTCCCCGTTTGGAGACGCGCCCCCCGCCACTCAGGCGTCAAGTGAGATATGCCCCTCCAGCGATGGCGCGCGGCTCGGGACATCGCGCGGATGAGGAGTTTGACTACTATCCTCATCGGGATAGACCCCAGCCTGGATGCGGCGATCGGTCGCCGCCCAGGCATTACTAGGAAATTGGCGCCTGTCCCGCTAACGTACCTCCCCAGATCGACACGGTTTTGTTGCCAACGGCATCGGTCAGGGTCTGGGGACCTACGGGGGACTCTGTTGTGGTCCGTGCCATTTTGGACACGGGAGCCCAGGGTTGCCTTTTGTCGTCTTGGTTAGGGGGTCGGGTGAGCCTGGATGTCCGTGCCTTTTCAGGCACGATTAATGGAATAGGCGAAACACCTATCCCGACTGTTGAGGGACAAACCTTATTTGGGCTCACTCCTGTGAGTTGTTTGGACCCTAAGTTTTTTCCTTCGGCCATTGTTCTGACGAGTATCTTGGGCTGTCATCCCCAACGTCAGCTGTCGCCTGATATTGTCCGGTTGACGTCAGGCCTGGATTTGGCTGACCACCGGTTTGATTCCCCTAATACAACTCATTTGATATTGGGTTCCGATGTACTAGGGAGAATATTGTTGGGTAATATGAAAGTCTTGCAGCCGAACGGTTTGGTGGCTGTCTCGACCATCTTTGGCTTTGCGGTGATGGGCCCAGTGTTGAAGGCTGCCCCTCCACCTGAGCCTGATTGTGCACCCCCTTTGGTGGGGACCGGATTGGCTGACTCGCCCCGAGGATGATTGGCCTCGAACGCCAATTTTGATGTCGGATCCTTTGCCCGGGCTTAAGGTGCTCGCTGTTGGGACGAAGGACCCTCCGTTTGATCCGGATATTTTGTTGAATCGATACAGCTCCCTCGACAAATTGTTGAACGTTACCTCGTGGATCAGGCGTTTTGGTCACAATGCTAGGAATCCAGGGGACAAGCGCCTGTCACCGGTTCTCTCTCCTCAAGAGCGACAGGAGTCACTCCTCCTGTGGGTTCGCTCTGTGCAGGCCGTACACTTTGAGAAGGAGATCGAGACCTTGAAGTCCGGTAGAGTTAAGTTGTCGGGAGCCGTTAGTAAGTTGAACCCCTTTTTGGATGAAACGGGTCTTTTGCGTGTTGGAGGACGGTTGAGGTACTCTAGCCTTCCTTATGGGGTCCGTCACCCCCTTTTGTTGCCCAAGGCGGGCCATTTGATTAAATTGTTGGTGACTGATCGTCACATTAAGAACTCGCACGCCGGTTGTAATGCGCTGTTGGCCATTCTGCAGCGAGAGTTTTGGATTTTGTCGGCTCGTCGTACCATTCGTAGCATCGTCTTCCGTTGCATACCGTGTTATCGGACTAAGGCCCCAACGATGCAGCCCCAGATGGGAGACTTGCCTGCTGATCGTGTCAATGAGGCGAGGCCCTTTGCAGGCGTAGGAACGGACTTTGCTGGTCCCTTTTCGATAAAGACGTCTACCCTTCGCAATAGTAAAATTGTCAAGGCTTATTTGTGCGTATTTGTCTGCCTTGCAACTAAGGCAGTGCACTTGGAGCTGGTATCCTCCCTCTCGACGGAGGCCTTTGTGGCAACTTTGGATAGATTTACGTCTCGCCGTGGGTTACCTTCTCTGATCAGGTCTGATTGCGGTACCAACTACAAGGGTACAAGTAACTATTTGAAGGAAGTGTATGACTTTCTTAATGAGAGCCAGGTTGACATTGGTAACAAATTGGCCCGTCGAGGGGTCACTTGGTTGTTCGACCCGCCAGCCTGCCCCCATTGGGGGGGTATTTTTGAGGCCGCGGTGAAAGCAGCAAAGGGACTCTGGCGGAGATTGTTGGGAGACACCGTTCTCACCTTTGAGGAATTAGCTACTGTATTTTGTCGCATTGAAGCGGTACTAAATTCGCGTCCATTGTGCCCGCTCTCTTCGGACCCGAACGATTTGGAGGCTCTAACCCCGGGCCATTTCTTGATTGGACAGCCACTTGTCGCTCTGCCTGAGTACCCTTTTGTTGATGTGAGCCAAAATCGGCTATCGCGGTTTCAGTTGGTGCAACAGCTCACTCAGAGCTTTTGGAAGCGTTGGAGCTTAGAGTATCTGCACATCCTCCAGCAGCGCGTCAAGTGGATGGATCGGTTATGAAGAGAGCGGTCGCAACCTTGTCAAGACTGCCAATTGATTAGCGGACGGGACGGCCCGTCCGGGGGGGGTAGATGTTTCATCCACCAAGTTCTGAACGCACCTTTTGACGTTTGACAGATTACGTTTCGTTGTCTGTGCGAATCAGTGCGATGACGTTGGCTTGTCAGTGCAATTTTGGTTGAAAGATGGTCGCTCCGTGCTTGTAATTTTGGTACACGCTGTTTCGTGTAATTATTGTTTGAAAACTTTGAGTTATTGTTAATCCGATACCATCTTGATCGGTGTTTGATATTTTGTTGATAATTGAGTGAAAATTGAGAAATCTCGCCATTTTGGGTCTTGACCGCGAGTGATTTGTTGGTTATGTCCGGCCTTTTGTGTCATTTGAATTTTTGTGTAAATTTCTAGATTCAGTGCTGGATTATCGTATATCCCCGATTGGGTGAGCAAACCGGGATAAAATTCAGTTGGACATTGGTGAAAGGTGCCACGTGTGGGATCTGAAGGTTTGATCCTGGGGTCGACGGTGCGCGCTGTGGGCGTCCATGGAACCGTCGTAATCTCACATAACACACATAATACACATACACCACACAAACCACAGTTATACTTACACCCCACTCAGATAAGACGTGACCAGGACTGCGTCACATCACCGGTACCAACGTGATGGGTAAGTGTATCTAATAGGTGTTTTCACTTTGTCGATTGAACAAATATTATTTTGATTAGGGCTCCGCGTAATCGCGGACATCGTGAGCGCGGCAACCATAATACTTATACACAAGAAAGGAAAGAAAAACGACATATCAAATTATAGACCTATTAGCCTCATGTCCAACGTGTATAAAATTTTCTCCAAAATTCTACTAAACCGCATAACAAAGATACTGGACGAAAACCAACCAAGGAAACAGGCGGAATTTCGGAGTGACTTCTCAACGCTTGATCATATTCACACCATAAAACAGGTCATCCAAAAAAGTAACGAATACGGTATCGACTACTACATAGCTTTCGTGGATTACAACAAAGCGTTCGATTCACTTATACACGCAAAAATATGGGAGGCGCTTGAAACACAGGGAGTAGACAAAAAATATATACGGCTCATTGGCAATATCTACCAGAACATGACAGCTAAAGTACGAACAGAAAGAATAGGCGAAGCTTTTCCTATACAAAGAGGAGTTAGACAAGGAGACCCGCTATCACCCAAACTTTTCTCAGCAGTTCTGGAATTCGTATTTAGACGCCTCGAATGGGACAACTATGGACTAACTGTTAACGGAATACAACTGAACCACTTAAGATTCGCAGACGATCTGATACTTATTACAGGTGACGCGAGAAGCCTACAAGAAATGCTCGAACAACTTACATTCGAAAGTAGATATGTGGGTCTGTCAATGAACACCTCAAAAACGAAATTAATGACAAATGCAGCAAAAGTTCCAATTAAAATTGGCAGTACGCAGATGGAATATGTGAATGAATACACGTATCTCAGACAAATTATATCTCCAAAAGACCTTACAAAGAAAGAGATAAACAACAGAATTAATCTATCCTGGAAAAGATACTGGTCCTTGAAAGAAATCGTAAAAAACCCAGAGGTACCATTGAAATATAAGAAAAAAGTATTCGATTCATGTATTCTGCCTGTTATGACCTATGGATGTCAAACATGGAGCCTAACAAAACAAGATATACGCGCATTAGAGACCTGCCAACATGGGATGGAAAGAAGTATGCTCAATATTAAACTAAGAAATAAAATAAAACTTGAAACAATTCGGAAGCATACTAGGGTTACGGATGTGACATACTGTGTCAGGAAACTAAAATGGAGGTGGACAGGCCACATGATGAGGAACAAAAAGGACAAACAAATTGGTCTGTACGCCTTGGGTTGTGTGTAATCAGGTTTGCCTGGTTTAGGGATGAAAATAACTTTCACCTCTCGCCATGCAAGTGGTATATATTTGTGTGCTATGCAGGCTTGGTATATGGCGGTCAGCCATTGCATTATGAGAAGAATAGATACAAATTATTGAAATTAAATGAAATGAAATGAAATTTATTTGTGCTTATATGATATGGTAAAATAATTTTAGTTTCACTATATTCGACTTATCAGTCGTGCAAATATTTCTAGTACATGCCTAATAATATCATTTTATGTCAATAGTCATACACAACATACACATCATTGTCATACATAATAGAATTTACAGTCTTGCTTCGATTAATATTAGTTAGGAACATTAATTACATTATAAAAATAATTATTAAAATAAGTAGTTAGTAAATTAGCTATTATTAGGAGTAAAATTAATATATATTTGTGCGGTATCGGTGTTTTATTGTATAATTTTAGAGAGTGAACTAGTTTTATTAAGTGATTGTTCCTTGAAATATTGGTACAGTTTATTATTTCTTTGTCAGTTTGCTTGAGAGACTGATTAAAACGTGTTACAAAAGTTTATAAGTTTTATTTGGAATAAAAACTAAATATATCCGTATTATCCGCATTATCCGGATATTCAGGATAGTAAAATATTGATATCCGTATTATCCGAATAGTAGCCCTACTGGTGACGTTCAATTTTTTATCAATTTCTGATATTGAATATTTTAACTTAATCATACGATAATTTGACAAATGATAGAAGCCTGGTTTAGGCTTATTTACGAGAAGATTTATTCTATTACGCCAAGCTTCAGCACAATTTTCATTAATTCTCAATGTCTAAAATCCGCGATTTTGTATTTGTCTACAATGTTAACAAAATATTTTTTTAAGCTTGCTTGTTAGCAAGCAAGCACGCAGCATGGAGCATGCAAGCAAGCATGCAGCATGCAGGCAAACACGCAGCATGCATGCAAGCACGCAGCATGTAGCATGCAAGCAAGCATGCAGCAAGCAAGCATGCAACATGCAGCAGTCATAGTTTCTGTCACGGCTCCGGCACTGCTCCTCAACTCGCGGGCCACCTCGCTCCTCCACGCCTACGCGATTTTAAATGAAACTCTACGGGTAGGGCAGACAAGACTGCGTGGAGTCGGATTTACAGCGATTCGTTTCTGTCACTAAAACCTAATTTTTAGTAATTTTTGAAGACCAAAAATTTTATCGTAAATGAACATTCGGAATAATACACATTAAATAACACAATACTTAGGACATATGATTTAGGTCATGTAAAAAAAAAATACCAATCGAATTGAGAACCTCCTCCTTTTGGAAGTCGGTTAAAAATCAGGAGATTCAATTATTATAGTGCTCGATATTACGACAGAATACTTTTAGAACTAAAAATAATTATGTTAAACAATATTTCAGGTTTTTGAACATTATGGTAACTGAAGTTACCAGTTATAGCACACGTGATAATGATTTTCGACCAAAAAATTTAAGGAGAAGTAAGGGAGTACCGTTTTTAATGTAACTTTACTTTAATTATCTTCATAACCCGTCTACTACCTACTCAATGCATCCATCAGCACAATGTGTTGAAGTTTAAGTTTAACGTAAAATATGATTTTTCGCCAAAAAAAAAAGAAGTTTCCCAGCATACTTTTTTGAGCAGAGTTACTCAGTTTGATAGGTAGGTAGGTACATAATGCTTGGTTGACGGCATTTATTTATGCCCGTCGTATACCTAAATTATAATTTTCATACAAAATGGAAATTTCACACGGCTTTAACGACTCGTTGAATCAAAACAAAACTTCTTCGATTGTTTTGTTCCAAGGATCCTTGGGACAAATTGTGTACCTACATAAGAGTCATGAATAATAAATAATAATCATATATTTATTCAAAAATAAATTAGCACAAAAAATACGATTTAAATCTTAGAAATAATGTTGATAGAGTCATGATATTACAGTAATAATAATAATAATATGTATATGTATGGCAGTACTCCTCGATACGGCTCGAATTGTGAGGAGGTTCCTGTCGCTACAGCCCTAACTGGCCCTAACCACCGGTGGCTTGGACCGTGCTCCCGACACTATTTTTTAATATTTTTAAGTGTTTTTTTTTATCCATTTTATTTTAAGAAATATTTAAAAATGTAATTATTTATGGATGTAAATGAATTATAAACGGAATAATAATATAAATGTTTTTATATAGTTTTTTTAAGATATATTTAAAAATGCAAGAGATTAAGATGTTAGATGAATAAATGAAATAATAATATATTTATTTGATTTGACAACATTGGTCCACTGGTTAGTACACAAACAAACTTATCAACTCAGTGTTAGTATTTAATAACTAAGTACACATAATTATTTATATTGATTTTTCATCCCTGCCACACGAGCAACCAAACTAAGTGCCTCACTATCAGTGCATCGTGCTGTTTAGCTAGGGTTTTCAAAATACTGTTGTGGCTAGCCCTCATTCTGCCTATTAAGGATGCGGTCTTTTTCCTCATAATGGCATAAAAGTCGTCAGTTCGTGACATGCTGCCGCAAACATGCTTGACGCACTGCAGAACGTGGGCAACCTCAACAGCACCCTGAAGCCATTATTATATTGCACACGCAGAGCATCTAGAGCCCTTCACGTATAGCTGACCCTCAAACTGCTCGTGTAGAACCCTTGACAATAAGCTTTAAACAGAGTTATTTTGACTTCGTTGCTATGACGAGCGAATCTGTGAGCCAGCATGTTGCATCTGGCTGCCAGTGCCCTGCGCTCGCGATCCATATCTACCTGATATTAAGCATTTAAATTGGGTGACCCGTTTAAGAGTTCGTACATTGAGGGATATTAAGGGCTCGTAATTTAAATGTTTCCCGGAAGCAGCAAATATCAGGTAGGTACTCACTTTTTGTTAGATTGTATACCAGGCCGTGGGCTGCTGCATACCTTTCACAGACGCTCAGCATGTCCCTGATAGTGTACGGGGCTGGTCCCGCAAAATAAATGCGGTGTCCTGGTATTTCGGGATCCCGGTATTGCATTCCCTAGACCCAGCAGCACCATGTCATCAGCGTAGCTTAAATTATTGACGCTAATACCACGTATTTTGCATCCAACTGGTCTGCTGCTGAGTTCAACGATCAACTCATTTACATACAGGTTGAAGAGCTTAGGTGAGGTCAACACCCTCTGCCTCACCCCACACTCCAACCTGTACGCTTCAGATAGAACGTCTCCCCAACGAACTTGGTTTAACTGGTTAGAGTACCAGTACTGGAACAAACCCGTCAACTCCGGTGGTACACCTGCTCCCCTGAGCTTATCCCAAAGGACATCATATGATACAAGGTCAAATGCCCTAGAGAGAGAGAGATCAAGGAAGCAGGCACTACACCGGAGTACTTCTATCCTTATAGTATTGGACGGTCTGCTTTAGACTGAGGATCGCACTCTCAGTGGAAAGTTCAGGCCGAAACCCAAACTGTGCGTCATGTACAGTTATCCATTTATCAAATTCCTTGTCCAGCAAACCGTCCAACACCTTAGCAATTACAGTGGCCAAGGATATCGGTCTGTAATTCTCCTCGTTAGATACATCCCCAGTTTTATTTTTCACGATTGGTACCACTATTGTTTTCAGCATATAATCGGGTGAAGGTACGAGTGGCTAACGCAAAGCGTGAAAAACAGCGCCAGCACTCTAGGCAAATGTACCCCCGCACACCTGAGGTGCTCAATGCTGAGACCGTCGTGACCCGGGGACTTTCCCTTAGCCATTCTTTTAATTACTTCAGCTACCTTTTTGGCAGAGTAATGGATCGGCTCATAATCACGACTAGTCTCATCATTGATCACCCTCTGGGCCGGCCCGAGTGGAGATGATACCATAAATCGATCTTTGAACATACGGGCTATTTCCTCCGGCGAACTACATTCCCCCACACTCACAGGGCGGCCCGGTCCAACCTTCAGCTTATTGGTCGACTTCCAGAACTCAGAAAAAATCTTAGACGCTCGGTGCGTCGTCGCTAGTATGTCCATCTTAATCTGATCTTGGTGATTTTGGCACCATTTAAGCCTACCATTAAAGATTTTCTGACTCCGTCACATGTCTTCCCAAATTCTACCGGATTTAGGCTTATTATAAAACAGCCACGTTTGATACTTAGACCGAGACTCCCCATAAGCGCCCCGAACGTGTTTGTTCCAGCCTGCCACATGTCTCACGTTTTGGGGTTGCTTGTTGTATTTACAATATTGATACAATCTAGAGCACTAGTAGGTATTTAAAATATTGATACAATCTAGAGCACGCCTATGTTCTACAATATGAGATTGAAGAGTTCCATTGTATATCTCCGAAAATCGCCGATGTCGCCATGAGATCCCGACGGAAGTCTGTCTGTACGCGAACCATTCAGGCTTCGCACATTTGGGTGAAATGTAATGGATTACGAAAGTCTTGCTGCATGACACATTTCTACGGAATACTAGAAAAGACGGACGATCACGAATCGAAGTCAGCCAAAAACAGTAGGTACAATGTGCCACTTACTTGAGTTGATAGTCTTTTCCAGCTGCGAGTCTTTTGCCGGCCGGCTCAGTCAGTTCCTGTTCTTGAGGATAGCTTTCACACACACAAACCACCAAATTCAATAAAAATGATTCTCTCTTAGAATGTTACCGGCTTTTTTCTCGGTTAGGTTAGTTCAAGTGGAAAAACGTATGGGGGCGCTGCTTGACGTTTCGTTCAATGGCGCATAGGCAACAACATAGATTGCGCTGCTGTGATTGGCGATTACGGTTGTGATGTCACGTCTTTAATAAAAATAAAAATAAATGTTGAATGGACTCGACTCATTTAGCTCGCGTAGATTTTAAGAAACCCAAACACTGTCCGCTGAGCGACAATTTGCCGCGGCAGCGGAGGTTCCCCCCGGGGCGGCCGCGGCGCGGCGTAGCGCCTCCGCGCGCCATTCATGTAATCGCGCTTATTGTATAGATAGTATATATAATATTATATAAATAGTAAATAAACCCATATGATATCGCAAAATCAACAAAATAAGTAATAGGAGCTCGTGGCTAAATAATAACAGCCGCTCGGGTCGATCTTTAGGTTAAGCCGTGCTTGCCTAGGTTGGTCTGTGGATGGGTGACCACCCGTACATACCGAGTTTCTTCCGTGCCTCGGAAAGCACGTTAAGCTGTTGGTCAGTGGCTGTCATTTGTAGATCTTTGACAGTCGTTACAGGTAGTCAATGGCCCAAAAAGTCTGACAACCAGTCTTACCAAGGGGTATCGTATTACCCAGTACTAACTGGGTTGTGGAGGTCAGAGAATAAACCCATATGATATCGTAAAATCATAACTGTCTGAGCTTTCTGTGACTCTAATTATTAACTAAATTATAGCTATTTCCTATTTCGCGTTTATTCAATAAGTAAGGTTAAAAAATAAACAACTCGTATAATTACAATAATCCTTTTATTAAAATTTAAACTAACTTAAAATCAGACTCTGTGTTGTTAAAATCAGACATTGGCATGTTCTGTATTTCGAACCCTTTTTTCGAACAAAAGATTTCAAAGTTAAAAACCAAAAATACTGACTTGCACATAAATTATGCACACTAAATAAATCAAATTAAATAATATACTGATTAATGGTATTTGCAGAACTGTTTTTTTTTGTTATTTTAGAACCTGCTACGACTCCATGACGCGCGCTCGCTTCGCTCGCATATTAAATAATACTCTTTGACCTCTGTCCCCGAAGTGCCGGGCCTCCGCCGGCCTCCTTCGTCGGCCTACGGCCCGGTGCCCATGCCGCCCATAAAATAAATTCTAAGCTAAGGTTTCGTTTCGTTCCATTATAAAATAAATACTCGTATCTACGCACAGAATAAATAATGCAATAAATAAATCCGACGTAAAAAAACAAACATACAAAAAACACAAAGAAAATCACCAAAAATAGAAAAAAAGCACACACAAAAAAAAAGAAAAACACATGAAAAGTAGCTTTATCTTCAGAAGCCGGTGACAAAAACACCAAATCAATCAAACAAAGGTCAAGCTTCAGAAGTCGGTGACCTTTGATTGATTGATTAGTGTTTTTGTCACCGACTTCTGAAGCTTGACCTTTGTTTGATTGATTTGGTGTTTTTGACACACACTCATACAAACATACCTAATTGTCGAAATCTGGGTGTATTGTACACATCTGCGTACCCCCTCAGAGCATATAGGCGTGGATGTTACGTCATGATAATGTATAAACAATAAACATCCAAGCGATTGTAGCAATTACTTAACCAACAGCTTAACGTGCTTTCCGAGGCACGGAGAAAACTCGGTATGTACGGGTGGTCACCCATCCACAGACCAACCTAGGCAAGCATGGCTTAACCTAAAGATCGACCAGAGCGGCTGTTATTATTTAGCCACGAGCTCCTTTTACTTATTTTGCTGATTTTGCGATATCATATGGGTTTATTTACTATTTAAGGTCTATACTTACAATAAGCGCGATTACATGAATGGCGCGGAGGCGCTACGCCGCGCGGGGGGAAACTCCGCTGCCGCGGCAAATTGTCGCTCAGCGACAGCATGACTCGAGTCCATTCCACAATTTCTTTTTTTTTATTATTAAAGACGTGACATCACAATCGTAATCGCTAATCACAGCGGCGCAATCTATGTTGTTCCTATGCGCCATTGAACGAAACGTCAAGCAGCGCCCCCGGCGCTTAATTTTTGTTTTAGAGTGTCCAAAAAGTTTGGGTTTTCGTATTGTGATATATTTTATCTTTATTTCTTCTACCGCAACTATTAATTTTTGACTTCCACAACCATTAATTAAATGTGTCAGTCTACCTATGTTTGCTCTTAGATTTTCAATTTTCTTTTCTAATCTGATTTGCCATTTCGGTTTTCTCTGTGTACCTATAAGGGCGGCGCTCATTTTGGATAGGGTCTGATATTTTAGCCCCATTGCAAGTAGCTGCTGTCCATGCTGCACAGTAGATTATTGTCTGCAATTTGGCGAATTCGGTGTCGGCATTTACATACTTAGGAAGAATGACAGTATTTATGTAGGAAGCAGTGGCAGAAAACTTTCGAGAAGTCTTCTGCTTGGGAATTTATGGTCTATTAGTGGGATGTGTGCAATTAAAATTTATTTGAGCTTCATGAAATCTGGATTCAATTTCTGGGTTGATTTCTGGAGTAGTATCAAAATTTGTTTGCGTAGGTCCAAATTGACCAACATCTATATTATTCAAAAAAAATTCGTCATCAATATTTACGACAGTCTGAGATACTATGTGTCGTCCGTGTGGTGTCGGGCGTCCGTGTGGTGTCGGACGTAAAGAATAACACCATCCCATATCTTCCCGTGGGTGTCGTAATAGGCGACTAAGGGACTTACCAGAGAATGGGCAGCAGCGCTCTCTGTGTCTTATGCAAGAACTGCACTCACTGCGATCGCCAACCCGCTTGCCAAGCGTGGCGATTATGGCTAAACCCCCCCATGAATAGCGCAACAAAGAAATGGCCCCTAGTGCCCGGCAGCCCGTCTACCCTTGACTACGGCAGCGGTCGAGGCTACGGCGTGGCAAGGGGTGCGAAGAATCTCCGGAAGGGATCCGGCTGCCAATACCAACGACTGGACCTGGCAACATATAACACGCGCACACTCCGGACCGACGAGAAGATAGCGGAACTAGAAGAGGAATTGAGCAGGCTGCGATGGAGTATTGTGGGATTATCAGAAGTCCGAAGAGAGGGGGAGGACACGATAATCCTGAAATCCGGCAACCTGCTCTATTTCCAAGAGGGTGACCGGCAGTCCCAGGGTGGTGTTGGGTTTATCGTCCACAAGTCCCTTGTGAACAACGTGGTGAAGATCGAGAGTGTGTCGACCAGTGTGGCGTACCTTATACTCAGAATATCCTCAAGATATTTGCTGAAGGTCATACAGGTCTACGCCTCGACCTCGGCACACCCCGACGACGAAGTGGAGACCATGTACGAGGATATATCTAAAGCCATGCATGGTTCCAAAACTCACTTCACAGTTGTCATGGGGGACTTCAACACGAAACTGGGCAAACGAGACGGGGATGAGCTGCAGGTGGGGCAATTTGGAGTTGGACATCGGAATCGCCGGGATCACCAACTGGCTAGTTTTATGGAGAAGGAGGGCCTCTATATGATGAACTCCTTCTTCAGAAAGCGTGAGCACAGGAAGTGGACCTGGCAGAGCCCCGATGGTGCAACTAGAAATGAGATCGACTTCATCATGTCAACCAAGAAGCAAATGTTCAATGATGTCTCTGTGATCAATTCGGTGAAAACCGGGAGCGATCACCGCATGGTAAGAGGCACATTGAACATCAATATCAAGCTTGAAAGGTATCGACTGATGAAGTCTACGCTCCGTCCAGCACAGATCCAAATCCAAAACCCCGAGAGCTTTCAGTTTGAACTCCAGAACCGTTTCGAGTGCCTAGGAAGCTCAGTGGACGAATACAACGATGGGTTCGTGGAAACTGTCCATACGAACGAGTCTAAGTTCTTCAAGGCGCGTCGTACAGATCAGAACAAGAGGCTCTCCGATCACACTCTCAAGCTCATGAAGGAGCGGCGTGAGATGATCCTGCAGTTTTCAGACGAGGCGTGTAAATACCGGCAGCTCAATAGACGGATCTCTAAATCCTTGAAGAGCGACCTCCGCCGCTTTAATACCGAGCGTATTAAAGACGCGATTGAGCGGAATAAAGGCTCCAAGGTATTTGCAAGGGATCTGGCTATTGGGCAGAGCCAGCTCACGAAACTGAAGACCGACGATGGTAGGATCTTATCCGCCAAACCGGAGCTTCTGAGGGAGATCGAGAGCTTCTATGGACAGTTGTACACGTCAACCAGTAAACCCGTCGTAGATCTAGCAAACGCCCCAAGAGCTAGACTGACCCGACACTATACCGAAGACATCCCGGACGTCAGCCTGTACGAGATTAGGATGGCTCTGAAGCAGCTCAAAAACAACAAGGCACCGGGTGATGACGGAATTACGGCCGAACTCCTGAAGGCGGGTGGAAAACCGGTACTTAAGGCCCTTCAGAAGCTATTTAATTCCGTTATACTTGAGGGAAAAACGCCACAAGCATGGTGCAGGGGTGTGGTGGTGCTCTTCTTCAAAAAGGGTGACAATGCCCGGCTGAAGAATTATAGGCCCATCTCACTTCTAAGCCATGTCTACAAGTTGTTTTCTAGAGTCATCACGAATCGTCTCGCGCGCAGGTTTGACGATTTCCAGCCACTCGAACAAGCCGGTTTCCGAAAAGGCTTTAGCACCGTGGACCACATACATACGCTGCGGCAAGTTATACAGAAGACCGAAGAGTATAACCTGCCTCTCTGTTTAGCGTTTGTGGACTACGAGAAAGCCTTCGATTCGATCGAGACCTGGGCTGTACTGCAGTCTCTCCAACGGTGCCAAATCGACTATCGGTACATCGAGGTGTTGAAGTGTTTGTACAAAAACGCCACCATGTCAGTCCGACTTCAGGACCAAGCCTCGAAACCTATCCTCCTGCAGCGAGGTGTGAGACAGGGAGACGTCATATCTCCGAAACTGTTCACCGCTGCACTGGAGGATGTCTTCAAGGTTCTGGACTGGAGAGGGCTAGGCATCAACGTCAATGGCGAGTACATCACTTACCTTCGGTTTGCCGAAGATATAGTGGTAATGGCTGAGACCATGGAGGACCTCAGTACAATTCTTGATGACCTCAGTAGAACTTCCGGAAGAGTGGGTCTAAAAATGAACATGGACAAGACTAAGGTCATGTTGAATGCCCATGTCACACCCACTCCTATCAAGATCGGAGACTCTACTCTCGAAGTTGTAGATGATTATGTGTACCTGGGACAAACGGTCCAGTTAGGTAGGTCTAACTTCGAGAAAGAGGTCAATCGTCGAATCCGACTCGGTTGGGCAGCGTTCGGGAAATTGCGCGGTATCTTTTCGTCCAACCTACCGCAGTGTGTCAAGACGAAAGTCTATGACCAGTGTGTGTTGCCAGTGATTACATACGGGACCGAAACGTGGTCGCTCACAATGGGCCTCATCAGAAAGCTTAAAGTCACTCAAAGGGCAATGGAGAGGGCTATGCTCGGAGTTTCCTTGCGCGATCGAATCAGAAATGAAGACATCCGCAAGAGAACAAAGGTTACCGACGTAGCCCGAAGAATTGCCAAACTTAAGTGGCAGTGGGCAGGGCACATTGCTCGCAGAACGGATGGCCGATGGGGCCGAAAAGTTCTGGAGTGGCGACCGCGAACCGGAAGACGTTGCGTTGGAAGGCCTCCCACTAGGTGGACCGATGACCTGGTGAAGGTTGCAGGAATCCGCTGGATGCGAGTCGCACGGGACCGGTCAATGTGGCGACACTTGGGGGAGGCCTATGTCCAGCAGTGGACGTCTTTCGGCTGAAATGATGATGATGATGATGATGAGATACGATGTTAGTGTCTGTGTTATGTAGCACTTGCGTCACCTTAAACTGAAGAGCATGACTAATACAAAGAGCCCTATTATGTCGTACTTGCGGCACGTTGAAATCTGAAGACCATGATTACAAAGCCCCCGTTGTCGCCGGCACCGTCACCATCTCAACATTTTCGATAGCGTGGACCACTCTTGATTCTCACATCGAACAATTGTCACGCGTCCTAGTTTTACCGACTTAATTGTAATATTTTTTATTAATTAAATACCTTTAAGCAAATTATATCGGTTTTCTTTTACATACTCCTGCAGCTGAACGTAATTTCTGTGCTATTGTTTAAGATTATATTTGTCGTAAGAGTCGTATTATTAGGTGTATCAGAGAAGTTAGTATTTATAGCAGGTGTTCTGAGTCGTCTTGGGTTTGTGTGTTCCAGTGATCATGATTTATGTCTTCAATATTTGAACAAAATTAAGTTTTAATTGAATAAAAGGTACGGTAACAAATAAAGGCCAAAATCAAACATTTTATTAATAGTAATGCGATGGATGGGCTTGTTTCTTGTCACAAATTGAGTCAATTTTTGAAATAATATTGGATAATTTAAGCCTTAATTCTGACTCAGCATCAAGTCGATTCCTGTATTTCGTTTTTATCATAATTAGGTGTTAAAACCCACTCTCACATAAGTATGTTGTAGCAAAGGGTAAAAGGAAATTTACCGCTTTGCGTGAGAGTTCAGGATATTCTTCCTGTCTAGCTGACCAAAAATCTATCAAATCTTGCTTTTTAAATCAGCTCGAAGAGTTTCATCAACGACATTTCTAGTAATGACTCCTGTTGCTTAATATTCAGACTAAAATTCAATCGCTCGGTAGTGACTATAAATGGGTTACGAATCCAATCATCTTCAGCTTCGTGCTTTCCGCACGCGCCTGCAAGTCACTCAGCCGCCATTACGTAAATTTTGTCGCGAACCCCCCTACCATCGCATGGCGAACCCGAACCCCACTTTGAGTAACCCTGATCTATTGTCATGTATATATTTGTTTTTTATAATCGCTCTCACTTTATCAGAAAGTCTTTGCTCTATTATATGCGCTTATAATTCTGGATATTTATTTATGAATTCTTCATGTAACTTTTTCTTATAAGCTGTTTTATTTGTTTCTAACTGTGTGGCAGTGAAGTATATTCTAATTATTGTTTCATTGTATTCGTTCGTCCATCTCATGCGTTGGCCAGATTGTATACAAGGTTGTGTGGAGTGTTGCTGTATTTGAGTGGGTGCGCCAAAGTTCACCTAAATTTTCAACTCCGATAATTGGAAATCCGAAAATGTTCTTCCTAAAATTTTTCATCCTAACAATCACAATTCCTAACTACTCTGTCTCTAATGTTCATAATTCCGAAGCATTCAACTTCATAATGTCAGTAGCAATAAACATCTATTATACTTTTATTTGTTTTCCTATATTTTCTCAACATAACCATCTTTTACACTATTATTCAAAGTCATATTTTTTTTGTTTAGATTTATTTTTATTCATATAAAAATAAATCTAAACTTTAACTTTTAAACTTTAACTTTATTTTCACATAACATGTATAACATAATAGTAGCATTCAAAATAATAAAAAAATATAATGACCACCAAAATTAACTTTGTGACCACTAACATCTATCACCTAAAATATCAATTGATCACCAAATTTAGTAAATTGAGCACCAAATTTTAATGAGGTGGTTGATGACAAACTAGTTTTGCCTAGGCCGACTTGGGGCACCCCGACACGGATAGATTAGGTTAGAAAATAACCACCAGGGTATGGCGGGGTCTATTCGCTCGCTTCGCTCGCTCATTCGACCCCGCCATACCCTTCGTGGTTATTTTTTTATAAACCATTCAGAAGTAGGAGCCCTGCGAAGCGGGGCTCCGTCGACCGGGTCTCCCTCGACTCGGATGCAAGAGCATAACAGTTAAATATCTGGTGGTCAAAAATAAATTTTTGGTTCTAATTTCACAATAAAATGGGGATTAATTTTGGTGAACATTTACTGATTTTGGCAACCAAAAGTGATTTTTTTGCCGTTACATTTTCCAGTTTACTAAATCTGGTGGTTCGTTAATTATATGCCAAATAATAGTACGGTACAAGTTGTTAAATACATGTTTTCATATATAGTCATAGCGGTGTGTACCTGCAAAGATATCCATATAGGTTAGGTTAGAACTGTGACCAACTACGCTACCTCGAAATTGGTCGCGAAACTTTTCGAAGTATTTTTTTCATAGTACCCCCAAGACGACACTCTAACCTGAATTTCATTCATTTAAGACAAAAATCAGTGAAACGACCTATAATCATTCTAAACAGTTGTTTTTTTAGAAATAATTATCTTAGGTATAGTTATAGTAATAAGTACGTTATGTAAAGCATACCCCCAAATAATAATCATACCCTCAAATTAAAACTATAAATATCATCTTCTACCCACATATATTTTTTTATTACACTTGGTAAATGTTTCTTTCTGAGTATGAGTGAAAATATTATGGTAATTATGTTTAGGGATAAAAGCGTTATGATAAAAAACAGTAGGAGTTTAAATATATTCACATGAATGATATTAGTAAATACAATTTTCGGAAACATGAGTTTTATGAACATCGCCGGTAGCACTACAAATAGTATGAATGAAAATTTTAGGATGAAAAATTTTAGGAAGAGTGATCATTCGGATTACAAATCATTAGGAAGAACAATTTCGGGTAAAGAACTTTAGGTGAGCCAATATGGACCCGTATTTGAGTATGTATAATTTGTAGTTCGGCTCTGACTTCCTCATAAATTTGATCTATTGTGTCTTGTGGTAATAATTTCTTTTTCACACCACCTGCTCGAAAATGTCAAATTATATGTCAAGCAACCTTAACCTAAAGTGAGTCATTAGTGGCCGGGGGCACAGCCGCTCAATAATGTTGTACTGGATTTCATTATGACCCGCTGGTCAATAATGTGATTTGAATTTGGAATCTCACATGCTCAACTAAATTGGCAGTATAGTACTAACAAACACACTTTGGTGCCAGGAAAGAAAGCTATTCTCGATACCCTTACTACGCGTGGATGATATTCTCGATTTCCTACAAAATCATAACGACTGCTTCTTCATATCGTTGCCATGTTTTCGAAGACATATAATATTGTAAGAATAATCAGATAAATACGAACCATTTTTTAATAACATTAAAATTGGCATTAATAATAACAAATACCGTACCGCGCCGTAATACCGTAATATTAATTGGCAGTAACATTAGTTAATTTATTTTAAGTAAACTGCGCTAAAATTGCTGTGGATTTTGTGAATAAATAAATAAATAATAAAACCTATCTATACTACAGTCGATTTATCACATTTTATGAAAAATACTCTATTTTAACGAGCGTCTTCAATGACGTTCTAAATTCCAGTCATCCAAAACCATTCTACCAGCCCTGTATAAAGCTTAGTTTACACAAACGCCACTTCCATTAAAGTGATATCAATAGACACACACGACAAAACCGTAGACTGGACTTTTTTTTTTTTAAATCGAATTGATCGTGTCTAGGCTGCTTATTGGTAGACGCAATAAAGGCGCGAACTTTTGGCATTTAAACTTTAAATTTATCAACAAATATGTTATTATTACTGTTTGTTTATTTAACAAATACTTTGTTTTTCGTACTATGGCTATTATTTTCTCACAGTAGGTGTAAAAAGTAGAGTATCCTCCTCTGGGCTAAAGGTGTCTTTGCCTTGGGCTAGCTTGAATCCCTCGCTGCGTTCAGGATTCTTGTATTAACTCCCTCGCTTCGCTCGTGAGTTAAACTCTTAACTCCCTCGCTGCGCTCGGGAGTTACATCCCGAATCCTTCATTGCGCTCGAGATTCAATATGACGCCCGTGACATAAGACACAACTTTAGCCCCTCGGTGCATAATCTACTATTGTACCATGGCACTACGCTGGTCACCTATTCTTTGTCGGCTGACTTGCATAGCCGGATATTTTTCTAAGAACTTAGTGTGCAGCGGTGGTAAGTATGCATTTTTGTCTGTTTCCATACTAGTAAGGTGAAGATAGGTGCGTAGGATGAATTTATTCATTTCAATGCTCCATTTCCTACGGCTTGTTGCAGCTTTAGCGGAGGGTACAGTATCGGCGACAAAATTTGTCTTCTGTACAACATCCGATGACTGTATACTTATTTATGAGGAAGAAGGCGTCGGTGTGACGCGAAAAGATTGCGATGATGAAGGAATTGATGGAAAAAGAGATTAAGGCGATGACGAAGATGGTTGTGAAGTTTCCTCATCTATGTGTGGCAGATTTTTTTGTTTTGGATCTAGTATTCATGTTATTCCTACGAGTAGCTAGGGCCTTAAAAAGTCGAATTATTTCGATCTGTCACCCCGCTTTGTCCCCTTAGGGTGACAGATAGGAAAAAAAAGTTTGATCTGTCCCCCTGTTAGCAATGAGGGGACAGTTCGAACTTTATTCACTCCTTAACGGTTTCATCTGTCCCCCTATCACTGATAGGGGGACAGATGAAACTTTTGATTCCTGTTTGTCCCCCACAGAATTTATTATATTAATTCTTAAAAGTAATGCCACACATACTGCTACATTACATTAAATTAAAGACTAGTGGTAAACCACTATAAATAAGTTACAATTTTTTTTTTTTTTTTCTATTAATCAGCCACAGTCCCATAAATCACAGTAGGTACGTATAGTAGATACAGTTACAATCAGTCTTCTGATTTGACTTAATTCAACTTAATTACAATAAAAAATATACTAATAGTAAGAATATTTTGCTTTGTTGTTGATAAACTTAACAAACGTTCTATATGAACTTACCTCTGTCTAAATCTGTAATTTCCTCTCAGTTTAATGATACTGTGCAATAGTTCGCTTGAAAACTACATACTTAGTAATATATATACTAGTATTTCCTTGGGTACAAAAAAAAAAAAAAAAAAAAACATAATTAACATAATTAATACTCACTTCAACCTCCAATACGAAAACACCTGCATTGAATCTGTTAGAAGACTCGGAAAAAAGAGCGAAAAAGTCAGACCAGTAATTATTACGTTCACCACACTAGGATTAAAACTTAATATACAGAAAAACAGTAAATGCCTTGAAAACACACCGTATTACGTCAAGCAGGGCAGGACTATCCTTTGGAAGTACTTAACAAACGCAAGGAATTACAAATCGAATTAAAAAAAGAAAAGGACTTGGGAAAAAAGGCGTTCATTAAGTATGATAGACTTATTGTATTGGATAACAAAGTAAACAACACACCTACCAGCCAAACAAATAAAATAAACTTGTCAGAGTCTCCAGAGTCAACAGCAAATGGCAGGCAGAATACTGAATGCAGTAAAAAACAACAACCGTCAAAGAAAAACAAAACAGCCGATATGAAGAACTTTGTAATACAAAAACCAAAACTACTGTACAACCGAGAAAACAACCCTCAAGAAAAATCAAATAATAAACAAGTAGATACCGAATAGCAATCACTAACGCGCCCCCCTCGCGTTCTCCCAGTACGGCTAGTCACCGCGGGGGAAAAAGACTATAACCCTCCAACACACCAACAACTATACATCTGCACATATAATGTGAGATCGCTCCTATCTCCAGAACGAATGATTTTACTCGAACAATCTTTAAACAAAATTAAATACGATATTATCGGTTTGGCTGAAGTCAGAAGAACTGGAAGCCAGATAATAGAACTGGAAAAACATATATTTTGCCATACAGGAGAAACAAAAGGCCTGTACGGAGTTGGCTTTCTGATTAAAAAGAAATATAAGTCAAACATTGAAAGCTACATCGGACTCTCAGAGAGAGTGTGTTTACTGAATCTAAAATTTGAATCACAAAATGTTTCACTAGTACAAGTATACGCTCCTACCCACGAGGCACCCGAAAAAGAAATAATATCCTTTTATGACCAATTACACGCAGCCCAAAACCTCGCCAACGGAATACTTATTACAATGGGTGACTGGAATGCAAAAATTGGACAAAGAAAGCAGGGCGAAAATGTTGTGATGTACCGTACGGCTACGGAAACAGAAATAATAGCGGTGATCGTCTATTACAGTACGCATTGGAAAACAAACTGACGATAATAAATACAAAATTTAAGAAAAATAAAAAACAACTATGGACTTGGACTAGTCCAGATGGAAAAGTAAAAAACCAAATTGATTATATACTCAGTAATAAGCCAGAAAGTTTTACAAATATAGAAACCGTAAACAACAACCTATTCCCGAGCGACCATAGGCTAATACGAGGTACATTTATCATTAGAAATCAGAAGAAACGCAGATCAAAATTCGGCAATAAACGAACCATTATAAAAGGCGAAAAAACCATAAATACGTTCTTAAACGCTCTAAAGACAACAGTGAACGCAGAAATTTTTCACGAAACTGACGACGTAGAATCTTATTACAATAAATTAGAATCAGCCATAGTACAAAGTTTAAATAAAATAAGTCCCACAAAAGAAATAAAAGACATAATCTCAGTGGAAACAAAGGAGATGATAAAGAGACGAATCGAATTACAAAGCAAATCAGCAAAAAGTAAAGAAGACAAGCGAGAACTTTCAAGCCTATACAAGAACACAAATAAACTTCTCAAAAAAGACTACGAAAACCATAGGATGAAAATAATAGAATCCAACTTACTGAAATATGGAAGTCAAAAAAGAGCGTACAAGCAACTTAATACTAGCAAAACATGGATACCAACACTAAAAACAACAAGTCCTCAAAAAGGAACGCAAACAAGGGAAGATATTGTCAAAATAGCCTCGGACTTCTACAAAGACCTCTACAGCCACCAAAGCCGGAATGAAAAACTAAAACCACATAAAAATCAAGAAGAAATCACAAAGCCACCAGCAACGGTCAAACCTTTCGACGAACCTGAAATAATAATGCAAATAGACAGACTTAAACAAGATAAAAGCCCTGGACACGACAATATACCAAACGAAGCTCTCAAGCTCGGGAAGTTTATTCTGGCTAGCCCGCTCACGACTCTTTTTAATAAAATCCTTGAAGAACATATAGTGCCCACAAAATGGACTGAGTCCAGAATAGTACTCTTGTACAAGAAAGGAGACCCGTCAGATGTAAGTAATTACCGACCTATCAGCCTTCTGCCGTCTATCTACAAACTATTCGCAGCCTGCCTAAATACGAGAATTGTGCCAGAAATTGAGATACACCAACCAGTAGAACAGGCTGGCTTTCGAAGAGGTTTTTGTACCATCGACCATATTCATACCTTAGAGCAAGTCATCGAAAAATACCAAGAACTCCAACAACCCCTATACTTGGCCTTTATCGACTACGCGAAGGCCTTTGACTCCATATCTCACGAAAGCTTATGGCAAGCGCTAGAGAATCAAGGTATACCAAAAATGTATGTAGATATCTTAAACGACATCTATAGCAAAAGCGTAAGCCGCGTAAAGCTAGACCGGCTGGGGCCAAAAATCCGTATATGTAGAGGCGTAAAACAGGGTGATCCGCTATCACCTACAATCTTCATATCTGTTTTACAACACATAATGCGAGACTTAAACTGGGAACAAAAAGGGATTAATATTGACGGAAAATACCTCAGCAACCTCCGATTCGCAGATGACATAGTTCTCTTCTCAAAATCATCTAGCCAATTGGAAGAAATGATAGCAGAATTATGCGAGGCTAGCAACAACATAGGGTTAAAACTTAACACAGCCAAAACAAAAGTAATGACTAACGCTGTTCAAAATCCTATACTAATTAATGAAACACATAGACTAGAGTACGTGGAGAACTATATATATTTGGGCAAACGCATTTCTTTCAGCAATTCAAGACACAAAGATGAGATTGATAGGAGAATCAACTTGACATGGAATAAGTTCTGGAGTTTAAAAGAAACACTTAAGTCAAAATTACCCTTAAAATTAAAAAAGAAAGTCATGGACTCCTGTCTGCTACCCTGCCTTTCCTACGGGTCTCAAACAAATTTGTTTCCGAGTCATGGATGTTTGTATGTATATTAAGTATGTATTTACAAAAAAAAAAAAGTATCTATGTAGTATATCAACTATCTGGTGTCCACGACACAAGCGTTGCTTAGTGTGGCACTAGATGGCGCTGTGTGTAATGTCCAGCAATATTTATAAAAAAAAAAAAAAAAAACCTGGATTTACAACAATTATACACGAGACAAAATACAAAAAACCCAACGCGCGATGGAAAGAAGCATTCTGAATATAAAGCTGAAAGATAAACAAAAATCAAAAATCATACGCAAGAGAACTAATTTAATAGATGCTCTTCAACATACGAAACGCCTGAAGTGAAAATGGGCTGGACACGTAGCGAGAATGACCGATGGGAGATGGACACAATTGGTAACAAAATGGCAAGGCCCAAGCGGCAAGAGGGCCAGAGGCCGCCCGAGAGAACGCTGGGCAGATGAAATAAAACAAGTTGCCGGAAAGGACTGGACAAAGCAAGCGAAGGAGAGAAACTCGTGGAAAATGTTGGAGGAGGCCTATACCCAAACGGGGCCTTAACTAAAAAAAAAAAAAAAAAAAATTTAAATGTAATTATGTTCGATGCAATGTTAAAATTATATACCTAATTAAATACTAAATGAAATGAAATGTTAAAATATTAAAAATGTTATTTAAATGAAATGTACGAATGTTAAATAATCTTAAAAACTTTATGAGATTAAATGTTGAATGTATAGTGTGTAAAATGTAATGTTAAAGGTATTGTTAATTTTAAAATGAATTTATTGTATTTTTAATGATGTAATAATTGTTAAGGCAAATAAAGGCTATTTATTTATTATTTATTTATTTGCTTGGGTGCGCGAGCTGCGCGCAGCTCGCGTGTCGTCGTGTTCTTAAGACGTATTCCATACCCTTATAAATTTTGAGAATCCATAAGAATCCTTAAAATAATTGGAAAATCCGTTACAACTACCCCTAAATCAGTATGAAAACCCTTAAGAACCCCTAAAACATTCTAAAAACGAAATCAATAAAAAAAATGAGAATTCATTAGAATCGTTAAAAGCTGAGTTACGCTTCACCCACTCAACCTTCGTTACGCTGCGGAGGTCACCGGCTCGCTTCGCTCGCCACCTCCCCCCTTCGCTCCACTCGGTCTCGCAGGTTCGCTCCACTCAGAACCTACCACCACCGGACAGGTTTCGACGCCTACTATAATATTTGTTCAAACACCCAATGGCTATCTCTAACCATTACGAAGTAACAGCCCTTTCAATTTTAGGGGAGGTTGGGTAGGGGAGGATACCCTCCGTTTACAAATTTAAACGCTCCTCATTAATAATTTATAGTAAAAATCAAAAAGCCGCTACGTGTCCTAGTTTTCGAGATACGATAGGGGGAGGGGTGAAGGGGGGGAGAGTGGGGAGTTTTGAAAAATGATTTTGACTAACGCGTTGCCCCTTTACACGAATCTGAAAAAAAAAATGTTCCAAGTCTCTGAATTTCTGAGATCCGCCTAAAGGGGGTGAAAAGGGGGGCAAGGGGGGCAACTTTGAAAACTGGTTATTACTTTCCCGAGCCTCCTCTATACGAATCCGTAAAAAGAAAAAAATACGGGTCTCTTGGTTTCCGAGATACGATAGGGAGGGGGAGAAAGGGGGGCGAAAAGGGGAGGTTTGGCACTTTTCCCATACTCGCGGGAGTTACTTGTTTATGAATCTGTCAAAATATACCCACCTCCCCATCCACCATCTGGGAGAACAATTATGTCAGTCAGTGAGTGAGTGGTAATTTAGCTTTATATAGTATAACTAGTATTTGCGTGTTGCGCGAGGTGCAAGCACCTCGCGTGCTTGTCCTTGTAGATGTTTCACTTTCAAAACCTTAGGGGTAACATAGTAAAAATGTCAAACATAACCCTAAAAGAGTCTTTCATTTTTCAAAGTCTAGTGAAATGCCAAATAAAGCCCAAAGGGACCCGAAAGGTTTCCACTTGATTAAGCTGTATATTATGTCAGGTTCAGTTTGATAAGTCCGGGCACTATTAATAATGGCCGGTCTGTATTCATAATGCCCGACTCAATTGGGCAATGTGATTAAAACAGCATGATTAATCACTTTTCCCGGCCATTATGAATAATGCACACCCTATCTTGGGCAAAGTAATAAAATAGGTGAATTGTAGTATTTTTGTTTATTATATGAAATTAAACTTACAAAATTTTTATGAAAAGTTAACAATAAATAAACTATTGAACCTATTAGTTAAAAAATAAACAGTTAAAAATGTAATAACATCTGTAGTTACCTACTTTGATTTTGATAAAAATATTAGTTTTCAAACACTGTCATCATGTAAAAATAGAAATTACACTAAACAGATGGTCGGATCGGGCGGTCTAAAAAAAAAAGCTGCCGCCCTATCTCCCGTCAGCCATGTCGTCGGAGCTCCGCCGGCCTTCGGCCTACGCTCCTCATGTCCCAAATTCGGACTTCTGGGACATAAAGTTGTAATACTAATTCGGACCAATCATGGTTGTCGACCTATGCAGGGCAAGTATTAAAGAAAACAATGATGCTGTCTCAAACACTGACTTATTATACAGACCACGGGCCGTCGGGCATTATTAATAATGGCCGGTCTAAGTGATAAATGAATCACTTTGCCCATCGCTCTTGGGCATTATTAATAATGGCCGGTCCTTATTAATAATCCCCAGTTAATCACGTTGCCCGTAACATATATATCATTCTATTCGGTTTGGTTCGGTTTCGTGTTAATGAGAAGTATTCCTTACCCTTATAAAATTTTGAGAATCAATAGTAATCCTTTTAAATGAATTGGAAAATCCGTTAGCTAACTCTGTTTGAAGCTTTAAAAAAAATATTGAACTTTTTAAACATTTTGAAAACCTTTACCTTTACAGCTGTACAAAAACCCTAAACCTAAAGCCCTAAGGAATCCCTTAATTATTATGAAGCAGTCTAAGAACCCTTGAGATCCCCTTAACCAATCTAAAACCTTATTTAAAAAGTTAGACATTTTCCCATTTAAAAAAAACATTACCCTAAAGTTTGCTTGTTGTACCTACCACCGGACAGCTATCGTAAACTTATCTCTGCCACCACCAGACAGGGTTCGACGCCTGCCATTATATTTGTTCCAACACCGAATGTCTATGTCTAACCATAATAAAATTACAGCCCTTTCAATTTTATGGGAGGTAGGGGAGGGTAGGGTAATCAAAATTTCAATGCACCTCAATAGTTTTAGGTAAGAATAAAAAACAACCGCTACGTTTCCTGGTGTCCGAGATACTATGGGGGGGAGGGGTGAAGTGGGGGAGAGGGGGGAGTTAGGAAAAAATATTTTGACCAACTCTAGCTAGGCCCCTTAATATGAATCTGTAAAAGAAAATGTTCCAAGTCTCTTTGTTTCCGAGATACGATAGGGAGCGGTGGGAACGGGGACAAAAAGGGGAGGTTTGACACTTTTTCCCTACTCGCGAGAGTTACTTGTTTACGAATCTGCCAAATATAACCCCCTCCCCCTCCACCATCTGGGAGAACAATAGAGAATATGCATGCATTTTATTTTTTTTATTTCGATACGGAATGTTAAAATACTATAAAAATAATGACAAAAAGCGAAAACATAACATAAATCGGCCAAACAACACAAAATTTATAACCATTTACACTTTTGTTTCTATCTCTTTCTAGATAAACGGAATTTAGTATGGATTTTGTACGTCGATGCAGGGAATGACGCCATTCGCTTTATCGGATCTCTCTGTCTAATCAGCAGTTTCAAATGCTTATAACTTAGTATTTTTTATAGATATTAAAAAAATAATTTCACTGTGCTATTTCTGATGTTATTATGCTTTGTTTAGAGTGAGAAAAAAAAATCATGCATATACCCTATTACGTCAGTGAGTGAGTGGTAATAAACCGGAAATGGCACGGCCGCCATCTTGAATTTCTGAAATGTCATAATTTTCCTAAAATAAACAGGATACAAGTTACCCGTCAGTACCTAAAGAAACGGTGGCTGTCCGTTGACTTTGGTAGATCAAAAGAATTCGCCAAAGTCGGGTCTGACCCGAAAATTCAAGCCTCCATGGCTTTCGGGGTTGCCAGCTGAAAGTGATGAAAATGGTCAAATATCATTTGGAGCACCCCATTCTTGGTGGTAATGCAAAATTTCCATTTAAAATTTCTTTATTTGTATTTTTCGAGTTTCGGGGTGATAAAAATATTACTTATCAAACACTATGTCATCATGTAAAAATAGAAATTACACTAAACAGATGGTCAGATCGGGCGGTCTAAAAAAAAAAGCTGCCGCCCTATCTCCCGTCAGCCATGTCGTCGGAGCTCCGCCGGCCTTCGGCCTACGCTCCTCATGTCCCAAATTCGGACTTCTGGGACATAAAGTTGTAATACTAATTCGGACCAATCATGGTGGTCGACCTATGCAGGGCAAGTATTAAAGAAAACAATGATGCTATCTCAAACGCTGACTTATAACAAAGACCTCGGGCCGTCGGGCATTATTAGGAACCCCTAAATTATTATGAAGCAGTCTAAGAACTCTTAAGATCCCCTTAAACAATCTAAAACCTTATTTAAAAACTTAGACATTTTAACATTTTAAATAAACATTACCCTAAAGTTTGCTTATTGTACCTACCACCGGAAAGCTATCGTAAACTTATCTTTGCCACCACCAGACAGGTTTCGACGCCAGCTATTATATTTGTTTCAACACCTAATGTCTATGTCTAGCCATAATAAAGTAACAGCCCTTTCAATTTTAGGGGAGGTTGGGGAGGGGAGGGTAGGGTATTAAAAATTTCAATGCCCATCAATAGTTTTAGGTCAGAATCAATACGAATGCGTATGCGTGCGTAGTACTTATATAGTTAGTTGCGGAGCGTTTTGGCGTGGCGCAAAATTTAAAATTAGAATTCAAAATATTTTTTCCGTATGTACTATCGAGGACACTCCCGCCTGACCACCACTAAGCTCATTTTTGCTTGCACTCGCAACATAAAAACGCTCTTTAGCCCCGCCCCGTTGACTTTGTGTAGAAAAAATGAATGAAAATATACCGAATCGGCCGAGCGCATTGACGACGCACGCCAAACGAGAGTTATTGTTATTTTGCGCGCCAAAGTTGACGCTTTCCTAATAGGCCCAAACTTTAAGGGGGCGTGGCTCGGCGCCTCCGCATGATTTAAGCGAAAACATTTTAAAATGGTCAGGCGGAAAAGACCCCGATAGTACATAGTCATCTCTGAGTTACGCTGCTCCTACTTAACCAAAGGCCGCGTGAAAAAAACAGGTGGCGAGTGAAGCGAGCCGGCGACCTCCGTAGCATAACGACTACGGAGGTCACCGGCTCGCTTCGCTCGCCACCTCCCCCCGTCGCTCCACTCAGGACCTACCTACCACCGGAAAGCTATCGTGACCTTATCCCTACGCTACGGGAGTCGCCGGCTTGCTACACTCGCTCGCTCCTCCCTTCGCTTTACCGGTACCACCACCGGACAGGTTTCGACGCCTACTATAATATTTGGTCAAGCACCTAATGGCTATCTCTAACCGTTATGAAGTTACAGCCCTTCAAATTTTAGGGGAGGTTGGGGACGGGAGGGGAGAGTGAAAAAATTTCAACGCCCTTCAATAGTTTTAGGTAAGAATAAAAACAAAACCGCTACATGTCTTAGTTTCTGAGATACGGTGGGTGGGAGGGATGAAGGGGGGGAGAGGGGGGTGTTGTGAAAAATGATTTTTTCTAACGCATTGCTCCTTTACATGTATCTGAAAAAAAAAAAAGTTCCAATTCTCTGAAATTTCGAGATCCGCCTAAAGGGGGGTAGAAGGGTGGGTGGCGGTCCTTAGCGGCTCAGTGACCATAGTGTCGTCGGCCGCCGCCGGTACTCCGACCCTTGAAAATGTCAGGAGGGGTCGGGGGTGCGTAGCAGCCCGGTTCGGGGAGATCGTAGTGGTGGGTGTCTACTTCTCCCCGAGCCGAACTCTCGCCGAGTTCCACAACTCTCTCGCAGAGTTGAGTGTTGTCGTCGGAAACCATTCCCTCCCCGTGCTTGTCCTCGGGGACTTCAATGCCAAAAACTTGGCTTGGGGTTCTCGTTGCACAGACGTGCGGGGAAGGATGGTGGAAGACTGGGCCCTGGAGAAGGGCCTGGTCGTCCTAAATCGGGGTTCTGTCCCCACGTGTGTGCGGATGCGGGGCGAGTCGGTAGTGGACATTTCGTTCGCTAGCCCCGCTCTGTCGCCGCGTGTCATTGACTGGCGTGTTATGGAGGGGGTGGAGACCTATTCCGACCACCGGTACATCCGGTTCGACGTCTCCACCCAGACCACAAGCGCGCCGGTCCAACAGGCCCCGAGTGGTCCGCGTTGGGCGCTGAAACAGCTGGACCGGGAGCTTCCCCTGGAAGCCTCGATCGTGCAGGCCTGGGTGACATCACCGGACAGGCCTGCCGACGTCAACAATGAGGCAGGATGGTTCCAGGAGGCCATGTCCGATATATGTGACGTGGCAATGCCCCGAGTCCGGCCAAGAAGCGCCCGGCGTCAAGTGTACTGGTGGTCGCGTGAGCTGACGTCTCTGCGCGAGGCGTGCGTGGCTGCGCGACACCTGTATGCCAGGCATCGCAGGCTCCGCATCCGCCCACCCGATGCGGCAACCATTGAGGCGGAGCTTTATGAGGGGTACAGAGCGGCGAAGACCGCCCTCCGCGAGGCTGTCCTGCGGGCCAGGGACCTGGCCCGCGAGGAGTTGCTGGGGACTCTCGACAGAGTTCCGTGGGGGCGCCCTTACAAATTGGTGCGGGATAAACTCCGCCCCTGGGCCCCCCCACTGACGCAGAGTCTCCGGCCTGAGCTCGTGGAGGACGTGGTGAGCACTCTCTGTTCCCTTCGCGAGGGGATCATCCACCCCCGCCTATGGCTCCGCCACCTGCGATGCTGGAAGCGGACCAACAGGACGACGACGACAACGCTCCAGAAGTGACTGGGGTAGACCTGAGAGTGGCGGTACGCAGGCTCAGTGCCAAAAATACCGCCCCGGGACCCGACGGCTTGCCTGGCAAAGCCTGGGTCCTGGCCTCAGAGGCTCTTGGGCCCCGACTGGAGGGGCTCCTAAGCGCATGCTTGGAGAGAGGCCAGTTCCCGCTTCGTTGGAAGACGGGGAAGCTGGTCCTCATCCGGAAGCCGGGGCGCCCTGCGGACTCTCCGTCCGCATACCGGCCCGTGGTGCTGCTAGACGAGGTGGGCAAGCTCTTTGAAAGAGTCTGTAAGGTAATTAGTAATAAGAGACATCACTAGTTTTAAGTATCATCTCTATGCTCTATGTAGTCTGTGCAACTAGACATGATCATGGAGGCTTATAAAATGTACAATTATTAATGATCCTCTGTAATTGATCCTTTGATTATAATAAGTAAATAAAGACTATTACCAACGTAACAGTTTATTATTACATGGCGCAGCCGGAAGGATCCAAATAACTAAGGAAGAGGAAAAGCTATACATAACGAAAACATGGATTACCTTCGTCAGCCTCCGCCATTATTGTTGGCGTCAGGAAATTTAAAAGAAAATTTCAGAAAGTTTATTCAGAAATTCATGTTCTACTACAAAGCAGCAGGTAAGAGCAGTAAAAATATGACGGAAGAAGAAAAGGTCGCATTATTATTACATGTTATGGGTGATGAGGCCATTGAGGTTTACAACACATTTGATGTTGAAAAAACAGCAACCATGCAGGACATCATTGACCGATTTGAAAATTATTGTACCCCGTTGAAGAATGAAACTAGGTCGCGACATATATTTTTTCAAAGGGAACAAAAAGAATCCGAAACCTTTGGGGAATTTCTTACTGCTCTAAAAACATTGGCAAGTGACTGCGAGTTTGGCACCCTTAGAGATAGTTTAGAAAGGGATCAAATAATAAGGGGCATTCAAAATATGAAACTAAAGGAAAGGTTGCTCAAGGAGCCTGATTTAGATATGAAACGGTGTGTGGACTTATGCAAAGCAGCAGAAACTGCTTCAAACAACCTTAAGAGCTTGACCGAAAGCAGTAATGTAAACCGAGTGCAACAGCAGCAAACACAACAAAAGTACAATAAGCAGGAAAAAAATAAACAGGATATAGATAAAACATCTAAGAAGAAAACCTGTACTAGGTGTGGATATGAACATGGCTTTAAATGCCCAGCATATGGACAAAAGTGTGCAAAATGTAAGAAAATGGGTCACTATGCAAAGATGTGTCTGTCAGTGAAAATGATATCTAAACAAGAGGACAGTGAAGATAATGAAAGTTTTGTGTTGGGATCAATAAATGTAAACGAAATAAAGGACCGATCTCAGTATGAATGTTTGGAAATAAATAACAGGTTAGTAGACTTCAGAATTGACACAGGAAGTGATTGTGATGTTTTACCCTTTAAAATTGTAGAAACACTTAAATTACAACATAAGATTGACAGATCTAACTGTAATTTGTATAACTATGATGGATCACCATTGAAATGCATAGGAAAAATTAAAATATTCTGTAAACTGGTTAACGGGAAAAGTATACCTATGGTATTTCAAGTTATAGATTATAAAGGAGTATGTCCAGTCTTAGGAGATAAAACGGTGAAAAATCTAGGTCTAATAGAAAGAAAATATTTGAATAAAATAGATAAAAAGAAACAATATGAAGAAATTATTGAGAAGTATAGGGACAGTATATTTAATGAAAATAAATTAGGATTGTTAAAGAATTTTGAGTATGACATTAGATTATTCGAAGATAGAGAAGGCAAAATAGCACACCCACGTAGTGTACCATTAAAATTGCATGAACCACTGAAATTAGAGCTAGAAAGCATGGAAAAAAATAATATTATAGAAAAAATTACTGAACCGACTGATTTTGTTAGCAATATTGTAATAGTAAGAAAACCCAATGGTAAAATAAGAGTATGCTTAGACCCAAGTAATTTAAACAAATATATAAAAAGAGAACATTTTAAACTTCCCACTTTTGAGGAAGTAGCTTCAAAAATGGCAGGTGCAAAAGTTTTCTCAAAATTAGATGCATCTACTGCATTTTTTCATATTAAATTAACTGAAAATAGTTCAAAGCTGTGCACATTTACTACACCATTTGGTAGGTATTGTTTTAAGAGATTACCATATGGTCTATCATCTGCACCTGAAGTATTTCACAGACAATATAGTGAAATATTTCAGAACATAATTGGATGTGAAGTCTTTGTCGATGATGTAATAATTCATGCTAAAAATCAGGTGGATCATGACAAAATATTAGAAAAAGTTTTAAAGGTAGCTGAAGAAAATGGCATACAATTTAATTTAGATAAATGCCAATTTGGAATTCCAGAAATTATCTATTTAGGACATGTATTGAGCGGTGAAGGTATAAAACCAGATCAGAGAAAGGTGGAGTCAATTTTAAGCTTAGAAAAACCAAAAAATATTAAAGATTTACAAAGGTTATTAGGAATGGTAACATATGTGTCAAAATTTATACCCTCAATGTCGCAAGTCTGTAACCCATTAAGAGAGTTAGTCAAAAAAGGGAGAGAATGGAAATGGAATATAGAACAAGATGACGCATTTATTGAGTTAAAAAACATCTTAACGTCCCAACCAGTTTTGCAATTTTATGACTCCAATAAACCTTGTAAAATATCAGTTGATGCTTCTAAGGATGCTCTAGGGGCAGTTTTGTTACAAAATAATTTGCCAGTGGCGTATGCATCTAAAGCTTTGACAAACACTCAAAAAGCATATGCACAAATAGAAAAAGAAATGTTAGCCATTGTATTTGGATGCATACGATTCCACCAGTACATTTATGGAATGACTGTTGAAGTAGAGAGTGATCACAAACCTCTAGAGGTAATATTCAAAAAACCCCTGTGCGAAATACCTCTAAGATTACAAAGAATGAGATTGCAAATACAAAAATATGACATAAATGTTAGATATAGGCCTGGTAAAACATTGTTATTGGCAGATTCACTTTCAAGGGATGTTAAAAATAATATAGATGATAAAAGCATCATAGAAGAATTATATGAATCTCAAGTGTGTTTAGTAAAATGTAATGTATCAATTTCAGACCATAAGTATGGAATATTTAAGGAAGAAACAAATAAAGATGAAGAACTGAAGATGTTAAAACAGTATATTCAGGAGGGATGGCCACAAAATGTACATAGTATACCCCATACTTTAAGGTCATACTATACATGTAGAGGAGAATTGTATATTTATGATGGCCTGGTATTTAAAAACAACTGTATTATAGTACCAAAAACACTAAGACAAGATATGTTATCTAGAGTTCATTATAACCACCTAGGAGTCGAAAAATGCAAAAACAGGGCTAGGCAATGTATTTACTGGCCTAATATGTCAAAAGATATTGAAAATAAGGTGTTGTCATGTAGTACCTGTGATAGATTTAAGAATAAAAACTGTAAGGAACCAATGACAATTAGAGAAATGCCTGATAAACCATGGTCTATGTTAGCTACTGATGTTTTTCATTATAAAGATAAAAATTATTTAATTGTTGTGGACTATTTTAGTAAATATTTTGAGATTAAACAATTAATCAATTTAACACCAGAATGTACCATAGAAGCACTAAAATCTGTGTTTAGTAGACATGGAATACCTGATAAACTATATTCTGATAATGGGACAAATTACTCTAGCTACAAATTCAAAAATTTTTGTAGTAGCTGGAATTTCAAACATGTGACAAGCAGTCCATTACATGCACAATCTAATGGTCTTGCTGAAAGATATATTCAGACTGTTAAAAATATATTTAAAAAAGCAGATTTTGAAGGAAAAGATAAGTATTTGGCATTATTAGAATATAGGGCAACACCAATTTCAAATTTAAATTTTAAGACTCCCTCTGAATTATTGATGGGAAGAAAAGTTCAAGGTTTACTGCCAAATTTAACTTCTGTTAATGGTTGTGAAAATAAAAACATACAAACTAAGTTATATGAAAATTCCAATAATCAAAAACAATACTATGATAGAAATGTTAAAAAACTAAAAGATTTAGAAATGGGTCAAAAGGTAGTAGTGACAACTGGTAATAAGAAACCATTAGTCTATGCAGAAGTACTGAATCAATGTGAGAGACCTAACTCTTATAAATTGTTAACTGAAAATGGAACTATTATTGATAGGAATAGAAAACATTTGATTGAGAGTAAAAATGATAAGAAAATGATTGTTGAAGAAGAAGAGGAAGTAGAGATAGATAATGGAAATCTGGAAATGTATCATGGTGAAGAAAATTTAGATTTTACTATTAATAATGATAATAATGTTAATTGTGCTGATGGAAATAATTTAACAACACATGTTGAGCAAGATACTGTAGCAAGGAGCCGATCAGGTAGGGAATTAAAAAAACCAAATTATTTAAAAGATTATGTTTAAATTTATTAAGTTTCAAAGAAAGGGAGATGTAAGGTAATTAGTAATAAGAGACATCACTAGTTTTAAGTATCATCTCTATGCTCTATGTAGTCTGTGCAACTAGACATGATCATGGAGGCTTATAAAATGTACAATTATTAATGATCCTCTGTAATTGATCCTTTGATTATAATAAGTAAATAAAGACTATTACCAACGTAACAGTTTATTATTACAGAGTCATTGCAAACCGCCTCGCCGAGCACCTTGCGGGGACTGGGCCGGACCTTGCGGAACACCAGTTTGGTTTCCGCAAGGGGCGCTCAACGGTGGACGCCATCATGCGCGTGAGAGCCCTCACGACGGGGGATGCGGTGTCCAGGGGTGGGGTTGCTTGGCGGTGTCTCTCGACATCGCCAACGCTTTCAACTCCATGCCCTGGAGCTGCATTAGGGAGGCACTCCGGTATCACCGGGTGCCGACCTACCTCCGTCGAGTGGTCGGGGACTACCTGACGGATAGAGCCGTTATCTACCCCGGTCGCAGCGGAGAATGGAACCGGCGAGAGATGTCGTGCGGTGTTCCGCAGGGATCGGTTCTGGGGCCGTCCTTGTGGAACATCGGTTACGACTGGGTGCTGCGCGCCGACCTCCCTAGCGGTGTCAGCGTGGTTTGCTACGCAGACGACACGCTGGTGCTGGCACAGGGGGGGTCGCACGAGGCGGCGGCCGAAGCGATGACACGCGGGGTTGCGATAGTCGTTGAGAGGATCCGGCAACTGGGTCTCGAGGTGGCACTGCACAAGTCCGAGGCCATGTGCTTTCATGGGCCTCGGAATGCGCCACCTCCGGGATCCTCACTGATGGTAGGAGGGGTATCCATCGGCGTCGAGTCGACGTTGAAGTACATGGGACTTGTCCTTGACAGCCGGTGGAACTTCGTGGAACATTTCCGACGTTTGGCCCCCAAACTGGAGCGGACTGGGGCTGCCTTCAGGCGGCTCCTGCCTAATCTGGGGGGGCCAAACGCCTCCTGCTGGAGGCTCTACGCGGGAGTCGTGCGGTCCATGGCCCTTTACGGGGCCCCGGTGTGGGCGCGTTCTTTAAGGCGGCGTGCCGTCCACTACCTGAACGCGCCCCAAAAGGTAGTAGCTGTAAGGCTGGCCCGGGGCTACCGCACGATTGCCCGCGAGGCGGCGAGCCTCCTTGCCGGATTGCCGCCATGGGATCTGGAGGCGATAGTCCTCGCGCGCCTGCATGAATGGCGCGCGGAGGCGCTACGCCGGGGGGAAACTCCGCTGCAGCGACAAATTGTCGCTCAGCGGACAGACTTCCGGCGGGATCTCATGGCGACATGGAGAGAGCGACTGTCGCAACCCCGTGCAGGGCACGCCACAATAGTGGCGATAAGTCCCCTCTTTGAGGAGTGGCTTGAGCGACGCCACGGCGTCCTCACCTTCCGCCTGACGCAGGTCCTCACCGGACACGGAGTGTTCGGGAGGTTCCTGCACCGAATCGGGCGGGAGGAAACGCCCGGGTGCTTCCATTGTGAGGATCGACCGGAGGACACGGCGGAACACACGGTGGAGGTGTGCTCCGCGTGGGCGGAGCACCGCCGTGTCCTCGAAGCGGCGATCGGCGGCGGCGACCTCTCGCGTCCGGCCCTGGTGCAAGCCATGGTCCGGAGCGAGACGGAATGGGACGCCGTCACCTCCTTCTGCGAAGCAGTAATGCTAGAGAAGGAGGTGGCGGAACGTGAGAGGGAGAGAACCTCTCAACGTCCCGGCCGCCGCGGGAGACGCCCCGGGCGTCGGGGGCCACCACCACGTAGCCCCCGGCCACCGTAGGCGCGGGCCTGTGGATGGTGAGCTATGGGCTAGCTCGCCGTCCGTCCGTCTCATGACGACAGGCCGTGTCGACGGCGCGTTCGTGTTCCACGCGCGCCTCAAAGAGAGTCAGCATAAAGGAAGGGGTCCGTAAGGACTGATGCCTGCCGGGGTTGCGGGACTATTCGAAAGAGATACCGTGGCCCCGGAACACAAAGGGCGATGAAGGAACATGGATGGGTTTTAGTCAGTAAAAGTCTGACACTCCCTCCTGCTCCGCCCAGAGCGGGAGGGGTTATTTGATGATTTCCCATCCGAAAAAAAAAAAGGGGGGTAGAAGGGGGGCAAGAGGGGTAACATTGAAAAATGTTTTATACTTCCCCGAGCCTCCTCTATACAAATCAGTCACGGGTCTCTTAAATTCCGAGATACGATAGGGAGGGGTGGGAAGGGGGGCAAAAAGTGGTTTTGCACATTTTCCCTACTCGTGAGTGTTACTTGATTATGAATCTGTCAAAATATGATGTCAATGATGTCAGTGAGTGGTATTCGAACAAGGTTTCGAAAACCGGAAATGGCACGGCCGCCATCTTGAATTTCTAAAATGTCACAATTTTTCTAAAGTAACCAGGATACCTGTCTGTAAAAACACGGTGGCTGTCCGTTGACTTTGGTAGAACAAAAGAATTCGCCAAAATCTTAAAACTCTGAACAATTTAAAAACTCTGACCTTTTCCCATTACAAAAAAAACATTACCCTAAAGTTTGCTTGTCTTCGCCCCTGTCGTGGATCTACCTACCACCGTACAGGTTTTGACGCCTACTATAATATTTGTTCAAACACCTAATGGCTATCCCTAACCGTTATGAAGTTACAGCACTTTCAATTTTAGGGGAGGTTGGGGAGGGGGGGATGGTTATACAAATTTCAACTCCCTTCAATAATAAAATACAGTAAAAATCAGAAAGCTGCTACGTGTCCTTGTTTCCAAGATACGATGAGGGAAGAGGTGAAGGGTAGGGAGAATGGGATGTTTGGAAAAATGATTTTGACTCACGCATTGCCATTTTATATAAATCTGAAAAAAAAAATGGTCTAGGTCTCTTTACTTCCGAGATCTGCCTAAAGGGGGGAGGAGGGGGAGAAGAGGGCCATTTTTGAAAATTGGTTTTAACTTTTCCAACCGTCCTCTATACGAATCCGTAAAAAAAAACAAAATACTGGTCTCTTACTTTCCGAGATACGATATTGAGGGTAGGAAGGGGGGCAAAAAGGGGAGGTTTGGCACATTTCCCCAACTTGTAAGAGTTACTTGTTTACGAATCTGTCAAAATATATCCTCCTCCCCCTCCACCATATGGGAGAACAATTATGTCAGTGAATGGTAATCGAGGAAGGTTTCGGAAACCAGAAATGGCACTGCCGCCATCTTGAATTTCTGAAATGTCACAATTTTCTAAAGTAACTAAGATCGAAGCTACCTGTCAGTAAAACACGGTGGCTGTACGTTGACTTTAGTAGAACAAAAGAATTCATCAAAGTCCGGTATGACCCGAAAATTCAAGCCCCAATGGCTCTCGGGGTTGCCAGCTGAGAGTGATGAAAATGGTCAAAAGTCATTTCGGGCACCCCATTCTTGGTGGTTATGTAAAATTTATATTTAAAATGTCGTCATTTCTACTTTTCATGTTTTTGGGGAAAATTACCCCAAAAGTGGGGAGATATTTTGCACCAGGCAACACTCCTTGACCAAGTACACAACCGGTTGATACAACACGATCCAGTCGGGGGATGCCAGCTGTTCCATTTATCGTATCGAAAATTTGGATTTTTCGTCTTTTTTACAAGATGGCCGCCACACTGTCCGCCATCTTGTTTTTCTGAAAAGTCATAGATTTCCTGAAATCTCAAGGATATGGGCTACTGACTGGTGTACTTGATGTTGCCAACTTTTGAGTTTGGTAGAACAAAAGAACTCGCCAAACTCTGGTCTAACCCGAATATTCAAGCCCCAATGTCTCTCGGGGTTGCCAGCTGAGATTGATGAAAATGGTCAAATGTCATTTGGAAGATCCCAATGTTCCCGGATAGTCAAAGTTTCCATTCAAAATATCGTTATTTCTCTTTTTCATGTTTTTGGGGGAAATCGGGAAAAATACCCTAAAAATCGGGATTTTTTTTGCACCAGGTAACACTCCTTGACAAAAGTCACAACCGTTTGGTACATTTCAAACCTGTTAGGTGTTGCTAACTACACGAAAATATGATTTGAAAAAGACGAAAATTCCATTTTTTTTACAAAATGGCCGCCACATTGTCCGCCATCTGGTTTTTCTGTAAAGTCATAATTTTCCTGAAATTTCAAAGATATAAGCTACCAACCGGTGTACAAGGTGTTGCCAACTTTTGAGTTCGATAGAACAAAAGAACTCGCCAAAGTCGGGTCTGACCCGAAAATTCAAACCCCAATGGCTCTCGATGTTGCCAGCTCAAAGTGATGAAAATAGTCAAATGTCATTTCGGGCACCCCAATGTTGCCGGTTAGTCAGTCTCTATTCAAAATATCGTTATTTCTACTTTTCATGTTTTCGGGGAAAATCTGGTAAAGCACCCTAGAAATGGGGAATTTTTTGCACCAGGCAACACTCCTCTACAAAACACATAACCGATCAGTACAACTCGAACCCTTCAGATGTTGCCAACTGCACGAAAAATAAATTTGAAAAAAGTCGAAATTTCAAGTTTTTACAAAACGGCCGCCACAGCGTCCGCCATCTTGTTTTTCTAAAAAGTCATAATTTTCCTGAAATCTCAAGTATATAGGCCACCGACCGATGTATCTGGTGTTGCCAACTTTTGAGTTTGGTAGAACAAAAGAACTCGCCAAAGTCAAAAAGTCCCAAAAATTAAAATATTCAATATTTTTTGGGGTTGCCAACTAAAACAAACCAAAATGGTCAAATGTCATTTGGGGGACCCCAATGTTGCCAGCTAGTCAAAGTCTCTAATCAAAATATCCTTATTTCTACTTTTCATGTTTTTGGGGAAAATCTGGCAAAATACCCTAAAATTGGAGAAAATTTTTGCACCGGGCAACACTCCTTAATGAAACACACAACCGCTTGGTACATTTTGAACTCGTCGGATGTTGCCAACTACCCGAAAAATTGATTTGAAAAAAGTCGAAAATTCCAACTTTTTACAAGATGGCCGCCACACTGTTCGCCATTTTGTTTTTCTGAAAAGCCACAATTTTCCTGAAATCTCAAGGATATAGGCTAACGACTGGTGTACTTGGTGTTGCCAACTTTTGAGTTTGGTAAAACAAAACAATTCATCAAAGTTTAGTGCAAAAAGTCGAAGATTTCAAAACGTCCCAGCGCAGCCGCCATCTTGTTTTTTTTTTTTTTACTTTTTTTTAAATCATTCTAGATTTCAAATGGGACCTATGAGTCGAAACTCGTCCAAATCTTTTCCCCACCGAAACCGGAAATGGACTCGGCCGCCATCTTGGATTTGAATCTCCTCTATAATTTTCCTCTACTCACTCTATGGTACTCTACATTTTTCCCAAACATTCCCCTAACCCATCTCTCACCCATTCCGAGAAACGACATGTCAATGAGTGAGTCAGTCAGTGGCTTTGTAGTTTTATATAATATAAAAAGTATTTGCGTGTTGCGCGAGGTGCAAGCACCTCGCGTGCCTGTGCTGGTAGATTTTTCACTTAAAAAATGTAGTAAAAATATCAAACATAACCATAAAAGAGTCTTTCACTTTTCAAAGTCTAGTGAAATTCCAAATAAAGCCCAAAGGGACATGAAAGGTTTCCACTTGATTAAGCTGTATGTAACGTTCAATTTGATAAGTCCGGGCACTATTAATAATGGCCAGTCTGTATTCATAATGCTCAACTCAATTGGGCAATGTGATTAAAACAGCACTCACATCACTTTTCCCGGCCGTTATGAATAATGCCCACCCTATCATGGGCAAAGTAATAAAATAGGTGAACTGTAGTGGTTTTAAACTTACAAAATGCTCATGAAAAGTTAACAAAAAATAAACTATTGAACATAGTAGTTAAAAATGTAATAACATCAGTAGTTACCTCCTTTTATTTTGATAAAAATATTACTTATCAAACACTATGTCATCATGTAAAAATAGAAATTACACTAAACAGATGGTAGGATCGGGCGGTCTAAAAAAAAAAGCTGCCGCCCTATCTCCCGTCAGCCATGTCGTCGGAGCTCCGCCGGCCTTCGGCCTACGCTCCTCATGTCCCAAATTCGGACTTCTGGGACATAAAGTTGTAATACTAATTCGGATCAATCATGGTGGTCAACCTATGCAGGGCAAGTATTAAAGAAAACAATGATGCTATCTCAAACACTGACTTATTAGATAGACCACAGGCCGTCGGGCATTATTAAAAAAAATAGTGTTAAAGATTATTAGATAGTCTATTAGTGATAAATTAATCACTTTGCCCATCGCTCTTGGGCATTATTAATAATGGCCGGTCCTTATTAATAATGCCCAGTTAATCACGTTGGCCGTAACATATATATGTTGTTCCGAATAAAAACAATTTATTATTATTTCCTTTATTCATTTACAAACAAATTTGTTACATTTTTAAATATTAATTAAAAAAAAATATAAAAAACATTTAAAAATATAAAAAATTGTAGCCCACCGGTATCGGGAACAGGGTCCAAGCTACCGGCGGTCAGGGCTCCAGAGAGAGGAACCTCCTAACAATACGAGCCGTGTCCAGGAGTACCGCTTTCTGAATCAAGCCCTTGATCCAGCTGCCTAACGAGAGCCTCCTCAGGTATTGATCGAGGCTCTTGGCAATTAAGCCATGGGCTGATACGACTATCGGCACAATGATTGCTGAGTCCACTTCCCACATGTCGACAACCTCGCGAGCCAAGTCAAGATACTTGATTTGTTTATCTTTCTCGGCTTTCACGAGGTTCTCATCATGTGGGACCGTTATGTCAACAATCATTGCGCGCCGCTCTGATCGATCCACCACCACTATATCAGGCTTATTGGCTACAATAGTCCTGTCAGTGATGATGGATTGATCCCAGTACAACGTGATACAGCCATTATCGAGAACTGGGTCGGGCACATACCTATAGTAAGGCACTTCCGATTCCACAAGGTTGTATTTTAGAGCAAGTTGCTGATGGATAATCCTGGCTACAAGGTTGTGTCTATGCAGGTACTCTCCGTTAGCTAGACGAGAACACCCGGAAATAATGTGACGGATTGATTCGCCTGGACGGTGGCATGCCCGACATATGTCAACCGTGCCATCCTTCACAATAAATCTCCGGTAGTTATTCGTCATCATAACTTCATCCATTATTGCACAGACAAAACCTTCAGTTTCTCCGAATAGGTCCCCGGAACGTAGCCAGGCTACGGACGCTGATAGGTCTACATCGGGCCCATGGAGGGCCCGGAAAAAGCGTCCGTGAAGCTCCTTACTCTGCCATACCTCCCTGCGATCGTTAGTGTCAAGCACTGGAGGTTTGCGCCAGTTCTCTTTAGCCAAGGAGAGCGGGGTGAGGCCCTTGTCCATCGTGACGACATCTCGATGCATTCCCACATCGGTTCCTAGGAAATATTCCCTGAGGCTGCATATCTCGCGATTGTGGAGAGTCTTAGCATTTAAAAAGCCTCGACCCCCACACTTCCGCGGGATATACAGTCTCATAACCGAAGAACGTGGGTGATGCATCCGATACGCCGTCAACGATTTACGGACCTTCGTATCCAAGGCGTCTAGTTCTGTTTGAGTCCATTTAAGTATGCCGAAAGAGTACATCAAAACCGGCATGACCCAACCGTTGAAGGCACGCACCTTATTGCCACCTGATAAAAGACTATTAAGTACTTTTTTCAGGCGGCCAAAGAAACGCTCTTTCAACGATTGCTTCATGTCAGCAACATTGACGCCCAGCGCTTCCGACATACCCAAATACTTATAGGTTTCGGTTGCTGAGAGGGATCGAAGAGTTATGGAATCTGAGAGCTGGGTTCCCACAGATTCCACAATCTCCCCTCGTTTTACATGCATGACCGCACATTTGTCCACACCAAATTCCATCCTGATGGCGTTACTGAAAGTTTCAGTTACCTTCAGTAACTCCATCAGTCGCAAATCGTTGGGGGCAAACAGTTTTAGGTCATCCATGTAAAGGAGGTGAGATATAACCTGACCATCTTTCCGCAACCGATAGCCTAAACCTGAATCCTCCAGCAGTGTGCTTAGAGGATTCAAGGCTAAGCAGAACCAAAGCGGACTCAAACTATCGCCCTGAAATATACCTCGCTCTATCCTTATCGGCTCGCTATTCCTCTGAATCTGCCGACATCCTGGATAGCGAAGGACTGTCCTCCATTGCCCCATACATGACATCAGGAAGGTGCGCAGAGTTGCATCAACTTTATACAACTCGAGCACCCTCATGAGCCATGTATGTGGCACCGAGTCATAGGCCTTCTTATAGTCTATCCAACATGTCGACAGATCCTTTCGGGAACGGCGAACCTGGTGACTAATGGCCATATCAATGAGGAGTAGCTCCTTAGTACCACGGGACCCGTTCCTACATCCATTCTGAGAAGCGGACATGACAGAATTGTCATCTATGTGTTTGCTAATTTTAGTTCTCAAAATGGATGTAAGAACTTTATAGACTGTCGGGAGACAGGTGATCGGTCTATAATTTTTGGGTTCCGCAGTACTACCCGATTTATGGAGCAGGTGGGTTATACCTGTTGTCAGGAACTCTGGCAGCGATCCAGACTCTAAGGCTGACTGGAACAGGATCGCCAAGCGAGCGTGCGACCTTGTGAACCATTTTATCCAGAAGTTGTGCAGCCCATCCGGCCCTGGAGATTTCCAGTTAGGCAACGGACGGACTGCACGAGCTACGTCTTGGGGGCTGATAGTAATTGCCCCCATTTCTGATATTGGATCGCATGCTCGCTCAATCACCCGAGTCCATTCACCCTCGGCATGGCTGACAGGCACCGACCAAATGCTGCGCCAGAACGAACACATTGCATCATCATCCGGCAGGTGCGTGTCAGCCACACCTTGGTCCGGTCGCTCCCAAGCCCTATAAACCCACCTTTCATCTTTTTGGAATGTGCGATTCTGAGTGTATCGGTCCACCCGCCGCTTATACCTACGAATACGGTTTGCCCATGCATACACTTTCTGCTTCAGGAAGTCGATGCGTTCTGTGACACGGGACATGTAGTCTCGAGGGCTGATATCAGTCCCCGAGAACGCCTGCCTCACAAAACGCATCACTCTAGGGCGAGTATTGCCCTCCCTGAAGCAGACCAGTTTGCCGATGAGTGCTCTGGCCCCACCAATACGTCGCTCAATCCTGTACTGCCATGCCGGTACGGCTGGTTTTGGTCGTGTAGCTCTGTCAGAAGGAAATTTGACATGAGCTACACGACATGCCGCTACAGCCGCACAATACAGGATTGAGTAAACATCGGTGAGGTCTTCGCAGTTATCAAAATAGTTTGATAACTGCGAATCCAGAACAGCCACCAGCGCCCTATTTTTGTTATGCATGGGCAAACGAGGTATGCGTGGTCTCAGGCCTGGTTGCATGAACCGATATTCCCGAATCGCACCCTCCAAAGCACTCCTCATTTCTACATTGCACTGGGTACTTACATTAGTAACCATGTCATTACTCACGTCGTTATCGCAATTTGGTATTATGCTTGACTGTGGTGGAACCACAGCCTGCGACGGCGTGGCAATGACATGGTTACTCTGTATTTCAGTCCGCAAGCGATCAAGTACGGTATCATCCAACATACGATTACGCTGGATGACCCGCACCTGATCCGATAGTCGTTGTGCCGACACGTTGACAGCTGGCTCAAGCACCTGAAACAGAGAGAGCATCCTAACACGGTACGCAGTCAGGTTGTTTCCCCCCTCTGTAGCCCCATAGTATGCGCGCATGACATTTTCATTGATGGATTGCGTCCATCGCATGCGCTGCACACTTCCGCCGGGAGCTGGGACCCTATCAGAGGCCGGTGGGCCTCGAGGTCCTAAGCCGTCCGGTGGCCGGCGTCCTCCCCGTCGACGAGCAGGTGGTGGAGTCGTGGGCGGAGAGAAATACTCGTCGCTCGAGCTCGACGCAACTGCCACGGCCGGTGTCACAGCGCTCACGATGGGGCTGGGTTCCGGCGGCGGCGAGGCGGAGCTGAGCGACGAGTCCGGAGGCGGTAGGCGTGCGCGACGAGCAGCAGCTGATCTTGTCAACATTGGCGTTGTTTCATTTCGTTACTTATTTTGTTGGATGGTTTGATGGTTTGACTCGTTTGACTCTTTCATTTTTACATAATATGACATATCGTCGGCCTAATTTGTTAACCTGCTAAGTCCATTTTTTCATAGTTTACAGGACGAAGAAAAAACTGAATAATATCTTTATTAATTTAGCAATCAAAATTCTGAAAATCCCGTTGGTTTCTATAATTTTTCTTGTAATTTTAACAATATAATTAATAGCAAAACTTGTACACATCTTATAAAAATCAGGAAAACACTTATTTAGCAGTTTTTCGAGGAGAAGTTTCGATTTGCTTGAGGACTTAGCACTTTTTGAGTTACATTTAGTATGGTGTATCGATTAATTAATTGTGCAGTGAAACGAATGCAATCAGTAATCAAATTTTTTTTTTATTAAAAATTAAACATTCAGTCTTCATTAGTAGGAAACAGGGTTAAAATATCTTATTTAATAGAGACTTAACCTAAAAAAAATAAACAGAAACAATTCTCCAAAAATCTTAAATTGTAACAATATTTAGAAATCAACATGAAACTTTGGTAAAAAGTAAACCTGTAATTAAACTTAAATTCTACTTATTGGTTTTTTTCATTCTACTCATGAGGCAAGTCGTCATAATATTTATGATAGTCAGAAGGAAGGGTTTTTTTTATTTGCTGCAAGTCTTCAAATTTTCGTGCAGTAATTTTACGTCGGTTCTGGTGCAATTGAGATAGTTCAGTAATCTCACAAGGATTACATTGCAAAGATCGCCTTTGTGGTAAATTTTGCCATTCATCCTTAAGGCAAGTTTTATATAGAATAGATCCATTGCTTTCGTAACGTAGTGCACGAATGTCAGTCACTTTTAGATCCCCTTTGGATCTTCCTGGACGAATACTTTTATAAAACTGAATATTGTCAAATTTCTCGAAGTAAGTGTGGTCCAAATATGTTACAGAGTAGGGTACTGGGCATTTACGAGCATGCTTAGCAATAGATATGTATTCAGCTGGCACATTTACGACTTTGTTCTTTAGGTGACGTTCTATAGTGGAATGCATTGAATCTGCCTCCATTTGGGTGTGACCCACCTCTAAAAATTTTTGTTCGATAGCTATATTCTTGTGCCTCATGACAATATTCAAAAGAGCGTTAGATAAAATACAATTTCTATTTTGGTAAGTGCAACCGTCACTGTATATTATGATTGTTTTTTTCCCATCTTCAGTATTAACTTCAGGACGTATTATTTTGTTTTCTAAAAAGTCAACCCAAATGGAGGCAAATTCTTCAGCATTAAGTCCACCTTCTACTTCATTCCATATGAAACAGAAGCCATCTTTATTTTTTATATTGAAAAAGCAAAGATTGTAAACTTGCAGCTTCGTTTTATAGTATAGCGTACTAACATTCGATTTTGGTGCCATTAGTACCGCCTGTAAGTCCACTGTGAAAACGTAATTGTCTCCTTTCTTATCCGCATCTTTTTCTTCTCTTGCTTGTTTACTTCTCTCAATTTGTACTTTGTATACTTCTTCTGTAACTGTTCCTACTTTATAACAGGCGCATTTTTCGCATTGATCTTTTTTCGGCTTAAATAGGGCCAAATTTTTATCTTCAAATAAATTCGAAAACAAACTTATGGAGACAGCTTTTATATTTTGCTCTTTGCACCAATCGTTAACGTAAAATTTGTAGAGGCTTTCTTTAGAATTCCATTCTGGCAATAAATATAACTTCTGTGACGTTGCTCGACAATAATGAGATTCCATTACGGAAGGAGACTCCAGAAACTGAATAAGTGATTGTTTCGGCTTCGAAGCAGATTCAGATAATTGTCTTGGACGTCTCAGTGTACTAGGAGGCCGCATTGAAAACTCCTGCTTCCAATTTTGAACCGTCCATCTTCCTAAATCCAAAGTGTTCAAAAACATCTTTCGACATACTTTGAGACTTTGATCATTTACTTTTAAATGATAAACAAAGGTGTTAGCCCTCTTTGTTGTCTCTTCGGTGTTTCGATTTCGTGGCCGGACAATTGGAATAGTTGTTACCCATTCGTTAACAAGGGTCTTTTTTTCGCCCCAAGTCAGACTCCAAAATTGATTAAAAATACTTCTTCTTACATCTTCATCTAATGTTTCACATTTTAAAGTACTGTACTTCCCAATCTTACACGAGCATCTTGGTTTAATGGAACGTGCTTTTTTAGTTTTATTATAATTCCAACAGTCTTCTTTTTTCTCTCTCCCAAAATATGTTTTACCTTCTTGTCTTCTTTGTTTATTCTTTTCACTAACCCATTCTTTTTTATCAACTTTAAAACGTTTCTTTCGTTTCTTACTCTTGCTAATTTTAGCAAGCGAATCTGAATCGGAATCAGAATAAGGCACAAGCTTCTTCTCTGTGTCACTATCATCCGATATCGGCGGATTAGGTACAACATGATGTGTGTTTTCAACATGAGGTATAATTTCTACAGGACTGGTTAGTTCATGAGCAAACACTTGTTCATTACCTAATGTTTGAATAGTATGCGTATCAGAACTATTTACGTTATCTGAGATCAAAATATTTGTTGCTTGTGAATCTATTTCAATTTGTGATGGTACTATAATCAAATTATCGTCTGTGATGAAAGTATTATGAACATCATAAACCGTTGACAAAATGTTATCGTCTGAAGGCACGTCATTGAATGTTGTATTAGGAAATCTAATGTCAGAACAAATTGTATGATCTATCTTTTCTGTAATAAAAGTACTTGGTAGATCAAGATCAGTCAGTGATGTTATATTGACATCGTCATTTATCTCATAATAAGTTTTGTCTGAAGGTCCTGGTATAAACTTTCTTGATTCTGAATATTGTAACTGAATATCTTCTAAAACGTGTATTACTTTATTTGGATCATAATTTGACTTCGGAGCTACATTTTCAGGTATATCCTGTAAGTTACAAGCCTCAGAAACCAAAGCCACAATTTTTTTTCCCCGATGCATTCTGAAAATATTGAAAAACAATTATATTTAATTTTATGAAAGTAAAGAAGAAGATTAAAAATTATGACATATTAAATGAATTTTTATGCATATTACCTAAAACAGATTTTAACTTAACTTTTTATTTGTAAATAAATACTTAGTTTTAAAATGTATTTAATGAGTAACATCTTCGAAACTAAATTGAATAAAGCGATAAACTAATAAAAACTATTAAACTGATACACTGCTAAATCCGTGTCCAAATAAGATAAAATAGTGCGTAAACCTGCCAAGTCCCTAAAGTTTAGGTTAGGAGTTAAATGTGATTAAAAACATTTGATCTAGGCACTAAACGAAAAAAAAACTTACAGATAAAACAATAAAAACTTACCTAGTTTATAATAAGTGCTTTACATCCTCAAATATTTGACAAAAACACAACATAATTTGACGCGTTGCAAACGGCACGTGGGTTTGGGAACGTTCTCAGTGCAAAACTGAGGCCCCAATAGGATTTAGCAGGTTTGCGCTGCGGAGAACGGGTGGTGGTTAGAAAGCAGTTTTTCGGGCATAGGATTTGTCAGCTTTAAAAGCAAATATCGCTGTTATTCCTTACGCGTTACGGTAGATATTTGTCTGAATTTTTTGATTACTATAAAAAGTAAATTTTGCCAAAAAATGGACATAGCAGGTTAACGAATTAGGCCGACGATATGTCAACGGTCACAGATTTTCTTTATTTATGTTTCTTGTTATAAAAAGCAGATCTCACGTTGTAATTTTTATGGGTATTGAAGACTAATAAAATTATAAAAAGGGAACTGGTATCTGGTTGTTTAAAATAATATCTGTAGTAAATAAATTGCAAAAAAAATTGTTGAATGAAATTTCAACGACTTGTTGACTCTAGTGTTGCCAGCTTATTATTATTATTATATATATCATTCTATTCGGTTATTGAGAATTAAGATTAATTGAAGAATTGAGAAGTATTCCTTACCCTTATAAAATTTTAAGAATCCATAGTAATCCTTAAATGAATTGGAAAATCCGTTTTTTTTTTTAAGTTAAAAAAAAAAATATTGAACTTTTTAAACATTCTTATACACACACCCTGAATTATTATGAAGCAGTCTAAGAACTCTTAAGATCCCCTTAAACAATCTAAAACCTTATTTAAAAACTTAGACCTTTTTACCATTTAAAAAAACATTACCCTAAAGTTTGCTTATTGTACCTACCACCGGAAAGCTATCGTAAACTTATCTCTGCCACCACCAGACAGGTTTCGACGCCTGCTATTATATTAAAATTTGTTCCTACACCTAAAGTCTATGTCTAGCCATAATAAAGTAACAGCCCTTTCAATTTTAGGGGAGGTTGGGGAGGGGAGGGTAGGGTATTAAAAATTTCAATGCCCATCAATATTTTTAGGTCAGAATCAATACGAATGCGTATGCGTGCGTAGTACTTATATAGTTAGTTGCGGAGCGTTTTGGCGTGGCGCAAAATTTAAAATTAGAATTCAAAATATTTTTTCCGTATGTACTATCGAGGAAACTCCCGCCTGACCACCATTAAGCTCATTTTTGCTTGCACTCGCAACATAAAAACGCTCTTTAGCCCCGCCCCGTTGACTTTGTGTAGAAAAAATGAATGAAAAGATACCGAATCGGCTGAGTGCATTGACGACGCACGCCAAACGAGAGTTATTGTTATTTTGCGCGCCAAAGTTGACGCTTTCCTAATAGGCCCAAACTTTAAGGGGGCGTGGCTCGGCGCCTCCGCATGATTTAAGCGAAAACATTTTAAAATGGTCAGGCGGAAAAGACCTCGACAGTACATAGTCATCTCTGAGTTACGCTGCTCCTACTTAACCAAAGGCCGCGTGAAAAAAGCAGGTGGCGAGTGAAGCGAGCCGGCGACCTCCGTAGCATAACGACTACGGAGGTCACCGGCTCGCTTCGCTCGCCACCTCCCCCCATCGCTCCACTCAGGACCTACCTACCACCAGAAAGCTATCGTGACCTTATCCCTACGCTACGGGAGTCGCCGGCTCGCTACACTCGCTCGCTCCTCCCTTCGCTTTACCGGTACCACCACCGGACAGGTTTCGACGCCTTCTATAATATTTGGTCAAGCACCTAATGGCTATCTCTAACCGTTATAAAGTTACAGCCCTTCAAATTTTAGGGGAGGTTGGGGACGGGAGGGGAGAGTGTAAAAATTTCAACGGCCTTCAATAGTTTTAGGTAAGAATAAAAACAAAACCGCTACATGTCTTAGTTTCTGAGATACGATGGGTGGGAGGGATGAAGGGGGGGAGAGGAGGGTGTTGTGAAAAATGATTCTTTCTAACGCATTGCTCCTTTACATGTATCTGAAAAAAAAAGTTCCAATTCTCTGAAATTCCGAGATCCGCCTAAAGGGGGGTAGAAGGGGGGCAAGAGGGGTAACATTGAAAAATGTTTTATACTTCCCTGAGCCTCCTCTATACAAATCAGTCACGGGTCTCTTAAATTCCGAGATACGATAGGGAGGGGCGGGAAGGGGGGCAAAAAGTGGTTTTGCACATTTTCCCTACTCGTGAGAGTTACTTGATTATGAATCTGTCAAAATATGATGTAAATGATGTCAGTGAGTGGTATTCGAACAAGGTTTCGAAAACCGGAAATGGCACGGCCGCCATCTTGAATTTCTAAAATGTCACAATTTTTCTAAAGTAACCAGGATACCTGTCTGTAAAAACACGGTGGCTGCCCGTTGACTTTGGTAGAACAAAAGAATTCACCAAAATCTTAAAACTCTGAACAATTTAAAAACTCTGACTTGAAACTTTTCCCATTACAAAAAAAACATTACCCTAAAGTTTGCTTGTCTTCGCCCCTGTCGTGGATCTACCTACCACCGTACAGGTTTTGACGCCTACTATAATATTTGTTCAAACACCTAATGGCTATCCCTAACCGTTATGAAGTTACAGCACTTTCAATTTTAGGGGAGGTTGGGGAGGAGGGGGTGGTTATACAAATTTCAACTCCCCTCAATAATAAAATACAGTAAAAATCAAAAAGCTGCTACGTGTCCTTGTTTCCAAGATACGATGGGGAAGAGGTGAAGGGTAGGGAGAATGGGATGTTTGGAAAAATGATTTTGACTCACGCATTGCCCTTTTATATAAATCTGAAAAAAAAAATGGTCTAGGTCTCTTTACTTCCGAGATCTGCCTAAAGGGGTGAGAAGGGGGAGAAGAGGGCCATTTTTGAAAACTGGTTTTAACTTTTCCAACCGTCCTCTATACGAATCCGTAAAAAAAACAAAATACTGGTCTCTTACTTTCCGATATACGATATTGAGGGTGGGAAGGGGGGCAAAAAGGGGAGGTTTGGCACATTTCCCCAACTTGTAAGAGTTACTTGTTTACGAATCAGTCAAAATATATGCTCCTCCCCCTCCACCATATGGGAGAACAATTATGTCAGTGAGTGGTAATCGAGCAAGGTTTCGGAAACCGGAAATGGCACTGCCGCCATCTTGAATTTCTGAAATGTCACAATTTTCCTAAAGTAACCAAGATACAAGCTACCTGTCAGTTAAACACGGTGGCTGTACGTTGACTTTAGTAGAACAAAAGAATTCACCAAAGTCCGGTATGACCCGAAAATTCAAGCCCCAATGGCTCTCGGGGTTGCTAGCTGAGAGTGATGAAAATGGTCAAAAGTCATTTCGGGCACCCCATTCTTGGTGGTTATGTAAAATTTCCATTTAAAATGTCGTCATTTCTACTTTTCATGTTTTTGGGGAAAATTACCATAAAAGTGGGGAGATATTTTGCACCAGACAACACTTCTTGACCAAGTACGATCACGATCCAGTCGGGGGATGCCAGCTGTCCTAATTATCGTATCGAAAATTTGGATTTTTCGTCTTTTTTACAAGATGGTCGCCCCACTGTCCGCCATCTTGTTTTTCTGAAAAGTCATAATTTTCCTGAAATCTCAAGAATATAGGCTACAAACCGGTGTACGAGAGTACGAGAAGGGGGGAAAAAAGGTAGGAATTGGCACTTTTACCCCACACGTGGAAATTTCTTGTTTACTAATATAAAAAAACCGCTACAAACTAATACCACTCAGTGGGATGAACCGCTTGAATGACCCAAATCGGACAAGGTTTTGGAAACCGGAAGTGGCACGGCCGCCATATTGAATTTCTGAAATGTCACAATTTTTCTAAAGTAACCAGGATATAAGCTACCTGTCAGTAAAAACACGATGGTTGTACGTTGACTGGTAGAACAAAAAAACTCGCTAAAGTCGAGTCCGACCCGAAGATTCAAGCGCGAATGGCTCTCGGGGTTGCCAGCTGAGAGTGATAAAAATGGTAAAAAGTCATTTCAGGCACCCCATTCTTGGTGGTTATGCAAAATTTCTATTTAAAATGTCGTTATTTCTAGTTTTCATGTTTTTGGGGAAAATTACCCCAAAAGTGGAGAGAATTTTTGCACCAGGCAACACTCCTCGGCAATACACACAACCAGTTCATACAACACAATCCAGTGGAGGGATGCCAGCTGTCCCATTACTCGTGTCGAAAATTGGGATTTTTTGTCATTTTTACAAGATGGCCGCCACACTGTTCGCCATCTTGTTTTTCTGAAAAGTCATAATTTTCCTGAAATCTCAAGAATATAGGCTACAAACCGGTGTACAAGGTGTTGCCAACTTTTGAGTTTGATAGAACAAAAGAACTCGCCAAAGTCGGGTCTGACCCGAAAATTCAAACACCAATGGCTCTCGGGGTTGCCAGTTCAAAGTGATGAAAATGGTCAAATGTCATTCGGGACATCCCAATGTTACCCTCTAGTCAAAGTCTCTATTCAAAATATCGTTATTTCTACTTTTCATGTTTTTGGGCAAAATCTAGAAAAATACCCTAAAAATGGGATTTTTTTTGCACCAGGCAACACTACTTAAAAAGACACACTACCGCTCAGTACATTTCGAACCAGTGAGATGTTGCCAACTACACGAAAAATGTATTTGAAAAAAGTCATAATTCCAACTTTTCACAAGATGGCCGCCACACTGTCCGCCATCTTGTTTTTCTGAAAAGTCATAATTTTCCTTAAATATCAAGGATGTAGGCTACCGACCAGTGTACCTGGTGTTGCCAACTTTTGAGTTTGGTAAAACAAAAGAACTCGCCAAAATCAAAAAGTCCCAAAAATTAAAATATTCAATATTTTTTGGGGTTGCCAATTAAAACAAACCAAAATGGTCAAATGTCATTTGGGGGACCCCAATGTTGCCAGCTAGTCAAAGTCTTTATTCAAAATGTCGTTATTTCTACTTTTCATGTTTTTGGGGAAAATCTGGGAAACTACCCTAAAAATGGGAAAAATTTTCAAACCAGGCAACACTCCTTGACAAAACACACAACCGCTCGGTACAACTCAAACCCGTCAGATGTTGCCAACTACCCGAAAAATGGATTTGAAAAAAATCGAAAATTATAACTTTTTACAAGATGGCCGCCATACTCTTCGCCATTTTGTTTTTCTGAAAAGTCACAATTTTTTTGAAATCTCAAGGATATAAGCCATCGACAGGTGTTATTGGTGTTGCCAACTTTTGAAATCGGTAGAACAAAACAATTCGTCAAAGTTTAGTGCAAAAAGTCGAAGATTTCAAAACGTCCCAGCGCAGCCGCCATCTTGTTTTTTTTTTTTTTTTACTTTTTTTTTAATCCATTCTAGATTTTGTATAGGACCTATGAGTCGAAACTCGTCCAAGTCTTTTCCCCATCGAAACCGGAAATGGACTCGGCCGCCATCTTGGATTTGAATCTCCTCTATAATTTTCCTCTACTACTCTATGGTATTCTACATTTTCCCTAAACATTTCCCTAACCCTGTAACAGATCTACTTGATCCTATTAAAATAAAAGGATAAGCAGACTTGTTCAAATACAATTTTAATTTAGGAAAGATAAAAAATACAGCTAGTTATAAAAAAACTACCTAGCACGCACCATAGTATAATAATATACTTCGCCAGGTATAGCATTCCGAGACACAGAGGTCACGTGGGTGACACAAGTCTACGTCATCAACTCTAAACAGTTTGGGAATCACTATTTGCACTGGCACTGAGCGAGACAGGCACACGTGTTAAAAAAGAATAGCGATACACGGCGAAATGGCGGAATGTCAATGAGACAGCCCGTTTCTGTGTTACCAGTAGTGTGAAATAATAACTCCCTAACCACCTATAGTACCTGTGCGAATCCGATCAAACATTAAAGTTTTAAATTACAATTTCTTTAGTATATGATTAAATTGAATTTTTTCATTTGATCAGGCAAACGAAAACAACTATTTAAATGCTTATATATATTTTTAAACATAATGGTGGCCGAAAATGTTTCCATAATTTAGTGTTTTGTTTCAATAAAGTGGCAACTGAATAGTGACGTAAACATGTGTCACTCCCGGAATGCCAGACCTTGTTTTTTTAGACCATGGCACGCACTCAGTTTTTAACCGACTTCAAAAAAGGCGGAGGTTATATGTTCGTGTATGTATTTTTTTTTTTTTTTATGTATGTTACCTGATTTCTCTCCCATTTGTGGACCGATTTTCAAAATTCTTTTTTCATTTGATAGAGTACACTCCTGAGGTGGTCGCATTTTAATTTGGTGAAGATCTGATGCTGACCTTCGGAGATATACAATGGAACTCTTCAAAAAGAGACGGCAAATCTGTTGTGATAGCTCCAATCGGTTGGATGTTCATTGTTTATACAATATCATGACGGAACATCACGCCTGTATGCTCTGAGGGGGTACGCAGAAGTGTACAATTTACCTGATTTCTCTCCCATTTGTGGACCGATTCTCAAAATTCTTTTTTACTTGAAAAAGTATACTCCTGAGGTGGTCCCATTTTAATTTGGTGAAGATCTGATGCTGATCTTCGGAGATATACAATAGAACTCTTCAAAGAGGGACGGCAAATCTGTTGTGATAGCTCCAATCGGTTGGATGTTCATTGTTTAAACAACATCATGACGTAACATTACACCTGTCTGCTCTGAGGGGTACATAGATGTGTACAGTACACCCAGATTTCGACAGTTATGGCATGTTATGTTCCATTTATTGGGGATAAGCCTATTACCATGACATGTATTGTTAACCATGTACAATGAATGCATAGCAAATATTTGTAAGTATAGGATATTACAACTAAAAATGGAAAAATAAAATAAAACTTTTTTGCCAAAAATAAAACCGACTTAAAAAAAAACAGCAAACAAAAAAAACACAAAAAGAAAAGGACAAAAAAATACACTAAAAGAAAAACAAAAAAAAAACACTAAAACAAAACCACAAAAAAGTGAAAAATAACTTTAGCTTCAGAAGCCGGTGAGAAAAACAATACCAAATCAATCAAAGGTCAAGCTTCAGAAGTCGGTGACAAAAACACTAAATCAATTAAACAAGGTCACCGACTTCTGAAGCTAGGTTTTGTTTTAGTGTTTTTTTTTTGTTTTTCTTTTAGTGTATTTTTTTGTCCTTTTCTTTTTGTGTTTTTTTTTTTGTTTGCTGTTTTTTTGCTATTTCTGATGCTACTACGCTTTGTTTAGAGTGATAAAAAAATCATGCATATACCCTATTGTAGATCTTTGACAGTCGTTTTAAATAGTCACGCAGTGGCCCTAAAGTCTGACAATCAGTTTCACAAGGGGTATCGTATTAGTGGAATTACCGTAGTAAATGGGTTGTGGAGATAAACGAAATAATTGTATGACAAACTGATATTATGACAACAATCGTCTCGTAATTGTAACTGTTCTACTTAGTTAATGAAAATCTACGGTAACTTAGACATCGATTGTATCTGCACCCTCTGAACCTTCCTGGAATTCCTACATCCTATTGTCTCGTCTAATTGTCTATTTTGTTATTGTCTTTCGTTACTTCAGTTATGAAGTTGACAGGTTTACAGCGAGCGTTTTCAGAGCCATCATTGTCATCACCTTATTTTATCGGCTGCTGTGTATCAGGGATGTTACGGAGGTGGTTTTATCGGAACCGGAATCGAAGTCAGAGTTTTTAAATTTGGTTTGTCGGAGTCGGAATCGGAGTCGGAATCGGAGTCGGAGGCGGTGTCGGAAATGGTGGCAGAAGAAAAATGTGTATTTAATTGCTTGCCCTTATGGCAATAAATAAAATAGTGAATTATGAATCGATGACAGAACGTGTGCTGTGTTCCCCGGGCGACATGCGTAAACCTGTTCGTACACATTAACCACAGCCGCCGCGCGTCGTCGCTACCGCCCGCCGCTATCTGCTATGCTTCGACCTCCGATTAAAACCTCCGATTTAAAAGTATCGGAACCGAAGTCGGAGCCAGAGGTGTAAAATCAATCGGAAGTTCCGACGTATCGGAGTCGGAGTCGACGCTTCGTAACATCCCTGCTGTTTATATCCTCTCTTTTGTATACCAAGCTCTCCTGTGTGGTCTGGATGAGTATCTTACCACGGTATTTACCACGGTCTTGTGTAGGTCATCCACGAACGTTAGCAAGGTATTACCGAGTTCACTGACGGTCGACCACGTTTTTATTATCGGAAAACTGTTTCGACTTCCCTCTATGACGTCTTTTATCAAGATTCCAAGTGGTAATTTTTATGTTACGTAAAAGGGTAAACATCAATTAGATTTTGGTGGTTAGTTGCGTAGAATATCAACGTGACCAAGTTGGTATTTGAAACAATGACTGTTGTTGACGTTTTTAATGTTATGTTTTTTATTTGTTTATTGTGTCACTTTCTGTGCTGCTGCTGCGGCAGCGGAGAACCTCAAGCGGCGAAAATATAGTAACCTTATTGGTACCGACCGTATTTTCGAGCCGTTTGGGGTTGAAACTCTGGGACCGTGGGGTCCGAGCGCTCACAGCCTTTTCAAGGAAACAAAACGTTTAGTTGACACTTCCCGTGACCCTAGAACTGGCTTTATCTTGGCTAAAGGCTTAGCGTTGGGTAACGCCGCCAGTCTCTTCGAGACTTCGAGGAGGAGTTTTTTGACGCCATTTTTTGAGTTGTAAGTTTAGTTTATTTTAATAGATTTTGTAAATTGTAAATAATGTACATACTTACTGAATTCTAAAAGTTATTTACAAAAGCTGGAAAAATTACATAAATTTCTTGTTGGTTTCACAGAAACACTGAACCTGCCCGTGTAAAACAGACTAGTATTAAAACAAAAAAAAACACAAAAAGAAAAGGACAAAAAAATACACTAAAAGAAAAACAAAAAAAAAAAACACTAAAACAAAACCACAAAAAAGTGAAAAATAACTTTAGCTTCAGAAGCCGGTGAGAAAAACACCAAATCAATCAAAGGTCAAGCTTCAGAAGTCGGTGACCTTGTTTAATTGATTTAGTGTTTTTGTCACCGACTTCTGAAACTTGACCTTTGATTGATTTGGTGTTTTTCTCACCGGCTTCTGAAGCTAAAGTTATTTTTCATTTTTTTGTGGTTTTGTTTTAGTGTTTTTTTTTTTTTGTTTTTCTTTTAGTGTATTTTTTTGTCCTTTTCTTTTTGTGTTTTTTTTGTTTGTTGTTTTTTTTTGAAGTCGGTTTTATTTTTGGCAAAAAAGGTTTATTTTATAAAGTTTATGCACTTAGATGGACAATAATGAGTTTACCACACTGTAAGAACGGGAACAAGCGTCAGGGTAGCAGGTCGATACCGGAGTAACCTTGAAGTTGTGCTCTGAAGCAGTAGAAACGGCGGCAGCGCAGATCTCAGAGTTCACTAGGACAGCTCAGCAGCAAGACAGTGCAGAACTCAGGGCCAGACGTAGGACAGCCCTGCGAGACCAGTAGACGGACAGGCATGTAGTGGGAGTGGGGTACGTGGGAGTAGAAGTCCCAGGAGAAACTTTCGTTGGATCCCCTGGATAGTTTAAGAATCTCACCGCCAAAACCAAGCTGCTCTCTGATACCCTCAAATCAGATTTCCGAGTCGTTTTTTCAGCCGTCCGTCAGCTCGTTTCTCCCAAAGTAGTCTTCCTCTTTCAAATCTTAGTTTTCTTAGTGTCGCTATCATCTCATCTGACAAGTGTAGTCGGCCAGGACATATCCATGAGTGCGTTAAGAATTTTATAAATATAATCATTTAATATTAAGTTATTAAACAATCGTAATAATTTATAAATACATTGGCTAAGCATATTGATAAAAATAATTTAAATTATACAAACCAAAAAGAGAAATCATAGAGCTAGACCATAGACTGAGCAGAAAGAGAATTAAAAAACTAACTGACAGTTTGACAATTTGACGCTTGACGTAAATATCACAACATGAAAATTACAAGTTAATATTATTTTTATTTCAGCTATTTTTAAGTAAATGAATCGTATTTAGATCGATTTGCTGAGTGTAGATATATAAACAAATAAAAAGGATGATGAATAGTATTATGAATGGTGAATATGAAGCGTAAGTATAACATAATACTATAACCCATCTCTCACCCATTCCGAGAAACGACATGTCAATGAGTCAGTCAGTGAGTGGTCTTGTAGTTTTATATAATATAAATAAATAAATATAAATAACACTTCACTCAAATTAATTATTACAAAAAATTTAACACTGACGTCTCACCTTCAAAAATGCTAAATTTTCACTAGTTCTCTTTTGTTTGACGACCTGATTGGCGCAGCGGTAGTGAGGCTACCTTACGTTCTTAGGGTCCCGGGTTCGAATCCCGGTCGGAGCAAATGTTAGTGTGATGAGCACGGACATTTGTTTCCGAGTCATGGATGTTTATATGTATAATAAGTATGTATTTACAAACAAAAAGTATATATGTAGTTTATCAACTATCTGGTGTCCACGACACAAGCCTCGTTGCTTAGTGTGGCACTAGATGGCGCTGTGTGTAATGTCCAGCAATATTTATTTATTTATCTCTTAGTAATGCGCATCATTGCGGCTGCCCATAAGGCCCCATGAGTAAGAAAGAGAGAGAGAACTGAAATTTGTTTGCTTGTTTTGAAATCTATTGTTTATTTGCACCGAGTAAATTCCCGGAAGAGCCGGCTTTTTTAGAAACAATAATGGAGTGCAAGTAATTCTCAACCATATTTTATAAATCTTTAAGTTGTTATTCGTAAAATAAGTTTTGATATTAACTATAGTACCTACTGACATACAGAGCACAGACAGAAATTTTATTTTGTTTGAAAACTCTTACAGGAATGAAAACGTCAAAACTTGAATTCATTTACTTCATTCCTGAATAATACAGGATTAAATTATAGCCTTTAACCTTCTCAGCTAATTTCTCTTTCTATAAGTGAAAACCGTGTTAAAATCTGAGTATTTTCTGAGATCCAGCGAACAAACAGATCTTCTGCCCGGCGGCGGCGCGCGGCGCGGCGCGGGGCCTAATTTATAATATGTAGTGAGTAATGACAGTGATGATAGTGATGATGATGATAGTAATAGGTAATATGGATTTCCATACTACTTACCAATTGTAAGAATTACATTCGTCTTACCTGCGACATAACGTGTAACATTATTTTTGCTCTTACGTGCCAATATTTGGAGTAAAAGTTTCGATTCTGTTGCGCACAAACAACTTGATTTAGACTATTGCTATCTTTTTCTCTCTAATATCCTTTTAGTAAAAGATAGGAATACCCTAAATTATGTTTAGTTTGTGCACAAGAGAATCGACACCAGTAAGAGCGTAAATCACATGGTTTAGACCATGTGATTCACACTCTAACTACCTACATTATATTCGGAAATCAGACTGTTTATACTTTCTACGGTAGCAATATTCTAAATAGTTACTTCGGTTAGTCAACCGAAGAGAAGAACTTGTCTGTTTTGTTTGAAAAATTGCCACGACACTCCGAGCTACCTAGAGGTGTAACGTAAATAAGTCATTCTAAGTGATACCTCCCTGCATATAAACAAGACTTGGAGGTCGTCTTCTGGCTGGAAGCGGTATTGTATTCGGCTTTAAATTATGCAACAAGCGAGTAGGTAGGTACATACATTTGTGTTCAATTTAGTTCGTTTGATTGCTTTCAATAGGTGATCGTTGGCGGCACTCGTTGATCGGTCAGAGAGGGCACGCGGGGCGCGGGGCGCGGGGGAGCGGCTCGGATGGAGCGCTGTCGTCAATTACGACCTCTTAAGATGCCAATGAACGACAATTACGAACAGAGCGGGTGGGCAGAGTGGCAGACACCACACACACACACGCGGCAATTGATGTACCGAATGAATGGGCGCAGAGCCGCTGCGTCGTGAACTATTGGTTGCATCACCAGTGCCGTAAATAGGGCGGTGTCATCGGTGCCCAGGCACAGGACCTAGAGTCTGGGGGGCGCAAAAATGGCCAGACCAGGCAGGACTTTTTTATTTTTTCGGTTTGCTCCTGATTAGTTCCCGCTGCCCCCGTAGTGCTCGATTCCAATAACATACCAAGTAAGTACTTACTTAAAATTAAATTAATTTACAGTTTACTGAAACTTTGCAAGGTGTTATTTTATTATAGAAGTATGAAGACCAAAGCGGCCTCTTAACACGTTGACTGCCACCTACGAGTATACTCGTAGTACAAGATCTGGGCCCCACTGCCAACTACGAGTATTCTCGTAGTTGATTGTATGCGATTTCTAACGAATTCTAGACAAGTGGCAGTGAAAGGAGGGCGGGGTTAATTTTTTTGGCATTTGAAGTAAAACATTATTTAATTAGAAAAAAAAGTTTAATAGAATTTTTTTTGGGTACATCACTGTGAAATCAAAAAGGAGTGATATATTTTAAAACAATTTTCTACGCATAAGGCAGGATTTTCAGACATACCGGACAGTAATAAATTGTTTCTTTACGTTTTTTTTCTTTTGTGCAGACACGACACGGTTTCGTCGGTTTCTGTTTTTTTTGTGTGGGTGGTAGACGCTCTAAATAATGTAGTACTTGTAATCCTTCTCGTTTTTTCTGATCGTGATGACTATAGTTTGCAAATGTTTCGCCTAAAAGATGTTTTATGACTTCAACTTTGAACGAAAGGGCATCCAATTTCTTTTCCGGAGGAAGGTTGGCTTGTTGGTTGTAGATCATGCAGGCGATCCCGGACATTCCCTTGTTGTAATCTCTAACCACATTAGGTTTTATCGAAACCTTACCGTTTTTGTTTGACTCAGGAACCAGAATAGGTTTATGCATATTAGAAATACACAAAACTTCCCTCTTACCCTTCCAGTTACACACATAAACCTTATCAGTTCTCTTTGTAATCATTTGACCTTTTTTCAGTTTGGTGCTCAACAGAGTTTTAGGGTTGCCTTTGCGATTTTTTCTCAAAGTTCCGCAGATGTATGTCGATCTTTCAGTCAGTAACTTGGTGAGTAAAACTGAGTTGTAGAAGTTGTCGGTGTAAAGTTTGTACCCTTGGTCAAGGTAGCCCTGTGAAAGATCCATCATTATTTGTGTGGAGTGGTTATATTCGGCTCTGGCATTTGTAAGATTAGCTTCGTTGTTCTTGCCAGTGTATATGCGAATTTTTATGACAATGCCATTTGACTCACATAGTTTATAGAGTTTAACTCCGTATTTGTGTTTCTTATTCTTTAGCGCATTTTTTTCGAGCCAAATTATCTACGACTATACTCGTAGATTGTCAATAGGTAATAAAAATCCTATCTCATTGCCATACTACGAGTTAACTCGTAGTTTGAACTAGGTTCCACTGCCAACTACGAGTATACTCGTACCTACCATTTTGTATGGTGGCAATGGGCATAAAAAAATGTTACTACGAGTATACTCGTATGGCAGCCAACGTGTTAAATTAAATCTTAAGCAGGGTGGGCAACGCATTTGCACTAGGGAACTTGCGTTAGAGTTTTAGTGAGTGCAATTCAGAGCGCTCCTAGATCAAGGATCGCAAGTATCACTTATATCAGAAAATGCCGCCCAATTATTAGGGTTAAAAAGGCAATCATATCAAGCAGCAGTATCAGGAATTGGGTCGACACAAAAACAAAGCAGAGGCTTAGTGTCGCTTGACTGCATTTGACTGCAACTTGCCTAATCCAGTGGCGTAGCTAGTATGGGTGACACCCGGTGCGGATATTGTAGGTGTCACCCCAAAAATCATTCAAAACAGTTAAAATAAAAATTACGTTTGTCTATTCGTAAGGAGTCATTTTGTCGATTGATGCAGAAAATTCTATCAATTGAAAAAAAAGAATAAAGTGGTAAACTCAATATAAGACTGGTATTGTACGGAACCATCTCCACGCGAGTTCAACTCTCATTTGGCCGGTTTTTATAGGTGGCATTAGTGATCGTGTGTCACCCATGAGCGGGTGACACCCGATTACTTAATAAATGGTCTAGCAATGAACCTCAGCTAATCGAAACCTTGTAACCAGAACAAATAAACGCTCCATTCGAGTTCAAGGATAGCGAATCTCGAAAAACGCTAGGTCTGCAATGGACTATCAAGTGACATGTTTACCTTCGACCATCCTTCGACACTAGAATCGAACATCAAGACAGCGATAAGCCATTTACGATTGAGGGATTTCTTTTTTAGCTCTTCCCTAGTCGCTGGATAGATGGCGCTAGGAGTTAGTATGATAATGCAAGGAACGGAACCTAAAAAAACTGATTTTAACAAAGCGCGAGAAAACTAGGTTATATTCGGAAGGTTAAGCAAATGAAAGTGTCAGTCAACGAGAGTATGTGACGTGACACAATGTTTTTTTTTTCAAGCGTTTTGGCTTTGGCACCAACTATCACAGTAAGTTCAACTCCATCTATAGAGTTCTTGGAAACTAAGATTTTTTGCACTACAGATCTGCGGTCGGGCGACACTTGCGTCTGTCGCTCCGCGCTCGACGACGCGTGGCTAGCTTCATGTCGCTTGCTTCAGGGGGATTTTCATAGAAATACATAGAAACCAGTAGTGTCGCTGCGACACGGCGTCTGCGGCGGCTTCGTATCACCCGCTGCCAACTTGCACCTTATGCGCGGACCGTCACTTGCAGCTTACTTCCGAGCCGCCATTAAGTTTGAACAGAACTATAAGTGGTAGGGCAAATAACTTAAGAGCCATTTCACGTTTTCGCGCAAATTTCTAAGACTTTAGTCGCCTAAATTACCATCTTAGAAAACATCCTGGCATTTTTGAATACATGTTAAAAATAGATCAGTTTTTCTTATTGACACTTAATGTAACACATTTACAAAAAACTTATTTGTTTTCTATGTAGTGATTAATCTCCCACAACTAGTTTACTAAAAAATCTTCGCAGAGTCAATTTCAGACTCCTAATTCTATCATAAATATTTATAAATTTCACTCAAAAAAATACACAAAGCATCAGACATATACTTTTGTCGACAAATAATGTTCTAGAATATCGATAATTAATAACATTAATTGGTAAAAAAATAAAGTCTTAGATCAATTTTTACGTTTTATATTGCTATTTTATCGTGATTTTTTGGTTTGAATAAAGCGTAATTACATTGAAAAAAAAATGTAAAAATAAACTATGTTCTTTTACTAAACTAATTCCAAAGTTTTATTAAAATCAATTCATTTAATCAGATACAATATAATTTTTAACATCACTCTAAATTAGAATAAATTACGACGCATAAGCGATCACGGATTAGTACGGCGGCCCGAGCGCCCATCGGCGAAGGACCTGTGCCATTTTTTTCCGCGTCCCGATTTTCGAGCGTATCTATCGTAAACGCATTGTTATACTACGACTACAACATTTTGATTCTCTTTGTATTTTTTTTCATTACGTTGGAATTTTGTTTATTATCAAGTAAAGTATTATTTTAGTAGTTTGTAGATGAATTGTTATATTTCTGTTTTATTAGTTTTAGCAATGGGGCGTAAGGGTTATATTATCATTGTGTCAATATAAGGAAAGAATAAAAGAAAAAAGAAACAGAAGCGAGGTGGATATTAGTTTTATTTGCAATTCATATACATAGTTATCGATCACGTAAGGTACCCCGCGAAATTCAAATTTTCTAACGACTATTTCATTGATGAGTTGATTACAACTCCACAAATCCATTATTTGCTACGATCGCGAATCATATTTTGTTCAACATACAACCTGACACTGACATATAAATTTTCTTTTCTTAACATTATAATTATATCGACATGGAATACAGAACCGTAATTACAATGTGAAGGGTTTGAAAACACTTAACACTCCTTTAGAAATATTTGGGGTCCGAAATTTGATAGCTATTTTGTTTTCATTTTAGAATGAGAAATCGCGTGAAAACAGAGGATAGTACTTTTAAAAGAGACGCCGTGCAGGGTACTAGTGGAAAGTGATTTAATAAAATTGATTGTTTTAGTTACAACTAGCTGTGCCCGCGGCTTCGCTCACGTCAGCGTGTATTCTTTTGGCATTATCAGGGAACATTACATGAGAACGTGAAGTCGTAGTATATTCCTGACATCTTCTACAAAACAACATACTAATAAACTGACTTACTTACTGTTAATTTTAATTAAAACTTGTTAGTACTTTTTTTTTAATACCTACTAAAGGAACTCGTACTAAATTTTTGAGGGGAATCAATTTAGATGGCCATCGACACGGAAGAAGTTTATGAACAAAGCAAATAGATGCAATCCATGATATATCATAGGTACACCTACACAGAGTAGGTATCCTTAAAAAAATCTTTCAACTCTGAGAGCATAATCAGTCGATCAAAAGTAAGAATATGGAAAAACCTCGTTACTGTGAAATACTGTAAACGCTTGAATTTAATGTATTTAAGGAACCAGAAAGAGTATGCGCTTCGAAATTAAGATTATCATGTTTATCAACCTTCCTACCTACTAAATATAATAAAAAGTATAATAATAAATATGTAATAGAAACATACACATAAAAAACATATTTACATAACATATATTTGTGTTTTATTAGTTTAGAAGGGTTTAATAGATAAAAGACTGAATAAATAAATTATCGTTTTGCCTAAATCTCAAACCAAGGTGCATTACGATTATAACGGCCCAAGATTGTTTAGTCCGTCTCGACACTCGCGCTGCACTGTTCGCGTTGTGTAAATGTGGATAGCTACGCACACATACACAAAGCTGCGGTCTTTTACCTAAACTCGAGCGTTTGAATTTTGTGAAATGGCTCTTAATTACGAGTAAAACAGTGTTGTGTAATATTTTATTATTACCGCCCATAGTAAGTACCTTAATCAGTCAGTCAGTGGGTCGACGGAAAAGACAAAGCATATTGTCTATTAAAAAGCTATATCTATTGATTGTGACTCGATTCTTTTATTGGTTCTGCCACTCCCGGTGCAAGCTCTCGCTCATCGCCATGCAACCTCTCTACTATGGACGGCAGTATTCATAAATCAAAACAACCTGTACCGCAGTGGCGAAGGATAAAGAAAAGTAATTAATTTACTAGCAGATAAGGCTTATTATAATTTAAAAGAGTTTTTAGATGAGAAATTATGATTATTTGTTACGTATCTTTTATTCTCTATGGTCTCTCTCTTTATGTTTGTTATCTTTTTTTTTTAAATTATCATGTTAATTTTTGAATAAATTGACTCAGAGTGACATTATAAATTATTGTATTTAATATTTGCATGCCAATGTTGGCAAACGTGATGATCTGTATTTATACTTATTTTAACATCTATTGCATGCTGACAATTTGTATGTATTGTTCTCATGTTTGTGCAAATAAATAAATGATTATGATTATGATCCATACAACTCGATTCCTTACGGATTCCCTATGAAAATGGCACAGACAGTATTCTACAGACAAATAATATAATCACATTAAAGATATGTGTACTCCGGCGTAACCCTTACAAAAATTAACCCTTCGCTACTGCTGTACCGTCAAACCTTACAAGATTGCCCAAGCACTCTAACTTTGCCCAGCACGGAACTTTTCACAAATGTTTAAAAAGCCGGCAACATTTTTTAGTTGTTAGGACGAATTTTGATTATGTCTCGGGCAACATACGTAACGGACTCTGCCTAATATCACATATGTCAGCTGTAAAGTGTGTCGAAATTAGTAGTCTAATTTGCGGGCCAAAACTCGTTCGAAAAACTTTCTTTAAAACTCGATTCTAACTATAGCAGAAAAATAAATATTAAACAACTGATAGTTTGTAATAAATACACAAGGAAGATTAGATCGAATATACAAAGCGAAATTTCTCTCAACATCGAAAATATGATGGTGGGCAATGTTAAATCAGTTTTTCAGAAATTGCATCACAGATAAGCAGGTACTTTTATTTATATAAGTTTAGCAACAGAGTTTCAAGATAAAAGAAAAACATTTGGATCGAAAGTATACAGAAATGTCTTAATATATGAATATTTTGACTTGATAATAATCATAATATAACATTGTTTTTTTCTAAAATACTACCAATTTCTTGATATTTTTAGATTAATCTTTAAGAGCGAACTATTTGATCGTCACGCACCTGTGTACACCGTACTGATGTACAATAAAAAAAGATACTGGTGGAAAACACAACCTCCTCCTTTTTTAAAAGTCGGTTAAAAGTGACAACCCTGGTTTTTCCGTTTGTTTGAATGAAAATATCGTTGCTATTTTGCCCACTCAAATATGACAGGCAATGTGTACGTTTAAACGTTTAGTATTGTTACGTCGTACCTATACCTACAATACAAGTAGCTTCTAATAGTAGGTACCTACAACTAAGTAGGTAGGTAGTAGTAGGTATGTATCGAATGATGTAGGTACAAATTCGCAAACTACCTATAAAATACATCAGGAAGTTGTCATTGTAATTTCGACCGTACGCCCAGGGCATAAAGTACCTATTTCTTTCCTTTGTACAAAAGTTGTGGAAGTTTCTCGTAGGACAATGACCTAGTATGAATTGACTAGAAGATTCTGGATCTTTCTCAAACGTTCGGTCGTCATATAAATAGTCGACGTGTTTGCGGGAGCAGGCAGTATTATTTTGGCTACAGTACGGAGCGAATCGAGGTGATCTAGTAAGTGCGATATCTAAGTGAATAGTGATCAGTGGTGTACTTGTGATTGAGTTTGAAGTGTTTTGTGATTATTAAAGTTATTCAGTTGTTTCATCGGTAGTAATTAATTTATCCCATACCCAGCTCGTAACAATTTGGTGTCAGAAGTGAGGGATAAATTATGCCAGTTCTACCTAAGGACAACACGGAAGGTATCCGTACCAGGAGTCAGCGACAGCAGGACATGGACCAAAGGCGGTTTGGAGATTCTCCGACACAGACACCGGGTGGTGTCCAGCCTACGTCAGTGCCAGTCGCTGGTCCATCCGGAGTTTCTCAAGCATCAGTAGCGCCAGACTTGTCAGCTTTAATGGCGCTGCTGCAGGAGCAGGCTCGCCGTCAAGAGGAGCAGGCTCGCCGTCAAGAGGAGCAGGCTCGCCGGTTGGAAGAGCAGTTGCAACGAGATAAGGAGGAGCAGGCTCGCCGTCAAGAGGAGCAGGCTTGCCGTCAAGAGGAGCAGGCTCGCCGTCAAGAGGAGCAGGCTCGCCGTCAAGAGGAGCAGGCTCGCCGGTTGGAAGAGCAGTTGCAACGAGATAAGGAGGAGCAGGCTCGTCGTCAAGAAGAACAGATGATCCTCATAAAGGATCTTCATTCAACTTTCGGCAAAGAGCTGAAGGTAATGAAGGATCAGGTTCACCAGCACGAGAATCGCATCTCAGAGGCCGAAGTGCAGATCGCTGGGATGAAGAAGGCTTTGGGAGAACTGAAGACTGGAGATGTGACTGTGGCTTCAGTAGTTCCTGCACCTTCAGCGCGGGGCTTTAAGGTGCCTCCATTCGATGGAACATCTTCGTGGTCGGCGTATAAAATTCAATTTGAGGCCGTTATGAAGGCGAATGGATGGACAAAATCTCAAGCCATGACCGCGCTCACTTTGGGCCTCCGAGACCAGGCCCTCAACATTCTTGAAGCGCTTGGCAAGGATGTGACCTACGAACAGCTGCTGGAGGCGTTAGAGTCCAGATACGGCGACGCGCACCTGGAGCACGTATTTCGTGCTAAGTTGAAGGATCGTGTTCAACGTAGTGCCGAGAATCTACAGCAGTGGGCCCTAGAAATTGAGAAGCTGGTGCGAAAAGCATACCGGTCTGCCCCTGCACTCATCACTGGAAATATGGTACAGGCGTTTGTCGACGGGATACGCGACTTGGAAGTTAGAGCCGCTGTACGACTTGGGCATCATGAGACACTGAAAGGGGCGTTGGCCCATGCCTTGGAAGTAGAGGCAGCGAGGCAAGACCATGGAACACACTACGTCAGGGAGGTTGTGGCATCACCTGTACGTGACCGTGCGCAAGGGTACAGCCCTAGGTGCTATACTGGTAAAGAAAGGGATCATCTTCCGTCAAGCTACCCAAAGCAAGTTGTGACATCACCTGTACGCCAGCGTTCGCAAGGATACAGCCCTAAGTGTTACAATTGTGGAGAAAGGGGTCACCTTCGGTCAAGCTGTCCTAAGCGCAGCACCCTTAGAGAAGACCAATCTCTGCAGAGAAAAGCGGCTGGAATGACTGCCCAGCAACAGTGGAGAAACCAAAGCAAAACAGATGAACTGTCAAGAAGACCTTTGTCTGAAGATTGGAAGCACAGTACCAGACAGGAGTCTAAGGAAGTGGTGCCTGTGAGGATTCTAAGAACGGATCTCAGCGATGAATGGAAGGAAGGAAACCCTACAGCAGGCTCAGCAAAATGACTCGGACATCAAACCGATCTTCGAGTGGATCAAAGCTGGTGCTCCTAAACCCAAGTGGAGTGATGTGGCTGCGATGAGTTCCATCACGAAGAGTTATTGGGCGCAATGGAACAGCTTGGTGATCCAGGATGGAGTATTGTGCCTGTTGATAAGTTGGGATAGCGGTTCGAAGGACCTCGCGGGGTTATAAATTTTGGCGGGAAATTAATGTATGCGGGATATAATGTTGCCGGCACGCAGTTTTTATGTAGGGAAACAAGGACTTACTTGGAAGCTGATGATAAAGATGATCGCCTGGGAAGATGGCTGATGCCGCTGGAGGTGCTGAAGCCCAGCGCGTGTTCTGGTGGATTCTTCCTTCACTTATGTTTGTTTTACCGTGTCGGCCGACATTCACAGATTGTTTTTAGTTTAGAATTTAATGCGGTTTGGTGTATTTTGCGGCGCGATGCGGTTAAATAGAAAGCGGTGCGGTGCGGTGCGGTACTGCCATTAGGTGGACAGCATATATTGCTATAATAGCGGATTTAGCGGAGCGGTCGATTCTTCGCGTGTGGTTGCTGTCACGAATCGAAACGAACAGTGTCTTCAAATATGGAGTAGTTCCTGTCAAAATCACCTCAGAAGCGCGCCTCATTGGACGCCGGCGGCGGTACTCCTTCTCTTTCTGTCGCATGGGAGCGTAGTAGGAAGGAAGGAGATGGGTAGTTCAAAACTGCGGTTGGCAACATGACAGGTAAAACATAACGTGAGAGACGCGTTTGGAAACGTTGTAGTGAAATATCCCACATTCGGATATGTTAATATATATAGTAAATAACTTATACTACAAAAACTTGCGTAAGCATCCTGCCCGGCTTTGAGGATATGTAGTATTCTCAAAAGGGAGAAAAAAAAATATTAAAGCGGGCTAAGAGAGAAAAAAATTATAATTTAAATATGGTAACTACAGCTAAATTAGGTTATTAATTACGCGGTTATGTTACTGGGAAGGTAAAGGACATAATTTGACAACGGATCTCTTAAAAGAACCACTGCATGTCTTCACCATAGCAACGCGGGTTGTCCCATCCCTGCCGGGGAAAACTTCGGTGATTATGCCCATTGGCCAACGTAAAGGAGGGACATCATCCTGATGCATGAGAACCACTGTACCAATCCTAATATTGTCTGCGGCAGTCAACCATTTTTGCCTAACTTGTAAGTTATGTAAGTATTCTATCCGCCATCTTCTCCAAAAGCTACAAACCATTTGGTCAAGCAACTTTTTGCGGCAAGTTAGAGGCTTCGTTGTTTCGGGAACGTTCACGACAGGCAACGAAGTCAACGGAGAAGCCATTATAAAATGCGCGGGAGTAAGCGGTTCTGGGTACGGATCCTCATTCAGGACACAGAGCGGTCTAGAGTTTAGAACTGCCTCAATTTCAGTGAGAACAGTCGAAAGCTCCTCGTAAGTGAGGAGTTGAGAACCGATAACACGGTATAAATGTGTTTTAATGGATTTAATATTAGATTCCCACAACCCTCCAAAATGGGGAGCGCGGGGTGGAATCATTTTCCACTCTATGCGGTAGCGGTTAGCAAGTAGTTCTTGCAATTGAGCCTTGGCTCCAACGAAATTTGTTCCGTTGTCGGAATATAAATAAGAAACAGGTCCTCTGCGGGAAATGAATCTTTTAAAAGCAGAAATAAAAGTGTCCGATGACACGTCGGTAACTAATTCAATATGAACTGCTTTGGTAACGAAACAAATAAATAAGCATATGTAAGCCTTCTGACTTCTTTGAACTCTGCGTCTACATAAAGTTACTTTGATGGGACCAGCGTAATCCACACCCGTATGCACGAAAGCTTTAGTCTCTTGCACGCGACAAGCGGGTAAATCAGCCATCTTTGGGCTGAGGTGAGAAGGAGAAACTTTAAAACAAAAGTTACAAGCGTGTACTCTTTGTCTGATGACACCCCTAGAAGAGAGGATCCAATATTTTTGGCGTAATAGAGAGCTAAGAAGGCTTACACCGGCATGACAATAAATGCGGTGATAATAATCTATTAAAACATGTGTAAAGTTATCATGTTTAGGTAAAAGAGCGGGATGCTGCGCTTCATAAGGAAGGTTCGCATTTGACAACCTGCCTCCGATTCTGATTATGTTATGCTCGTCTATAAAGAGATCGAGTCGTTTAAACTGTGAGCGAAGTTTATTACTTTTAATCTCGTCATAAATATCTAAAAAATGAAATTGTTGAATACAACGAATTAAATAAATTTCAGCGGTATCTAATTCACGGACAGTAATTGTCTTATGTGACTTGTCATAAGGAATAAAATGTAAAAATCTTAAAATGTATACAATTATGCGCAATGTTTTATTTAATGATGTAAATTTTTGAGAAAGGCTATATATTAAATTAAGTTCTGATACGGTAGATACTAACGTTACAGATTTATTATTAAACTCAGGCAACTGCTCACTGCATGAGGAAACAAACGGAGTGATAGGCCACTCAGCAGTTGGGCGCAGAAGCCACTCAGGGCCATGCCACCACAAATCGTGATTTAGTAGCTGCTCAGGTAGAAGACCTCGAGACAAACAGTCACTAGGATTTTCTTTACCGTTAATATGATAAAAATGTTTAGGATCAAGATTTTCTTGACATTCAGCGACACGGTTGCTAACAAAAATGTTCCATTTGTGCGGTGAGGAATGAATCCATGAAAGTGTAATTGTAGAATCGGAAAAGGCAAATATTTTATTAATAGCGGTACGAGAGCGGTAAGTGTCATAAACTAATTTAATTAAATTAGATAAAAGAACAGCAGCGCAAAGCTCTAGACGAGCCAGAGATACGACCTTAACAGGTGCAACTTTGGATTTAGCACACACCAAGTTTACGTGTGTGTTACCATTTGCGTCGGTGACATGTAAATATATGACGCAGCCATACGCATTCATGCTAGCGTCAGCAAAACCTACTATATTTGTCACACAACCCATAGTAACGGCTACATGACGCGGCAATTTTAAAGAAGAGAGTAGAGGCAATTGCTCTTTAAATTTTTGAAAAAGGAGTATAATAGAATCGGGTGGAGTCTCATCCCAATCTGTATTTAATTTCCATAATTCTTTTATGAGTAATTTCGCGAATAGAACTACAGGTGCTACTAGACCGAGAACATCCCACAGACGGGCAACAGTAGAAAGTATGGAGCGTTTAGTACAACTTTTGTCCACATTAGATGTAGTAAAGGTGAAACAATCCTCGGAAGGAATCCATTTGAGTCCAAGAATTTTTAAATTATCCCCGTCAGAGAAGTTAATAGAAGAGCGGTTGGAGTGTGGAATAGCCTCTAGTAGTTCCGAGGAATTACTTGCCCACTTAGTAAGGTCGAAGCCCCCAGCCTTAAATAAGGCGATAAGTTCAGCGGAGAGAATCTTGGCTTCCTCCAGAGTAGGGGTAGAATTAGCCAAGTCATCCATATATAGCTCATGAGAAGCGACAATGGATGCGCGCGGGAAGCGATGTTTTTCATCCTTTGCAAGCTCGCGCACAGTGCGCATGGCTAGAAAGGGACTGGGCTTAAGACCAAAGGCAACTCGGTTAAATTGAAATTCGCGTACAGGTTCAGCTGTATTAAATCGAAACAATATTTTCTGGTACTTTCGATGCTCATCAATAACAGCAATTCGAAGATACATCTGTTTTATATCGGCTGTAACTGCAATAGGGAACAAACGGAAATTTAAAAGTAATAAAAATATGTCAGCCTGTAAATTCGGCCCTGTGTGCAACAAATCATTTAATGACACGCCATTATGAGACTTAGCGCTCGCGTCAAGAACGATGCGCACTTTCGTAGTTTGTTTATCATTCCTAATGACAGGGTGATGCGGTATGTAATAACCTATAGTCTGATCAGCAGCACTAGGTGTAATTTCAGTTAAATAATTTTGATCAATATATTCTTGAATAATTTCATTATAACTAGCGCGCAAAGCAGGGTCGCGAAGCTTAGTTTTTTCCAAATTAATTAAGCGTCGATAAGCGACAGCATAAGAATTTCCGAGTGAATCTGGATCTTTACAGAATGGCAACGCAGTACAGTACCTACCACCGGAGTCACGTGACACCGTAGAAGCGTACAGCTGTTCACACTCCCGTTCAGCGGGGCTCATAAAAGATTTTGAAGGAATTTCTTCGATATTCCAGAATTTATGCAAAGATTCGTCTAACGACAGAAAACAATACGAGTCATCTATATTCAACGCGGTAGAAAAATATGAAGCGGTATTTAAATCAGCGGAACTATTATTATTATGTAAACTAGTGGGTACCTCACCCATAAGAATATAACCAAACACGGTTTCAATTGCGGAAGGCGCGGTAGGTGAGATAATTTTATTATGAAGTAATAAATACGGGAACAGCTTTGCCCCTAGAAGCAGCTCAACCTCACCTGGTATATGCCACTGGGGGTCTGCCAGCGGTAATTCGAACAAATGTTGCATAGCAGAGGTATCCACAAAGTGTGATGGTAAATTATCCGTTATACAATCAACCACAAGAGCGGTTATTTTAAAAGAATTAGTTTTATTTTTAGCAGTAACTGTTATCTCGACGTAACCTATAATAGGCCGTGAAGAGGTTCCTACACCCTTTATAAATGAATTTGAAAGCGGTATAATATTTAATTGTAGTTTCTTACAACAAGCTGAAGTAATTATGTTGTTCTGTGAAGCGTTATCGATCAAACATCTTACAGAAACGTATTTGTTATGTTTATTGTCAACGTAGACTTGTGCTGTCGACAAAAGTACAGTAGTGCGCGATATGTTTGTGCCTAAGCGTGAACATGCACACAGCGCCACCTGTTGTGAGTGCGCGGAACTAGGTACAGCGTCAGTCGATATCGATCGCGGCGGCGAACTTTGCTCCAGATGCAAGAGCGAATGATGCTTTTTATTACATGTTCTACAAGTATGTATAGATTTACACTGTGAAGCAGTGTGCGTTGCACTAAGACAGTTTACACATCCACGTTTGTTTTTAATAAAATCCAAACGCGCGTTGGCTGATAGTGCCTGAAAGTTTGGACAGGTGTACAGCTTATAATGATCATTTTTGTTACAGTATAAACAAGTTTGGTTATTGTCACAAGCAACAAAGGTATGCACTGTACTATCACGTGACTGGTTACGGTATGAGTTATTTTTATTTACTGATGCAGTTCGAGAAGAAATAGTCCTATCTAATATTTTAACTTGCGATTTTAAGAACTCAACGAGATCCGTATAAGTAGGAATCTCCTCATCTCTCATATGCATCTCGAATAAATGTATAGTAGCGGGGTCTAATTTTTTCAAAGCTAAATTTAATAAAATGAAATCCTTTATGTCGTTAATTTGTAATTGTTCTAAGGCAGAAACAGAAGCGTGAAAACTTTCAATAAAACTATTTAAAGAAGCGGAATTGTTCGTTGCAGGTTTAATATTTAATATGTTAGACATGTAGTGTGAGCCCAGTGCTCGTCTATCTTGATATTTTTGAACTAAGCTGTTCCACATAGAAGCATAATTTTCTCCTGATGGAATAATTCCTGCGGTAATCTGCAATGCGTTTCCTTTTAGGTTACCCATTAAGTACTGCACTCGCTGAGAATCTGTGAGATTTATATTACCATGGATATTTGATTTAAATGATTCATAAAAAACAGGCCAGTTTTCAATCCTACCATCAAAGAACGGAATCTGAATTGGAGGTAGTTTGATAGAAGTTTTAGAATGTTTCGCGTTGTCCTGAGACATTGAGTCCTCTAATGACCTTGAAGACTTCGCGGCGATAAGTGAGCGCACTCTCTCGACACGAGTGTAAACGCCGTCAAAGGATATTTGACTGTTATAATCGATTTTATGATCTGGATTAATTTGTAAAGAATATGTATTTATTTTATCTAGGTTATTACTAAATTCCTGACGAGTGACTGAGAGTATTTGTGTGTCTGACATGAACGTTTCCGACGAACGAAGCTCAATACTAGTCGTATTTATTTTCTTTGACGTTTCGTATAACGACGATAAATGCTCAAAGATTGCTTGATTTTTAGCTTGAAGTAATTTTACTTTCATTTTAAGTTCTTCCATAATGGATTATTCTAGAAAATACAACGGACAAAATAATTTAGGTATAGCGGGTAGACTTATAATAATAATTTTATTATAAGCGGGTATAAGAAGTAATTGCGGTTAAGTATGTTGTAGGCAAGTTTGCCGAGCTAACTCACGATAATTAGCGGTTTTAATATTGACCTAAGCTATTTTAATGCAGGAGGAGCAATATTAAGTTGGTACAGTAGTTCTCAATGAATATGTACCTAGCGGGATGTACGAACGTTAGTACGCGTTCAATATGGCGGTTTTACGAACTTAGGTATTTGACCTAAATCCTAGGTATGAGACCTATAAATGCTGATTCTTTGAATCCGTCTCGAATGGACCAAAAACTTATGTTGATAAGTTGGGATAGCGGTTCGAAGGACCTCGCGGGGTTATAAATTTTGGCGGGAAATTAATGTATGCGGGATATAATGTTGCCGGCACGCAGTTTTTATGTAGGGAAACAAGGACTTACTTGGAAGCTGATGATAAAGATGATCGCCTGGGAAGATGGCTGATGCCGCTGGAGGTGCTGAAGCCCAGCGCGTGTTCTGGTGGATTCTTCCTTCACTTATGTTTGTTTTACCGTGTCGGCCGACATTCACAGATTGTTTTTAGTTTAGAATTTAATGCGGTTTGGTGTATTTTGCGGCGCGATGCGGTTAAATAGAAAGCGGTGCGGTGCGGTGCGGTACTGCCATTAGGTGGACAGCATATATTGCTATAATAGCGGATTTAGCGGAGCGGTCGATTCTTCGCGTGTGGTTGCTGTCACGAATCGAAACGAACAGTGTCTTCAAATATGGAGTAGTTCCTGTCAAAATCACCTCAGAAGCGCGCCTCATTGGACGCCGGCGGCGGTACTCCTTCTCTTTCTGTCGCATGGGAGCGTAGTAGGAAGGAAGGAGATGGGTAGTTCAAAACTGCGGTTGGCAACATGACAGGTAAAACATAACGTGAGAGACGCGTTTGGAAACGTTGTAGTGAAATATCCCACATTCGGATATGTTAATATATATAGTAAATAACTTATACTACAAAAACTTGCGTAAGCAGTGCCGTAAATGGGAAAACGCTCGAGGGGACAACTGTCATCTACAAATGGTTGTCCCTAAAGCTAAGGTACCGGATGTTTTACGGCTCTACCATGATGGATGTTCGGGAGGACATATGGGGGTAAAAAGGACTTTACTAAAAATTCGAGAACGCTTTTACTGGATCCACTGTCGAGATGATGTGGAGGACTGGTGTCGCAAATGTACCAGTTGTGCGGCCGTGAAAGGACCCCAAACACGCAGCAGAGGAGCATTAAAAGTGTACAACGTTGGAGCCCCTTGGGAGCGGATAGCACTAGACGTTGCGGGACCATTTCCAGAAAGTGAGAGCGGAAACAAGTACTTCTTGGTGGTCATGGATTACTTCACAAAGTGGCCAGAAGTCTTCGCCATTCCTAATCAAGAAGCTACAACTGTCGCAGATAAATTGGTTCAGGAAGTCTTCTGTCGTTTTGGAGTACCCTTAGAAATACACAGCGATCAAGGAAGGAATTTCGAATCGCAAGTATTTCAGGAGACTTGTCGATTAATGGGTACCCACAAAACCAGAACCACCTCTTACCACCCACAATCTGATGGAATGGTGGAACGATTCAACCAAACGTTGGAAAGATATCTGGCAAAAGTCGTGGAAAGCAGACAAAGGGATTGGGACAAACACATACAGCCGTTTCTTCTGTCCTACCGCAGCGCAGTCCACGAAAGTACAACTGTGACGCCCACCTTCGCGAACTTTGGAAGGGAATTACGGTTGCCTGCAGATTTAATCACTGGAACTCCCCCTGATGCTCCACGCAGTGTAACAGATTACGCAAATGACTTGCGTAACAAGTTGAATGATGTTTATGAGCATATTAGACAATCCGGCCAACAGATGTCTGAGAAGATGAAGACCCGTTATGACCGGCAGGCAAATAGTAGGGGTTTCGACGAGAGTTCACTGGTGTGGTTGCATAACCCAGTACGGAGCAAAGGGAAGTCTCCGAAATTACAAGCAAACTGGGATGGACCATACCGAGTCGTGACTAGGATCAACGATGTCACCTACCGAATACAGAAGGGTCCACGAGGTGCGCCTAAGATTGTCCATGTAGACCGATTGGCGCGATACTACGGGCCTAATGATGCTCGGGACGAGCATGTCTAAGGAGGGGGCAGTGTTACGTCGTACCCATACCTACAATACAAGTAGCTTCTAATAGTAGGTACCTACAACTAAGTAGGTAGGTAGTAGTAGGTATGTATCGAATGATGTAGGTACAAATTCGCAAACTACCTATAAAATACATCAGGAAGTTGTCATTGTAATTTCGACCGTACGCCCAGGGCATAAAGTACCTATTTCTTTCCTTTGTACAAAAGTTGTGGAAGTTTCTCGTAGGACAATGACCTAGTATGAATTGACTAGAAGATTCTGGATCTTTCTCAAACGTTCGGTCGTCATATAAATAGTCGACGTGTTTGCGGGAGCAGGCAGTATTATTTTGGCTACAGTACGGAGCGAATCGAGGTGATCTAGTAAGTGCGATATCTAAGTGAATAGTGATCAGTGGTGTACTTGTGATTGAGTTTGAAGTGTTTTGTGATTATTAAAGTTATTCAGTTGTTTCATCGGTAGTAATTAATTTATCCCATACCCAGCTCGTAACAGTATTAAGGTCCTATGATAGATTTATTATTTTTCTATACTGATCCCTAAATCAAATGTTCTTAAGGTAGAAAATACCGAAGTTACAAAAGTTTCTGCAAAATGGGCAAACTTGTAAAAAGTACAAAAAATTTGGCCCGCTGTACAAATTAAACTTTTTAGTACATAAACACTTATTTTAATGGTATTATTATATATCCTATGCAAAGAACAGTACATTTAAATGCCGTGTAGCACAATCGCACATTAAAAAATATATTATTTTTTAAATATTTAAAGTTTAATCAAAAATTTTCAGCAATTTGGGCAAAGTTATACGGTTTGACGGTATGTTACGTACTATCGTGGTCTTTTCCGCCTGACCAGTTCAAAATTTTTTGGCCGAGCCACGCCCCCTTAAAGTTTGGGCCTATTAGGAAAGCGTCAACTTTGGCGCGCAAAATAACTAACTCTTGTTTGGCGTGCGTCGTCAGTGCGCTCGGCCGATTCGGCATCTTTTTATTCATTATTTCTATACAGTCAACGGGGCGGGGCTAGAGAGAGAAAATTAGCTTAGTGGTGGTCAGGCGGGAGTGTCCTAGATAGTACCTATAGCGTAACTACAGTATGATTTAGGGGAGATGTAGGTAATCGGAGTCAGTTGGCAATGGTGGTCACCACAAAATAACAAAATCCGATCGCGAGCAAGTGATACCAGAATACCTACGCGCTTGCTTTACGTCATTCCCGTGCACGGCCGGGGACTCAGTTCGCGCGACGCACTGGACCAAGAAACAGATGTATGAAGATTTCGCGCCATTTTGATCGAATTTTTCGAGTAGATACATTCGAAGGTAAGTCTTAAATTACTACATCTTTTTTTCTGTACGTGTGATATGTAATAATCGTAACATTTTAGTTTGCAATTCAAAACCCAGATTTTTGTTATATCTTCAAATTTTTTGTGAGGATTTTTTTTTTTCTCCTTCTCGCCCATGTAGGTAATCGTAGTCAGGTGACTCCTAGTGACCCTCATTGCCCACATTACCTAACTTCGATGAAACAATGTATTTTTGTTTGTAGATGCCGAAAGTACGACTTAGGAAGACAGATAAAGCTGCCGACTACACTGGGTGGGACTCTGCTCGTAATAATGTGAGCTATAAAAGCTTGAAATATCAGTTGTCAAAAAAGTCATGTTCAAAGTGCTCGCGCTATATAATAACTTTTTAGTGTAAATACTGGCGGAAAGTGAGAACTTTTGTGTGACTGGACAAATTAAGTGGCTGGCGAACTGTGGCAATATTAATTTCGTCGATAGTGAAACACCCAAAACAATTGCCCAGTGATTGGAATTTGCCCAAAATTATTGCGATTACCCACAACTCATCGAACAAAAATTTCGAAACGCCTGAACCAGCTGTGTGGGCAAATTGTAGTGACCTGTATTGCTATGAATATCTGACAGGCGTTCTGGGATACTCATAGGTACAATTTATTGCTATTACAAATTTTAAAGGAAATCTAGCTATATAAAAATCAAATTACAACCACAAAGGAGCATTACAATTTGAAGGATTATTCACTTACGTACGATAGTTTATTAAGCTATAAGGGAAATCGCAGTTTATAAAATGGATGAACACAATATAAATGTTAAACCAAGAAAATTATTTACATCAAGATCGACAGTCTCTTAACGCCTCTCTCATTAGCACGGACTCCGAATATTTAACAAAAAGCTTAGACCTATCTACTAACGATAATCATAGCTATATTGAAGAATTAAAAGAAGAAATGAATACTTTGAAATCACAATTGCGGAGTACAGAAAATGAACTTGACACTATCACCTTAGAGAAAAATAGTCTCATAAAAGAAATTGAACATCTCAATCAGCAGATGGTTGCCTTGAAACAACTAAGCAAAAGTCCTTTGGCAACATTAAGAAGGGCTACACCAAAGTCCCAGAAAAAACGAACTACCAAATGTTCAGCCTTAAGTACGGAAGAAGGGTATAAATAAATAAATAAATAAATAAATAAATATTGCTGGACATTACACACAGCGCCATCTAGTGCCACACTAAGCAACGCACTAAAAGTACACACATCAAAAGTATCTAGGGATCAACATATATTTTTGCAATAACTTTTCTCCTGATTGATATTAATTAAAATTTTCTTTAAGGATTCATCAAATAAAGTGTTTTCGTTTGTCACAGTAACGATAAACCAAGACACCTTTGCATTAATAAAGAAATTTGCCATTTTCCTAATAAAGGGATTTTTGACATTTGAACCACTAACATTAAAGTTCGAAAAAATGACTGAAAACACAGTTTTCTTTAAAATTTTATTGGGTAACTTAAACAATTAATAATCCGTGTTTCTACCGCGAACACTAACAACACAAGAACATCGGTTTGGCATACTCAAAATGAGTTCATCCAAATCACGCTGTGGAATGGCCGCCCATGTTCGTTGCAACAACAAAAAAAGGTCTTCTTGCGACTGGATACCCTCCATATTCGGCAGAGCTCTTCTCTGTAGCATATCCCATGCATGCTCAATCGGGTTCAAGTCTGGCGACTGAGCAGGCCAGGGCAGGACATTGATGTTAGCTGCGGCGAGAGTCTGTCTTACAACTCTTGCGGTGTGCGGTCGTGCATTATCATGCATTAACTGAAATAAGGGACCGATTTGCACTTGTAGAGGAACGATGACGTCTGATACAATCGTCTCAGCATAAATTTGAGCGTTGAGGTTGCCTCTGATCCAAATCAACTCAGATCTTCCGCCGATCCAAATACCCGCCCATACCATGATGGTTCCACCACTATAAGGATGGACTTCCTGGCAGGATTTTAATCGCTGTTGGCGTCCAGGGGTTCTCCAGTGTCGTATACGTCTTGTATCCGGTCTCATACCAAAACGAGACTCATCAGAAAAGCACACGAAACGCCATTGTTCTTCTGCCCAATTTCTGTGTTCAAGAGCCCATTGATATCGAATCCTACGATTGTGCATTGCTATAGGTGGTACCCGTAGCGGTCTTCGGAAATGAAGGTTCACTTCATGCAAGCGGTTTCTGACTGTTTGGTCGCTAATTAAGTTCCCTGAAGAGTGATGAAGCCTCACGGCTAACATCATGGCGGTTATTGTTGGAGCTCTTCGAGTTAAGATTTGAATGTATCGGTCTTGTTTCCGTGTGGTGCAGCGATACCGTCCTCCATGGCGCTCAGCCACGGTACCAGTGCTTCGGTAACGTGTCCAAAGTCGACTGTTAACACTCTGACTTGTATTCAGAGCTAAAGCTACAGTACGTTGCCGGGAACCAGCTTCTATCATTCCCACGGCTCTGAGCATTTCTTCCCTGCTTAAATGACGTCGCCGCTCCATAATAACGTTGGTTTTAATCAGTAGTAGGGAAACAGTAGCACTAATAATGTCTTCAATGCGTTGTATGTTTTTATAGGGAAAATATTGACAGCTTATTTTCATCTTTTACTCGAATTTGATTGAGAGTTCCTGATTCAAATTATGAAATGCACCAAAAAGGATCCATATAAATTTATAAAATCATAAATTTATTACAAAGCCACATCTCAATCTCAAGAAATCCGCATAAAAATGCTTGATCCCTAGACACTTTTGATGTGTGTATGTCACTACTCCTCAGAATATCGCTGTGAAACAACTAAGAGGTAAATTACGACATACGACAGAGGAAAGAGAAGTATTGAATACTAGGAATCTACGACTGGAACCGAGCTTGGATGAATGTAATGATAATAATACCAGGAGGGACATAAGTTTACAAACTGACGCTGATTTGATTAACGCTGACAATAATGTTATTAACACTAACAATGTTAATTTAGGATGCACCTGTGTAGGGAAGGATTACATTGAACAGAAATAATCAGTTGAAGCTACTAATCCGAAACTATGAAAACTACATTTATTGAAACAGACAATTTAACGAATGTTGCGCAACAAATAATTCATCACATAAATGTTCTCCAGTACAGCAATAAATTCCTCTCTTATAACAACCACAATTTCAACAAGAATATTGACATTCAGAAAACATTGCCTCATTTTTTTCAGGAAAACCATGATAACGTCAAACCAAAGAAAGGGACAATACCTTATTATTTTCCATTATGTTATAAAACCTCGCAGGTAAACCTCAATGATCGAACAATCTATAATATAAAAATGAATCACAAAATGTGTTGGTAAGCGCATAACTCAACAACGCCTGGACCAATGTGACCAATTTTTTTTTTAAATGTTCGTTGGAGTTCAAGGATGGTTTTTACGGCGAGAAAAAGAAAAAAAAAAAAAGGTAGGTAGGTAGTAGGTAGGTAGTAGGTAGGTAGTAGGTAGGTAGTAGGTAGGTAGTAGGTAGGTAGTAGGTAGGTAGTAGGTAGGTAGTAGGTAGGTAGTAGGTAGGTAGTAGGTAGGTAGTAGGTAGGTAGTAGGTAGGTAGTAGGTAGGTAGTAGGTAGGTAGTAGGTAGGTAGTAGGTAGGTAGTAGGTAGGTAGTAGGTAGGTAGTAGGTAGGTAGTAGGTAGGTAGTAGGTAGGTAGTAGGTAGGTAGTAGGTAGGTAGTAGGTAGGTAGTAGGTAGGTAGTAGGTAGGTAGTAGGTAGGTAGGTAGTAGGTAGGTAGGTAGTAGGTAGGTAGTAGGTAGGTAGTAGGTAGGTAGTAGGTAGGTAGTAGGTAGGTGGTAGGTAGGTAGGTAGTAGGTAGGTAGGTAGTAGGTAGGTAGTAGGTAGGTAGGTAGTAGGTAGGTAGTAGGTAGGTAGTAGGTAGGTAGTAGGTAGCTTATGTGACGCAGACGAAGTTGCGTGGGTCAGCTAGTAACTAATAATATTAATGCAAAACCAAGGAAAGGCACGATACCTTATTATTTTAAATCCCCTAAAATAACCTCACAGATAGACTAGAATGATTCTGCAGGGACAAGAAATCATCTTTTTCGTAACTAAAAATGATTTTTCTGTGTTTCACCAAAACATAGCTGGTGCATTAAATAAAAGTCATGATTTAGAGGTAGCACTAAGTGAGCTTCATGACCTAAATGAAAATGTGGTAGTGGTATGTTTAAGGGAACATTTCTTAAAAAGAAGCGAAGAAAAATATTTGAATTTAACAAATTTTTATCTCGGGGCAATCTATTCCAGACTAGAACGACGTGGAGGCACGTGTATTCTGTGTAAGAAAGGTTTTGAATGTGTTGACCTGGATGCGGTAAAGGAATTTGCTATTGGTAAACATTTCGAAATATGTGGTGTGGAAATAAAACAGCTAAAACTAATTGTAATTTGTATATATAGGATACCAAACTCTGACAATAATATTTTCTTTGGTCACTTTGCGAAAGTTATAACAAAACTTCAACACAAAAAATGCCATATAATTGTTTGTGGTGACTTTAACCTAGATTTGCTATTATTTGATAAAACTAGTACTACATTCAAAGAATCGATGCTTAATTATGGTCTGAAATATCACATACACGACAACATTATTAGCAATATTCATAATGTCACTGGTAAGACATATAATATATGATCAAACGAACTTACAAGTGAAGTTCGATCTTTATTATGATGAGTTGCTTCATTTGAAGATATGATTATAACAACGTAGTTTCCTTTACTTACTTGGTAACTTCGCACATTTTTTAAAGATTTAAATTTTTAAAACGGTTAAGTGGTCATACCGCTGCGCCTGTGCCTCTGTGCTGACACTGACGTTTAGTTCATTTTTTGGAGTCAAGTAATGGTATGATACAAAACTTTCTCCGTAACTGGGAACTATCCTTATGTTAGGGAGGGAGGGAGATCATATCTTCAAATGAAGCAACTCATCATAATAAAGATCGAACTTCACTTGTAAGTTCGTTTGATCATATATTATAATTCGTTGCTTCATTCTTCAGATATGATTATAACAACGTAGATGTTAAGAGTCAGAAAGTTTTGGACTGGAGACAGAAATAAACAATAAGATTATAAACAGTATCGTTTTATTTATCAATAAATCAGTCTTGTGTCTACAGCTTCTTAATTGTGAAGGTATTTTTACCTAACAACTTAAATTAACTTAACAAAGTTCTTAATGTTAAAACTTAAACAAAAGCATTTCTGAACTGTATTATAATAAACGTTTATAATCACGATAGGTCTTCTAATGGTAAGCAGACGGACCTGGCAAATTCGCCTTCGTTGATAATAGACCTGTTATAGAAACGAGCAAATGAATTAGATGAACTAGTCCACCCCGCGGTTTTGCGAATCGTTTCTATATTAACTCTAGCCAAGTTCGCGGCCGACGTGGCCGCATGTCGTGTGCTATGTGCGCCGAATATGCTGATATCGACGCCACTCTCTGACAGCATGTGTTTGATCCATCTACTGATGGTTTGCGTGGTAGCAGCTTTGTGTGGTTTTTTGTACGTCAACAACAGCTTACTTGTGCTCTCAGGCCTTATGTTTTTAGTTATAGAAATATAATCTGAGAGTACTGTAGCTGGGCAAATGGGAGTATCTTCTTTGAAGTATGGCAGGAACAAGACCGGCTGGTCCCTACCAGGTGCGGACGTCTTGATGATGTCCGTTATTATAATTTTTATTCCGTTATCTGAGAAACATATGTTCTCGAGTTTAATTAATGAAAGTGTTTGTACCCTGTGAGCGGTGCAGATTGCTAAAAGGATCACAAGTTTTTTTGTGATTTTTTCTAAAGGTAGCTCTTTGTTAGGGAACCAAGCTGAAATAAAATTTAAAACCAGTTGGGGATTCCAAGTGGTGGAATATTTCGGTCTTAAAGGTCTTAATTTATACGCGCCTTTAAGGAGATGCTTAATAGATTCGTCTGAGCCAATATTATTGCCTATAAGGGCTGATAGAGCAGACCGATGAGAGTTTAGGCTGCCATATGCACACCCGCCATTAAATTGCGACGTTAAGAATGACAGTATAGAAGATTTCGGAGGGAAAAATACATTAATTTTGTTTACCGTACAATATTGCCACCATAGCTTAAGTGAAGTATTGTATTGCTGAATAGTACTGTTAGAGAAGGATGACAGCATCAGCGTAGTTGAGTCTGTACAGGCACCCCGTCGGCTGTAAGCTTGCCGGAGAGCCTCGCGACACCCAGGGTAAGGTTCTTGTGCAGGGGGTGGAATTCTCTGAAATGAGATTGTAAAAGGTATTTATTGGGGTTTAAATAAACCACTTCGGAAACTATAAGCTTTTGTAACAATGGGAACCAAGGTTGTGATGGCCAGTTAGGATATACTAGTATGCCGCATGCATTATCGTCGATGATTTTTCTGAGGCATTTTAATATTAAGGAAAATGGTGGAAAAGCGTAGAAGTAATAGGTATTCCAATCTAAGGTAAATGCATCGACAGATACTGCATCTGGGTCTTGTCTCCATGAGACGAATCTGGTACACTTGGCATTATCGCGAGACGCGAATAAGTCAATTTCCGGTTGACCAAAATATTTTATAATATCCTGGAAGGCATCATTGGACAGGGACCATTCCGTATCCGGATTAACAATTCTGGATGCGGCATCAGCACGGTTTTCTTTCGTATTTACGTATGACGCGAATACCCAAAGGTCACGCTGCTCACACCATTTCCAAAGAGACCTGGCCAGGTCATTTAGGTGTGGGTATTGAATACCCCCCATGCGATTCACGTAACTGATTGCAGTCGTATTGTCCATGCGAAGTAATATTGCACAGTTGGTTACATCGCTGGTAAATGATTTTAATCCTAAAAAGGCTGCCATTAGCTCTAGGTAGTTGATATGGCATTCCTTTTCTGACGACTTCCATTTACCATGTACTTGAGCGTTCTTGCAAACAGAACCCCAACCTGACCTTGACGCATCTGTATAAATTTCGATTTCAAAATTAGGCTGTCGCATAAAATTACGAGTTGTACCGATATTTGACAGCCACCAGCACAAATCTTCTAATACAATATTAGGTAACCTAATTTTGACTTCATAATTATTATTATGTTTCAGTAGCGCAAGGTATTTTTGTCGCTCTAAAATCTTTGTGTATAACCAAGCGTACTTAACGGCCGGGCAAGCGGCGACTAGTGTACCGATAAAACGCGCTAATTCGCGAATTGAACATGAAGGTAATTTTGTAAACTTAGTAACCAACTCGGCAATGTTACGTCGCTTTTCGGCTGGCAATTCTATACTGAGGCTTCTGGTATCATAACAAAATCCTAAGTACTTGCAATATTGTTGTGGTTTTAACATGCTTTTGTCATAATTGACGACGAAACCTAAAAACTCGAGTAGTTTTAAAGTTTCGTTTACATTAATAAGACACTTCTCATACGTTTCCCCTATACATAAGATATCGTCTAAATAACATACTGACTGGAAACCGCGATGTCTAAGGTAAGTTATAACTTCTTTCATTATTTTAGTAAATACCCGCGGGGCTACGGATAAACCGAAAGGCATGCAATTAAAACTAAAAGTTTTAGCTTTTTGCGAGTTATTGGGCTTAAATTGAAATTTTAAATATTTACGGTCATCATGCCTAATTGCTAAGAGGAAATATGCATCTTTCAAATCGATAGTGGCTAGGTATCCGTTGCGTGGTATCAATTTGCATGCTGTTCGGTAATCCTCCATTTTAAAGTGATCGTTATTAATTAACTTATTTAGGGCTTTCAAATTTAATATGAAGCGGTTATCGCCGTTAGGTTTCTTAGTCAGAAATATTTTAGATACGAATTGATCTTTAGTTACGTTGCACTCTGAGACGGCCCCTAATGCTTTTAGTTTATTAATTGCTTTCATCATGTCTGATTTTTCATTATATGATAGGTTATTTTTAGGTATTATTGATTGACTTATAGGCTTAAGGAAAGGTATTGGATATCCATTTTTTAACCAATCAAGAATTACATTGTTGTTGGTTATTTTTAACCATTGATCATAAAAGTAGGTAAGTCTACCCGCATGTACCTGTGTTAACGGTGACTCTGAGCAGGCGCTCGCGGCTTGTCCTGTGACGTAGGGCGTTGTGTTTGAGCTGACGGCATGTATGGGCGGCGATTCCCTGCTGGCGCCGGCCTCCTGTATGCACCCCGCCCCCCCCTGTTCGCCGGGTATCGAGGAGGCGGGTTCCAGTTTCCCTGGTACGCCGGGCGTGTGTTAGGCTGTTGAGGTGGTTTTAGCACCTTCGTAGTCTTCTTTATGGAAAGGCCTTGTTTTTCAATGGCCTTGGCGGCTTTAATTTTCTCTGATAAGGACGAGCCAAACAGTGATTCGTCCCTTTCGGACTCATTTATTATATTTAAGAAAGCCTTATCCAAACTAGGGGTGATTAACTTTACTCGAGTCTGGGTTGCCAAGTAATGTGAGTCACATAGTAGGCGGCAACCGTTGCTCAAATGTTTCATAGCTTGCACCTTGTTATCGCTCTTTAGCAGCAGATCCATGCCTCTGTTGATGGCAGTGATACCTGTACCTAGTTGCTGTTGAGACGCTGTAAGTGTCTTGTCGCGATTACGCACCATGTCTGGTACCGCCGCTGAGATTTCTGCGTTCAATTTTGGCGCCTGTAGAAACCTACAATTGTCTGGCACAAGGTACTCTTTCAGTAGCCCATCTTTACTTTCCTTAGGCATCCCCTTCCTCAGCAAAGGAAGCCACAATTGGGATAAATTACCGTGAATGTTGTCACCATAGTCAGGTGAGTCTGACGTGGATTCGCCGAGCGCCGACAGCAGATCAGGATCTAGTTCGGGTTCAACGCTAGAACAGGTTTCCTCTTGAGGACAGGGTGCCGCCTGACCATCGTGTTGGTCGGGGTTATCACCGGGTTCCGGTTCCACTGCTTGAGAATCATAGTGTAGAACGGATATTGGTTCCATAATGGATTCGTTAACATTACCCAGGGCCTCGACAGACTCTTCGTTACCTGTAATTACGATTTGCAATTAAGGTTGTGAAGATAATTAATTTGAGGGTAGCGGAAAAATAAAGTGGCCGAATGGAATTTAGCACGTTAACGGTACATCTACTTTAGATTGTACGTATTTATGTGCTTCTTTGTCATCGTTGAAGACTCGCAGTCAACCCCGATGCAGTATTATAGAATAACTTTCATTTAGTTTTGAAAAAATGTCAAAGTTATTGACTCGCAGTCAATCCCAGAGCATAAACAAAACTGTTAATTAGTTTCACTAATCACTTTCGGAACACTCGCTGATTAATGCATTGTTGCTTACCTTCGTCATCTGAAGATATTTGTAACGGCCTAATTCTTCGTCGATGTTTAACTTTTTCTTCTATTTTTCGAATTTTTCTAGCATAGTGCTCAATTCTTGATTGCGCGCTCCTTTTTGGCATGTTGCTTGAAGGGCGCGTGCGATAGTTACCGCGCACGAAAAAGGAAATGAACTAAACGTCAGTGTCAGCACAGAGGCACAGGCGCAGCGGTATGACCACTTAACCGTTTTAAAAATTTAAATCTTTAAAAAATGTGCGAAGTTACCAAGTAAGTAAAGGAAACTACGTTGTTATAATCATATCTGAAGAATGAAGCAACGAATTATAATTTGTGCCTGTCTGATCATAACACAGCTCAAATAGTCAAAATTGAACAGGAAACTTCAAGCAGAGTGGAAACGGATTATTGTTTCATGACTATAAATGATTTAAGTAAAGAAAACATCACAAAATTCGTAGATTACATCAACTGCATAAGTTTTAGTGAAATCTATGGTCTAACAAATGCTAATGAAGCCTTTCACAAATTTCATGATTTGTTGACATTATTTTATAGACTATGCTTCCCTTGTATTAAAGTTAAAATGAAACATATTAGTGGTAAACCAAAATGGATAACAAAAGGTATAAAAAAAAGTTGTAATACTAAGCGTTATTAAGGTACAAGTATTACTTAAATAAAAATAATGAAAATAAGAGTAAGTATAAGGCGTATTCTAAATTATTACGGAAATGCATGAACAATCTACACTCCTTGTGTAATGAAAGACACATTACTCTTTCTCGTAATAAAATTAAGGCCACGTGGGATGTTGTGAAGCGCAACATGGGTAACGAACCGCTTAGGGAATATATCAGTAAAATTAATGATGGTAGTATTACTTTGACATCTGGATCTGACATTGCTAATAAATTTAATAATCACTTTGTTGACATTTCTAATAATAATGATAATTGCTCTACACATAAAAATAATAAAACTGACATACATAAAATAGAATAAAATGATTATTATATTATTATGAATATTATATTTATAGAACCCACTAATGCCTCGGAAATATTTCGTATCATAATGTCTTTAAAAAACACGAAATCGGCTGGTTTTGACAACATTACAACAGAGCTCGTAAAAAATATACCTCAATATATGCACCGCCATTGACCCACATCGTCAATTTATCCTTGGAACAGGGCTGCTTTCCAAATAGGCTAAAACTGTCTCTGATAAAGCCGCTATACAAAAAAGGGTCAAAATCAGACGTTGACAATTACCGACCTATCGCTCTCACTCCCATTATATCAAAAATCTTTGAAAAAATTATGTACAGGCGAGTGATGAAATTTCTTAATAAACACAACATTCTTGTTGACCATCAATACGGGTTTAGACAAAATAAATCGACTACTTTGGCATTATTTACGTTAGTGAAAGCGATGATGACGAATATTAATGATAAAATACCTAATTTTGCATTGCTCTTAGACTTAAGTAAGGCGTTCGATCGTGTTGATCATGCGCGGCTTCTAGAAAAACTTGATAGATACGGTATCAGAGGTCCAGCAAAAGACTGGTTTCAATCTTATCTAACTGACAGAAAACAGGTAACGAGGTTAACAAAATAAAACAAATTAAGTAACACTTTAGAAGACTTCGATTCTGAAGCACGGCCATTGGGGCCATTATTGTTCCTTCTCTACATCAATGATTTGACGCAGTCAATAAAACATCAGTGTGTATTGTTCGCCGATGACACCACAATTATTATTAAATGTAAAAATTCACAAAATTTTGAAATTGAAATTAAGCAAACATTAAATGACAAAATACAATGGTTAGATGTTAATAAATTAAAAATAAATATTTCCAAAACTAATTTGCTTCATTGCAAAACATTTAAAAGTAAGCCTGTACGCCTTAATGTTGCACTTAAGAATAATAATATAGAACAGGTACGTAATGCAAAGTTCCTTGGTGTAACACTTGATGAGCATTTCACTTGAAAGAATCACATCGAAATAATTAAAAAAAAAACAATCAATTTGTATTTGCTTTGAAAAGAATTAAAGTTATTACATCTTTGCGTACCGCCATAATGGTGTATCACGCATACGTTTGCTCAGTAATACGATACGGTACAGTTGTGTGGGGAAACTCTTCCGAAATAGCGAAGATCTTCAATGCCCAAAAGAAGTGTATTCGTGCAATATTCAAAATGCAGTGGTCTGACTCATGCAGGCCTATATTCAAGTCGCACAATGTACTGACGGTCCCATGCATTTATATTTACGAAGTTGCCAGGTTTCTGAGGTCCAACCCTGAACTATGTGAACGGAAAGATAACACAAATAAAAGGAAACCTACACATTTAGATTTTGAAATACCTGTTCCAAAGCTAGAACTTTTTCGGCGGAGCTGCGTTTATATGGCTCCCCTAATTTATAATACTTTACCAAGGTCAATTACTCAACTACCCTTCAATAAGTTTTGTGTTGCGTTGCGGAAGTGGTTGTTAGAAGAGTGCTTTTATTTGTTAGATGAGTTCTTTCAAAAGTGTCCCTGTAAATTTTATACTATAAAGCACCGACATATTTAACTGTTAAATAGACTTAAACTAAAAAAATGTAGTTACCTAGTAAAAAACCTGTACTATTGCATGCTATATATTGGCCAAATGTGTGTTACTAAATATTTTATTTAAAAACTTCATGTACCTACCATATTTGATGCAATAAATGAATGATTTGAATTGATATGTATTGATCACCATTGTCCACAATGCTGATCACCATTGCCAACCGATGCTGACAATGGTGATCAATCATACTTTTTTTTAATCTTTATTTTTCCAGAATTGCTAAGCCAAAGTGATTAAAGTTGATCTCAATTGATAGTTAAATAAGTAAAGTTTATTGTAAGAGCAAAACAATAAATTTAATAGTTGATTAATAGATATGGTTTTATTTCAATTCTGGCTTAGTTGATCCTTATTACCTACATCTCCCCTACTGCATACCCAGTAGAACCACCATGAAACAAAACAAAACCATAACGCCAGATATAGGTGGGATAGTACTTCACAACGAACCATTCCGTATAACTTGGCAAAAAGAAAAAGAAAAAGTTTATTATTGCCAAGTTACCCGGCTGACAGCCGGGTACAAGTCCAGACTCCGAGCTACTACAGTGCTACTGAGGAATTCCTGGACAGTATACACTCTAGCTAAGCCACGCGCCTGCGTCCTGCTGGACTACACTCAGGTGAGCTCATCTGAGAACAGCATCATGTTTGAAAAAAACTGTTCGAAAGTATAACGCAATAAGTATTGCTGATACGAGTGTCCGACCGAAACATCTAATCTTAAACATTGTTAACATAAACATTCTTTGTCTATATCATATTTTGTAGATCAGATTTCAAACGAAAATTCTCATTATTTAGATTTTCAATCTCTTGATGCGCGTGTTAGATAAATTAAATTATTATGTGTCTAGTATTAAATACATAAATACTTGAAATACCTATAAATGCAAATATTATCTGTTTCATATTGTCTAATCAATTGTTAAAATGAATAAATTAAATAACAAACTTATTTGTAACACTGATTTGACTCAACGGTCACTTGTGAATCATACTTATTTGTTAACGGGTATAAAAGAGCGGAGCCTCATTGGAGCGGGCTGTAGGTACAAATACAAAAACCGATTTAAACCGCGAATCCGGTCCCGCCGGCGTGGACCCCCGCGACCCCCCATTAACGTCACTGCACGACCCCAGCCCGACATGCTCGATGAGCCAATTAATGATCCGACCCAGCCTGTTGTTGTCCCTTGCTGCCCTCTTGTCAATGACCCACTAAGCCGAGGCCCGAACCCCACAGGGGGTGCCCTTAGTGACGGTTCATTTAATGTGTAATTCCTGTTAGTTTGTAAGCCCTGGCTGGGGGCCTTAAAGTAATTTTTGGCCACCACAGGATTGTCCGGTTAAGCAGTCAAGCAATCGTCTAGAATTGCAACTGCGAGTGGTCCCTCCTAAAAAAAAAAAAAAAAAAAAAAAAAAAAAAAAAAAAAATGGAGCGGGCTCAGTTGCTCTACGACTTTTGAGGCGTTAACATCTAAGGTATGACATTATTTTGATTATGGTTGATAATACTATTCTGATTATATTGTTGATTTGTGGTGATAACGATGATAGTGATTGTGATAACGATGATAGTGATTGTGACGGCGATGATGGTGATTGTGATAACGATGATGGTGATTGAGATAACGATGATGGTGATTGTGATAACGACGATGGTGATTGTGATAGTGATTGTGATAGCGACGATGGTGATTGTGTTAGTGATTGTGAATAACGACGATGGTGATTGTGTTAGGTTAGATTAATATTGTGATGATGATTGTGATAAAATGATGATGATTGTGATAAAATGATGATGATTGTGATAAAATGATGATGATTGTGATAAAATGATGATGATTGTGATAAAATGATAACGATTGTGATAAAATGGTGATGATGTGATAAAACGACGATTGTGATAAAATGATGATTGTGATAATAAAGGTGAATCACAATCATCTTCATTATTACAAGATAATGAAGATGATTGTGGTTATTATGATGTGATTATTATGTTATTATTATGTGTGTTGTTTATTAGTTATGGTCGATATATTGCTACGTAACGTTGTGTTATATACACTACTACGGTTAATTGTTATATACTACGAGGTAAATAAAATGTTATTATGAAGTGAATCCCATTGTTTATATTTTCTACCTAATAAGTTACGAACATTTATTAAGATGTTTATTTATAATGTATTCGTTGTTTATAATTAATTATAATCTTGGTAGAAATGCTTACAGATTGTGAAGAAAGTAGAAATTGGAGGAAAGCTCATAGCTATATAGACTTACACGTAAACAGCTTGCTCCATGCTAGATAATTGTAATATCCAAACGGCCAAGTTAAAATCAATATTAATTCACTTTCGCATAATAAAGCTTTGTCAGTACAACAAAAAAAAAAATAGTCCGTCGCTTGGCACCATGGTGTGAAAGAGGTTAATAGATGTCACGTGGTTTAGTAAGAGATAACAGTCTGAGACTTTACGCCGGTTATAGATCCTTTGATAAATTATTGATGGAGGCACATATCCTCTCACTCTTATTCTCTTATTTAGGATCAAATTGACAAAGTAGGAAATCTAAAAGCAAAGATTTATATCTCGATAAATATAAAAAGTGGTTTTAACTAGGTTAATAATATACAGTTTTTTTTTTCAAAACCTTTAATGCTCACTACCTTATTTGGAACTCCTATAGTAATCTCCGATAGAAGAACCAATTTTAGTAGTGGTCCGATTAGATGATTTTCTTTGAACTAAAATATAGTACAGCACTTCTTGTATTGATGTGTCAGACTGGCCGAGCATTTTGTGGAAGGTCCAATTGTCCTTAAACACTACTGTACAACAATCAACTGGCTTTTCACCTATTAGGCTGCTTATTGGCAGAAACTCTAACATCCCGTGTATACAAGCTAGATTAGATGAAGTAATAAAAGATGATAATATAATTATTGACGTAACGGCCGATCGTCAGTTAACACATCAACGTCTTAAAATTGTTGCCGATAAATTCAAAGACCGCTTTGACCAAACGCGTAGACATAACATAAGTTATAGCGTAGGTGACACCGTTTATGTAAATCAAGACCATAGGCAACATGACAAACTAACAGCAAAATTTAAGGGACCTTACGAAATTATGAACATATTAGATAATGACAGATTCTCATTATGGGGTATTGGAAATTTAAGGAATATAATAGTTGCAAAGGAAAAAAAATCGCCTATGGCCCGGAGAGTGAACTGAGCAAAACGCTGTAGTAGAAGGTTTATTATAATATTAATTTAAGATATGATTGTATTATGGATTAAAACCTTAGCTGTGGTATGACATTCACTGGCTGCGGGTGATTAAGCTTCACTGACTGCGGGTGTTTGGTCTGCCCAGTAAGGTCTGATTATTGATTATAGCATGATTACTATGAAACGATTACTGATATTATGTAAATAAAATGTACCTATATATAATAAGAATATTGTGTTTGTACTTCGAGAGCGAAGTACTTATCAGTATGGCCGTGTTAGATAAATTAAATTATTATGTGTCTAGTATTAAATACATAAATACTTGAAATACCTATAAATGCAAATATTATCTGTTTCATATTGTCTAATCAATTGTTAAAATGAATAAATTAAATAACAAACTTATTTGTAACACTGATTTGACTCAACGGTCACTTGTGAATCATACTTATTTGTTAACGGGTATAAAAGAGCGGAGCCTCATTGGAGCGGGCTCAGTTGCTCTACGACTTTTGAGGCGTTAACATCTAAGGTATGACATTATTTTGATTATGGTTGATAATACTATTCTGATTATATTGTTGATTTGTCGTGATAACGATGATAGTGATTGTGATAACGATGATAGTGATTGTGACGGCGATGATGGTGATTGTGATAACGATGATGGTGATTGTGATAACGATGATGGTGATTGTGATAACGATGATGGTGATTGTGATAACGATGATGGTGATTGTGATAACGATGATGGTGATTGTGATAACGACGATGGTGATTGTGATTAAATGATGATGATTGTGATAAAATGATAATGATTGTGATAAAATGATAATGATTGTGATAAAATGATAATGATTGTGATAAAATGATAATGATTGTTGTGTGAGACTGCACAAACAGACTCACGATGTCCGCGATTACGCGGAGCCCTAATCAAAATAATATTTGTCCATCGACAAAGGGAAAACACCTATTAGATACACTTACCATCACGTTGGTACTGGTGATGTGACGTAGTCCTGGTCACGTCGTATCTGGGTGGGGTGTAAGTGTAAATGTGCCTGTGTTGTGTATGTAAAGTCATGTAGATTCGACGGTAACCAAAGGGCACCCCACAGCGCGTACCGTCGTCTCCCTGGTCAAACCTTCTGATCACACACGTGGCACTTTTCATCAATGTCCAACTGAATTTTATCCCGGTTTGCTAACCCAATCGGGGATGTACAATAGTCCAGCACTGAATTTAGGAATTTACCGGCGTTCAAATGACACAAAAAAGGCCGGCTACATAACCAACAAATTACTCGCGTTCACGACCCAAAGTGGCGAGATCTCTCAATTTTCACTCAATTATCAACAAAATATCAAACACCGATCAAGATGGTATCGGATTATCATTAACTCAAAGTTTCAATCAATAATTACACGAAAAAAGCGTGCATCAAAAACGAACAACGGAAGCGTGAACCTTCCCAATCAAAATGGCACTGACAAGCAAACGTCATCGCACTGACAACTGAATCGTCATCTGTCAAACGTCAAAAAGGTGCGTTCAGAAACTTGGTGGATGAAACAATTGTGATAAAATGATAATGATTGTGATAAAATGATAACGATTGTGATAAAACGACGATTGTGATAAAATGATGATTGTGATAATAAAGGTGAATCACAATCATCTTCATTATTACAAGATAATGAAGATGATTGTGGTTATTATGATGTGATTATTATGTTATTATTATGTGTGTTGTTTATTAGTTATGGTCGATATATTGCTACGTAACGTTGTGTTATATACACTACTACGGTTAATTGTTATATACTACGAGGTAAATAAAATGTTATTATGAAGTGAGTCCCATTGTTTATATTTTATACCTAATAAGTTACGAACATTAAATATTTAAATACATCTAGTTACATGTCATATCATATCTACATAGTTATATAATCAAATGCTAACACGCGCTTATTAATTGGAGATAAGACTTTTATTTTGTTCAGTTAGCTCACTTAGAATTCCACTGTTGTCATGCAAGCTGTCTGGTGGTGTCAAGTATAGTGTTATCGCTAGTCATATTAGTTAAGTCAGTTAATGAACTGGTCCTGATAGGTTTAGGACGATAAGTGATGTTGCTGTTGCTAGAATCCATATTATTTTGCTACCACAGTGCCCTCTAGCGATAATTTAATAATTAATAATAATTTCTGTCGGTTCTTATATTAGTTTAACTGTGTACTGCCTATTTTGTTGAATAAATATTGAAGATCTTCACTGTTACAAGGACAAGTTAGCAAATACAACAACGCCAATGTTGACAAGATCAGCTGCTGCTCGTCGCGCACGCCTACCGCCTCCGGACTCGTCACTCAGCTCCGCCTCGCCGCCGCCGGAACCAAGCCCCATCGTGAGCGCTGTGACAGCGGCCGTGGCAGTTGCGTCGAGCTCGAGCGACGAGTATTTCTCTCCGCCCACGACTCCACCACCTGCTCGTCGACGGGGAGGACGCCGGCCGCTGGACGGCTTAGGACCTCGAGGCCCACCGACTTCTGATAGGGTCCCAGCTCCCGGTGGAAGTGTGCAGCGCATGCGATGGACGCAATCCATCAATGAAAATGTCATGCGCGCATACTATGGGGCTACAGAGGGGGAAACAACCTGACCGCGTACCGTGTCCGTTAGGATGCTCTCTTTGTTTCAGGTGCTTGAGCCGGCTGTCAACGTGTCGGCACAACGACTGTCGGATCAGGTGATTGGATGATACCGTACTTGATCGCTTGCAGACTGAAATACAGAGTAGCCATGTCAATGCCACGCCGTCGCAGGCTGTGGTTCCACCACAGTCAAGCATAATACCAAATTGCGATAACGACGTGAGTAATGACATGGTTACTAATGTAAGTACCCAGTGCAATGTAGAAATGAGGAGTGCTTTGGAGGGTGCGATTCGGGAATATCGGTTCATGCAACCAGACCTGAGACCACGCATACCTCGTTTGCCCATGCATAACAAAAATAGGGCGCTGGTGGCTGTTCTGGATTCGCAGTTATCAAAATTGATAACTGCGAAGACCTCACCGATGTTCACTCAATCCTGTATTGTGCGGCTGTAGCGGCATGTCGTGGAGCTCATGTCAAAGGAGACAATTTTTTTTGTTTGGAGAACAGGCCAGGCCACCCACATAAATTGTAGAAGATATTAATGAAACGTATATAGATTTACTTCCTTGTAATCTCTAGATTACAGTGGTAATATTAGCTAAGGCATGTCTAACCGGAATGATGAGAAATTCGAAAATGAAAAAGTGAATCCAAAGAGATTTAAAAAGACTATACATAGTGCGCGGACATTGGGACTAATGTCATACAATAATTTTGATGTCGTACGTCAGTAGCGCTATCTAGCTATAAATAGAAAAAAACAAATATTTTTATATTTTTTATATAATTCAGCTATTACACGGTAGATCCCTCATAACAGAAAAAACCTCAGAACTTTTTTCTGTTCTGTGGTAGATCCCACTAGTACCCACCTATGATGGGGTGCTACAGTTTAGGATGGCATCAATTATCGATAAATCTTATCGATAACGCTTGGTAAGATTAATTAAATAATTGTATTATATTGAGACTGCCTCGTTGGTCCAATGGCCGCAAACGCGACTGTTGAGCATGATGGGTTCGATCACCAGGTCGGGTAAAGTGTTCTTGGGTTTTCCCATCAGGAATATCTCAATATCCGCCGCGGAGTCTGGATTTGTACCCGGTTGATGGCAATAGGCTCGCCCACTATTACATGTGACATTAGGCAGATGTCCCACCGCCAACGACGAGCGAGAAGCGAGTAGAGCTGGAAACTAGAAATGCGTTGGCGAGCAGCGGGAAGCGAGTATGTAGTTCCGATAGTTTTGTAGTTGGGCTATAAACGAGTGTGCGAATGCGATGGGCGATTAATCGCACCACTCGCTCGGAGCGGCTTGTCCTGCGCAACACTGCACGTGCTACGCACTTGTTCCCTTCCCGACAACAATGATACCGGTGAGCATGTATCGCGGAGCGTGTATATCTTTGATAGCTTTTGAAAGTAATTTTAAAGAAATATACGCAAACCAATAACATTTATTCCCATATTGACATTTGAACGACATAACATGATTACCAAAACAATAAAATTACGTTTTTGATACTTATTATTTACGACTAAACGTGAAAAAATATCGATGGCAAAAACAACACTCAGTAGAGAAGTAGTGGTACAGCTACTGAGCAACAGAGGACGCTTATTGCAATTTATGAAAATAGTTTTTATTAAATGCGAAAAAATCGCAGAAACAGTTTCGCGAAAATCGAAATAAACCAAAGAGTAAATGTCAAATGAAGTTGTCTGTCAAGTGCTATGGTCAAGTGCCAACCACCAAAAAGACGGATTTACAACGTTCCGTGCCATGATGTGATTTTCTATACCATCTAAAAGATTTTAGCGGAAACCTTTAAAAATAGCATAAAGCTCATAGTTTAATATTATTACTTTTTATATTATATTCTATTTCTATTTTATTTAAAGCAGATACCGATACACCAATGGATACCGTACTTTTTTTTTGTAAACGGAATAAACGCCCCTATTTACTAAGTATTTTCTGTCAAATGACATTGACCACAACAGGAATGATTTGACTCGCAAAAAAAGAAAAAATATCATAATATAACTTTAATGTAATCTTTCGTTTATTACTATAATAAAATGGTTACTTTTTTTTTGTGTATATGAATAATATTTATGCAACATCGAAAAGGGCCTAAAAAAAAACTGTCTCCTTTCCTTCTGACAGAGCTACACGACCAAAACCAGCCGTACCGGCATGGCAGTACAGGATTGAGCGACGTATTGGTGGGGCCAGAGCAATCATCGGGAAACTGGTCTGCTTCAGGGAGGGCAATACTCGCCCTAGAGTGATGCGTTTTGTGAGGCAGGCGTTCTCGGGGACCGATATCAGTCCTCGAGCCTACAGTCCCGTGTCACAGAACGCATCGACTTCCTGAAGCAGAAAGTGTATACATGGGCAAACCGTATTCGTAGGTATAAGCGGCGGGTGGGCCGATACACTCAGAATCGCACATTCCAAAAAGATGAAAGGTGGGTTTATAGGGCTTGGAAGCGACCGGACCAAGGTGTGGCTGACACGCACCAGCCGGATGATGATGCAATGTGTTCGTTCTGGCGTAGTATCTGGTCGGTGCCTGTCAGCCATGCCGAGGGTGAATGGACTCAGGTGAATGAGCGAGAGTGCGATCCAGTATCAGAAATGGGGGCAATTACTATAGGTATAGGCCTGACGTAGCTAGACGTAGCTCGTGGAGTATAATTGTGTATAATTTGTGGTGACTTCAACATCGATGTTTTTAAAGACGACTCGAGACATGCTTCCTTCTTATCGTTACTAACTTGTTACAATTTCAAATATCTGATAAACTCTCCTACCTTTCGGAGAAATAAATCTGAACGGTAGCGGCGTTAGGGGGGGGGCGAGGGTGGGCGACCGCCCAGGGCGCCGGATACGAAAGGGCGCCACAGGCGCCCGTTCATTTATAGAAAAACAATGATCCTTAAGCGCTAGATTTTTACAAATTCCCTGGACTCCACACCACACTAGGATACCCTGTGTCGTGGGGTCCAGTCTCTTCCCAAGTAAAGTTTCATTATCAAATGCGTGAGAGTGAGGCAGGCCCGGACTGGCCATACGGGCAAATCGGGCAAATACCCGATGGGCCAGATGCCCGATGGGCCGGTGTGCCCGACTGGCGGTCGACTTTATTTTCTAATTAAAAAAAAACATCGCAATATATCGATTAAAATAACGTCCTATCGAGGACCTAATTCCATTTACTCTTGGACTCTATCTGTAGTAATGGTACCCCCTAGACTAGAACTGTGGTCGTCACACTTTTCTGGTGAAGGGCCACATAGAACAATGTGAGGTATCACTGCGGGCCGCACATTCTTGTATCATTTTAGTTGACACTACCAATCTATGGACATATTTTTATCAGCTGTCCAAACGCGAATGCCCGGATTTTGTATGGTAATTGTTACCTGTGACCAATGTGCAATGTGATATCTTTATTTGCCAACTCAATGAACTAACTTACAATTAATTTAAAGCAAGCGAACGGATTGCACGAGTAAGTTTACACCTACCCGCATCTATTTAATTAATTTCTTGTGCAAAATCATATTTTGATATTATCTACTGAAATCGTTTGTTTTGTTGCGGGCCGCATAAATATCACCCGAGGGCCGCCATGCGGCCCGCGGCCCTCTGTATGACGACCACTGCCCTAGAGGCTCAGGATTTTTAAATGTTTTTAATTTTCCTGCCTGGTGCCATAGAATTAGTAATTACGTAACAATTTGTAGACAATCACACTCAAACTAAAATATTTTTAAGGCTTAAAATGAGCCTCTGGGAACTCGTACTACCGTTAGAAACTTAAACATTTTTTACAAATCTTTTTAAATTTTATTCTAGGCAAGATGTAAAAATTTTCGAGCTCGCTCCGTTTGCTCTTGTAACCTACTTTCTCTTGGATCTTTACATTGTCTATTAAAAGTCAAGCAATTAACTCCAAGAGGTCGAAACAATTCTACCCTGTCCAAGGCAAGGTATCAAAAATTTTCGAGCTCGCTTCGCTCGCTCTTGCAACCTACTTTCTCTTGGATCTTTACATTGTCTATTATAAGTCAACCAAGTAACTTGAAGTGGTCGAAACAATTCTAGCCTATCCAAGGCAAGGTGTCAAAATATTTTCGAGCTCGCTTGGCTCGCTCTTGCATTCTACTTCCTCTTGAATGTTGGCTTTGTCTGCAACTCGACCAAATAACTCTTGTATAAAGGCTCGAAACAATTTAACCTGTCCAAGGTAGCGTGTTTCAATTTGCGAGCTCGCTTCGCTCGTTCTTGGAGCTTTACTTCTTTTTGTTTTTAAAATTGTCTCCTTATGTCGAGTAGTAGAGCGGAAAGCTTAAATATTTTTTAGTTCCTAGACTTTTCAAATAACTCTTCAAATTTAGTAATTTGTACTTCTATCAAGTATTTTAGCAAATTCGTTTTTACTGGCACCTTTCTGCGCTCTCCTCAAAAACTGGCGCGCCCTCGTTTGACAGCGCCGCTATTCTCTTAGTTTCAAGTCTAAAGTCGCACTCTAGCATTTCAGCCTAACATTCTATTTTAGACGTTTCCTTCGGTTGATTCAAAATTTACATTAGTAGTTTTCCTTTCTCTTGAGAGTGGAGGGCCGACCGTCTCTTTAAATGCCTGGGCCGGTTTTGGGTCCCAGTCTGGGCCTGAAGTGAGGTGTTAATGTGTGTTCACGTCGAACTAGTGGTGGAGCGCGCAATTCACTCGCCTGGCCAATTAATAAAAGAGTTCGCCGTTATAAAGGCTAGAAAAGTTTTTTTTTTATTAGTTACATTATACCTATCCTTTGCCTTTTTTCGTAGGTTTGAAATTGCAGTTAGGGGGCGCGCTATAAATCTTGCCCAGGGCGCTGGTAGTGCTAAAACCGGCACTGAATCTGAATCATGCATTGACAACTTTTTGACTAACTTGCCTGACAGTTACTTAAAGCATACATCTGTTGATCACAATGGGTTATCAGACGGACACGCTGGTCTTTTCTGTACACTACGCTTAGAAAAAGTTACGAATAAGAAGCGGACAAATTATTTTCGTCTTTCCAAAAGAAAATATAATATGGAGAACAAAAGTGACTTCAGAAAAAAACTATTAGAAATCGACTGGAGCACGGGTATTAACACTTTTATTAGTCAATTCAATTTTATTCATTCTTCAATCTTTAAAAAGTGTAAAGTAAAAATTAATATAAAGAGAAATAAATGTTCCAGATGGATAACAAAGGGAATAAGGATAGCTAGTAAAGTAAAACGTTTCCTTAACACAATAAATAAGATGCAATGCCACAATTCGATTCTGGAATATCGGAATAGGTATATCAGAATGTATAGAAAAGTAGTTAGCTGTGCAAAACGGAATGCTGTTAGGAAACATCGAAATGGCTTCTGATTCCAGTAGAACGATATGGAAAATAGTTAATCAACAGCGCAATGCTACTAAAGACCTGAACGAGTCCCCTACTGCACTTAAGATTAACAACACTGTTACTAATAATGCTCTAGACGTGGCTAACATATTTTCCAAATGTTTCGACAACATAGTTCACCTAGAAGCTTGTGACCAAAGATTAGCAATGACATATCTAACTGAAAGTGTCAGCCGAGTAGAATCCAATATGAGCTTTGATGCAGTTACACCTTTAGAAATTTTCAATATGTTGAAAAAAAATAGTCAATAAGCCCTCAGCTGGCCATGACGAAATTCCTTTGACTTTAATTAAAGAAAATATTGACTTATTAGCGACTCCATTAGCATCTTTTTATAACGAATGCATTAATGAAGGTCTATTCCCGGATCAACTTAAAATCGCCCGAGTGCTGCCAATCTTTAAGAAGGGTTCAAAGATGGATCCTGGGAACTACAGACCGATTTCCCTGTTACCTGTCGACAGGTAACAGGGAAATCGGTCTGTAGTTCCCAGGATCCATCTTTGAACCCTTCTTGTCTTATCAAAAATCTTTGAAAAAATTATTAAAGAAAGGCTTTTGAGACACTTAAAGATGCACAATATCTTAAACAAGCAACAATTTGGATACCAAACGTCATTAGGAACTAGTGATGCTGTTGAGGCTTTAGTTGACGAAGTTATATGTAACCTAAATTGCAAGCATAAAGTAGCCGGTATTTTTCTTGACCTTAGTTCGGCCTTTGATACAGTAGACCATGACATTCTCTTGGCCAAATTGGAACACTATGGTATACGGGAAAATGTATTAAATCTTTTCAGGTCTTATTTGCATAACAGGCGTCAGTTTATAGAGATAAAATCAGTGGTAGATGGTGAAGAAAAAATCTATAAATCCAATCTAGTCACTGTATGCCGTGGAGTCCCACAAGGCTCTGTTCTAGGCCCAATTTTCTTTATAATATTTTTAAATGACTTGATTGAGTATATAAAAAAAAGACAAAGACATTTTAATGACATTAAACTAATAATTTTCGCTGATGACACAAATGCAATAGTGTCTGCAGATGACATATTCGAATTAGAATCCAAAATTAATACTGTTTTAAAAGCCTTTGAAAAATGGTTTGGTACTAATAATTTAAAAGTTAATGCAAATAAAACAAAGTGCGTATTATTCAAGCCGACGGTGCGAAATAACGCTAAAATTGAGGTGGTATCTTGTGGTAACAAAGTCGATGTTGTTGATAATGTCAAATTTCTAGGTGTTAACATTGACGCATTATTAAATTGGAAGGTTGAGATATTGTCTATTACAAAGTATGTTAGCTCGGCATGCTATGCAATCAGAACCCTGAGGGAAGAACTAACTTTACCTCAACTTAGGAGTGTGTATTTCGCTTTGGTTGAGTCTAAGCTCAGATACAGTATCGAGTTTTGGGGCAACAGCTACAAATACAATATCCAGTCAGCATTTGTTATTCAAAAAAGAGCTTTAAGGACAATGCTTCGCATGAGACAGACAGAGTCTTGCAAGGAACACTTCATAAGACTAAAAATTCTAACAGTGCCATGTCTCTATATTCTTGTGTTGCTAACTAACTTTGTTAAGAATTTGCACAAATTTGAAACTGAAGACCAAAGACAAGCTAGATATAGTACTCGCAGGAAAGACCTACCCTACACAATACAACCTAGATTGAAAGTGGTTCGACATAGTCCCAGATATCAATCGGTCTTGTTATACAACAGGTTGCCGTTGGAATTTAAAAGCATTACCAGTGCAAATTTATTCAAACACAAATTAAGGACATATTTATTGAGGAAGGGCTTTTACAGTATTGAAGAGTTCAATTCAGTTGACAAATGACAATCATGTATTTGTGATATTTGCTATTATTGAATTTTATTATTATTTTTATTGCTCTCATTATAATCTTGTAAATTAGTGACTATTAATTTTATTTTATTTTTTCATCTTTTGACATTATTATTATTTTTTAAACGACTATTCATTTTATTATTGTAAAAAGGAGCTATGGTTATTTCATCTTTTGACATTCATATCTTATTTTTTTTTTTATGGTACTATTTTTTTTTTCTTAATTATTATTATTGTAAAAAGAAGCTATTGTTATTCTTATTCTTTATTGCACACAAAATTAAAAAAGTATACACACAAATTAAAATATATAGCTTATGTACAACGGCGAGCTTGTTATTTTATTTATTGTTGGAATTTGTTTTATTATTATTATTATGAATGAACTATTTAATCCTTAATAATCTAATTTTAATTTATATTTTCTACACAATGTATTTTGTTCAGAAATAAATGACTTATGACTTAGTACGTCCGTTTCCTAACTGGAAATCTCCAGGGCCGGATGGGCTGCCAACTTCTGGATAAAATGGTTCACAAGGTCGCTCGCTCGCCTGGCGACCCTGTTCCAGTCAGCCTTAGAGTCTGGTTCACTGCCAGAGTTCCTGACAACAGATATAACCCACCCTGCTCCATAAATCGGGTAGTACTGCGGAACCCAAAAATTATAGACCGATCACCTGTCTCCTGACAGTCTATAAAGTTCTTACATCCATTTTGAGAACTAAAATTAGCAAACACATAGATGACAATTCTGTCATGTCCGCTTCTCAGAATGGATGTTTGGGGGTACGAAGGAAAGAAATGGTGTGCGGTCATGCAAGTATTGTAGTGCCGCTACAGATGTAGGAACGGGTCCCGTGGTACTAAGGAGCTACTCCTCATTGATATGGCCATTAGTCACCAGGTTCGCCGTTCCCGAAAGGATCCGTCGACATGCTGGATAGACTATAAGGAGGCCTATGACTCGGTGCCACATAGGTACATGTCACTCTGCGCACCTTCCTGATGTCGTGTATGGGGCAATGGAGGACAGGCCTTCGCTATCCAGGATGTCGGCAGATTCAGAGGAATAGCGAGCCGATAAGGATAGAGCGAGGTATATTTCAGGGCGATAGTTTGAGTCCACTTTGGTTCTGCTTAGCCTTGAATACATACTACAGGGATAAATAATGTCCTACATGTTTATCCAGGTTATAAACTAACTATGTGCCAAATTTCATAATCATCGCAATTAGTTATTATCATCACAATCACCATCACTATCACAATCACAATATCCCCATCACCATCGCTATCACCATCATCGTTATCACAATCATTATCATCGTAATCACAATCATTATCACAATCACCATCACTATCACCATCACTATCACAATCACCATAACTATCACAATCACCATCACAATTACCATAACAATCTCCATCACAATCACTATAACAATCACTATCATCATTATCACAATCATTATCATCGTAATCACAATCTTCATCATCACAATCTCCATCCTCGTCATCACAATCATTATCAGAGTAATCAGAATCATTATCATCGTAATCTCAATCATTACTATCTTAATCACATTCATCATGATCATAATCGCCATCACTATCACAACCACAATCATTATCACCATCACTATCACAATCACAATGACAATCACCATCACAATCACTAACCTCGTTATCACAAACATTATGATCGTATTCACAATCATCTTCATCATTACCACAATCACCATCACTGTCACAATCACAATCACCATCACTATCACAATCGCCATCACCATCAAAATCACTATCACCATCATCGTTATCACAATCATTGTCATCGTAATCACAATCATTATCATCTTAATCATAATCATCATCATCACAATCACCATCCTCGTTATCACAACCATCGCTATCACCGTCACTATCACAATCACCATCACTGTCACAATCATAATCACTATCACAATCTCCATCCTCGTTATCACAACCATCGCTATCACCATCCAATCACCGTCAGTATCACTGTCACAATCACAATCATAATCACTATGACAATCACCATCATCGTTATCAAACTCATTATCATCGTAATCACAATCATTTTCATCGTAATCAAAATCATCATCACAGTCCACTCATCATCATCGTAATCACAATTATTATCATCGTAATCACAATCATCATTATCACAATTATCATCATCTTTATCACAATAAATCAACAATAACCCTCTATAGAAGTCGAATCCGCCATCTTCTGGATCTCAAAATAAATGTCATTTTCGTAATCAGAACCCTTGATAATCTCGGTATCGACACCCATATTGATTTATAGACATTTCAACCCCATCGCACCCCAACAGGGAATGATGGTATTTCAGGGGGTCTAAAATGGCCGCTTTAGCAGAATCGCTTTGTGAATCACGTTAAAAATATTAAATTCTTAAAATGGACTTTAAACTCGTTGATATAAAGTCGATTTTAAGAATTTAATTTTTTTAACGTGATTCATGCTAAGATTCTGCGTAGATTCTGCTATAGCGGCCATTTTAGACCCCCAGGTCCGCCACATTAAATCTTAAAATCGTTGTTTTTGTAATACACCCGACTCAATTCACCATACAAACAATACCTTTGTTGAATTTTAGGCTTTGTTACCCCATTTCCCCCTTTAGGGGTTGAATTCTGAAAAAACCTGAAACACAAATGTTAACTCATTTATCGATAGGAGTACTCCTGTTAAGTTTCGAATAAAGTCGTCTAACTAATCTTATTTCCCCATGTAATCTTTGGACCCATTTCAACCCCTTTCGGGGTGAATTTTGAAACATCCTTCTAAACCTCATAAAAAGCCTATGTGCCAAATTTGGAATCTCTAGACTCAGCGGTTTGGGCTGTGCATTGATTTTTATATTTTGCCACCCCATTTCCCCCTCTTAGGGGTTGAATTCTGAAAAAACCTGAAACCCGTTTCTACTCATTTATCAATAGCCATAGGAGCACTCCTGTGAAGTTTTGAATAAAATAGTCTAACGAATCATGTTTACCCATACAAACTTTGGAGCCCCGTTTAACCCCCTTAGGGGGTGAATTTTGAAAAATCCTTTCTTAGTGCACCCCTAGATCACATAAGGAACCAATGTGCCAAATTTGAAATCTCTAGACTCAGGGGTTTGGGCTGTGCATTGATTTTTAGACTTTGTCACCCTATTTTCCCCTCTTAGGGGTTGAATTCTGAAAAAACCTGAAACCCGTTTCTACTCATTTAACAATAGGAGCACACCTGTGAAGTTTCGAATAAAATAGTCCAACTAATCTTGTTTCCCCATACAAGCTTTGGAGCCCGTTTAACCCCATTAGGGGGGAATTTTGAAAAATCCTTTCTTAGTGCACCCCTAGACCACATAAGGAACCTACTTGCCAAATTTGGAATCTGTAGACCCAGCGGTTTGAGCTGTGCGTTGATAGATGAGTCAGTCAGTCAGTCAGTTTCTTCTTTTATATATTTAGTAAAAGGATAATATTCTAACACTACTTAATGCCATACATTTTGTTAATGAGAAAAAAGGGCTGGCGGCCCTGGGATCTTGCTTTAATTTAAGACATCAATAATATTCATGGCGTGTAATTTCGGAAGGCGAAATCTTCTGTGAAATTCGCCATTCCATTCATTCATTCATTCGGCTGGTTTTGTGAGCTCGTGAGCGTGGACTGGAGCAGGGGAAACAAAACAACATGTACACAACGAGACGTTTATTAGTGTTAACATTCAGTTAGTGTTAGTACCCAATGGGTTACGCTACATGGCTCCAGCTGGCGCGCACCGCACTACACTCGCTTGCTCCTGTCACTGTGAGCTGTTAGTGTCGTGCGGCAAGCGTCACTACCGTTACATTAGCGTAGCACACCGCGCCCGGCCGCAGGCACTTCATACCTGTACGGTTCCACACCTCTGCGATATTAGGTACTTACAACTATTTCAATAGCATACGATGCTCATTGCTTATGTGGAAATGAAAGAAACAATGATTGCGTCTGTTGATATGTCACTTAGGTACAGGGTGGAAGGGACACCAACGCGAAAACGTACACCACGTATTCAGTACATCGTTCTGACATATCACAAAGGAATTAACAAAAAAAAACTGCAGTATGTAGGTGGCTCATACCTCCTTTATATTAACACAGTTTGTATTTTATGACATGTAATGTTAGTCTGTAAGTTATTTATTTATGGGCCAAAGTTGCCTGAAAATAAAGTTTTTATTATTATTATTATACCTATGTAGGGGGCCCATAATTCAATTCAATTCAATTCTTTATTGCGTATCACATGTGTTTTACAAGATCTTTATATAAAGTTTACATGGACCCTGTCAGGCATAACAATATATTATATTATTATAATCTTTGACAGTAAGTAGCATTTAAGAAATCATCATTAATTCAATTTGTAAATTCATTCGAATCAGTAAATAATGTCAAATGATAAAATAAAAAGATAAAATAGTGAATTAAAAAATCGAATAAAATAAAATTATATTCAATTTAAATCATGTCATTAAAATAATAGGTAATCAAAAACAAAATGACAATAAAATTCAAGTCAAATACACATGTCAATAAAATAATAATCAAAATACAATCATGTCAATAGATAATAATCAAAAACAAAATGTCAATACCTATAATAAAATAAAATTAAAGTAAAACACATCACACATACATGTCATGACGCGTTCAGTAGCCCACTGATGTGTACCTACCTGTCTTTATTGTTCTCTTTATTATATATAATTTAATCATTTGTGTCAAAAATGTAATAATGTATGTAATTTGCATGTAATTAATTATTGTATCCACAATAAAGATATTGATTGATTGATTTACATCATGTCATTAAATAATAATCAGGGGGTCTAAAATGGCCGCTTTATCAGAATCGTAACATGAATCACGTTAAAAATTTAAAATTCTTAAAATGGACTTTATGGGTATAACCATAAAGTCCATGTTAAGAATTTAAATTTTTCAACGAGATTCATATAAGATTCTGCGTGGATTCTTGCTAAAGCGGCCATTTTAGACCCGCTGAATACAATCATGTTAAGAAGACAGGATGAATCAAATACAAAATGTCAATAAAATTACATGAGGATGTTTCTATTAACATAAAAACCTCCTTTTTTAGAAGTCGGTTAAAAAAAGACTTCACAATATAATTTATTTACGACAACCCTTAGAGCGTACTTGGCTATGGACTCGCTAGTCGGGTTCTGGGCATGAATACAAGTCACCAGAGGGTGGGGTCAATGACCTCCACCAATCATGACTTACGTAGTTTGTTGTGTTAGTCGAGCGTTTTTGAAAAGTATCACTGGTTTATTCTTTCACTTGATATTGTTAGGTTTTCGTTGGGTAAATAAAGTTAGGGTTTCAGTATTCTGACACCACACAAAATCTTACTTCTGATATAGCTTTTATAAACAACTTACAGAGCGATACAAAAGCGATGCGCGCACCGGCTACTTCCTACGTAGGGGGCTCCTAATGGTGTACGTTTCCGCGTCGGTGTCTGTCGGTGCTGTTACCGTCGGAACGGCTCCTCAGCGGCTCAGCATAGCGTCATCTATAGGCACTACTGCCTGACGCACCCCGCGGTACATAATAAATTAAAATATACTTCTTAACTTGTCCAAAAATAAAATGTTGCCTACATTAAATTGTAGGTAACACATTGCTGGGTGTTGCCAGTCCGTCTGCGACAGACGACGGGTCCCGCCGAGTACAAGTGGCGATGAGTTGAGATGTGGACATGACATAAGGCGGCCGGCGCCGGCGCTACGCACTACACACAACTTAAACCTATTTATTATAAAAAATCAGTCAAATTAATAAATGCATTATCATTACAATATAGACTCGTGGAAACTAATATAACAAAATAATTACTTAAATATTTGTACTGGATTACAACTTAGTACTAACGAAAAAAAAAATCAGTCTCAACATAAAAGTCTTATAGGTTTGTGTAATATGGCAGTGTAGAGATCAAAGTATTATTATCAAGTGAGTATTGTACGAGTGTTTGTAACGCGGACAGTGAGTGGAGGCACCGCTCGAGGGCTGCCCGACTCACCGTCACGCGGTCAGCTGCGACTCACCGGCAGAAGGGTTAGTACACACGCATACCGACACAATAATGTGTTCAATAAAACTTAGAAAAACATAAGTACGTTAATAGAATATTGTATCAAGTGCTTTATTCAGTTAACTAGCGATCTCTCTGAGGAGCACCGAGCGCCACACACGAACGGTTCGGACCTCAGCCGAGCCCGAGACTGCGGCACTAACGGAAACACTCAGGATAACTCGTAAAATTAGACGCATTGATGATTAAATGTTAATTTTCAGAGTTCAGTTGATCATCAATACTTTCTACGTATACTGTGTGGTTTGCCTATCGACAGCTCTTAAAAAATTATAATCGAGGTTTCTCAAATAATTTTTTCAATAAACTTCCTCGAAAATTGGCTGTTATCGCACTATGTTTAGGTTCAACATGCAATGTAATATATTATTATTTCATGACAAAAATACTTTCGTTCTATTATTTTATTTCTTCGAAAATGTATTGAAAAACGTCGTTTGATACACATGAGCATTTGTTACTAGTTTTCGGCTCCATAACAACCTCGCCTGTGGCTCCGGTGTGAATTCCGCCTCGAATACAATAGAAAAGTTTCCCCACCTATATCAAAATGTACTATTTTCTCAAGCCAATAGCTGATGAGATATTCACTTCTCAAGCCGTAAAAATAGTGCCCCTCCCCCACTCCTTTCCAAAGTTCCTAAGAGGAAAATTCTGAATTTTTGTACAAATAACTTTCAACGGAAATTAATTTGAATAATATTTGATAAAGTTTTTGAGATATGGTTATTTTTCCTGAAACTTCGGCAGCAACTTGGTTTTTCATTAACTTGCTATGAAAATCAAATTTAGTTTAGCTGTTGAGTGTAAATTGACCTATGAATGAGCCGACTCCGAGTCCGACTCGCACTTGGCCGGTTTTTTCAGAACTATCCACAACAATGCTTCGAGCATACTAGGTATTTCTATTTTTGTTTTCAAAAAACATTACATTGGCAATTTTGCAATACCACATTAAATTTCGTTAAACTAAAGACATTATGCTTTTATTGCAAAAGCTCGAGTTATTCTGCATTCTGTGCTAAGTGAGTAGCGTATAGCGCGCATAGCTCGGCGGTGTGGCGGGCTCGTGCTGCTCGTGCTGCTCGTGCTAGTTAAACAAATAGAGCATACATAACATAACAAGTATAACTTACATCTAACACACATTTGGTTAAGCTCTACAGTTACAAACTATCATTATTCCCTCTCTCGTACCACGTGATTCACAACTTCGTAGTCACGGAGTAGGAAGTTAATGGGGAGATAATCATTTCCAAAAGTATTTGCCGTCGTGGTACGGTCAGCGTGTAATGTAAGACCTGCAGATGGCTCCACGCGTTTACTCGCTCGAAAGCGTTCTGATCAATGATATTGAATTAAACAGATATGTTATGAGCGCGCAATCGTGAAGACTCGAAAACGTGTCAATTGGCCTGTTTTTCCTTTATTCTGCGTCACTGCGTGTATGTGAGCTGGCTCTCCCCCGCGGCACACTTTTTTCGGTGGTTTTGTAGGTGTATAACATATCTGTTTGTTAGAATATCATTGGTTCTGATGATTTTTTACTTCGTGCTCGTATCGGTTCACAAAATAATGACATTGGTCTGTTCTCACGCTGACGCTGCGGGCAGTGAACACACAACATAAACAATGATGCTCAAAATGGGCGAAAGCTTAGTAGGATTGGAATACATCTTATAATATGTATTATCTATAACTTGTAATCAATACTCCAATTTACTATTTCAACAAGTAAAAAAGGTTGCTAGTACGTAGTAACGTTTACGTGAGTAAATTATACGATGCGATTAAGATAAAGAACTTGGCCAAAAGTTTATAGACAAAAAACCCAGAATCGCCAGCAACAAAATGTATAAAAATGGGTTCACTATAATAAACCCATTACGTTTTCAAAAAATCAGCCTCCTAAACCATGTATTATAGAAGTTATATACTGTACTAGCCGACCCACGCAACTTCGTCTGCGTCACATAAAAGAGAAACAGCTCACAAAAGGAATACATTTTTCCCCGTTTTTGCAATATATTTCATTTATGCTCCGCTCCTTTTGGTCGCAGCGATGTTATATAGCCTATAGCCTTCCTCGATAAATGGACTACCCAACACTGAAAGAATCATTCAAATCGGACCAGTAGTTCCAGAGATTAGCGCGTTCAAACAAACAAACAAACAAACTCTTCAGCTTTATGATATTAGCATAGATGAGAATCATACTTCATTGATTTTTCTTGACTTTTATTTTATCACTATCACTTTATTATGTAAAAATATAAAAATATTTAAAAAGATAATTAATAAAAATTTTATCTACACCCATGCTAAAAATCCTCTATAAAGGTATCTGAAACAGATAGCTTATGGCCAACATTAAAACAGCCAGTGTCATAATAACTATTATAACACCCAAACGGGTGTTATAATGTTGTACTGAATTTCATTATGCAACTCGTTTTAAAAAAAGAACATTGTCTAGCACGTGCGATTGACTACCACAGCGCCGTAATTTAAAAAAATAACTTATAGGTTAATTCGAATTCACGTCGAATCCCGCCATTTTTGTTCGATATTAGTATTGCAATAAGTACTTTGTTGTTTACAAAAATGAGTGAAACAAGCTTTGTGCATTTTAATAATTGTACAATCCAAAATGTACCATAAACCATATACATGGTTTGTTTGTATTAAATACTCAGCAATTAAACTTTCCATGTTTACATAGACTTCTTACAACACCCTATGGTTTCAGAACCTTTTATGGATTCATATCATGGATGTAGATAATTCCTGGATGTGGAGTCTTGTATGCAACTGTCCATAATTAGGTATTAAAACATTCATGTGATACTATTATAAACCCACATTCGTGTTTTAATACCCCTCATTATACAACAATTGCATAAATAACTATTTTAACTCAGGTACAATAAATAGTAGTTATAAAAGATTACAAGCGTGCTATGTTATGCCCGAAGGCGTACAAATATTCATAGATGTACTTAATATGCTTATAAAAATGACCCATATGAAGTTTCTGGCGATTCTGGTTGTTTGTTTTGGCCAAGTCCTTACAATTCTGTCGATATTACGTTTTGATTTTAAAGAAATTTGCCCATCAACCACGGAAATGTATCGCGTTTCGCAGCGTCATCGCACCGGTGTCGCTCGTCAGGGCGGTGCGACTCCTAGGCCTTGTAGGCGGGCTGCGGGTGCGCGCGCAGCCACAGCGCGGCCGCCAGCGGCAGCGCCAGCGCGTGCAGCGCCAGCAGCGCGCCGCCCAGCGCCAGCGGCGCGCGCGCCAGCCCCGCCAGCGCCGCCAGCGCGCGGCCCCCGCACGCCGCCCCGTGCAGCCCCGCGCCGCCCCCGCTGGCCGCCGCCACGCGCCGCGCCCGCCCGCACGACCCCTCCGCCCCCTCCGCCCCCTCCTACCGCGCCACAACAATACATGAGAAAGAATTACTAGCTTGTGCCCGCGACTTCACCAGCGTCTATTAGAATAGAAGAGAAGAACGAATTGGAACAGCAGACGTGCACCTCACACTTGACCAAAAAATTAAGTATTGTTACGTCGTACCCATACCTACAATACAAGTAGCTTCTAATAGTAGGTACCTACAACTAAGTAGGTAGGTAGTAGTAGGTATGTATCGAATGATGTAGGTACAAATTCGCAAACTACCTATAAAATACATCAGGAAGTTGTCATTGTAATTTCGACCGTACGCCCAGGGCATAAAGTACCTATTTCTTTCCTTTGTACAAAAGTTGTGGAAGTTTCTCGTAGGACAATGACCTAGTATGAATTGACTAGAAGATTCTGGATCTTTCTCAAACGTTCGGTCGTCATATAAATAGTCGACGTGTTTGCGGGAGCAGGCAGTATTATTTTGGCTACAGTACGGAGCGAATCGAGGTGATCTAGTAAGTGCGATATCTAAGTGAATAGTGATCAGTAGTGTATTAGTGATTGAGTTTGAAGTGTTTGGTGATTATTAAAGTTATTCAGTTGTTTCATCGGTAGTAATTAATTTATCCCGTACCCAGCTCGTAACAATTTGGTGTCAGAAGTGGGATAAATTATGCCAGTTCTACCTAAGGACAACACGGAAGGTATCCGTACCAGGAGTCAGCGACAGCAGGACATGGACCAAAGGCGGTTAGGAGATTCTCCGACACAGACACCGGGTGGTGTCCAGCCTACGTCATTGCCAGTCGCTGGTCCATCCGGAGTTTCTCCAGCATCAGTAGCGCCAGACTTGTCAGCTTTAATGGCGCTGCTGCAGGAGCAGGCTCGCCGTCAAGAGGAGCAGGCTCGCCGTCAAGAGGAGCAAGCTCGCCGTCAAGAGGAGCAGTCTCGCCAGTTACTGGAGCAGTTGCAACGAGATAAGGAGGAGCAGGCTCGCCGCCAAGAGGAGCAGGCTCGCCAGTTACAGGAGCAGTTGCAACGAGATAAGGAGGAGCAGGCTCGCCGTCAAGAGGAGCAGGCTCGCCGTCAAGAGGAGCAGGCTCGCCGTCAAGAGGACCAGGCTCGCCAGTTACAGGAGCAGTTGAAACGAGATAAAGAGGAGCAGGCTCGCTGTCAAGAGGAGCAGGCTCGCCGTCAAGAGGACCACGCTCGCCAGTTACAAGAGCAGTTGCAACGAGATAAAGAGGAGCAGGCTCGCTGTCAAGAGGAGCAGGCTCGCCGTCAAGAGGACCAGGCTCGCCAGTTACAAGAGCAGTTGCAACGAGATAAAGAGGAGCAGGCTCGCCGTCAAGAGGAGCAGGCTCGCCGTCAAGAGGACCAGGCTCGCCAGTTACAGGAGCAGTTGAAACGAGATAAAGAGGAGCAGGCTCGCTGTCAAGAGGAGCAGGCTCGCCGTCAAGAGGACCACGCTCGCCAGTTACAAGAGCAGTTGCAACGAGATAAAGAGGAGCAGGCTCGCTGTCAAGAGGAGCAGGCTCGCCGTCAAGAGGACCAGGCTCGCCAGTTACAAGAGCAGTTGCAACGAGATAAAGAGGAGCAGGCTCGCCGTCAAGAAGAACAGATGATCCTCATAAAGGATCTTCACGCAACTTTCGGCAAAGAGCTTAAGATTATGAAGGATCAGGTTCACCAGCACGAGAATCGCATCTCAAAGGCCGAAGTTCAGATCGCTGGGGTGAAGAAGGCTTTGGAAGAACTGAAGTCTGGAGATGTGACTGTGGCTTCAGTAGTTGCTGCACCTTCAGCGCGGGGCTTTAAGGTGCCTCCATTCGATGGAACATCTTCGTGGTCGGCTTATAAAATTCAATTTGAGGCCGTTATGAAGGCGAATGGATGGACAAAATCTCAAGCCGTGACCGCGCTCACCTTGGGCCTCCGAGACCAGGCCCTCAACATTCTTGAAGCGCTCGGCAAGGATGTGACCTACGAACAGCTGCTGGAGGCGTTAGAGTCTAGATACGGCGACGCGCACCTGGAGCACGTATTTCGTGCTAAGTTGAAGGACCGTCAACAAGGTGCTGAGAGTCTACAGCAGTGGGCCCTAGAAATTGAGAAGCTGGTGCGAAAAGCATACCGGTCTGCCCCTGCACTCATCACTGGAAATATGGTACAGGCGTTTGTCGACGGGATACGCGACTTGGAAGTTAGAGCCGCCGTGAGACTTGGGCATCATGAGACTCTGAAAGGGGCGTTGGCCCATGCCTTGGAAGTAGAGGCAGCGAGGCAAGACCATCGAACACACTACGTCAGGGAGGTTGTGGCATCACCTGTACGTGACCGTGCGCAAGGGTACAGCCCTAGGTGCTATACTGGTAAAGAAAGGGATCATCTTCCGTCAAGCTACCCAAAGCAAGTTGTGACATCACCTGTACGCCAGCGTTCGCAAGGATACAGCCCTAAGTGTTACAATTGTGGGGAAAGAGGTCATCTTCGGTCAAGCTGTCCTAAGCGCAGCATACCGAGAGAAGATCAACCCCTGCAGAGAAAAGCGGCTGGAATGACTGCCCAGCAACAGTGGAGAAACCAAAGCAAAATAGATGAACTGTCAAGAAGACCTTTGCCTGAAGATTGGAAGCACAGTTCCAGACAGGAGTCTAAGGGAGTGGTGCCTGTGAGGATTCTAAGAACGGATCTTAGCGATGAATGGAAGGTAACCATACAGCAGGCTCAGCAAAATGACTCCGACATCAAACCGATCTTCGAGTGGATCAAAGCTGGTGCTCCTAAGCCCAAGTGGAGTGATGTGGCTGCGATGAGTTCCATCACGAAGAGTTATTGGGCGCAATGGAACAGCTTGGTGATCCAGGATGGAGTCTTGTGCCGTAAATTGGAAAATGCTCGAGGGGACAGCTGTCATCTACAAATGGTTGTCCCTAAAGCTAAGGTACCGGATGTTTTACGGCTGTACCATGATGGATGTTCGGGAGGACATATGGGGGTAAAAAGGACTTTACTAAAAATTCGAGAACGCTTTTACTGGATCCACTGTCGAGATGATGTGGAGGACTGGTGTCGCAAATGTACCAGTTGTGCGGCCGTGAAAGGACCCCAAACACGCTCGATCCCAACAGCTCGTAACAGTATTATCAGTGATATGATTTCCCCATGTTGTCTCACTTACAAGAATCACTCTGTATACTACAGGGGCTAGTTTAGTTTAGGGCTGAATAATGTCTTTACTTTGACAAATTCTAGATATTCCATTACACCATATGCATAGAAGAGGTGAACTAAGTGGCGACAGATACCTCGTGTTTGTCAGGTCGCACGCAGCACGAAGGCGGCACCCAGTAGTAGCCGGAGGGCGCGCCCACAGACAGGTCCAGCGCGTCGCCCGGGGCCTGCGCCGCGCCCTCCTGCACCGCGCCCTCCTGCGCCGCGCCCTCCTGCGCGCGCGCCCACGCCGAGTGCTGCCAGTCACGCGGGCCCGCAGCCCCGCAGCATTCCAGCTGGAAACGGATTATTTTAAATTATATAAAAAAGAAATCATGACGATTCTAAAGTATCTTTATCACATACATAATCTTATTAAGAAGGGTTTTTGGTGCTGTCCCACAAACCATAGGGCACTTAATATTGTGTCCAGAAGCTACTGAAGGCACTAAACTCATAGCCAAGTTCTGGGTCTACACCAGCACATGTTTAAATCGTCAATTCAATGTGGGACAAAGATGGAGTTATACACTAGTGCGAGACGTCCTGTCCATCGCTTTCCCAAACAAAAGTAACATTAAACACCAACATTGTATTTAATTCACAATAAACGCTCTGACCAAGAACTGCATTATATAAGAAGTCACGGTAAGCCATCTTCTGAGCCCAAATTAAGTTGCCATTTGACATGCTACAACAGAAGAAGGCTTTAATTACTTTAGTTAGAGGGTGGAAGGGACAACGGCCACCACGGCTCACGCACAATGATCCACTTTAAGGACTAAGTGCGGAAACCAAAACCCCATGATAGAAGAAGGGTGGAAGGGACGCCGACACCTAAACACTAAACACAAACGAGTTTTTAAAAATCTGCTGTCCCATACATTTTAACCATTTATAGTTGTAGGAAACAACAGAATTTATCTAAATTATTTGAGTTGTGCAGGTGGTTACACTGACACACTGGTCTGACACAATTTGAGTTTAATCTGCAAGAAGAAGACTCGTCATCTGTCTAGGCTTTTCCCAACTATGTTGGGGTCAGCTTCCAGTTTAACTGGATGCAGCTGAACACCAGTATTTTACATGGAGCGAATGCCTATCTGACCTCCACAACCTCCACTTAGTACTGAGTAATACAATTATATATAATACCCCTTGGTAAGACTGATTGTCAGACTTTGTGGGCCACTGACCATCTGTAACGACTGTCAAAAATCTACAAATAACAGCCGGGACCAATGGCTTAACGAGTTTCCTAGGCGCGGAGGAAACTCGGTATGTAAAGGGTGGTCACCCATCCACGGGCCAACCCAGGCAAGCGCTGCTTAACCTGAAAATCGACCCGAGCGGCTGATATTCTTCACGAGCTTCTTCAAGTAAAAGGTGATGCAACAATTTAAAAAAAAAAAAACAAAACTCCAGTAATTGGGAATAGTCACACTGTCACAGTCCTGGTGCCCGGAGAGCAGCGGTGGCCCAGTGGTGGCGGCCCCGACTTACGAACAGTAAGTCGTGGGTTCGAACCCAGGCAGGTCATTACTTTGTGTATTTATTTTCATCACTACTGCTCTCAAACGGTTGAAGGAAAACATCTTGAGGAAACCGACATGTCCTAGAACCAAAAATTCGAAGACATGTGACATCTAGCAATCCGAACTAGGCCCGCGTGGTGGATTATAGCCCATTCCCTCTCATAGAGAAGAGGCCTGTGTCCCAGCAGTGGGAACATTAATAGGCTGATGATGATGACAGCCCTGTTGGGCTTCTCTTCTACACATATAGAGAACATGTCAGTGGTGATTTTTGCTTCAGAAATAGATATAAAACTTATTCTGGGTTCTGTATCAAAGAAAATGGACAATTTAATCATAATGGTCTTGTCTGTGTCAGAAATCACAACAATGCACAAGACAAGTATGACTGGACAATTAGAACAGGATCATGACATGTACGTGTGGAACAAGCAACAAGCAGTGATAGCCTAGTGGTGTAACCGGCGGACTGTCAAGTTATAATAGCTCTGACACAGGTTAGGCAGAAACCACACGAAAAATAAAGTATGGAACCATTAGTGTCAGTGAAGCATTCTAAGTAAGTATTAGAGGAAGGCAGCAGACCCCTTCCTGTATAACGTCGAGAAGCTGCGTGCGCGTGTGCAGCACGCCGTACTCGTGGCGCACGGTGTGGTCCAGCGCGTCCAGCAGCGCGCGCCGCAGCTGCGGGCGGTGCGCCGCTCCCCACCACGCCGCCGCCGCCTCCGCCACCGCAGTGAGTGCCAGCAGCGAGAAGGCGGCCGCCAGCAGCGGCGCCGAGCTTCGCGCCGCGCCACACAGCGCGGCCAGCGCGCCCAGCGCCAGCGCGCCGCCCCATGCCGCCAGCGCCAGCAGCCCCGCGCGCGACGCCGCGCTCTCGTTGCCGCGCCCGTCCCACAGCGCCCAGCCCGCGAACCCGCACGCCGCGCTACCCACGCACTGCAAGCAACACGGCCGATCGACTATCACTGTGTAGTGTGTACAATAATTGTACAGTGTGTACTATGCGGCGTCTTGCAGATCTTATCAATTTGTGATGTTGACTGCTGAAGATAGTGACACTATTTACATCTGTAACGACCTCTTCCGACCTCCCAGCCCCCGACAATAAAACAAACAGCGACTTGTAATAATTCTTTTGATTTCGTTACTTGTAAACAGGCCGCGCGTTTTTAAAGCCACTTGCTGAATTTTAACCATCTCTGTTTACGTAGCGCAATGACGGAGCGTATGTTGGTCTTATGAGATAAACACAAAATAATGAGAATTCGACGCACCCAGGAGAAAAAAATAACATAATTCTACAGTTAATAACGAAAAGATTTAAAAAGTTTTCAGCTTCTTACCAAAAATATTATGTTGAAGAGTATCAGCAAGCACTTCATTAGCGAGTAGCACCGAGACATACCCATGGCTTTCAGTGAGTTATCTAGGTAGGATTCACTAAACAATGTTACAAGATTTAGTCTTCTTAGACTAAATAATTCATTGATACGACATTAATTTTCACTACCTACGCTCTACCTGTTTTCATAATTATTCCAATAAATACTGATTTACAGTCCGCACTCCCCCCGCAGGTTCAATATGTACTCTGTGGGTTCAATGCCTTCAAATCTTTGACGATGTAAAGTAAATTATTGCCAGAACAGAAGTAATAAATAAATTTCAGCTTTTAGGTTTTACACGTTTGTAAAAAAAATATTATTTATTTTGTAATGTTATACATACTATGTTGTTTTCCTAAGAATTATTAATGAGTATTTTTGCACAAAAAAAGTTTAAATTACTTTTTAATAACCATAGTCATGAAGAGAATTAGTAAGCCATAGAGTCGGTACAGTTTCACAGCGTCGAACAACGAACGTTCGGGGCTTTGACAGCGAACACGGAACGCGGAATGTCTCCCTCGAAAACATAAATAAATGGCCACCGTTGTTATTACGTTCTTCCTATTTGTTCAATTTTATGTTTGTAAAATGGACGCCGACTGCATTGAAAGGCAAAGGTAATCTAAGTGTTTTAAAAAAGGGTGTATGTGATCTAGTTTAAAAATAAAGTTTCATTTAAATTGAAAAGGTGTCATTGACAGAAAGTTTCGCGCCACTGAGGTAGCAAAACTTAAGTTTGTAGTTGTGTTGTATTCCGCTGTCCGCGACGCCTTTCAGCATCAGTCAGTAATGTTTTCAATGCAAGGACGCTATTTCCAGGGTTCAACGTTTGTCCCGGAGAGAAAAACGGTGGAGTATGAGCTCTCAAAGAATAGACGAAATTGTGGCGGCGCTGATGCGGCCCATCAGCAGCGATTCCCGCCGATGTTTCGACACAGACCTCGCCGCGGTGAGTCCTTGACGGCCGACACCTCCGCCGGTGCATTGCCGCGCGCATCTTTCTCTATTGTTATCATGCTTTTCAGCTTCAGGGCAGCTTTAGCCCTAGTTTGAAAAGATAGTCCTTCGATCTACTACTGAGAGTAATTTATTTAGTAACGATTCGACGCGCGTACGCGAACATAAACGTAAATGACATGCACTCAGACATGCATTGAATGTTGTGGTTTGTCCTCACATTGCATTCCAATATTTCATGAAAATCAATAAGTTTTTATTCAATTAGATGGGCTAAGTAGTGTGTTGATGTGCTCAGTACACATGGAGATGGTGAAATGATAATAGATACTGAAATATCTGAATCTGTTGTTTACTAACAATATCATAATATACACCTGAAGGGCCACTAGATGTGTGGTCATGCATATTTGTTACATAACTCACATTACTGTGTATATAAATTAATATTGTCGACAGTGATTGTCCTACAACCAGGAAATAGCTGTTTTTGTGGTTGATAATAGTTTGATATGCACTAACAGGTGTATAATTAGCCTAATTTACTACATTAGCTGTTCATATACACTTTTAATTCATCTTAATTATTTTGTGTTATACTGAAAGACTAACTCAATTTTAAAGAACAGTATAGTATGAACCATAGAAATATTGATCGCGTAGTAAGTTCTGTTTTAAGAAATGCGGGGGTGTGTGCGACTGCGTATCTATTGCTTTTACTGAACTGCATCTGTAGTAATTGCAGTGTGGTAGGGGCAAAGTGGAGGCATAGGGTTCTGATATATTTTTGTCTGACGGGCATATCTCATTCTTTAATATATCTTTGATAAGGACCCTGTTCATACATTGACATGTGATAGTCAAGGCCAAAGATTTCCCCTTTGTCAGTGAGATGAGATAATTGATTAGCAGCAAGTGTCTTGTGTCAACTTGTTAAGACAGGTGTAACTCAATGAAATAGCTTCAAATGGTTTTTGCAGTGTGCCAATGTGTTGAGGCCATAAGAAATGCAAAGCAAGGCAAAATAAATGGCATTATTTTCTTGTTTTGTATGGTTGCAGATTCAATTTGTTCAAAGCTGTTTTGTTTTGTAAATTATTAAATCTTTCTTCTCTCAGAAATATACAATAAAGTGTGTATTGTGTGTGCTATCTGTGTGTGTAAACAATATGACCCAGTCACAGAATGAGGCCGGTAAGTTGGCGGCCACAGTTTGATTGCTTGCCCTCATTCCTCACAATTTCACTTGATCATTGGAGCATTAGTTAGCCTATGTTGCATTAAAAAAGTCTACCCACTTCCTCTTTACACACAGGTCAGATCAACCCTGATTCCCACTAGGATAAAGTTGTTAAGGTGAAAGCACCAGGGTAGCCTGCTAAATTTTAACTTTCTTGTGTTTTAGGGTTCCGTAAAAAAAAAAATAAGAAAATGATTATTTACTAGCGACCCGCCCGGCTTCGCTCGGGACCAATTTAAAACAAAAAACGAAGTGCGCTTAGGTACTGTAAAATTATTTTGTAACTAAATAAAAAAGGTGCCTTTATTCTACGATAATTCCATTTTTTTTTTGGGTGACGTATAATCATCAAATAAATCTTCCCGCCTTGGGTGGAGCGGAAGGGACTGTCAGACTTAAAAACCACCATGTTCTTTCGGTTGCCCTTTGCATTCCAGGGCCCCGGTACCCTGTTTAGACGGTTCCGCGACCCCGGCAGTTGCGATAACTCGTAAGATATTAATTTAAATTAAATAGTGTTAAGGGTAAATACATTCTAAAATAGATACTAAAGATAATCGATATTAACACCATACACCATAAATAAGCTTACAAAATAATGCATTACTTTTTACGCAAAACTTAAAAGATGAAAATTGTTACACCGCGGCGCCGTTTATGTTTTTTCGCAGAGAATTATATTTTCAGTCGCGCGTAATTTTAATTCTGTGGTATCTTCTGAATTATTCATTTAAATGATATACTTAACTACTTGTTCTTTGTGACATGTAGCATACCGTTAGAAAGGGTATAAACTAAAGAACTTTTTAAAATAAAGCTAAGTTCAAAATTACTTTTAGTTTTTTTTTATAATAAATTTTGAAGTTGTACAATTTCATACATTTAAAAAAGAAAATAACTTTGGTAGCTCGTAAGAAATTTTCTTGAAACCAGTTCTATCAAACAAAGATGTATTTAGATTTAGAAGACTTTATTTTGTGCCATTACACTCACAAACGAAAAAGTTATTTGGAATTAAAGGAAACATTTTGGGTATTTTTATCATTTAAAAAAAAAAAACATGTAACCAACCATGACATTTAGGACATAGGGTGTATGGGTAGAACCTAGCTAATTACCTCCCAAATCCCTGGAAAAATTGTGTCGGTCCATTAGCCAAACACCCTGACAAAAAAGGCCAAAAAATGTGAGGAATATCGTTGGACAGTATTGATGTGTGCATGTTAGGGTAGGCTTCTGGGCTAGCCAGATGCAGCTGAACGATGTGTGGGCGTGTCGCAGCTGCTGGAGGAGTACCTGACGGAGGCGGGGCTGCACGCGCTGGAGGCGGGCGAGGCGGCGCCCAACTACGCAGAGCTGGCGCTGCTGCTGCAGCAGTCCGCCGCCATCTACGGCCGCAAGGTGGACTACCTGTACCAGCACGTGCTCGACGTCAGCGACTCGCTGCAGGCGGCGCCGTGAGTAATGCTGCACCAACCGATTATTTCAAAAAATCTTTACTTTTCCTATAAATCTTTGTCTTTTTTTTCTTTATCTTTTTATCAAAAAATATTTTCTCTAAGGAAAGATTTTTTGTTTGTACCGAATTAGCTCCGAAATGATATTATCAGGAAGTACAGTAGTAAATGATATTATAAGTAAGTATCAGGAAGTACATTTATGCTATAAATTATTTTTAAATGGTGCAAGTTAGCCGAGCTATCACAATAATTGCAGACGAAGTCGCGGCCAAGTGCTAGTTCGATATAACTTGACACGGCGTTATTTTACAGGTGAACGACGTTTTTTTAAGCAAGCAGCGTCACACTGATAATATCTCTAGGTGAATTGTCTTATGTACCTCCTTGTATTAACGTACCTACCTACGTAGGTATTTGAACAAAGATGTTGAAACTATGAGAAACTGTCCTGTCCTTGTGCCGGGGAACCGGCGGAACAATCATTGTACTGAATGTGCGAATTCGATTTGATTTTTAACTGACTTCTAAAGAAGGAGGGGTGACGTATTCGGTCAGGAACTTTTTTTTCCTTGCAAGTTTACCGATTTCCCTATGATTACTGGTCCGATTTAAGTGATTATTAGAGTTCCGTAGCCAAGCGGCTAAAATGCTGATGCTGATGCTCGGCACAGTAACGTGCGTCATCCTTTAAAGATTCGCCGAAAACCTGGACTGCTAGCACCACAGTGAAATTTAAAAATGACACCCCCCCCCCCCCTCCCGCCTCCTAATTTCTAAAGTTAGAGGAGGAAAATTCTGAAAAGATTTAGGTTTCTAGAACGTAAAAAGACCAAATTGTTATTGTATTGTTAGGTGCAACGGAACCCTGTGAGTGCGAGTCCGACTCGCACTTGGCCGATTTTGACTTGGACGCTCGTGTGGTGGTCCCATATATTTTTAACTGTTTTATTTTACTTTGCTTCTGTACCTACTTTCTGAGTAATCCTCAATATTATGCACTTTATCTATTTCGTCTATGTGGATGTCCTAATAACTTAGTTCGGTACTTTTTGAAGTCGGTTATTTTTTTTACTGTTGCTTATCTTTATTCTTCACACCGGCTTCCAAACCGGAAGCGGCGGAAATAGGTTTAGGTATACCTAGTACGAGTAGTTTCTGAACGAATTCTTTCGCAAAGAGTTCGACCACCAGTAGTAGCACAAGTAACTCGCTCGCTCCGTCTGCAGGGAAGCAGCTGAGCCCTCCGCGTCTCCCGTGGCGGGCCCGTCGTCGGGCCCGTCAGCGGGCCGGGCCGCACGCCGCCCGGCCGTGCCGAGCGGCCTGGCCGGCTTCCAGCGCATCACGTTCGCGGGCGGCGCGCGCGAGCGCAACGAGTACACGCCCGCCGCCAACCGGCCGCACCCGCAGCTGCCCAACACCTTCACGGAGCTGGAGCCGCGCGTCATGACCGCGGCCTCCTGGGGCGCCATCTACGACTACGACGACGAGTTTATCGGCCTGCCCGACGACTTCGCGGTCACCACGGACATCTCCCACGTCAGTATCTGCACGAGTCGCGCTAGCGAGCCCAAGTATCGCGCCGAGACACGTGGCGTCTGCGCTTCGACGCCCCATGGTCAAGTTTTATGTTGTCACAGTCGGAAACGGGGATGCTGGTGGACGACTTCGAGCCCCGGACGCTATTCGACCCGGAGGGGCCGCGCCCAATATCCATGCGCGAACTTCAGGAGGCCATCGAGGCGGCCGTGAGCCCACTGTCGCCCGTGAGCCCGCTGCGACCCGACAGCCCACCGGCGCCCGCCAGCCCGCTCGGCGCCGGGCCCAGCTCCCCGCTGCGCACCAGCACGCCGCTGCCTGGCGAGCCCGCACTGGGCCCGGCCGCCGCGCTGGACCCGGCCGCTGCGCTGGACCCGGCCGCCGCGCCAGACTCGGCCGCCGCGCTGGACCCGGCCGCCGCGCCCGATGCGGTCTCCGAGGTAGCCCTGCCGACGCCTGTTAAGAGAGAGCGAAAAAGGCGACATAGTGTTATCAATATCGATGACATTAAGGAAGGCGGTCTAAAAATAAACATTAATGAAGGTAAGTCTGAATTAGACTACCCAAACTCACAATATGCGAAAGTCTTATTGAAAATATCTGTAAAAGAAACAAAAAAAACCGTTTAAAAACGCACAGGCGAATAGTGTAGGTCTGTTTTCGAAATCGGTCTGTAGGTACGAGTCATGTATCGTACAGTTAGTACCTACATGGTACACGCGTATCCATACAATAGTTGTTTCATCCCACAAGTTTCCGAACGCAGTTTTTTTGACGTTTGACAGATGACGTTCAGTTGTCAGTGCGATCTTTGGTTGGAAAAATGCTCGCTTCCGTTGTCTTTTTTTGGGTGCACGCTGTTGTCGGGCAATTATTGTTTAAAACTTTGAGTTAATGTTAATCCGATACAATCTTGGTCGGTTTTTGATATTTTGTTGATAATTGAGTGAAAATTAAGACATTTCGCCATCTTGGGTCGTGACCGCGAATAATTTGTTGGTTAAGTAGCCGGCTTTTGTGTCGTTTGGACGCCGGTAACTTCCTGAATTCAGTGCTGGACTATTGTAAATCCCCAACTGGGTTAGCTAACCGGGATAAGATTTAGTTGGACATTGACTGAAAAGTGCCACGTGTGTGATCTTGGAAGGTTTGACCAGGCAGTCGACGGTACGCGCTGTGGGGCGTCCTTTGGAATACCGTCGAATCTTACATAACTTCACATGCACAACACAAAACACATTTACACTTACACCCCACCCAGATACGACGTGACCAGGGACTACGCCACATCACCAGTACCAACGTGATGGGTAAGTGTACCTAATAGTTGAATAGTTGTTTTCCCCTTGTCGATTGGACAAGTATTATTTTGATTAGGGCTCCGCGTAATCGCGGACATCGTGAGTCTGCTGGTGCAGTCTCACACAATAGTACTTTTCTATTGTCTTGCAGAAATTATAGTGTAGCGCAAGAGTACACATTACACACAGTGTTTGTAGATAGCTGTAGTCATTCATTCACACATTCATAATAAGCGTTACTTACGAGCTAGTTAAATCAGTATCGGCTGCAGTAGGTTATTGAACCTACCATATTTGACTCTTTTACTTATCATTTTAAACCAATATCCATTGACTCATCAGCATACTTGTTTAAAGATGAACATAATACTAAGTTCTGTTTATCTGTTACAGATTTGCGGCAGCAGTTGGTCGAGATACGAGAGTTTAGTATACCGACTAGATGGATTAAAAGAATAGTAAAAAAGCGAAAGAGTTATATCTTAAGCGAGAGATGGCGGCTGCGCGAACTAAAACCGGATCCGCGCGCAGGTAAGCGTCGGCACAGCGCCGCCGGCAGCCAGCGGGACGCGTGCACTGACGACCTCGGCATTGACGACCTCGCTCTGTCCACAGAGTTCCCGGGCTGGAGCCTCGCGGACGCCACTGAGGCCGCGGCCACGGTGAAGAGCTGGCGCGCGCTCGAGCCCGACAGCGACGACGACGGGTTCTTCGAGCAGAGCTCCGTGGGCGACGGCTGCGACACGTCGCGCGTGGACGACAGAACGCGCGCGGACGACACGTCGCGCACGGACGACACGTCACGCGCGGACGACACGTCACGCACGGACGACACGTCGCGCACGGACGACACTCGGTGCGCTGATGAAAGTCGGCGCGCGGATGACAGTTTGCGCTCGGACGCGGACTGGGCGTCGTGGCAGGCAGGCGTGGTAGCGCGCGCGGCGGCGGCGGAGGCGCGCGGTGCGCTGGACGTGCACGCGCTGGGCCGCGCCGTGCTGGCCGCGCTGCCGCCGGCCCGCCCGGAGCCCTTCGCGGCCGTGCTGCGCCGCACGGCGCGCTCGGACCAGGACGTGTCGCACGTGCTGCTGGCCGCGCTGTTCCTGGTCAGTCTCTCTCTCATTACTTAGCTGCCGCCGGCCCGCCCGGAGCCCTTCGCGGCCGTGCTGCGCCGCACGGCGCGCTCGGACCAGGACTTGTCGCACGTGCTGCTGGCCGCGCTGTTCCTGGTCAGTCTCTCTCTCATTACTTAGCTGCCGCCGGCCCGCCCGGAGCCCTTCGCGGCCGTGCTGCGCCGCACGGCGCGCTCGGACCAGGACGTGTCGCACGTGCTGCTGGCCGCGCTGTTCCTGGTCAGTCTCTCTCTCATTACTTCGCTACTGACGAGCGCGAGGCGACAATTTTACAGCGACCGTGCGAACGCAAAACGGCCAGGATACGGTCTCTGACTGTGTGCCTTCGCCTGTGCACAGCCGTGTAACCATGATTCTGTGTACTTATTATTTTTGGAACGTAGTTCCTTAACGCGGCTTACTAGGAGTGCGATTTAGTAGAAATCGTCACGCGTCACATAAGAAAATGCCGTATGCTGTGTGTGTTTGTGTGTGAGAGTAGTAGGAGATACTACACAAGAAGGGTGGGCGCGACCGAATAGACCCCGCCGTACCCTTCGTGATTATAGTATTTCTCTTCATGGGTGTCGTTTTCGTGGTTTTTGGGGTCGCTGATAATGAAAATGAGGTAAAAATAAAAATCCAAGATGGCACCGACGAAAATTTTCGGTTTTTTCTTCATGGGTGTCGTTTTCGTGGTTTTTGGGGTCCCTGATAATGAAAATGAAGTCAAAATGAAAATCCAAGATAGCGTCGAGAATTACAATATAATAATAATATAAACTTAAGAACCGTCGCCCGACCACACAATTTTATTTTATTTTATCACGCGGCATCCTCTCTTTTCTGCACTCTTAGTTCCTCCGACGACTTTATGCGGTCGCTTAACGTTTGCATCGCTGCAACAAATCGCGGTGGCCGAAGGTTTTTGCGCGTGGATAAAGTCTATCATTTTGTTATTATTTATTTAAAAAACCTACGAGTGTCATGCTGAGACTGGCTAGATACGCGATGTCGAGTGAATGTATTTTTGGCGTAGTTAAAAAGTTCATCATTTGTTGTACAGTTAAAAATCACTGATTAAATTTACACTGATATTACCTACATTAATGTTAACAACTGTTCGAAATGGGATCCATTTAAGACCACACATGCCTCGGCAAGTCGGCACGTTTACGTAGGTTGTTTGGCACTCGAGAACCTCTGCAGACATCCTACGAACCTCGCTCAGGTTATCACCCGCGATGGCGTAAAGCCGTGCCATTTCGAGCCACTGTTAATTTGTGTTTGACAGGCAGCACTCAATTTACGCGCGAGAAATAAGTGGCGCGGCGTGCGTCTGTCCGACGAGCTACGTACGGTCACAGCTGACTGACTGACGTCATGACTCATGGGTACGTACCTAACGACGTGTGTGGCCGGCCGGTAGCTGTTTGCCCGCGGGCATAGGGTGTCGCATCTTGTGGAAAATTATTATTATTATTTATTTATTTGGTTCACCCACAATTGCGTACACTAATACAAGGAAATAAAACAGAAGTAACAAAGCAGAATAAAGTGTAACAATCACTTACAGGTAAACTCTGCATGCACACAAAACGTTGTCGTTATTAACAAAAAAGATAGAAATAAACAGACTTTTAAACTAAATTAAAACAAAAAAAAAACAAAATTATAACAAATTAAACTAAGTTAAAAGAAATTTAACTAAATTTAAATAAAATAACTAAATTAAAACAAATTAAACTATGTTAAACTAAATTAAAACAAATTGAACTAAGTAACACTAGGTAATACAAAAATCTATCTATATACATATAATAAAACAGTAAAAAAACTGTGTCTGTACATTGAATATATTAAAAAAGAAATAATTGAGGGGGGTTTAGAAACAGTAATAGAGCACGAATCCAAAAAAAAAATCTTTCTGTTTGTCTGTGTGTCTGTTTGTTTGTACACGCTAATCTTCGGAACTACTGGACGGATTTGAATGATTTTTTCTTTGTTGTATAGGTATTAAGTCTGGGCAGCATATAGGCTATAATTTATCTTGGAAACTTGAACACCTGATGCAAAACCGCAACAGACCAGCTAAACTATAAGAGATACAAAAATGATACCATAGCAAAAATTGTTCCACGTGATGAGAATTTTCTGGTGAGAGAATAAATTTGAAGATCTGGAACACCTGATGTGGAACTCCAAAAGCCCAGCTACACTAACATATAGGAATGACGTTTCAGCAAAAGTTGTTCAATCTGATGAGCACTCTCTGTTGACTTATAAAAATCGAAGATCTGGAACACCTGTTGTGGAAATCCGAGAGCCCAGCTACACCATAACACATATAGAAATGACGTCTTAGCAAAAGTTGTTCGGTCTGATGGGCATTTCCTGTTGACTTATAAAAATCGAAGATCAGAAACATCTGATGTGGAAATTAAAGCTATCACTAATTTCAATGTATAATTATAAAATAATATAAGCTGGGAGTACCACCACGCGGTGAAGGTGGAGGTGAAGGTGGTAACAGTTTAGGACTGATTTTCGATGACGATGGTATATCATTGAAAATTTGACTCTACTGGCCAAAACTCCCTTTCATTTTTTTATTTTATCGAATAAATATGCCTTCCGGCTTATGTTATTTTAGTGTTTAATTTCCTTTTCCATTTATCTTCGTGACACCGGTAACGCAGCGGAGCAGTCAATTAGATTTTAATAAAACTATAACCATGCCTAGAAAGAGGTCAAATCTTTCCCAATGTTCCAAAGGAGTCAAAAGATTGAGGATCATAAGAACCCAAGAATCTACCGAAGAGCGTCAGGAGAGACTTGATGCTCTTCAACTCGCTCCGTGGAAACCTCTTAGGATCGCGAAGCACGCCTGCGTTCTCAGCGTATTTACGCATCTACATCCAGGTCTCTAGAGACCAGCTGACCATTGATCGTGAACGTCTGCATTGTCTCGCGAGTTCGAGACGTTCACGGAAAGAGAATTACGCTTGAGTTCTCAGCGTATCTACACATCGAGTTCTAGGTATCTAGAGATAAGTGGGGAACGTGATGCGCGACCGAATGCTGATCGTGAACGTCACGCATTGTCTCGCGAGTCGGAGACGTTCACGGATAGAGAATTGCGCTTCGACATCAGACGTATCAGATCTTCGATTTTGACGACCCCGTTGTCGCTGGCATAAGCAACAGGTTCCGCGTACGAAGTCGCGGGCAGAAGCTAGTAGGTAATAATTATGTAGCTTTTATTCACAGTGAGATAATGCAGGGCAAAGAAACTCATTGTTCAGGGAGATACTTATAAAAACATGCTTTTAATTTGCCTAAACCGTCAAAGTGGAGGTCGATTTGATCGCTGTGACTGTTCACAACCCTGCAGAATCTCGCGTGGGGAGAGTTAGCACCCAGAACCGTTCTTCTCTGCGGAGGGCAGAGTGGCGTAATAGGACGGCGAGGAATTCTTGAAGGGGCACGGAAGTTAAAATTATTTAATATTTGCGGGCAGTCGATTTTATGAGCCATAACTTTGCACACAAACATTGCGTCATTCAGACGTCGACGTTTGTCCAGAGAAGCCATATTAAAATGTTTGAGCCTATCACTATATGAACGTATTTTCTTGGAAAAACCGCTAACATAGGCCAGGTGCCCCAAAAAACGTTTTTGTACACGTTCAAGACGCAATGAGTGAGTAGCATAGTGTGGCCGCCATACCACGCTACAATATTCTAATATGCTTCGAATCAGGCTATTATAAAGGATGATTTTTGTTTTGCAGCTTTTAAATAGTTTCGTGTTTCTGATAACAAATCCCAGCATTTTGGAAGACTTCTTCACTATATTATCTATGTGAGGGATAAAAGTTAATTTCCGATCGAACATAACACCTAGGTCTTTTATCGTGTCCAATTCCTTTATTTTTTCTTCGCCAATATAATAATCCCGGTCAATGAGATGATGTTTCCTGGTAAATTTTATATGGTAACATTTGCTAGGATTTAGGAGCATCTGGTTCAGTTGGCACCATAACACCAATTCATTCAAATCGTTTTGTAATTCAGAGGAATCTTGCTTAGATTTAACTATTTTTACGAATTTTAAGTCATCGGCAAACATGAAAATTTTACAGTGGCGAAAGCAGCTCGGAGTATCATTGATAAAAAAAGTTAAATAAAACCGGCCCCAAATGAGACCCCTGTGGCACACCCGAGGATATGTGTCTGACGGTTGATCGAAAGCCATTGACTACTACAAAGAAAGTTCTATTCTCAAGATACGAACTAAGCCATGAGAGTAAAGTACCAGCGATACCATAAGTTCTTAATTTTTCAATAAGAATTTGATGCGAGACCCGATCGAACGCTTTGCTGAAATCTGTATGAAAATAGTACATGTCCTAAAAAAAAGGTTGCTTTTCATTGGTTTTACGTTCTATTAACGAAGCAAACCACTGGTTTCGTGGATAACGGTGTTTACACTAATACCCTGTATAAAGCGAGGGGAGATTATGGAATCCGACGGAATTCAGCTATCGGATTCCATACACCTAAAATCCCTTTCCTTATCCGAAAGCTAAAATTACATATGGGTATGTCGGAAGCCTGATATGAAGCAATCGTTGAGTAATCGCATCTTCGGTAGGTATTCAAATAGTGTTTCAGGCAAAAGATGCGCTTTTTCAACGGTTTGGTCAGCCGGTTTTAATACAGTACTCTTTCGGAATACTAAAATGGACTTAGACCGAACTCGACGCTCTGGAAAGGAGAGCCCATACACTGCTGACCGTGAACCGGATGCATCACGATCATGGGTGAAGAGACTGTACAGTGTCGACCAAAAGTCCATAGGCAATCTCACAAAGCAATAGCTTGACGTTTAGTTTGAGTTACGATCTTCTACTTTCAAGAGACCCATCAGCTATCAACACTTGGTAAATATGCGTGCATTTTAGCTATCCAATAGCCGGATCCACACCAGACGTTTCCGTCAGTTGTCGGTTCTTGTTAGTAGCACACAGGCGCCTCAGTCTCTCGGCGCGCCCGGTGTACACGTTTGTGTGTGGAGTGGCCTCAGTAGTGAGTAGACGTAGTGTAGTGTTGCGTCTTGCGGGGCGTCCGGCGGCGCGTCGCGTAACAGTTCAAACCTGTTTGTTTCGGAGCGGCGCGCTTTGTCGTTTGAAGAAATTATAATAAGAATGTAAAATAAACCTGAAATATTGTTATGTATTCACTGTTTATACAAAAATAGAATAGTTAGAACAAGGGTGTGGAGAGAACTAGCAATAAAACTGGGAATTGAAAGTAAATATATCGATTTATTAACAGTAAACGTACTTAAACAAGGCAAGGTTAGGTATACGTACGGCGGACTCACCCGAACCTCCCCGAAGGTAGAGCGTGCACCCGTTGCTATTGCACTCAGGCCGTACACTTGGCGGATCAGTGTGGATCGGTTGGAGCGGCGGGATCGCAAGACAAGTTAAGTTCGTCCAGACGACACGATCCATGATCCATACCTCATTCTCCCGGATCGCGGATCCCAGGAATTGGCGATCCATTTGGATCGTCTGGTGTGGATCCGGCTAATGATAATAACAGGTCGCCACACAAATAAGATCATGCGTTTGCTGCGTGTATAGCAAAAGAGACGGAAACATATTTTTATGTTATAGTAGATACCCCACAGTTAAATTATACAGAACAAGTGGATTGTTATCGGTGAGACAATTATACTTGTTAAATGTGACCTTATATGTACACTAGCTGTTGCCCGCGGCTTTGCCCGCGTGAAGTTTGGGAACTCTCCCACGGGATCATACGAAAGGGATAAATAGTATCCTACATGTTAATCCAGGTTATAAACTCCAAATTTCATAATCATCACAATTATAATCATCACAATCGCTATCACAATCACCATCATTATCACTGTCACAATCACCATCATCGTTATCACAACAACCATCACCATCACTATTCCAATTTAAATCACTATCACTATCACAATAATTATCACAATCACCATAATCGCTATCACAATCATCACAATAAATCTACAATAATCCTGTATAGAAGTCGAATCCGCCATCTTTTGGATCTAAAAATTAATGCCATATTCGTAATCAGCACCAATGATAATCTCGGAATCGGCACCCATATTGATTTTTAGACATTTCGACCCCATTGCACCCCAACAGGGGATGATGGTATTTCAGGTCCGCCACATTAAATCTTAAAATCGCTGTTTTTGTAATACCCCCTACCCGATACATCATACAAACAATACCAAACCCATTTCCCCCTTAAGGGTTGGAATTCTGAAAAAAACTGAAACCCATTTCTACCCATTTATCGATAGGAGTACTCCTGTGAAGTTTCGAATAAAACAGTCTAACTAATCTTGTTTCCCCATACAAACTTTCGACTCCCAATTCACCCCCTTAGGGAGTAAATTTTGAAAAATCCTTTCTTGGTGCACCGTTAGACCTCATAAGAAACCTACGCGTGCAAAATTTTAAATCTCTAGACCCAGTGGTTTGGGCTGTGAGTTGATTTTCAGACTTTGTCACCCCATTTCTCCAAATTAGGAGTTGAATTCTGAAAAAACATGAAACACAAATGTTTACTCATTTATCGATAGGAGTATTCAAATTCAAATTCATTTATTGGGTGTGATTTTTGGTACATTTTTACATGAGATCTTAAAATAAATAAATTGTTCCTCAAAAATCTACCATATAGGTGTACACTCTTTCACATTCACAGTCATTATTATAAAAAAAAAGAATAATCAATTTGTTAAAATCAAATAAATTACTTACAATAAACACAAAATAACATAAGACAGAAACATTAACAATTGTGTATACATATAAAATAATGAGTGAAAATAAAGATTAAATGTTAATAGTAGAATATAATAGAATAAAATTTACAATGTCAATTAAATAAATATCTGTGTGAGACTGCACCAGCAGACTCACGATGTCCGCGATTACGCGGAGCCCTAATCAAAATAATACTTGTCCAATCGACAAGGGGAAAACTATTAGGTACACTTACCCATCACGTTGGAACTGGAGATGTGACGTAGTCCCAGGTCACGTCGTATCTGGGTGGGGTGTAAATGTGTTTTGTGTTGTGCATGTGAAGTTATGTAAGATTCGACGGTATTCCAAAGGACGCCCCACAGCGCGTACCGTCGACTGCCTGGTCAAACCTTTCAAGATCACACACGTGGCACTTTCCAGTCAATGTCCAACCAAATCTTATCCCGGTTAGCTAACCCAAGTGGGGATTTACAATAGTTCAACACTAAGTTCAGGAAGTTACCGGCGTCCAAACGACACAAAAGCCGGCTACTTAACCAACAAATTATTCGCGGTCACGACTCAAGATGGCGAAATGTCTTAATTTTCACTCAATTATCAACAAAATATCAAAAACCGACCAAGATTGTATCGGATTAACATTAACTCAAAGTTTTAATCAATAATTACACGACAACAGCGTGCATCAAAAAACGAACAACGGAAACGAGATTTTTCCAAACCAAAGATCGCACGGCCAACCAAACGTCATCTGTCAAACGTCAAAACTGCGTTCGGAAACTTGTGGGATGAAACATCTACCCCCCCCCCGGACGGGCCGTCCCGTCCGCTAATCAATTGGCAGTCTTGACAAGGTTGCGACCGCTCTCTTCATAACCGATCCATCCACCAAAACCTCAGCAAAACGAGGTACCCCGTCGGTGCCAGCCACCAAATTGATAATGCGCCCCCTGCGCCAATACAGAGGCTTAAGGTTGGCATCCTTAATAAGGACGAGGTCTCCTATCTTGGGCGGATGAGTTTTATCAGTCCACTTGACGCGCTGCTGGAGGATGTGCAGATACTCTAAGCTCCAACGCTTCCAAAAGCTCTGAGTGAGCTGTTGCACCAACTGAAACCGCGATAGCCGATTTTGGCTCACATCAACAAAAGGGTACTCGGGCAGAGCGACAAGTGGCTGTCCAATCAAGAAATGGCCCGGGGTGAGCCTCCAAATCGTTCGGGTCCGAAGAGAGCGGGCACAATGGACGCGAATTTAGTACCGCTTCAATGCGACACAAATACCGTAGCTAATTCCTCAAAGGTGAGAACGGTGTCTCCCAACAATCTCCGCCAGAGTCCCTTTGCTGCTTTCACCGCGGCCTCAAAAATACCCCCCCAATGGGGGCAGGCTGGCGGGTCAAACAACCAAGGGACCCCTCGACGGGCCAATTTGTTACCAATGTCAACCTGGCTCTCATTAAGAAAGTCATACACTTCTTTCAAATAGTTACTTGTACCTTTGTAGTTGGTACCGCAATCAGACCTGATCAGAGAAGGTAACCCACGGCGAGACGTAAATCTATCCAAAGTTGCCACAAAGGCCTCCGTCGAGAGGGAGGATACCAGCTCCAAGTGCACTGCCTTAGTTGACAGGCAGACAAATACGCACAAATAAGCCTTGACAATTTTACTATTGCGAAGGGTAGACGTCTTTATCGAAAAGGGACCAGCAAAGTCCGTTCCTACGCCTGCAAAGGGCCTCGCCTCATTGACACGATCAGCAGGCAAGTCTCCCATCTGGGGCTGCATCGTTGGGGCCTTAGTCCGATAGCACGGTATGCAACGGAAGACGATGCTACGAATGGTACGACGAGCCGACAAAATCCAAAACTCTCGCTGCAGAATGGCCAACAGCGCATTGCAACCGGCGTGCGAGTTCTTAATGTGACGATCAGTCACCAACAATTTAATCAAATGGCCCGCCTTGGGCAACAAAAGGGGGTGACGGACCCCATAAGGAAGGCTAGAGTGCCTCAACCGTCCTCCAACACGCAAAAGACCCGTTTCATCCAAAAAGGGGTTCAACTTATTAACGGCTCCCGACAACTTAACTCTACCGGACTTCAAGGTCTCGATCTCCTTCTCAAAGTGTACGGCCTGCACAGAGCGAACCCACAGGAGGAGTGACTCCTGTCGCTCTTGAGGAGAGAGAACCGGTGACAGGCGCTTGTCCCCTGGATTCCTAGCATTGTGACCAAAACGCCTGATCCACGAGGTAACGTTCAAGAATTTGTCGAGGGAGCTGTATCGATTCAACAAAATATCAGGATCAAACGGAGGGTCCTTCGTCCCAACAGCGAGCACCTTAAACCCGGGCAAAGGATCCGACATCAAAACTGGCGTTCGAGGCCAATCATCCTCGGGGCGAGTCAGCCAATCCGGTCCCCACCAAAGGGGGTGCACAATCAGGCGGGGGGCCATGCACCCACGTGAGGCTACGTCGCCGGGGTTCAAGTCTCCAGGCACGTGCCTCCAAATCAAAGGCGTTTCGGAATTTTGTATCTGTGACACTCGGTTCGCAACAAAGACCTCCAAGGAGTGGACGGACGTCTTCAACCAACACAAAACAATTTGACTGTCCATCCAGGCGTAAGAATTCCGAATGTTCACAGATCCACCTAAAGTTTGAGCAACGTGATTCAAGAGACGCACAAGAAGCGCCGCCCCTGACAACTCTAGCTTAGGGATGGTCAATGCCGTCCGGAGGGGGGCCACCTTGCTCTTGGCCATGATCAGTGACAACTTCACCTGGCCTGTCGCGCTGACGGTGCGCAGATAAACAACAGCTGCATAACCGTGCGAAGATGCGTCACAAAACCCATGAAGGGTAGCAGTATAGTTCCCAGGGGGGAGGATAGCGCGTGGTAACGCGACCTCGTTGACCGCAGGAAGTGCGGATACAAATTGGAGCCAATCTTCCAAAAGGGTTTCCCGAAGTGGCTCATCCCAACCAAGTTCCGCGGTCCAAAGACGCTGAAGAAAACATTTCGCCCAAAACAATACCGGGCATATCCAACCATTTGGGTCAAAGGTTCTCGCGACAGTAGACAATACCAGTCGTTTAGTCCAAGTGTGTGGTGACTCCAAATCGACATCATACGTAAAGGTGTCTTGGACTGGTCGGTACTGAACGCCGAGAACGGCCAACATAGCAGGGTTGTCAGCATTTTCAAACAAATGAGGATCCTGCTTATGATCCTCTTCCACATCTTCCAACAGTGCTGGCGAGTTGGACACCCACTTACGCAACTCATAGCCAGTGGAATCTAAAATTTGAACCAACTCGTCACGCAACAGGATAGCTTCTTCAACCGTGGAAGCCCCAGTGCAGACGTCATCAACATACAAGTCCGTTTTCAAGATGGCGGACGCCCGAGGGAACCTCAAGCGTTCTCGGTCCGCGAGCTCCCAAAGCGAACGAATAGCAACAAAAGGGCTCGATCGAAGGCCGTACGTATTCGTGTTGAGCTCATAAACAACCATGGGGTCCCGGGGATTCTCTCGCCACAGGATCAACTGATAACGTCTGTCATCCCGGTGAATAACCGTTTGCCGGAACATCATTTTGATGTCAGCCACAAAGACTACTTGATGACGACGAAAAGACGTGATGACATCACAAAGGTCCCTCAACAATTTGGGGCCGGAGTGCAAGCAATCATTCAAAGAGACACCAGAGGAAGTCCGCGCAGACCCATCAAACACTGTGCGCAGCTTACCGGTGGATGCCTTGAGGACCGCGTGATGCGGCAGAAAGTAATGCTCAACTGAGCGCCAATCCAAATTTGACACCGACATGTGTCCCAAGTCTGCGTACTCACGCATGAAATCTAAATATTTCTGCCGCAGCACTGGATCCCTGGCCATACGGCGCTCCATCGCCAACAATCTCTTCTCGGCCTTAGGTCTGGATTCGCCGAGAGGTGGTCGAACTGCAACAAAAGGCAACCGTGTTACGAGCTGACCGGAACGGAGTCGACCTGTGTTGTTCTGATAGAACAACTCGCACTCCTCATGTTCCGGGTTCAAGCGGGCCACTTGCGGTGGCTCCTCAACCTCCCAAAACCTCTGAACAGCGTCAGAGAGAGCGGAGCCACACGCCAACGCAAAATCAGGCTCAGGTGGAGGGGCAGTCTTCAACACTGGGCCCATCACCGCAAAGCCAAAGATGGTCGAGACAGCCACCAAACCGTTCGGCTGCAAGACTTTCATATTACCCAACAATATTCTCCCTAGTACATCGGAACCCAATATCAAATGAGCTGTATTAGGGGAATCAAACCGGCGGTCAGCCAAATCCAGGCCTGACGTCAACCGGACAATATCAGGCGACAGCTGACGTTGGGGATGACAGCCCAAAATACTCGTCAGAACAATAGCCGAAGGAAAAACCTTAGGGTCCAAACAACTCACAGGAGTGAGCCCAAATAAGGTTTGTCCCTCAACAGTCGGGATAGGTGTTTCGCCTATTCCATTAATCGTGCCTGAAAAGGCACGGACATCCAGGCTCACCCGACCCGCTAACCAAGACGACAAAAGGCAACCCTGGGCTCCCGTGTCCAAAATGGCACGGACCACAACAGAGTCCCCCGTGGGTCCCCAGACCCTGACCGATGCCGTTGGCAACAAAACCGTGTCGATCTGGGGAGGTACGTTAGCGGGACAGGCGCCAATTTCCTAGCAATGCCTGGGCGGCGACCGATCGCCGCATCCAGGCTGGGGTCTATCCCGATGAGGATAGTAATCAAACTCCTCGTCCGCGCGATGTCCCGAGCCGCGCGCCATCGCTGGAGGGGCATATCCCACTTGACGCCTGAGTGGCGGGGGCGCGTCTCCAAACGGGGACGTTCCGCCAACGGAGGGGAGGGAAGGCGGTGCTGGTCTGGCCAATGTCGCCTACCAGCAGCTGCATAATCGCCTTCACGAGGGGAGGTCAATCGGCGGTCGCGCGGCTCCCAATCAACTGGCGCGGGGGGTGGAGTACGGCGGTCAAAGTTGCAGGGCCCTCCTCGATTCTGAACCGGCGAGCGAGGAGCCCGGTGCTCATCTCCATTATACCCCCCCCTGCGCGAACCCCCATCAGAGGCTGGTCTGTCAGAGCGGTTCGCGTTGGCGCACAAAACTTCAAGATGTGAACCCCTACAAATTGAACAAGGGCGGGGGTTGGGGCAATCCCGATGAAAATGATTCCCCAAACAAGAAAAGCACAGACGGCGTGCATTGGCAACTCGGCGGCGGGCACTCACGTGCAACTCCAAGAAGGCCGCGCAAGTGACTACGCCATGTCCCGTGGCCTTACAATAGCCGCAAGCAGGATTACTGTGGGTGCCACCAAAACGGGGGGCAGGGCGGCTATCACCAGGCCCGACAGTCCTAGTTCGTCCCTGGGCCCTCGGCCGAGAGGGCGGTTGGCTTGACCCCGTGGCACCACGAGCGTTGTCGAGGAAACGACACTCATCCTCCAAAAATTTGACGAGGTCTTCAAAAGGGGGAAGATGGGTGGCACTATCCCCACCATACTTCTGCTCAAAACGGGACCTCAAATCTGACGGAAGCCGCTGCAACACTATGTGCACCAAAAGATAGGACCAATAGTCCACCGGCAACTCCAATCGTTTTAAGGCGTTGGTTGCTGCCAGCAATGGATTCAACAGGTCAGCACGCAACGCTGACATTCTGGTGATGGCCGGCAACCCCAAGATCTGGTCAATATGGACATCAGCCAGGCAACGTTTGTTCTGGTATCGTCGGGATAGAAATTCCAGAGCGGTGGGATAGGCCGAGTCGGTCACCGGCAAGTGCTGCACCAAGGCTCGAGCCTCACCTCCTAGGGCTGACAACAAATAAGCCAACTTCTGGGCCGGTCGGACGTCAGAGCGCGAATCAACCAAACTTTCAAACAGGTTCCTGAAGCTTAACCAATGGTCCAAGTGACCGTCAAAATGTGGCAGCTCCAGGGTAGGCAGTCTACCCAAAAGTCCAGGGCCTGCAACAACAGAGGTCTCTGTTTTGACCTGGGCAGGGTCCCGCCCGACTCTTCAAAATTTCCCGGGCGCGCATACTTATTATGTCACCCAGGTTCAACATCTGGTCATAATCCGCAACAACCTTAGCACGGGCTGCTTGACCCAATGCTTCCAGGTCCAAGTCCAAAATCAATTCATTGAAGCGAGCAAACAAAGTGTCAACCGCACTCAATCTCGCATTCAACTGCTCATACCGGGCAAGCGTGGCCTCTTCCAGGTCTAGACGCTCAGCGGTTGCAGCAGCAGAGGCAAACCATCTTAGCTGTGAGGTCAATCCACCAATGGCTTGGTTTACAGCTTTCAATGAAGCCATTGGGACAAATATCAAATAAACAAATTAAATTCAATTAAATAATCAACAGGAATAATTTTCCCGGACCCAAACTACAATTTAAACCAAATAATAAAACTTAGTTTGAATTATTACAAGTTCAAATCCGACCCTGTACAAGCAATACCTTGTTTATACAACAACAAATTAAAGTACAAGCCACAAGGGACACTACATATCATAACATATTATGTCAAACAATCAATGTTAACTATGTTTAATTTGAGTCAGGCTGACAGGCAACAAATCAGACTTCTCAATACTTTAACTCGACAATAAGTGGTGAAATTAACAATTAAACCACGCTCTGCTACCAGATGTGTGAGACTGCACCAGCAGACTCACGATGTCCGCGATTACGCGGAGCCCTAATCAAAATAATACTTGTCCAATCGACAAGGGGAAAACTATTAGGTACACTTACCCATCACGTTGGAACTGGAGATGTGACGTAGTCCCAGGTCACGTCGTATCTGGGTGGGGTGTAAGTGTAAATGTGTTTTGTGTTGTGCATGTGAAGTTATGTCAGATTCGATGGTATTCCAAAGGACGCCCCACAGCGCGTACCGTCGACTGCCTGGTCAAACCTTCCAAGATCACACACGTGGCACCTTCCAGTCAATGTCCAACTAAATCTTATCCCGGTTAGCTAACCCAAGTGGGGATTTACAATAGTTCAACACTAAGTTCAGGAAGTTACCGGCGTCCAAACGACACAAAAGCCGGCTACTTAACCAACAAATTATTCGCGGTCACGACTCAAGATGGCGAAATGTCTTAATTTTCACTCAATTATCAACAAAATATCAAAAACCGACCAAGATTGTATCGGATTAACATTAACTCAAAGTTTTAATCAATAATTACACGACAACAGCGTGCATCAAAAAACGAACAACGGAAACGAGATTTTTCCAAACCAAAGATCGCACGGCCAACCAAACGTCATCTGTCAAACGTCAAAACTGCGTTCGGAAACTTGTGGGATGAAACAATATTTATGTCAAATATGTTACAATTTCTCATTAAGGAATTCGTCGATAGTATAATAACATTTTTCCAATAATAGATGTCTTAATTTGTTTTTAAATTGAATACTGTTTAAGTCCTTAATTCCATTTGGTAATTTATTAAATATTTTTGGGGCCATGCAAAGTGTGCTCTTGTGCATCAAGGCGGTCTTTGATGGTCGAACGCATAATTCATGTCTATATTCTTGTCTAATCATTTTATAGCGATGTTCAGATGCTTTTTTGAATAGATGCATGTTCTTTTTAACGAATAAAGCAGTCTCAAATATGTACAAGCAAGGTAAAGTCATAATTTTTAACAATACAAAATAAGGTTTGCAGCTATCAGTTGTTTTTATACCGGTAATAGCTCTAATGCATTTTTTTTGCGATTTGAACACCATGTCCTTATTGCAGGAGTTACCTCAGAACATGACTCCATAGCGTAGTATAGAATCGACATATCCATAGTATGCAGTGACTGCCGCTGCTTGATTGACTACTTTCTTTAATTTATATAAAGCAAAAGCAAACTTACAATTTTTTTTAATTAATATTGAAGTATGTTGTTTCCAATTAAGTTGATTGTCGATTGTTAAGCCTAAAAATTTTGTATTTGCAACTTCTTCAATTTTTTCATTATTAAAGCTTACAGCTAATTCTGAATTGGTTACTCTTTGACGAAAATTCATAATTTTTGTTTTCTTCAAATTTATAATTAAGTTGTTATGTTCTAACCAGTTAACGGCTTGTTGTAATGCATTGATTATGTCAGCTTCAAAGTCATTATTATTTTTGTCAAGTTTAACAATGATAGTACTGTCGTCGGCAAACAATGTCATAGGATAGGGTATATTCTGAGGAAAGTCATTTATATATATATATAAATGACTTATGTATTCCTGTTAAGTTTCGAATAAAATAGTCTAACTAATGTTATTTCCCCATGTAAATTTTGGACCCCCGTTTTAGCCCTTTAGGGGGTGAATTTTGAAAAATCCTTTCTTAGTGCACCCCTAAACCTCATAAGGAACCTATGTAACAAATTTGGAATTTCTAGACTCAGCGGTTTGGGTTGTGCATTGATTTTTATACTTGGTCACCCCATTTCCCTCTCTTGGGGGTTTAATTCTGAAAAAACCTGAAACACAAATGTTTACTCAATTATCGATAGGAGTACTCCTGTTAGGTTTTGAATAAAACAGTTTAAATAATCTTGTTTCCCCATACAAACTTTGGAGCCCCTTTTTCACCCCCCTTTTTTTTTTTTTTTTCGCATGGGAAATCATCAAATGACTCCTCCCGCTCTGGGCGGAGCAGGAGGGAGTGTCAGACTTTTACTGACTAAAACCCGTCCATGTTCCTTCATCGCCCTTTGTGTTCCGGGGCCACGGTATCTCTTTCGAACAGTCCCGCAACCCCGGCAGGCATCGGCCCTTGCAACAACAATAGGGCGCGCGTGGAACACTCCTGCGCCGTCGACACGGCCTGTCGTCATGAGACGGACGGACGGCGAGCTAGCCCATAGCCCACCGTCCACAGGCCCGCGCCTACGGTGGCCCCCGACGCTCTTTTCACCCTCTTTGGGAGTGAATTTTGAAAAATCCTTTCTTAGTGAATTCCTTGACCACATAAGGAACCTACTTGCCAAATTTGGAATCTGTAGACCCAGTGGTTTGGGCTGTGCGTTGATATGTCAGTCAGTCAGTCAGTTTCTTCTTGTTTTATATATTTTTACCCGACTGCGCCAGAAGGAAGGTTACTGTTAGGGAATGCAATCCGGACTATCCGTAATCCGAAAAATCCGGATATCCGGATTTACTCGGCTTTCAAATCCGGATTAGAAAACAGAATCCGGATTTTCTGAATTCTATTTGTCTTTTTATTTTTGTTCTACAGAGTTTATTTTGATTTTTACTTATTCATTATTTTACTTACGTTACTCTGCACGCGAATCACAGACTGATTATTTTAATAATAAGAGTATTTAGCCCAGTGGAAATTAAATCGGAAGGCATGATGTATTTCTGCATTTTTTATACGTTGTATAGATCAGTTACAATGATGTGAAGCCAAATTTGCAACTTCGAAAAACTTCTGCTCGCTGCGCACCACGCGATAAACCGCGAAGTTTTGATACATTTTTCACTTTTTGCTCGAAAACTCAAAAACTGTGCATTCTTAACAAATAACATTCAGTATTACTATAAAGTTGACATCTGCAACAATTTAAGCCTAACCGCAACTCTATAAGCCTTATAACCAAGCTATGGCCTTTTAAAGGTGGTAAATTTTTACCAAAAATTGAAAATTTTAAGTTCGTTGCGAAGCAAAATATTTTTAAATCGCTCGTCCTATGAGAAGAATCATTATAATAAAGTCGTAATATATTTAATTCTCTTTTATGTAAGCATAGAAATAAGTCTGTGAGACTAAATAGTTCTCACAATCTTGAAAAACGAAAAGGTCAAAATGTATTTTTGAAGAATTGAGACAAAATACATAAAATCATGTAAAAACAATGATTACTGTTTAATTTGCAAGCTATTCCCAATGAAATGAATGACATGTTAATTGTTAAAAATTGTCAGTTTTTGAGTTTTCGAGCAAAAAGTCAAAAAGTCACAAAAACTCGCAGTTTATCGCGTAGTGCGCAGCGAGCACAAGTTTTTCGAAGTTGCAAATTTGGATTCACATCACCCTACTAACTGACCATGTAACATATTAAAAATGCAGAACTACATCAAGCCCTTGCTAAAATCGCAAAGCATGATGTAGTTCTGCAGTAGAAATCGACGCTAAAAAGGTTTCGCGTCGGTTTCTACTGGGCTGATTGTGGCTATAACACCAAAATTATGGTATTTAATTTGAATAATAAGAAAATCAAATATGTAAAAATGTGGGTAGATTTGTCTATTTTCACGAAAAATCCGGATAATCCGGATTGAACCATAATCCGTTCTTAAAAATCCGGATTTCAAAACAGAATGGATTTGCATTCCCTAGTTACTGTATAGATTTTATCTAAAATAGAAGTAGCCTAAGTTACTCCTTATTTCATCAGTTATCCGCCAGTGAAAGTCCCGTCAAAATCGGTCCCGCCGTTCCAGAGATTAGCCGGAACAAACAGTCAAAAGACAAAAATTGAAAAAAATGTTATTTTGGTATATGTACCCTATATACATTCTTATGCATGTAATAAAATGCGGTTGTTTTAATATTACAAATAGACACTTCAATTTTATTTATTTGTACAGATAAAGCCCCCTTTTCATCTTTCACCCCCTTAGGGGTTGAAATTTTTAAAAACACTGTTGTGTTAGCTTCCAACCAAAAGCCTAGATAATAAATTTAGTGAGTTTTACTTCGAAAATTAAGGACTTTCCATTAACAGCTTCATCCCCTTTTTAACCCTTTGGGGGTAGAATTATGCAAAACGCTGAGACACGTATCAATTAAATTTTAATCATCAGCCTAAACACAAAATTTGAAGATCCTGACTTTAACACTGACGATTTATCATATACAACTTCATCCCCCTTTTTAACCCTTTGGGGTGAAATTATCAAAAACGCTGAGACATGTATAAATTAATTTTTAATCGTCAGCCTAAAAACAAAATTTGAAGATCTTAACTTTAAAACTGACGCGACTTTCATACACAACAGCTTCATCCCCTTTTTAACCCTTTGGGGTTAGAATTATGAAAAACGCTGAGACACGTATAAATTATTTTTTAATTGTCAGCCTAAACAAAACATTTGAAGATCCTAACTTTAAAACTGACGGACTTTCATACAAACTTCCATCCCCTATTTAATTCCCTTAGGGCTTGAATTACTAAAAATCCTTCCTTATTCCTTGTCTACATTATAAAGGGAACCTCTGTGCAAAATTTCAGCTTTCTAGGTCCAAGGGTTTGGGCTGGGCGTTGATGAGTCAGTCAGTCAGTCAGGCCTTTTGTTTTTATTTATATAGATAAATCTATTCCATTTAATCCTGCCAGCCGGGATAGAAGACGGAATGATTTTGTGGCCCACTCTGTGGAAATGGTTTTTTGCAAGACGTCAGTATGTAACCCAATCTGCATATATTTACAACAAAACAAACGCCAAACTACAATTTCATCCTAAAGTCTTGTATGAATGTAAGAAAGTTATAACTGAATGGTTAAAAACTTTAACTTATGCGTTACATTGAGTTCTACCACAAAGCATGATTTTTCACCCCAAAACTAAAAGTCGTTTCCCAGCAATAATTTTTGCGTAAAGTAACTTAGTTTAATGTACAGAATGCTTGGTTGACGGCTTCGTGATGAGGTATTTTACTTCCTGTACGTATACGAGGTAGTTTAAGTAAATAGGAACCGAGTTATAATGGGATTTTAGCGCCGTGACACCGTACTTTTGAGTGCAAGAAAAATAGTCAATTTAGTCACATGGACAGACAGACAGACGGACATACAGACAGACAATACTAACGAAACGAATTAAAATAAAGAGGTTATTCTATGAAGTTGAAGTTGTTTGTGTGGCTGTTGGGCCGATTGCCTTAGTCTGCGACGAAGATTTTACTTAATGCTTTAGGCAGCGGTCGGCAACGCGCGGCCCAAGTCCTATCTCCTTGCGGCCCGCGACTGCTTTGTAAATGAAAGTTTAATTCTTATAGTTAAATTTAATCAGCGTTCCTTGGGCCTGCCTCGGTGAAGACGACAGTTTTCAGACACCCAGTGTGTGACGGAAATGTGACCTACCCAGTCCCATTTTAATCTCGCAGATTTATCGCCAACATCAGCGAATCGGCGATGTCTGTCTTTTTTTTGTTTTTTCGGATGGGAAATCATCAAATGACTCCTCCCACTCTGGGCGGAGCAGGGTGTCAGACTTTTACTGACTAAAACCCATCCATTTTCCTTCATCGCCCTTTGTGTTCCGGGGCCACGGTATCTCTTTCGAACAGTCTCGCAACCCCGGCAGGCATCGGTCCTTACGGACCCCTTCCTTTTTGCTGACTCTCTTTGAGGCGCACGTGGAACACTCCTGCTTGTCGACACGGCCTGTCGTCATGAGACGGACGGACGGCGAGCTAGCCCATAGCCCACAGGCCCGCGCCTACGGTGGCCGCCCAGGGCGTCGGGGGCCACCTGGGCGTCTCCTGCGGCGGCCGGGACGCTGAGAGGTTCTCTCCCTCTCCCGTTCCGCCACCTCCTTCTCTAGCATTACTGCTTCGCAGAAGGAGGTGACGGCGTCCCATTCCGTCTCGCTCCGGACCATGGCTTGCACCAGGGCCGGACGCGAGAGGTTGCCGCCGCCAATCACCGCTTCGAGGACACGGCGGTGCTCCGCCCACGCGGGGCACAACTCCACCGTGTGCTCCACCGTGTCCTCCGGTCGACCCTCGCAGTGGAAACACCCGGGAGTTTCCTCCCGCCTGATTCGGTGCAGGAACCTCCCGAAAACACCGTGTCCGGTGAGGACCTGCGTCAGGCGGAAGGTGAGCATGCCGCCGTGGCATCTCTCAAGCCACTCCTCAAAGAGGGGACTTATCGCCACTATTGTGGCGTGCCCTGCACGGGGTTGCGACAGTCGCTCGGCGATGTGTGTCTTGGACCGTATTGTGGTGTTTCGTATTCGGTCGGTGACTTTGATGTTTAAAATGCTACGCTCCACCGCTCTTTAGCAAACCTTGAGTTTGGACTTCTGAGCGTCCGACCGTCCGTCAAAGTCAAGTCTGGGCAGGTTAGAATAGGCATGTTACTACCCTAAGATGCCTATTCTAACCTGCCCAGAATTGACTTTGACGGACGCCAGTATTGCTACCTTGGTGGTTTTCCCACCAGAACTGGTGCTTTTTCAAGGCTTCACATGTCACACATTTTTTTTATTAGTCTGTTTAATTATTTATATTTTAAAATTTATTTAATTATTTTTTCTAAAACATTAAAATTAATATTTTAGCATTATTTATACACACACTACCTACCTACATTTATTAGGTACCAAATTAATAAATGTGCGGCCCGCCTTTATAAATTTTTTTCACTATGTGGCCCTTGTCTGCCAAAAGGTTGCCGACCGTAGCTCTAGCTAGAGCATAAAAAGCGACTATAAGTTGCCTACGCACGACATAAAGGCGAACTTTAGAGCATGAGAAGTGAAAAAATAATTAATGGACGTTAAAAAATTCATCCCATCGTTGTCAACGGGAAAAGTATTCAGAGGGCTGGCAGAATTGCCACGTTGGATATTTTCAATTTTATGTTTAAGGGCTGGCTTCGGAGTCGCGCCGCGCGAAGTATGAGTGTTTAGCGCTACTCACAACGATCGGGTCTCGTGCACCGCACACGCACACGTGTAGATACGTATGCACAGTGGCTCGTCGGACTTTGACTCGCCAGCTAAATTGTAACTTTATTTTCACTGATTTTGATATGTTGTCAAAAACGTGATAGCGTGATTATTAGTGTATAAATTGTACTTATAATAATTTTATTATTTTAGTTGCACAATACAAACTGAAATTGTTAGTCCCAATTACAAAAATAATATACGAAGCGACAATATACATCACGAAGCCGTAAACCGTAAGTTTTTTCGCGGGTAGGTGTTAAAAAAACACAGACGTATCTCTAATTCTGTTTTAATATTTAAAATAGAAATTCACAGTTTTTTCACTGATTTTTCATAAATTATTAGTGTATAACCTCTACACAACGGGTACTCACGTTTGCAGCACATTTATGTGACTCAAGCTATAAATTTACACCACCTGCCAGCTCATCATTTCACATCACTGTTTTCACTGTCACTGGACCACTATCACTGTCGAATACTGCAATGTCTCAGTTTGACGACATCATATCTGCACAGAAGAGTCTAGAAGACAGCTTTATCCGGAAGATGAAAGAACTGGAAGCGCAGATCCAGTGTGCTGGTCCTGGCAAGGATACCGTGGCGAGGGTCGCTGACGAGTTTCGCACCTTCAGGGAGCTGATCTTCAGCATGCTAAGTTTGCTTAGAAGACAGATCAGCGAGTGTGCGGGACAAGTCGATGGTTTGGAGACCAGGCATCGGAGAAAGGCGCTGATCTTCCAGGGCATCGCAGAGGTTGACGGGGAAGTCAGCAGTGCAGTCATCTTGGAGGTGATTAATAAGAAGCTGGCTCTTAAGACTGTCACTGCATCCTCCATAAAGGTCTGCCACAGACTTGGTGTAGCCAATAAGGATCACCATAGGCCCATCCTTGTCAAATTCTCTAGCTACGATGACAGGTCTGCAGTCTGGAGAGCAAAGACTGGGCTGAAGGGTTCTTCCATCTCCGTCAAGGAGTTCCTAACAAGGACTAGGCAATCTATCTTTGGGAAGGCGCGGCTTCACTTCTCTATGCGGTCGTGCTGAACTCAAGACGGTGTCATTGTTATTAAAGCCCCCGATGGAAGCAAACACAAGGTCACATCACTCGAAGAACTGAGTCCGCTGCTGGCGAAGTATCCCAAGGTTCAAACTTCTGGGAGATAGCCTGAAAAACAAGACGCGTTAATTATGGTAATCATATTCTATTAATAACTTACAGCATACCTATGCCTACGTTGCGTAGGAATTACTTACCTTAGAAATTGACATCTTTCACTGTGTATTTACATGGATAAGGTTTGAACTTTGGGAATGTAGTCATTGTTGTTATTATTCTTTCATTGTTTTTACGTCACACGTCTCTGTGATTACATTTTGTAAGTTTCGCATGTAATAGTTAAAATTTACCCTCAACCTCATTCAAAAAGTTGTAATAATTTACATCGCGAAATGTTGCTCATGTCAAATAATCGTGATTGTCAAATCTGACAATGACGTTTTATAAGATCGGATGTTGTTTTGAAAGCTTGTAGGTTGCGTTCCAAATACCATGTTAGAGTTATTTTATTCATGCTTCTAAAACTACTTTTAAATTGTATAGGCGATAGTTTTACTTAATGTGTTCCTTGTCAGTACTTGTTGTTATGCTGTTTCTTTATGTGATGATGTTAGCTGGCGGGTGGTGCAGAGATGCAAACCCCGTACTAGATTTTCGTGTAGTACTCCTATATTTATTTTATTTTGTTGTATTTATTTTATATTCTATTTATATCCATGACAACTTTTTTTGATAATGAATCTTTTTTCTCTGCCAACGAATCTGCCGCCACTTCTGATGATGATAGTTTTTGTTCAGTTATAGACACCCTTGGCGATCTTTTACGTCAAAATTTCAACCAAAACCATGACCGACTGTTTAACGTTTGCCACATCAATGCACAGAGTGTTCCAAGCCACTTTAATGAACTTTATGATACTTTTACGAACAACAACGTCCATGCCGTCCTGATTTCCGAGACCTGGCTTAAGCCTGAACTTTTATCCACCACTTACTCTCTGCCAGGATTTGTTCTTCTACGGAATGATCGTATCGGTAAGAGAGGGGGTGGTGTTGCAATTTATCTTCGTGCTGATTTTCCTTTTAAAATTCTCGCTACTTCTTCCTCTAATAGTTCAGCTGAGTTTCTTTTTCTTGAGGTTTGTGTTAAAGGAGCTAAAACCGTTATTGGAGTTGTATATTGTCCCCCTTCCCTTGATTACTTCATCGAATTCGAATCGGTTCTTGAATCTTTAGGTTCGGAATACGCACATCACATAGTCATGGGAGATTTCAACACCAACCTCCTTGCCCATAACTCTCCTCGATCCTGTAAACTCCTGCATCTGGTCGAGTCAGCTAGTTTGCATGTGTTGCCTCTCCAACCTACGCATCACAACACTGTCGGTGATGATACTTGGCTCGACCTTATCCTTATCTCTAATCCTTCCCTAGTCTCCTCACATGGTCAACTTTTTGCTCCTGGCTTTTCCCATCATGACCTTATCTTCCTTTCTTATATCCTTAAACCTCCTAAGCCCAAACCTACTTTCCAATACAGGCGTGCCTTTGCGCGGATGAATACTGAAAAACTAATACAAGATGCTTCTAATATTGACTGGACGCCCCTGGAGGAAGCTACTTCAGTTGATGAAAAAATTGATCTTTTTAATTCAGCTGTAGTCAAGCTGTACGACGCCCACGCTCCTATCAAGAAAGTCAAGCTCAAGCGCCCACCTGCGCCATGGATGAACAGAGGAGTTCGGATGGCAATGCGACGAAGGGATCGCGCGTTCCGGAAGTTTAAAAAGGATCGGTCGGAGGATAATTGGACTCTTTTCAAAACTGCTCGCAATCGTTGTAATCAGATGATACGCAACGCTAAACGCCGCCACATTCTTGATAATATCACTTCTTCTTCTCCTGCTGATATTTGGAAGTTCCTTGGAACTCTAGGTATCGGCAGATCGCGACATTCAGACCTTCCTAAAAAATTTGGTTTGGACGATTTAAATCGCCATTTCGCCACTGTTCCCACTCTTGATAGTCAAACCAAATGTCAAACTATTGACTACCTTGCTGGTCTGACGCGTCCCAATCTTACACCCTTTGCCTTCACCCCAGTCGATCCGGGAGAGATCAAGAAGATTATCCTCTCCATTAAATCCAAAGCCGTGGGCTGTGATGGCATCAGTCGCCACATGATCGTGACGGCTCTTGACCAGCTCCTTCCTGCAATCTCCCATGTCGTTAACTTCTCCCTTTACTCCGGTGAGTTCCCTTCCCTCTGGCGGAAAGCTTATGTGCGACCACTGCCTAAAATTCCTAATCCCACTCTTCCCAGTCACTTTCGTCCGATTTCCATCCTTCCCTTTTTATCTAAAGTACTGGAGGCCTGTGTCCATAAACAATTCTCTCACTTTATTCACCATAATTCCCTCATTAGTCCTCTCCAATCCGGTTTCAGGCCTGGCCACAGTACCGTTTCAGCTCTCCTTAAAGTGACTGATGATATAAGGCGGGGAATGGAAGACACTAAAGTTTCCGCTTTAGTGTTGATAGATTTTTCTAATGCTTTCAATACCGTCAGTCACGAAGTCCTTTTATCCATCCTCTCCTATCGAATGGTCTCTCCCGTGGTTTTCCATTGGTTTTCTTCCTATCTTCGGGGGCGTCAGCAGTCGGTTCTTGCGGGAGACTCTTCTTCCAACTGGTGTAATCTTGATGCTGGCGTCCCACAAGGCGGTATCTTATCTCCACTTCTGTTCTCTATTTTTATAGATCTTATAACTACCGAGCTTCAGTGTGCGTATCATCTTTACGCTGATGACTTGCAGCTCTACAGTCAGGCAGGTGTCGACAACTTATCTGATGCGGTTGAGGGGCTGAACCGGGATCTAGCAGTGGTAAAAAACTGGTCTGATCGTTTCGGTGTAGCCGTTAACCCAACCAAGTGCCAGGCTATCATTGTAGGGAGCCCCCATAGCTTGAGAAGGCTGAATGGTTTAACGGTGCCACCGGTTACCTTTGACGGCACAGTGATTCCGTTTAGCTCTGACGTCAAGGATCTTGGTTTGCATGTTGACCGATTGTGAGCAAGAAAGTCACCGGTACGTTGCGGTCGCTCTATCGGTTGAAAAATATTCTCCCGTCCCACATAAAGGTAATGCTGGTTCAGTCTCTTATTTTCCCCATACTTGACTATGGTGATGTGTGTTACTATGACCTGAATGCAGATCTCCTCAATAAACTTGACCGACTTCTAAATAACTGCATTCGATTCGTTTTTAATCTCCGTAAGTATGACCATGTGTCCGCACATCGGTCGCGCTTAAAATGGTTACCCATCAGAGAGCGCAGAGCGTTAAGGGCGTTGACAACTTTGTTTACCCTTCTAGATAAACCCACTTCTCCTTGTTACTTGACTTCTCACTTTCAATATTTATGCTCTGCGCACAGCAAGAATCTTCGTTCATCCAATAATCGTCTTCTACGATGTCCTACTCACCGCTCTGGTTTTCTTAAATCTTCTTTTCCTGTCCAGGCGGTTTTCCTTTGGAATGCGCTCCCTCTGAATATCAGGATGGCAACCAGTCGGCTCATATTTAAAGTTAAAGCTCGCGAACACCTACATAAGAAGTTGGCAGACTTGTCCAATAACTAATTAGTTGATTTTCATCATCGTTGTATTTTAATCTCTCTTGACTTTGTATATTTTGTTTGTATGTATGTATATATGTATTTATTATTATTATTTTTTTTTTTCTTTCTTAGAAATGTTCTGTACTTGCACCTACTGTTTTGTCTCTGCATCACCCTAAGGTAGACTGGTAGAAAATGCCCAAGGCATTAAGTCCGCCTTTGTACGTTATGTGCATAAAGTTTTAATAAATAAAATAAATAAACCAAGCATTCTGTACATCAAATTAAGTAACTTGACGCAAAAATTATTGCTGGGAAACGATTTTTTTTTGGAGTGAAATATCATGTTTTGTGGTAGAACTCAATGTAACGCACTCAAAACATTGTGCTGATGGATGGATTGAATAGTACGGGGCTCGTGGAGGTGTTTAAAATAAAATCTTACATTAAATACTTGTATTTAAAAAAAAATCTTGTCAAAAAGTTAGAACTTTGACCCCCAATATTTTTTTAACTAGAAGGTTCCCAGGTATGGTGTAGAACAAAAAAAATGATCGCAATGACGGGGAGAACAGTTCGTTAAGAGGTTTTATAGTGGGATCTGGAACTTTTGCGCGAACCCACTTGCGCGATTTGCCGCCATGGGCGTTCTTTTTGACATCATTTTCGTTATCAGCGACCACGAAAACCATTAAAACGACACCCATGACGGAAAATCAAATATTTTCCTCGGCTCCATCTTGGATTTTCATTTTGCGCTCATTTTCGTTCGAACAGTGACTCCGAAAACTATAAAAACGACTAATGACGGAAAATCGATAAAATTTCTCGTCGCTGTTTTGGATTTTCATTTTGTCCTCAAAACCATGAAAACTGCACCTATGACGGAAAAACCGAAAATTTTCTTCGGCGCCATCTTGGATTTTCACGTACACCTCATTTTCGTTACCAACGACCCCGAAACCCATGAAAACGGCACCCATGACATGACCCATGATGATGACATTTCAAAACTAATAAGGTATCACTTTAGTTTGTAACGAGAACACTGCACTGATTATGTGTAAGTACACGGTTCGATCGCGATCTGTCAATGCGGCGCAAGCCGACGTGCTGTCACCATAGATTAGAATAATTAATGATTAAACGAACTTACCATAAGTGAAGTTCGATCATAATTATACGAAGGCTTTGTCCGAAGAGATTAGCATATGAGATTACATGTAGTAGACATACGGTGTCGCCATCCGCACTGTTTGAGAGTTTATTTTTTTATCCTTTACTCCGACAACCCCAGCCAGCAAACTTCATTTACTTCAGAGCATCCGGTTGATATTTGAATGTTGAATCTGGGGCCTTTCTATATTACTATACTCTATGATCTGGGGAGATGGTAGGGTGGGATGCTAATCTCTTCGGACAAAGCCTTCGTATAATTATGATCGAACTTCACATATGGTAAGTTCGTTTAATCATTAATTATACTCAGCTTTGTCCTCGAGATTAGCATATGAGATTACATGTAGATGTTGAGAGTTCCATATGAAAATATCAACAAAATTATTGTTGATATTATATCAACAATAATTTTGTTGTAAACACAGTTTTGTAGAGAGAAAAAAATGAGGATCATTTATTTCCTTCAACACAAAAAACTAAAATTAGTTATTTTTAGCTCATTATTCATAAAAAAAAAAATTGTAATCACCAATCAGTATTTAACAAAATATTTCTAGCAAAAGAATCATCACTCACATCAGATAATTATAATCTTATAAAATTTACCAAATGTTTTAGAATTATCGCTCCAGCCTGCTGTTTTTCGAATTACGTCTAAGCTTACTCCAAGTTGGTGTGCTTTAGAAGTAGAGGTGTGTCTAGTGTTATGTGCAGTAAATATGGTCACATCAATTCCACTACTACCTAACGTAGGTTTTATCCATCTGCTGAGTGTCTGCGGAGTGATAGAATTATAGGGTTTCTTTAATCTAACAAAGAGGTTATCGCTTCTTCTTATAGATCTTGTTATTGCAATCTTTTATTTCTGAAGAAATATGTTTCTGGATGTTCCCGGAAAAAAGGCAGTATTAATATTGGTTGTGATGATCCAAGACGGGATGTTTTTATTAAGTTTGGAATATTAATTCGAATTTCGTTATTACATTCTTCTACATTTTTTATATTAATTATAGAAAATGTCTGGACTCTGTGCGATTACCATCATCATCATCAGCCTATTAATGTTCCCACTGCTGGGACACAGGCCTACTCTCTATGAGAGGGAATGGGCTATAATCCACCACGCGGGCCCAGTGCGGATAATGCGCCTGCCTGGGTTCGAACCCACGACTTACTGTTCGTAAGTCGGGGCCGCCACCACTGGGCCACCGCTGCTCGCTGTGCGGTTAGCAAAGTAATTAATTTCTTAGATATTTTCTCTAAGTTAAGTGTGTCATTTGGGTACCAGTTAGGTTAAAATTTAAAGACTATAGATGTGTCCCAGATAATGTTGTACTTAGGTAGTGGAGGTCGCAATCTAAACATTCCTTTGAACAACCATTTAATACAGTCATCTTTACCTAATTCTTGGCCAAGAATCAGGGCGAGAGCTGATCTACAACTATTTAATGTCCCATATTGAGCACCTGAATTGTACAATTCTGTTAGGACATTTATGGCATTTGAAACCGAGGCTGCATATAAATCAACATTGTTTATTTTACAGAATTTGAACCATTTTCTGAGGCATGAATCATATTGCTTTAGTGAGTTCTCCGACAGTGAGGCTGTCATGAGAGGTATAGAATCTGGTGGCACATTTCTTTTCAGAAATGACGTCCTGATAATATTCCGGCAACCAGGGTAATTTTCTGATGCACCTCCCGATTGCTGGAATGAGAAATAATTAAGTTTGTACTTGAGTGGAATATGAGAGGTTCAGATAAGAGTAAACTGTTAAATAATGGGTACCACGGCTGCGTGGGCCACATCGGTACTATCATAATGACCTTAGCCTTATCATTGAAATTTTTTCTTAATGCCTTTAGTATGATAGCTATTGGGGGGGAACTGTAAAAGTACATATCAGACCACGAGATAGTGAATGCATCTATAACATACGCGTCAAGGTCTCTATGCCAAGACGCGTATTTTGAGCATTTTATATTGACTCTACTGGTAAATAGGTCTATTTCTAGAACACCATAATTTCGTACGATCTTATGAAATGCGGCATGTGACAGTTTCCACTCTATATCCGGGTGGAGACGTCGCGATTCTGCATCTGCGATATGGTTATCTGTCGAACTAATATATGACGCAAATACTACTAAATTACGTTCCTCACACCACTTCCACAGTTCTCTAGTAATACTCGTGAGGTGAGAAAACTGAACACCACCCATACGGTTGATGTATGAAATAGTGGTGGTATTATCAATCCGTAGTAGTATTTGGCAGTCGTGATACGACTTGGCAAAGGTCTTAAGTCCTAAAAAGGCAGCTAGGATTTCTATAGTACATTGTTACCCTAGGGGTGAAAGTAACTTATTTAGTCCCGAGACGGGTTTGGTGCCCGAGCGAAGCGAGGTCGCTAATAGTTCGAGGGACTAAATAAGTCTTTAACCCGAGGTAAACACTGTGCTTTTCATTACGAATACAAGGAAAGTAAAAAAAACATACAATTCGAAAAAACAAATGAAGATCGGAATTCGGATTGCCGCTTTCCCGCCTATTTTGCTTTTTTTTCTGTGGCCGGCCAGTTATTCAGCCATTGCCTATTTTTCATTTTCATCATGGCAAAATGGTAAATATTTTTCCCAAATCTATGTTATTTTAAAGAAAGTTATTTAAAAAATATATATTCTTTAATTAATGATTAACTTTGTGTTATTTCAATTTTACATAGTGGCTGTATAGAAAGTTGGAACATGGTTCAATAGAAAAGTGAACCATTTTTTTTTATAATTTGACAGCTGTCAGTTGAAAACGATTCTCCCTAGGGCTGAAAAGTATTACTTTCAACCCGCTACTCAGGCAACTTCAGACCTACTTTCAGAGTATGAGTAATGAAAAATAATTTATATGTCGCGACTTTTCACTGTAGGTCCACAATCCGCTCGCACGCTCATCCCCACAGGCTGCTCCCCATCCCGTAGTTGAGGCATCACTATAACTAAACTAAAGTTACTTGTTTTTATTTTACTAATGGAACTTTTCATTGCCTGAGCCCATCATTTGAGGTCTGGCATGACAGACTGTGGAACACTCATATATTTGTCATAGTTGACATCGTCTTTTATGTTCAGAAATGTACAACGCTCAAGTTCCTTAGTATAGAGCCAGCCGTATTCAACGGCTGGGCATGCAGAGGTTAGCAAACCCACTAACCTTGCGAATTCCCTGACTTTACAACGATCTAAAAAAATAAATTTATGAATTTCTATTTTTTTCCGTTTTTCTATAGGTAGGGAAATCTGTAAGCGTTGTGAGTCTATAATGAAACCTAAGAATTTACAAGTATTGTGAGGGGTAAGAATACTTTTTTCAGTATTTATTATGAACCCAAACCATGGTTATTAACCATGGTTAGGACGAACCGCTTGCACGATACAAATTATATATACTTTGCAGAGAGTGCACGTAAATGGCGTAGCACTGAATGTGTAATGAAGTTTGCTGGCTGGGGTTGTCGGAGTAAAGGATAAAAAAATAAACTCTCAAACAGTGCAGATGGCGACACCGTATGTCTACTACTTGTAATCTCATATGCTAATCTCTTCGGACAAAGCCGAGTATAATCTGCTGTCACTTCGGAGGCGCGTGGCCGACTGCGCTCGGCGGCGATCGCTAAGAATGCGCGCCGCTTCATAGTAATTTGTATGAAGATTTTGAGCAAAATACATGGGCAAGTTTGTGATTTTACACAAAATAAGAATATGTTTATAAAGAGATGAAGATTCCAAGCACTTTTTTATAGTTTTAACTTTATCATTTGATAAAATTCATTTAAAAATTCTTGATAATTACGACTCAGTTGTTACAATACGGGAGTTATTACGTGGTTAGTGATCTTCTGTTTTTTTTTTTTATACACATCAATTATAGCATTATCTTAAATTCGAATGTTTCAAGAAAATGTTACATTCATTGGCTAGCTGTGTGATTAATTTCAAGGTTGTGGAGCATCGTTTTCTATATAATTCACTTACATTCCCGACCTTCGATTGCCGAAGCCGGCTCTTAAATAAGTGTCAATTCACACCGAAGTTTCAGCGGCCAGCAGCGTCTCGGACTTTGTTCTAGTGCGCTGCTTTGTCGGGCCGCGTGACGTCTCGCGGCGCCACGCGTCCATCCTGTCTTTCAAACGATACTATGCATTATCCAATGGAGATAAGGCCTCTGCGCTGCCGACCGCTGCCATTTCAGTGTAAATTAACCCTTAGTTTCGGTTTGGGCCGAAACTAGGGTCAGGGCCGAAGGTTCAGTTTCGGTTTCGGCAAAATCCTGTTTCGGTCGGACTAGTCTGTAACAGTGTTCGTGTGTGCAGGCGAACGCGGGCAACGTGCGCGTGGTGCCGGACGAGCCGAGCGAGCCTCAGGCGGGCTTCTCGCTGCAGCTGCTGTCCGACGACGAGCGGCTGTACAGCGCTGCCGCCGCGGCCGACGCCGAGCAGTTCCAGCGCTGAGCCGGGCTGCTGGGCTGGCCGCACTTCTCGCTGCAGCTGCTGCCGGACGACGAGCGCCTGTACAGTTACGTACAGTGCTGCGCTGAGCCGGGCTGCCGGGCTGGCCGCACTTCTCGCTGCAGCTGCTGCCGGACGACGAGCGCCTGTACAGTTACGTACAGTGCTGCGCTGAGCCGGGCTGCCGGGCTGGCCGCACTTCTCGCTGCAGCTGCTGCCGGACGACGAGCGCCTGTACAGTTACGTACAGTGCTGCGCTGAGCCGGGCTGCCGGGCTGGCCGCACTTCTCGCTGCAGCTGCTGCCGGACGACGAGCGCCTGTACAGTTACGTACAGTGCTGCGCTGAGCCGGGCTGCCGGGCTGGCCGCACTTCTCGCTGCAGCTGCTGCCGGACGACGAGCGCCTGTACAGTTCCGTACAGTTCTGCGCTGACTGGCTCCTTTGCTCTGCAGTATTCCACGTCGCGTCGCTTCTCGATTGATACTTAGGGGCCGCCTCCATGAGCAGGTGAATCGCGGCGATTCAACGTATTTCTATACGAAAATATCACCACGATTCTCTCGCTCGTGGGGGCGGCCCCTTACTGCGTCGTGGGAAATTTTTGTTCCTGTTATTTAGCAAATTTTTATCCAATTTTATTTTTTTTACATTTTGACGCTTTTTTTTTGTATATTATTAAATGTCTTAAACTTCATCACACATCATAAATCCAAATATAGATTGTATGTGTATTGTATAGCTATATCTTTACGCAGCGCGGCGCTTGATGCTAGTTATTGTACATACATAAATATAAATATAGAGTACTTTTTTTGTAAATATAGTAAATAAGTTAATGTAATTAATCAAAATGTATTTTTATAAGTACAAGAATTGTAATTTAAGTAGTAACGCACCAGTGCACTGTGCAAGTGGTGTCTGGTACACCGTGTACACTCGTACAGTAGTATGGAGGGCAGGGTAACAGTAGGCGCCGGTAGTCCGGTACCGCCAGGACATACAGCCGGGCACTCTACCCGGATAGTATTACTATATTATAGATCTCTAATCGTGAATAAATATGTACATAAGTATTGAAAAGATACATTCGAAGTAGTTATCGAACAGTTCTTTCATAGTAATCAAATATTGCATTGTTGTTTAAACATTATCTACTACTATGGCGAGTGGCAGTATGACACTGCGACGCCATGAAGGCGCTGTCAGTGTTAAATTGTGTGCGGTTGGCTGTCTTTGAATAATAGATTGATCACTGTTTACGCGAAAACTTTCTATCTGAATACAAAATTATACCGTCCTTTTAGACACTATGTGCAGTTTCAGACTAGCGTATGTTTCAGCGCGTATAAGCTCGTATCGGCTAAGGAGTGAAAACGCGAACTTAAACAATTGGAACGTGTGTGCGCGCACGTTCAGACGTGTTTGCTCGAAGTGCTGACGTACATATATCATATGGACTTGAAATGTTTATTGAGGCATATTGACACCGAAATCATAAAAATACTGTCATCTCTTTTTAACTTTCATAATTTTGCGTAAGTGAAAAAGGATAACTGTGTTTTTGACAGTTACTATAATAGCAACCCTTCATTCCTAGCGTCATTGAAATACCTATTTGCGGCCGGGTCGCCATTTTATTTTCTCGCTGTTTGGCTATTGATATCTTTTTCTCTCTAATAAAACGAGAAAAAGATGGACGTAATTTAGAGCTGTCATATTTAATTGAACAGTTATTATGAACATTAGTTCATAGCTTTATCCGTCCTTTTCTCGCACTGCCATTTAGTAAAAGATAGCAATAGCCTAAATTATGATTAGTTTGTGCACAATAGAATCGACACCATTGTCGATGTCGACTAACACTGTCGACTGTCTTGTTCATAGTTTGAATTATATTGTAAATAGGTACTTGAGTTAGTTTTGAGAGCTAGCTATCGCATTAGGGACATACCTGTAATGATAGTTGTAAGGGAGATTTTAATAAATAAATAAATAACACAGTGAAGCGCAAGCCATAAACTAGTGAGACAACTCGAACTTAGTTCATACTGCCTTTTAGTAAAAGATGGCGATTCTCTCATTTTGGATTAGTTAATGAAAGAAAATCGTCAGCAATGTCATCCAAACGAAACTTGTACGCAAAATTTTAGCCTAATCAAAAACCGGGAAGTTTTTTTATGATTTGTTTACATAGTTAGTTATTTTGCTAATTACATACAAGTGAAGCTAAGAAAAGTGTGTTAAACATACCCGTTGATATTGTACCGTGACAATATGAAAACATTCTCACAATGTTTTATCGATGTTATTGTAGAGAAATATCGATATGGGCTTCCCTAAGCCGCAATTTTATTTTCTCCTATAAAGTGTAGGTATCCACGTTTTTCTTGTAGGTATGCCAAGTCCATATTATTTATACGTCAGTGGCTCGGACTTGTCGAGGTTCTGTCAGCAGCAATATGTCAGTATCTGTTGCGGCTCACGCTAGACGAGCTAATAGACGCGTCAACGCTCGTACGAGTCACGCGTGAAACAAAGCTCGAACGTACACGCGCTTCCAAAAACGAGCTCATACGTGCAGAAAATGCGCTAATCTAAAACTCCCTTGATTAAAATAACTATCTAGATGTAATTGTCCTTCAAATGTAAATAGTAAATATATGAACTGACATCTCGACATCATCGTCTCTTGAGTTTTACAAGATGTAAACGGACCTGTGACGTACCCGTCAACCAAGCATTCTGTACACAAATGTTTTGGGGTGATAAATCATGGATTACGGTAACACTCCACGTAATGCAATTAAAACATTGAGATATTAAAGTAAAGTTACAACAAAAAAAATGTATTAAAAAAACTTACTTTAACGGTTACTACGCACTCAGTACATCATTATGAGCCCCCACAGAAATTTTACATAAGTTATACTGATCAGGATATACTGTATGCGAAACCCAGAACACGTGCACTCGCCTACGGCCGGTAAATCGACTGGCACGCCAATGCGTCTGCGCATACATACAGTACACCTACGCGTTCAGAATTTATCGAACAGCTGTTTTCACGTCGGTGTCCCTTCCAGCCCGCATAAACTACTTACAAAAATGAAAAGTGTTGTGCTTATACATAATAATATGTGACGCAAACCAACATAATGGTAACAGAATATTGTAATGTTAACTCACAGCAATAGTATTATGAGCATAATAAGTAATAGAGGCTATATTTGTGCAACATTGTATACAGGGTAATTGGTGATTGAGTGCATGCTTTGATATGGATTATATTAGAACGATACTTGAGAAGCTCATTCAGCTGCATCCGGTAAAACTGGAAGCCGACCCCAATATAGTTGGGAAAAGGCTAGGCAGATGATGACTTGAGAAGCTCGCTCGAAGTATTCCGGGTTTTAATTATTGCAAATATTCTCAAGTATCCGTCCCCAAGGAATGTCCGCAATGATGACCTATCACCCTGTGTGAATATTCTCGGCCAATATTCATTAAGTTTTATGATTCTCATAGTTGTCATTTTGGTCCATATAAAATAAGCGCAGAAAATATTATTGAGAATGATCCGTAAATTGCGTTTGCGATCCAGCAGCGCTCATTGTGAAGAAGTTCTAATAAATAAATTGACTACAAATCATAATATACTACGCACTAACACATTATCCCGTCGCCGCACATCTAGCCGAGTGCAATTAGACAAAAAATACTCGGAAGGTGGAACAAAGTTTATAGTAGTCGGATTTTCTTGGGACTTTTTTATTGAGTTCCTAGAGCAGTGGAGAAGAAAATAAAAATAATATTTTGCCGCTCGTGACTTTAATTTTCTTTGGCATATTGCTTTTTTCGATTATGAATAACTTCAAATTCGACGAATTTATATTGTAGCATAATAATGTGACCTGCGTGCATCCATTAAACGCTAATTTGGTTTGTTTCTTTGTTCATTGCTTTCGATGTAATGCATATTTCATGTATTTTTTGAATAATTCCTATTTTCTGCAATTATTTATAAAATACTAGCGACCAGCCCCGGCTTCACGTGCGCTTACTGTAAAATTATTTTGTAATGCGGGTGCCTTTATTTTCCATTATATCATCCATTTTTTTTTGGGTGGTAAAATCATTCGTTGAGCTCCTTGAGTTATAAGTCGAGCTACACGTTAACTGACAAATGCTTGCACTGACTGGACAGGTCCACTCAAATCTGTATGGTTCTTTCTTCAAAAGACCATCTCAGACACTAATCTGCATAGTCCTCATGTGAATTGAGCAAGATTATGTCTGGACTTTAAAAGAGACTACGACCTCTGAGTTTGTTTCGGCTGTTTCTTCTCAGAGTAGTCAGGTACGAAACACCGGCTCCATCTAGTTTAAAAAAATGACGTGTAAAAGTGTTTGTAAAAACCGACTTGCAAAATAAACATCATTTATCATTAAATGCGTTCTCCCGCCCTGGGTGGAGCGGAAGGGACTGTCAGACTTACTGACTAAGACACCATGTTCTTTCGGTTGCCCTTTGCGTTCCAGGGCCCCGGAACCCTGTTTAGACAGTTCCGCGACCCCGGCAGTTGCGATAACTCCTAAGATATTAATTTAAATTGAATAGTGTTTAGGGTAAATACGTTCTAAAATAGATATTGAAGATAATGTATATAGATTTACACCATAAATAAGATTCTAAAATAATGCATTACTTTTTAAGCAAAACTTAAAGTGACCAACTGTTACACTACGACCCATCTACGACCCCATTTGTTTCGCTGACAATGATATTTTCAGTCGCGCGTAATTTTAATTCTGTGATATCTTCTAAATAATTCATTTAAATGATATACGGCAAATTGATCTATATAAAATGCACAATGTATTTAAGGTACTGAATTGGATAATGATTAATGATGCTGTATTGCTTAAAATCACTTCGTAAATAAGCTATTATTTCTCGTGAAAAGTAAAGGATAAAAAATGGTTATTTTGGGTTATCCCTATGAGATAGACATACCGTCGCAGACTTTTTTGTAGACCTTTTTAAGGTGTACAAAAAAGTCAATTGTGTTCAGCCAGCGTTTGCAATGTAAGCGCAAAAAATGAGTTTATTTACGACATCACATTAAAAACCTCTAAAATTATCAGTGTTTCTCTACTAAATTATGCATGTTATATATGGTGCATAGAAACCTTCCTCTTGAATCACTCTGTCTAGTAAAAACCCCGCATCAAAATCCGTTGCGTAGATTAAAGATCTAAGCATACATAGGGGCAGACAGACAGACAGCGAGAAGTGACTTTGTTTTATACTATGTAGTGATGACAACAATGAACAAAGGAACAGACCAAATTAGCGTTTAATGGATGCACGTAGGTCACACTATTACGCTACAATATGAATTCGTCGTATTTGAAGTTATTCATGAACGAAAAAAAAATATTCCAACGGACATAAAAAAAATGTCGCGAGCGGCGAATTTTTTTTTAAACTTTTTTCTCCACTCCTCTAGGAACTCAATAAAAAAGTCCCATGAAAATCCGACCACTCTATCCTTCGTTCCACCTTATTGTCTTTAATGGGGTGACTAAGGCAAAGTAAATCTCAGATGACGCCACCATAGTTTGTCTCAATCTGACCTATTTTGTAATATGAAATGACATTACCACATTTTCAACCAATGACTGTGTTTGGGTACCAACTATGCTAGCGCCATTACGCAGTTCCACAGTTAGCCTCCCCATTGCACTCGACTAATCGTTGTCGGTCTCGACGCTATATGACAACAATGTATTTGTTACATACTACCTGTGGTAGGTACTATGAATGCCGTTTGCTCAATTTGTAAGTTGTGAGCGATTTTATGTTAAGTGGTAATAATGAGAAGTCATACAATGTATGGCGTGAGAGGCGCGTGCCTCGCCGAGACCGCTCGCGCTGTAGAGTGCGCTCTGCCGAGTTTGACACGCGGCCGACTGTCACGGCACTCACAGCCAGCAGGGTCAGGGGGCCTGTGATATGGCCGCTTTAGCAGAATCATAATGAGATCATGAGATGAATCACATACGCAGTTTGTCGCTTTGTGACTAATATACAAATTGTAACGTAATTCATATTATTATCCTATGAATGATTATGCTAAAGCGCCCATTTTAGGCCTCCAGGATTTGTTGGATGTGGATAGATTGTGATGCCCTAGCGGCAATTTGTTAATTCCCAAATAAAAGAAATTGGTTATTAGAAAATATCTTTTTTTGTGTTTATTTGTTTTGATAAACATGTGAAAGCCTGTTCTTGCGTTGGCACATACTAGATCTACTTTCACGTACAGAACGGAAGTACTGGAAGAAAATAAATATCGCTGGACACAATGATATTATAAGTAAAAAGGTGTAGATACGTTACCTAAACGACATTCTATCTTCAAAAACGGCACACCGCACACATGAATAACTAAAAATATTGCAATAACACACTACATTACAATTAGTCGTCAAAATAGGATGGCATGATTCAAGTATCGCGAGTGAAAAAGAGACAAATATAATTCGCGACAGTGCGTCGTCAAGTGTACTAGAAACGATATAGAATTAATAAATCAGATATGACATTACCTTACACCGTGATTTATGCCTAAAAATGCGATTCACTCAAGAGTTCATGTAGTAAAAGTAATGTAATAAAAATGCATTGAAAGTCAACTGACTTGTCTGTTTCGTACATATAATTTTACTCTATGATCGGTAATGACGTCTATCTCTATCGCACTTGTTGATAGAGAAATTTTTGTTGCACTCTTTCTTTTCGGACGCCATTATTCTAAAAACGTAATGTTTGTTTTGTGAAAATATTAAGATAAATAGTATACTTACGAATGATATGTGATTCCTTGACTTTTAGAAGTTTTGCTAGTATAATTTGTACAATATCTCATGACACACGACGGCATTTTCGGTAGTTTTGGGTCACTTTCACTTTTAATGCACTGTGTTTACGTGAAGTGCGTCTGTCGACGCCGGCAACGTCACACTGAGGTCAAGGTTTGCTAATTAGCCACATTTTAACGTACCGCTTGCTGAGCGCTTATAACGCATCTACACCTTTTTACTTATAATATCATTGGCTGGACATTACACACATGACACACCGCCATCGAGTGCCACACTAAGCAACGAGGCTTATGTCGTGGATAAATACTACCTACCTACATAGATACTTTTTTTTTGTAAAGAATTACATTTTTAATTGTTTGACAAAGCAATGGGCGTTTTTGTATGAACCCCATTTAACCCCTTATATGCATCGATCTTATATGTAACAAATTAAAGTACTTGAAAAGTGTATAGTATTGCCGTCATACATTGCAATAAGAGGAGGTCTAAAAGTTCGCGGAATGAAAGAAAATTTTTTGTGCTGTAGCTTAGAGGGAAAAATAATTGGATTTTTTTGTTTCAACCCCCATCGGTTGAAACAAAAAATTCCAATTATTTTTCCCTTTAAGCTACAGCACAAAAATAAACCAAACAGCATTTCAACTCAAAAACACTTTCTTCTCCGCAATATGTACTTGAAAACAACAAACACTTAAAATTTCACCAAAGTACTTACGAAGCACAAATTCTGCAGACGTTCGAGCTTATCAAGTTCCTCAGTCGCATCAAGAAAACAGACATCAGCAGTCTAGAAGAGGAAGAAAAGACTGAGCGAGAGTAATTTTAGTCTGAAATGGCAGGAACTTCTGATTCTGAAGACGCTAAAATCTAAATTACACCACTCTAATACGCAGTTTTTTAGAAGTTTTTACTGCTGGCGGGCGTCTCAAACAAGAAGACCGCCCGGCCCGTTTAGCCAAAAATCCCGCCAAAAAGTGCCGCATCCACGAAAATGGATTCAGCATATAAGCATGGACTTCGTAAGTTCATGTCTACGTGCTGCAAGCTTACAATAACACTAAAAAAAAGTCTTTTTTTTTTTAAAGCGGTTCCCATATATATTTCAAGAAGGTATAACTCGAAAACTATAAATACATGGGGATATACAGAAAATACATGGGGTAGGGGCAGTGGCGTAGCGTGCCTTGGCGGGGCCCCGTATAAAAATTTGTTTAGGGGCCCCTAGGGAAATAATGAGAGGTTTTCTTTTTGAGGTATTAAAAAAAACTTAGTCTCCAAGAACTCTATAGATGGCGTTGAACTTACTATGATAGTTGGTGCCAAAACCAAAACGCTTGGAAAAAAAAACATTGTGTCACGTCACATACTCTCGTTGACTGACACTTTCATTTGCTTAACCTTCCGAATATAACATAATTTTCTCGCGCTTTGTTAAAATCACTTTTTTTAGGTTCTGTTCCTTGCATTATCATACTAACTCCTAGCGCCATCTATCCAGCGACTAGGGAAGAGCTAAAAAGAAAATCCCTCATTGTGATTTCTCACAAAAAAAAACTGTTTGCATAAAATGGGGAAGGCTGGTCAAGGCTGATTGTAGATGGCGTGTCCATAGCTTAGTCCCAATCTGTCAAATGATAACAAACAAGCTATTTTGAGATATAAAATGACATTGACAGATTTTTAACCAATCACGACAGTTGGTACAAGCTATGCTAGCGCGTTTATTGTATCTTCAAATGTTTAGGATTTTTTTTTTCTCATTCTCGCCTATGTAGGTAATAGTAGTCAGGTGACTCCTAGTGACCCTCATTGCCCACACTACCTAACTTCGATGAAACAATGTATTTTTGTTTGTAGATGCCGAAAGTACGACCTAAGGAGACAGTTATAGCTGCTGACTGCACTGGGTGGGACTCCGCTCGCAATTTTGTGAGCGATATGTATTGATCACCATTGTTCACAATGCTGATCACCATTGCCAACCGATGCTGACAATTGTGATCAATCGTACTTTTTTTTTTAATCAGGATTTAAGAGAGAGAGTCCAGATGCCCATGTTTAAGAATTTCTTTAAAATTATTATTGTATTTCGCCATGGAATCAAGACAAGTGTGTCGAAGCTATAGGTTACATGGGCGTCGCCAGGGGCAGCTTTTTCCTGCCTGATGCCACAGAATTGGTATTATACGTAACAAATAGTAGCGTGTGTCTTAAGGTTATAAATGAGCCTCTGAGTACTTTCACTATCGCTACAAACTTACACATTTTCTTTAAATAAACGCGCGCGGTTCCTACCATGCGAAAAACGTCTCGATCAATCGGTACGAGTATAGACAGAGGCTGAAATAAATTAGGAGCCTCTTGCCCCGAGGCCCTAATAGGCAATTATAGCATACCGCAAGGTTGCATAGCATGTGGATATTTTAATCTCAAACCTCCTATCTATCTGAATTTACTCGAGGCAAGATGTAAAAATTTTCGAGCTCGCTTTGCTCGCTCTTGCAGTCTAGCTTCTCTTGAATCTTATCTTTGTCTATAAGTCGCCCAGGTAACTCCGGTAGGTCGAAACAATTCTAACCTGTCCAAGGAAGGTAAAGTGTACAAATTTTCGAGCTCGCTTCGCTCGCTCTTGCAGCGTACTTACTCTTGCCTTTATCTGTGAGTCGAACAAGTAACTCGATAAGTATCAGGATTTAAACAATTCTAGCCTGTTCAAGGTAGTGTTAAAATTTTCGCTTAGCTCAGGAATTGACCCAAAAACTATTTCTTGGGTAATCTTACCAAAATTTTTGGGTTGTAAAAACAATCCTTTAGCACATTGTGTAGAGGTCAGTAGGGGCGGCAAAATTTGAAAAGCCTACTGGCGGCAAATGTGTAAATCCGGCACTGGACAATCCTCCAACCAGACGGGAGTTATGTCTAGTAGACTACTGCCCGAAAGTTCTGTTGTCGGATTCCAAGTCGTGGATAATTTTATTTGCGGGATGTAGGATTTCGATGTTTAGTCATCATCTGTGTCATAGATGGCGCTGTAGTACTTTCTGTGTTAGGTTGCTGTAGTAGTTTTTGTGGTGCCATCAACAGAGATACGTAATAGGCCTGCTGTTTCCTGAACTTGTTTTTATTCTTTTCAGTTTTTATTTAAATTAGTTATTTTTTACGCAGTCGGGTTTTTTATTTATTTTTTATTTTACACTTTTTAGTTACTTATATAATATATAAGTATATATTATATTATATTATACACTTTTAAAATCCTCATGATGAGCCCTTTATCGAACCGTTCGGGCTGCAGAGCGTTCATTTGAATTTGGCGCCAGAAATCCGCCATTTTGTTTTTTACCCGACTGCGCCAGAAGGAGGGTTATTTATTTTTATTTTGATATACCCAGTGTCACTCTCACAGTAAATATGAAACTAACGACACCTCTCAAGCTAAAATCCATCGAGCCTTTCAGGCTGCAGAGCGTGCCAAACATTTTAATTTGGCGCTAAAAATCCGCCATTTTTTTATTTTGATATACCCCCAGTGTCACTCTCACAGTAAATACGAATCTAACGACACCGGGCCTATACTACTTTAAATGGCTTAGCATGATCCTCCGCTATGCCTAAAATTCTGTAGCAATAATTTTGAAATAAATATAGGTATGGTAAAGTTGAGGATTAATGTTGTCTTGTGTTTGGCGAAAACACGATTTCATAAAATTTTCTCGATAGAAAAAAATCGCAAAGTTACCTCCAAATCGAACAATAAACCGCTGGTATTCTAAAAGTACTTCAAATGAGATCATGAAACTTTGCATACTAACTGAACTAACTTTAAAGCAGGTCTTATGTTTTTTATTTTTTCCAAAAGACGAAAATTTGATTTTATAAAGAATAAAAACCACTCATTTCGCACTATTCGGCCGCAGTGACTGACGTAACAACCGCTTTGTAGTGCAAGCTGATTAGAACTGTATTCTAACAGTTTTACAATCGAAGTTTGAACCACCACAAATAAAGTTGCTAATCTGAGGTAGACAAATGAATAAAGTTGGTAATCTGAGGCTCATAAGCTAAAATCCATTGAGCCGTTCAGGCCACAGAGCGTGCCAAACAATTATGCTCCGTAATCTCGTCCTCATTTAGTACTTGTAGTTTGCACTTCTTGCTAACTCGCTATCACATTTTTTAAAGATGAATCGATTTCATCAAAACGAAAATGTTATCTGTGGTCCGGTCTTGGCGCGCTCGTTCTTGACATCTGTCAACTCATTGTACTTTTTTGTGAAGCGCGCAGGTCACGTTTCCGTTAGTAAAGTTCCGAAAAATTTGTAATTACCAAACCGAGATGGAAAAACATCGAAGAAAACGAAACGAAGAGATGAGAGAACTCAACGAACGTCTGCGGGAACTAGAAAATCGGTCGAACAAGCGAACACGGAGTCATCATCGAAACTGGTAAGCTCTTTTGTTTATGTACCTATCCACTCGTCTTTTCCTAGAAGTATACCTGGCACCCTGGCCTAAGATGCACATGGGTTTTCACGAGAGGTTAACCATAAGAACATCAATTGTGCCAACCTATAAGACATCATTAAAGCTTTCACGAGAGGTTAGCCGATGATCTTAGCCATCTAACAATAGAACGACATCACAAGAGCTTTCACGAGAGGTCAGCCGATGGTGTACACGTTCAGTTGCTCGCACATGCCTCTAGAGTTTTCACGAGAGGTTAACCATGAGAACACCAACCAATAATTAGTAAGACATCACTAGAGCTTTCACGAGAGGTTAGCCGATGATCTAAGCCATCCTACAATAGAACGACATCACAAGAGCTTTCACGAGAGGTCAGCCGATGATGTACACATTCAGTTGTTCATAATCTCGTCCCTACTGCATCCCTTGAGCTATCACGAGAGGTTATCCGTGGATTTAAACTCGACCAGGCAGAGGCCTAACTTTAATTATTCTTTGTAGAAGAGTATGAAGCCCGCTCCAGTCGAACACGACGGGAAGCAGTGGTTATTGCCACCGAAGTTGTGAGACATGCTATAAAACCCGACGCAGCCTGACTCGTTGCGACAGCTATTCCCCATAATTGCCACTTCTGAGTACAGACACTTGTCCAAATCACATAGTGAAGGAAATATTAAAAAAAAATGAAAATAATAATAATTTGATTAACATTTAATTTCAAATTATTTAAAAAAATATTTATGCTATAATAACTTTATTGAATATTAATATCCGCCTCTAAGACGACCCACTGACCGAAATCAGAAAGAGGCTGAGATGAGGGGGCGTAGCCCACAAAGACACCTATAGAACTTCACCGCGACCAGCGGCGATGGTCAGCAATAATTGTAACGGCAGCTTGTTGCACCCGCCAAAACTAAATGAATAAGTGGCAGCCGCACTGAGAATGTCGGAGTGAAAAGGGACCAACGAATCAGGGGGCAGCAGATCACCTCGGCTGCTGCCAATCCATCAATAGACAAAGTGTTAAACAATCTAATCGCCAACCGAGAGAGTAGTGATCAAATTTTAACTCTTTCAAGTGATGCAGCTAGACTACTTTGTCACATTTATCATGCAACTGCATCACCAGACACTCCCTAATCCTGTTTGGCCTCAATAAGGAAATGAAGGAGCTAATGGGGCAGACTCCAATATCTGAGTACCTGTTTGGGGATAACCTACAGGACAAGTTTAATGCAAAAAAAAAAAAATGTCAGGACAGGAATTGAAGAACACACCTGCAAGACCTCTATCGCAGTGCTGAAGCTGAACAACCAGGTGAAACTAGCAACACGCCCGAGGCACTCACTACAGAGGCGCCAGTCGCGACGTCGGGGACAGGAATGCGTCTAGCTCACTGGTAGATTGCAGTATTTCACTGAAGTCTGGAATAATCTTACCACCTATCCAACAATACAATGATTGGCTCAAGGGTTATAAACTACTTACACTTTTATGAAATTCCAGTTCTAACTTCCATTCCTAAAAACAATAACTTCAGTCAGAAAGAAAGCAATCTAATTTTATGGAAATTAATAAACTCCTACACTTAGGTGTATTGTATGTGTATAGTGTATGTTTATCCGCAGATAATCAATTTTTATCCAGCATATTTTTGCATCCAAAGATGGCACTTGGATTTATATTAAATCTCAAACTTAATAAATATATTGATACACATCACTCAAACTAGAAGACATAAGGACAGCAACCAAACTCATGACCCCAGGTTGATTTATGGCAACTATAGATTTGAAAAATGCTTAAATATTTCTTACCCATAAAAAATATGCTAGATTTCTCCGGTTTCAGTTTCAAGATACATTGTGAGTTTACATGCCTTCAATTTGGGCTTAGCATAGCCCCAAATGTATTCACAAAGATTATGAAGCCAGTTATGTGTCACCTGAGGCCATTGGGGTTACTTTTCTATATCTTGGTGATATTTTGTGCAAAAAAGTCTAAAAACCAGTCTTACCAAGGGGTATCGTATTACCTGGTACTAACTGGGTTGTGAAGGTCAGATAGGCAGTCGCTCCATGTAAAATACTGGTATTCAGCTGCATCCGGTAAAACTGGAAGCCGACCCCAACATAGTTGGGAAAAGGCTAGGCAGATGATGATGGTGATATTTTGTGCCTTGGTTATTCATATACTAAGTTTTTTCTTAAAAAATCTTGGGTTTGTTTCAATACTAAAAAGAGTGCCTTAGAACCCAGACAATGCTGTCAGTATATAGGATTTCTGTTAGATTCCGTTCAGTTTAATATCTCATTTCGTCAGAAAAAGATATATAAAATTTCATCCCTAACTTATTAAATAATTTTGAATCTAAGAGGATAATATGCAAAATAGTAGAATTTGCTCAGTTGCTAGGTATCCTTGCTGCTGCTTGCCTAGCAGTGGAATATGGTTGGCCTTACACCAAGGTTATGGAAAGTAACAAAACAACAAAGAAAATTACAAGGCTCTGCTACCTATCACAAAAGGAATTAGGATAGGACTAGATTGGTGGTTGTCTCATTCCAACATCCTACAACAGTAAAAACTATTTGACTTTGTTCTAGAAATATTTTTTGATGCTTGACAAACTGGCTGGGGTCTGGTATGTAATGATGTCAGAAGCCATGGGCATTGGACAACTGGTGATAAAAAGTTTCATATAAATTACCTTGAACTATTAGCAGCATTTATAGGGCTCAAAACATTTGCAAGCACACTCAGACACTGTGAAAGTTTACTTAGAATTATATAGATAACACAACTGCCATAGTCTACATCAATAAAATGGGTGGCACTCGTTTTACCCAGCTTAATAATTTAGCCAGAAAGTTGTGGCAACGGTGTGTGGAAAGACACATTTGGATCTATGCATCTTATATCAGTTCTAAAGAAAACACTATCGCAGATCTAGAATCTAGGCATCCAAACAGAAATTGAATGGAAGTTATGTGATGTAGCCTACAAGACTATTTTTGTTTATCCTCAGATTGAACTATTTGCGAACAAGTTTAAATTGTCAGAATTATATATCATGCACTGTTAAAATGGTATGATGATTTCTTTTATACATTCCCACCATTTGCACTTATTAGTAAGATGTTATAGAAAATAAAAAGGGAAGGGGCAACAGGCATTGTTGTAGTACCTTGGTGGCCCTCACAACCATGGTTTCCCTTATTTGAGCCCATGGTTATTTCTGAAATAATAATAATGGAACCCCATCATAAAAGCGATATGAGACTGCTCTGAATCAGGGGATCTCCTATTGTCAGAACCAAGATATTGACCTTCTCCTAGACTTAGTTCCCACTGTGGTATCTTCACTGACTAAAATTTTAATGAGGAACTATAACAGATCACTCAATACCAATATGTTAGCTATTTCTCTAGTTCTAGGGTCCCACATTGCCACAGATGACCGACTGTCAAGGTTCTTCGGGAAATATTTAGGTTAAGACCTAAGAACCCCAAATATGAAGTAGTATGGGATCTCAGTATTGTTTTGAATTATTTGTCTAATTTGAACTATTTCCTAATGAAACGCTTTGTTTAGAACTAATTACCAAAAAGTTAGTTACCATAATAGCCCTTGTGACTGCACACAGAATTCAAACCTCTCTCTCTCATAAGTATACTGATAAAATTTCTTATAATCAGGATAATTACTAATATAAATATACCAAAAATGATTAAAACCGCTGAACCTGGTAGATATCAACCCAATTTGATACTACCATTTTTTTTAAGGAGAATTTGTCTGTGTGTCCTGCTACTACCCTTTTGTTCTATCTAGATATTAAGAAAAAATATAAGACAAGATTGTAAATAACTAAGTATAAGAAAACCATATCATGCCGCCACTACTGCAACTATTAGTAGGTGGATAAAACAAATTCTAACTAAATAAATACTCAATAATAAATACTCCCAAATTCACATCACATAGCACAAGGCACGCTTCTGCATGAAAAGCCTCTGAAGTGGGTATTAATATTGGAAGTTATAAGAAAAGCAGCTACATACAGTTAGTGACTCTAATGCTTTTGCACAAGCAGTGTGTTCTAGTCTCTATACTATAGAACACACTGCTTGTTATTGTTGGTAGATTAAATTTAATGTCAATGGTAACTGTCTGATTAAAGTAATTAAGCTCTTTAAAAGATTAATATGACACTGGTTGATACTAGTGTTAGAGAAGATTTATGTTATGTTACCTTTTATTTAAATAAATGTGTAATTGGTACCTAAGTAATAATACTCAGAATAGTACCTATGGTACCTATGTTAGGTTGCATTGTTCAATGATTAAAATATGTTGATTATATTACCAACACAACTTCTTTGAACATCTACAAGTACTAAATGAGGACGAGATTACGGAGCATAATTATATAGATCGGACTAACTTACCTAGTGACGTCCGATCCATAATTATGTGAAGTAATCTCGTCCTCATTGTATCCCAACCCTTCCCAGAAGATCAGCATACATAAATGTGTTTTAAAGTGTCTTATCTACACCCCTTTTTAAAAGTTGTGTTGACTAATGTATCGGGACTACGATAGATAACCGTGTCGGTTATCTTCTCGAAATCCTGATCATAATGCATGCTATGGCAACTAGGAACATAGGAAATGTTGGTTTTATTTTTTGAGTTCAGCGCCATCTCTTTTCCAGCTAGTCGAACAAAAAATATTGTGTTGCAATATAAAAATATAAATTAATGAGGCCGGGAAACAGTGTGAAAGACATTCACATAAATAAGTTAATTCTCTGAAAATATTAAATAACACATGTTGAAAAAAAAACAATAAATGAAAGCCGAGTATTATGGACCTGTTTATCGGTCCTGTAATGGTTTTTTTTCAGAATTGACATAATGGGAATTTATCATAGTTGCAATGGTAATACTTTAATTGCAAATGTCGGTCTGCGTATGATTGCCGCCGTTTCTCGTTCAGATTTGACTTTTGCAATTACTTTCTGATTGTTTCGAAAGTGCATCTGCTACCCACGTTGAGTTGAGCCTCTGCCACTCCGTGTTGCTGTGCCGCGTTACTATCATCCTCCGTTTCGTACGTCCACGTTGAGTTCTCCTCCGTACCGGCGTTTCGGAATAAACTTGTGAAATTTCTGTTTTGTTTACTACTGAGCATAGGCGCTCGTTAGAGTTTGGACCCATAATTGCGAATAGTGAACTGCAGTGAACCGAACATTGAGTGAAGTTTCATCATGTCACAAAACTCTTGTTGTGTACCTGGATGTTCAGTGACTAACAAGGATGGTATGTACTTAAATTACTGTTGTGCCCTAGTTGTCCTGTCTCCACTATGTTTCTTACATTCTTATCCCTATCCAGATATAAACAATGATTATAAACATGTTCGTTATTTATTTATTTAATAAATTAAACTTATAAATAATATGCTTTTTTTCTCAGGTATACCTCTACACCTCTTTCCAAATCCAAATGTGAATGCAGAGAAATTCAATTCCTGGGTTTCGAAAATTGGTGGTGCTGTAGCTACTATGGATAATTTGGATGTGTATAATAACAGACGTGTTTGTCATAAACATTTTGAAGAAATCCATAAGTATCCAAGAAACAGATTGTGCAAATTAGCTATTCCTGTAATGTATTTGCCCGGTAATATTTTTATTTAACTAGAAAAATTATCATGAAACATGAATTGGTCTATAATCAATTCACTTTATTTATAAAAACTATTTCCAGAACAACTACATACTGAATCGGTAACCGTGCCTGACCTGCCTTCAACATCTGGCTATCAAAGGATTCCTTGTGAAATTCCTATGAGAGGTATGTACCCTATCCATGAAGTGAGCTAAAAGTAGAAATTTTTTAATTATGTTTAATCAATTCACTTTATTTAACCGACTTCTTATAAAAACTATTTCCAGAACAACTACTTACTGAATCGGTAACCGTGCTTGACCTGCCTTCAACATCTGGCTATCAAAGGATTCCTTGCGAAATTCCTAGAAGAGGTATGTACCCTATCCATGAAGTGAGCTAAAAGTAGAAATTTTTTAATTATGTTTAATCAATTCACTTTATTTAACCGACTTCTTATAAAAACTATTTCCAGAACAACTACTTACTGAATTGGTAACCGTGCCTGACCTGCCTTCAACATCTGGCTATCAAAGGATTCCTTGCGAAATTCCTATGAGAGGTATGTACCCTATCCACGAAGTGAGCTAAAAGTAGAAAAATTTTAATTATGTTTAATCAATTCACTTTATTTAACCGACTTCTTATAAAAACTATTTCCAGAACAACTACTTACTGAATTGGTAACCGTGCCTGACCTGCCTTCAACATCTGGCTATCAAAGGATTCCTTGCGAAATTTCTATGAGAGGTATGTACCCTATCCATGAAGTGAGCTAAAAGTAGAAAATTTAAAATTATGTTTACTTCTGTCAGAAAATAATTTAAAGAATATTGCTACTAACACAAAAATAAATTGCATATAATATTTGATTATTGCAATATTGTTACTAATATTGCTAATATTGTTGTAAATGTTTCATTTGCAGTTCAACTGTTTACTAAACCTGATACGATGCCTGCCCTATGTTCCATGTCTGATATTCAAGAGACTTCATCAGAAGGTCAAATGACAGGTTTGTATCTTATCTTCCATAAATAAATCTTAACTCAAAAAGTAGTCCTAAATGGTGGATGGTTTTGGTACATGGCCAATAGGGTATTTGACTGAAAAAATCTAATTAGTCCGTCAGTTAGATTATCAAAAATTTTGGCTCATATTTTTTTTTTGTTACTTAGACGAAAATTTACAAAGATACGACACTTTTAAAATTGCCAATATGTCTGTCTTATTGACCTATATATGTGAATATTTTTGTGATAGTAAATCTCTTTTACAGGACATGAACAGCATATTATGCAGAAAGAACAGAATAAGAACTATATATATAAATCAACCAAACCAAAAGGTAGTGTGTTGTTTTAAATCTTATTATTTAATCTCAGTTTTAGTGCTCAATAAAATTAGTTAATTTTTTTATTATAATTTTTTTGGAATTGGTTAGTAGTCTGTTCACTAAGGTTATACCTTTTTTTCAGGTCTATATGTGCCTGTTACGAAACATAGAGAGTATAAAAATCTATTAAAGCAGCTGAAGAAGTCGGAAAATGCTAAGGTGACTTTTAAGGAAAAATATAATCTTGCAAAGAAAATGACAAGAACCACAGCATTCAGCATTATGACCTCAAAAATGTCAGCTACTGCAAAAATATTTTGCCAAATGCAAGTTTCTCAGAGTGGCTAGAAAAAACCTGGAAGGCGATTCACACTTGACCAAAAAATTTTGGCATTATCGTTGTACAAACCCTCGCCTAAGGCTTATCGCTTGTTAAGTCAAATGTGCATTTTGCCTAGTCGAAGAACATTGCAAAATTTACTGCACAAATTGGATTTAAAAGTTGGCGTCAATGAAATAATTTTCGAAAACTTAAAAAGTAGAGTAGCTAAACTGCCAGAAAACCATAAATATTGCTCGATTTTGTTTGATGAGATGGCGATTCAACCATCGATTACATACGACAAAAGGCATGATAAACTAATTGGATTTGTTGACAATGGAGAAAAAACTGAAAAAGAATTTTGTGATCATGTCCTAGTTTTTATGATTAGAGGCATTGTCAAAAAATTCAAGCAGCCGATAGCTTATTATTATTGCCATGGAAGCACCAAGACACATGAGCTAAAAGCTCAACTTAAAAATATTATTTTAAAAGTACAAGAAACTGGACTAAAAGTCGTAGCCACCATTTGTGACCAAGGCACCTCCAATGTAGCAGCCATAAACTTGTTATTGAAGGAGACAAGGGAATTTTTTATAAGAAAGGGTAAAGCATACCGAGAAGGCTTTTACAAGATAGGGAAAGACAAAATTTTCCCCCTGTATGATCCACCACACCTTATTAAAGGGATAAGGAATAATTTGTTGACCAAAAATTTGAAATACACAATGAAAGGAAAGGAGTGCACTGCTAAATGGTCCCACATTGTGGCCTTATATAATAGGTGCCCATCATATAATGGCGTCAAGCTAGTACCGAAACTGACTGCTCTCCATGTATTACCCAGTTTAATCCCAAAGATGAGGGTGAAACACTGTACACAAGTGTTTAGTCAGACAGTTGGAGTTGGACTTGGATGTTTAGCAGGTATGTAGATGCTTTCTGCAATCTGTTATTTTCATTGATGATTTCCGGGTTCGATTCCCAGGTCGAGCAGTGTTATTGGGTTTTTCCATTAGGAATTTCTCAGTAGCAGCCACAGATTTTGGATTTGTGCCCCGTTGATGGCACTAGGCTCGCTCCCTATTACATGGGAGTTAAACAACGCGAAATGTGGGTGTACTATTAAGTGCACCTCTGCCTTATGCTTCGGGGATCACAGGCGTGATGTTATGTTATGTTTATAAATTATTTTGTACAAAACAGATGTTTATGCTATTAAGTAGCTCATGTGGTTATGGAAGTATTTGTTTTATTACAGATATGGGAGTTCTGGATAAAGCGAGTCACGAGACAGCGAACCTTCTTATGTTTTTTGACAATCTATTTGACAGCGTTAATGGCAGCTTTAGCGATATTAGACATGGGAAAATGTATCGCGCTGCAGTTACCCCAACTTCACCACATCAGAATTTGTGGAATTACAGTATCCCTATCCTCAAAACTATGAGATTTGTAAATGGGAAAAGTCAAGGAGTAGTGCCTTCCTTATCCAGTTGGATAAAAACTATAGAAGGTTTTAAAAACGTTGTATTTTTTTTACATACAAAGGGGATCAATTCCTTATTACTGCGTAATTTCAACCAGGATCCATTGGAGAACTTTTTTGGGGCAATTCGAGCTCATGGCCATAGCAATATAATGCCCACGGCGTCTGCATTTGAAGGAGCTTTTAAGACACTCTTAATTAATAATATAACATCTTCACATTCAGTTGGATCGAACTGTGAAAAAGATGACAGTGTTTGTCTCAAGTCACTAAAATCTTTTTTAGTAAATCTAGGAGATAGCAACACAGCAACTGAATGTGAAAATGAAATAGACTGTGCTCACATGTGTATGGAACTTTTAAATGCAGAAGCGTTATTAAGAAGTAAAACTCCAGTGGATATGGAAAAAAGCGCAGCAATTGGTTATTGCAGTGGTTGGATGGCACAACTTGCAAAAAAAAATGTGTACAAGAACTGTGCCACTTGCAGGCATGATTTAGAAGAAGAAAAAATATTAGATTTTCATAAATACATAAAAATGAAAGAATATGGAAATAAAAAGTGGTTGTGCTATCCTACTAGGGCGCTGTTTGATTTCTTTGTCCAAGTGGAACACATTTGCACAGAAATACTCAAAGAAAATTGTAATAAAACTAATTTAGGTAGATACATTAATTTAATAATTACTATCAATTTAAATTTAAATTTTATCTCATGTGCAACACATAAAAATGAACTAACGAATTTTCTGATTAATAAATCAACCAAATTTTTTATTAATAATTGGTGCAAAGAAATCAACGGTGTAATTACTGGTAAAATAACCTTTTGGGATAAAAATGACCCCATGAAGGAAAAAGCATACATGCACTACTCCAAAAATAAAGGGAGGAAGAGAATAACACAAAATAATAAATCTGTAAATGTTTAATGTTAAACTAAAAATAAATCTTTTAAAAGAACAAGCTGTTTTTTCTATGAATCTGTTATTTTTTATTCATGGACATCTGGAAGCTTTGCTTAAGCGTGTAAATTATTGTTTTAAATGCTTTTGTAATAATTATGTAATCCATTCATAACATACTTGTCATTTTTGTAAGTATTTTTAAGAATGCATTACATAATTATTACAAAAGCATTAAAAACAATAATTTATACGCTTAGGTAAAAATTCAACTATCAAAAAGTAACAATTATATAGCTAGCTACCTACCTATATCCATAGCTATAGGTAATAGTTTTGGTTAGCTGACAACTAGATGGCGCTTTGTGCGATCATTCAGGAAAGGGAGAGTTGCCTGTCTATACCCTATATTATATTGTAGTCTTTGTCATAATGCTTTGAAAGAATGAGTTGACAGATGTCAAGAACGAGCGCGCCAAGACCGGACCACAGATAACATTTTCGTTTTGATGAAATCGATTCATCTTTAAAAAATGTGATAGCGAGTTAGCAAGAAGTGCAAACTACAAGTACTAAATGAGGACGAGATTACTTCACATAATTAAGGATCGGACGTCACTAGGTAAGTTAGTCCGATCTATATAATTATACATACATACATACTTACATACATATTATATACATACTCTCGAAAAACATAACCCTCCTTCTGGCGCAGTCGGGTAATAAAAACATAACCCTCCTTCTGACGCAGTCGGGTAAAAAGAAGATTTGACAAGATTTAACCCTCGCAGGCTATTTCTCCACAACGAGGTCGTCAAGCCAACTTAATAAAAAAAAATCAGACAAAAATGTCCATAGGCCCGCGAAATTCAATTTTTCTTACGTTTTTTGCAAATTGCAGGCCAGTAGTAGGTTGTATGTTGACTAAATTATTATTCGCGGTTGTAAGACGTATGTAGTTACAGAATTGTAATCATCAAAATCATCAATACAACCCCCCAAGTTCATAAAGGTGTAGACATGACTTTTTTTGCTTTTTTTTGTTCTTACACCTTTATGAACTTGGAGGGTTGTATTGATGGTTTTGATGATTATAATTCTGTAACTACATACGTCTTACAATCGCGTCCAATATTTTAATCAACATACAACCTTGCACTGGCTAGCAATTTGCCAAAAACGTAAGAAAATTTGAATTTCGCGGGCTGCTCGAAGCATTCACCTTAAGAATAAGTGATACACTATAAATTCTAAACAAGCCAATACGGAAGTTTTTTATTGTAGTTGTGATTTTTTTGGAATATAAAGCATTTTTTTATGTTGTTACATGCACATGCTATTAATTTTATCGACAAGTTAGTTTTAATTTTTATTACCTAGTATATTTTAGTTCCATAGTTTTGGACAATAATATTGAGAGTTGACAGACGTCAAGTCCACATCTTGCCATCTTGCTTGTCATTCGTTCGTTCGCGTTAGTGATGGGTCGTTGACAGATTTTTCGTTAACGAAACGTTAACGTTGATTTACGAATGTCAACTAGTTTAACTTCTAGTGTTAAAACAATTATATTTAATATACATTAATTAGAGGGCATTGAAACTCAAGTCGTAGAACAATAAAACATCACGAGGCGAGAGTTGCGGAGGATTAATTTTACGTCCGTTGTCGTAAAGTGATTCGGGTACTCTCTCTATGCCGCCTGCGTCCCATTCCCTGAGCTCCCGGCATGGGGTGCGCAGGCGACGGGAGGGGGGCGCGCCTAACGACACCGCACTTACTACATCCATAGACCCCACGTTACACTAGTTAAATTCATCAACGAGTTAACTTACTACTAACGTCAACTTGCAACGTAAACCGTTTAATTGAACGGTTTTTATTCAACGCTGCGACTTTCAATTTTAGTTAGAAACAATTTGATTCAATGTTTGTAGGTATTGGAAAACGTTTGATTGATGGTTCTACTTCATAGATGACCTTCCCTTCATACTTTTTCATCAGGCTTAGGTCTGACTGAATATAATACAATTAGCTATAAACACGTAAACAAACAAATTATTATTAACCTGTTTCTCTCGGGCGGCATGCAATACGAGCGGGGCGCGCTATTATATCGTCGTAAGTACTATTCTTAAAATAAATATTTCGAAAATCAACTCTGTAGCACGTTCCTTACAGTTCAAATTATATGACATGACCGTCTCTCGCAAGATATGACATTATTTTCAAAGTAAGTTTTTTAATTCAACGAACGAGACGCACGACGGCACGAGTTAAATTCATAAACGTCGCTGACGAATTTAACTACTTGATTCATAAACAGTTAACGTTAATACGTTGACAGGAGATTAACGGTTGATTCAACTAGTTCGTTGATTCAACGCCCATCCCTAGTTCGCGTCAGCTTTGCGTCAATCAAATTGTGCCGGGCCGGCATAATAATTCAATTATATTTTCGTTGCGGACGTATAAATACGACACTTTTTTATTTTATCAGCTATTGTGATCATAAAGGAGAAACTGTACTAGTAACTGCGGTATGTAAAGCGATACTGTATTTAATTGTATTATTCGAAGTTTACTAGTGTGTATTTTCTTTTGTAACGCAGAGTCTTGCGTGACTTGCAAGAAAAATGGGAAAATTGCTGCTAGTGTTCCTGGCACTCGCCGCCACTTGCGTGTCTGGCTTTCTCAGGTAATTGATTGACCTATTTGAAAACAAATGTACACTTTACCGTAACTTATGTGTTTTAATTAGACGCGATGCTTTTTCAATGTTTCTGATAATTAGTTTGTCTAACTAGAATGTGCACAATGGGCAGTCTTACTGCTCATTGTCTGTATGTTAGTACTGTGTGTGGGGCCAATACACCAACTACTTAATATACCTAAACCATATGCAATGCAAGTTAGAGTAAACCGACTGTTTTAGAGTGCCGCTGTATCGCATGAAGACGGCTCGCAGGCACTTCCAAGAGGTTGGCACAGACCTGCAGGTGCTGAGAATGAAGTATGCGGTGTCCGGGCCAGCTCCAGAGCCACTGTCCAACTATCTAGACGTAAGTAATACTTGCTGAATGACTACCAGTAAGCTAAGCCAGTAAGTTATTAAATCATTACAGTCATTCACAAAAACAGGTTTTACATTATTTTTTGTGTTTGTTTTGTTTGTATTTTCAAATAGCCAGTTTTTGTGATGTCTTTGTGTGTATATAATTTGTTGTTTCCAGTTTGTGAGACAGTTGCAAACCAGCAATTTTATTATGACTTACAAAAGTAATTGCACTTGGCTTCAGTAACATGTTCTGTTATTTATTTTTATATTTATACATTTTTAACCGACTTCCAAAAGGAGGAGGTTCTCAATTCGATTGGTATATTTTTTTTTTTTTTTTTTGTAAATCATCATTTTAGTATGGCATTATTATGTTAAGATTTGTAAACTAAGATGATTAATTCAAAACAAACATCGGTAGTGAGGGACAAAGACCTGAATGTTTTGATTGAGCAATGTTGAATGAAGGTTGCATCAATTTTGTCTTGTTTAGATGACAATGTCACTGGAGAACTATTGGAAGCTCTCTGTGATGCTCATGATGGAGTAAACTTTACAGGTTGTCGTATATAGAAGGAGAAATGTTTGTAAGCGTGTGCCCTGTCGCGATAACCCCGCGGCGCCGCGCTGGCGCGGGCGGCGACTGCGCGCGCCCTTATCTCGCTCCACGTCGGTGATAAAGTGTGTCCTCGTCAAACAAACATGGTCAATTGATTGCCATGTTGCTAAATTAATGACTACTTATTTGTTTTTGCTTATTTTGCCTTACTACATTTGAAAAGCAAAGTGAAAAGTTATTTTGTTTATTGAAAAATAACTTTGTGTTGCTGATTTTGGAGAATGTTTTCGAAATTATTCATATTTGCAAAATGAAAATGAGTTTTAAATTTAAATACTTTCCAGTTATCAATAATAGTTGTTGCTAGTTGTGTTTTACTTAAATATTATTTATTATAAAGTACCTACAGATGAGAGGAAAATTACAAATGACAATATGCTAGGAACTAAGGCTGTGCCTACCTTTTTATAATCATTAATTCCATCCATGCCATCTGCAGTAATTGGTTGCCTGTTACTACTAGACTAGTACTACTCCATTTTGTTTAGGTACTAAATTGCATGAAGTGTAAGTGTACACTATTGTGTAAGTGTAAGTGTACACTATTGGGTTGCTTGTAAATTTAATTATGTTGTGGACAATACATCAACCGTTGAAAATTGGTAACAAGACATTATTATATCTACAGAAAATGAATCCACCCACTTCAGATAAGCTATAGAACCAAGCGTTACTTTGCAGAAATCTGTGCCATTAGATGTTATGTTGATAGCCTACTTCAGTTATAACTTGTACAGCAATACAACAACACTAAGTGAGCATTACTAGCTGACATGCATCTACCTGCTAGCAGTACTGTGGTGCCCACAGTGTTTTGTTGGAAACTATAGCTTTTACTTACTCACAAAACGTTCGCAGAGCGCGTCTTTGGGCGCGCTCTAGACATCCAGTGAGCATTTTATATGAAGGCATTTTGGTCGCCTTAGGTGAGGTATTCATTTTATTTTTACTTTATTTTATTAATTTTAAGAAAACTTACAGCTAATACACCAGAGTCGTCAGAAGTAATATGTAGAAGAAAGCAAATTATATGTTTCCACATACATAAACTTATGTATTAAATTGTCAGAATGGTATAAACAGTATGAGAGTTAAACATGGAAACAACTGAAGAGAATAAACAAAAGTAAATTACAATACACAAGAAAGTTACATTTCAATGAAAAAAGTTACTTGACATTTTTTTTAATACACTTTCACGAAAACTGGTTCATAACGCACTACGATTAGGTTCAACATGCAATGTATTTCACACGCGTGCGATTTTTTTCAATTTCCAACACGTGTGGGAATTAAAATTTTCACAGAAAACAATACCTACTTAAACTTAGTCCAAATTGGTTCCATGCCTGTAGTCCGAGGTGAATGTTTTTTTTTTTTTTTTCGGCAAAGCAATAATGCGTTTTTACGGTGTAAATATTTTTTGAATTTTCAAATTGTGTTTATAAATAGAATATCATAGATAAACATGTCTTATAGATCAGAAGCTCATTTAATTTTTAAAAAGAATAATCAAAACAATTTAGAACTATTTATTTTTAAATAACAAATCAACACAATTCAAAAACAACGTTAAACACCGAAGTAATTTAAAAACTACAGTTCACACTCAACGTCCGTCGCATCCGAGCTTCCGAGCAAAAGCGAACGCGCCCCGAGAGCGCACCGCTTATACTGTGTCGCCCCCTCCATTCGCTGCGTCACCACGATCGTGCGATATCCCTGCTCTTTCGGCCGATGAATCATCTAAGACATGATTATTTAAAACTAATATTTACTTTTATAAACAAATTAACATTTATTTGTGTTCTAAAATTTAAAAAAAACTATTTTTTATAGTAGGCTGTTTAGCGAAAAAAAATGTAATTCATGAACTAAATTTTAAATAAAATGTTAAATTTTATGGCCTCCCTTTTATAAAAGATGTAATGTTTTTAAGAAAAAAAAATCTAAGATTAACCCTTTGACCGTTATCATAAAATACAGTCATTTATGATAACGGTCAAAGGGTTAATCTTAGAATTTTTTTTTAGTAGGTATTTTGTTTTTAGATTTGGCGGGTTCGATTCCCGGCCTAGGCAGGCAATTACTTAAAAAAAATCAGTTCAAAATATTTTTTAAATCAAAATGAAGTCTTCTTTCAGTAAAATATTCGTTATAATATGTACAATATTTAGGGCCAAGTTCACCGAAAAGATAACAGTCTGATTATCTAAAATCAGCTGTTAACTTGGCCCTTAGGGTAGTTCCGTTCCGCGTGGCATAGCCTTGGGCCGCCCTGTATATGAACCTAAACGTATGCATGTGGTGACGTGTAGTCTGTGTGGCAGGCGCAATACTACGGGCCTATCACCATCGGCGCGCCGCCGCAGACCTTCAAGGTGGTGTTCGACACGGGCTCCTCCAACCTCTGGGTGCCTTCCAAGAAGTGCCACTTCACCAACATTGCCTGCTGTGAGTATACACCTTCAATACTACGGGCCTATCACCATCGGCGCGCCGCCGCAGACCTTCAAGGTGGTGTTCGACACGGGCTCCTCCAACCTCTGGGTGTCTTCCAAGAAGTGCCATTTCACCAACATTGCCTGCTGTGAGTATACACCTTCAATACTACGGGCCTATCACCATCGGCGCGCCGCCGCAGACCTTCAAGGTGGTGTTCGACACGGGCTCCTCCAACCTCTGGGTGCCTTCCAAGAAGTGCCACTTCACCAACATTGCCTGCTGTGAGTATACACCTTCAATACTACGGGCCTATCACCATCGGCGCGCCGCCGCAGACCTTCAAGGTGGTGTTCGACACGGGCTCCTCCAACCTCTGGGTGTCTTCCAAGAAGTGCCATTTCACCAACATTGCCTGCTGTGAGTATACACCTTCAATACTACGGGCCTATCTCCATCGGCGCGCCGCCGCAGACCTTCAAGGTGGTGTTCGACACGGGCTCCTCCAACCTCTGGGTGTCTTCCAAGAAGTGCCACTTCACCAACATCGCCTGCTGTGAGTATACACCTTCACTCCTACACGCGCTATAATGTACCATCTTATTTATTTAGTACAGCATAAACCATTAACGCTAAATTCAATAATCCTTTTAATCATTAAAAGGAATAACACAAGTTTTCCTTTGAAACTTCTACTATGAACATAATTATAACGTCATTACACAATTTATATGATATAAAAGCTTGTCTCGAGATTTAAGTACTCGTATTTACTTAGTTTGAAAATTACAAAAAATCAAATCAATTAGATCAAGTTATTTAACTTGTTTATCTATACAGGTAGGTACAGGTTTTTGTCTTTGAACAAGTATATTGTTTACGAAACAATATTTGCAGACAAATATGACAGTAGATTTGTGTTGCAGTGCTACACAACAAGTATGACAGCACCAAGTCGAGCACGTACCACGCCAACGGCACCGAGTTCTCCATCCACTACGGCTCCGGCAGCCTGTCCGGGTTCCTCTCGCAGGACGACGTCACGGTGAGTGCAGCTCGGAGTACGTGCACATGTACACGTACACGTACTCACGCGTCTGTTGGCGCAGGTGGGCGGCATCACGGTGCGCGGCCAGACGTTCGCGGAGGCCATGTCGGAGCCCGGCCTCGCCTTCGTGGCTGCCAAGTTCGACGGCATCCTCGGCATGGCGTTCAGCAGGTAACACACTCAACGATCAGATCAATCGTTTATCAAATGCTCAACCATTTTAACACCAATCAAATGCTACACGACCAATACTACGGTTTCACTAAAAGACCAAAAAGGGGTAACCTTATTAAAACACTCTCGAAGGCATTTAATTGCGTAAATCACGAAACCCTGAAATTGTAGCCTAGATAAACTTTCGGTCAGTTTAGTGAAATCGTATTTAAATGACAGACAGCAGCAAGTACAAATAAACGGTGTCAACCTTTATGTTTAGGGGGTGGAGGGGCTATACTTCAGTCTAACAAAAATTAGCACTTTAAAGCTAATATTTCACAAACGAATGCCTTAATTTAAAAATTATTTGAACGAACTCGAAATATTTTTAAAGACCATTTAACGGCATCCCAAACAATGGGGTACGCTAGATAAAACTAACCCAAATTACGTGTACAGGAAAACACCCTAAAAAAACACTTTTCGAGGTTTTATTTTACTACTTTGTCGGCGTAACTAATCTGTATATTCATGCCAAATTACAGCTTTTTAGTACAAAGAATCTTTGAGCTAAGCTAACGGACGGACATGGCGAAACTATTAGGGTTCCTTGTTGACTACGGAACCCTAAAAAATGTCTGTGCCAAATTTCATCCAGATCCGTTCAGCCGTTCTGGCGTGATTGAGTAACAAACCTCGATCTATTTCGTTTATACATAAACAAAAAAAAAATATTTTAAAGGATTTTTTTTGTACTTTTTTCTCTACTTCTCTAGGAGCTCAATAAAAAAGTCCCATGAAAATCCGACCACTATAAACTGATCGACTTTTGATTATTTTTTGTCTTAACTTGGCTAACGGCCCTACGGATTTTTCATTTCAAATGACGAATGTTGAGATTTTTCTAACTAATGTTAAATGAAAAAAAAAAAAATCCGTGTGACCTTGGTCACAAGTTTTTGGTTCTGAAGTGACAGCAAATTACTCCTCCTTTCTGCCCGTTCAATTTGGGAAGGTTGAATGTTAGTAGTTATATTGTGTCGTGGAGCTCACGGTGATGTCGGTGTGTTGCAGTATCTCGGTGGACGGCGTGACGCCCGTGTTCGACAACATGGTGGCGCAGGGGCTCGTGCAACCCGTCTTCTCCTTCTACCTCAACAGGTAACAAGAGTGTGAGTATACAGTACTGTGTGTCGCTACAGTAGAGTGACGGTCCGTACGGCCCGCAGGGACGCCAGCGCGGCGCAGGGCGGCGAGATCATCCTGGGCGGCTCGGACCCGGCGCACTACCGCGGCAACTTCACGTACGTGCCCGTGCAGCGCGCCAGCTACTGGCAGTTCCGCATGGACGCCGTGCGCGTCGCCGACCGCACCTTCTGCGCCAAGGTTACTCTACTCACCTACCAAATGTGCCAATGCCATCACACACGACGCCATAATAATGGGGAACACTCAAAAAATTCGAAAGTCACAATTCCAAATTTAAAAATCCCGAAATTCATAATTCCGAAACTCATAAATACGAATTGTTTGTTGTCCGAATTTCATAATTCCGAAAAATCAAATGTCCGATGGATCGTTAGTCCGAAAAAAATTGCTACAACATGAGGAGCGTAGCGAGAGGCAGAGCGACGACAGTGACAGAAAGTGGGTGTGTAATGTAAAATGCGTAACGAGAACGCGTGATGGAGTCGTAGCAGGTTCTAAATTTGCTTATATCTCAAAAACGGTGCGTCCTATCGGTCGCGTAATTCTCAACATGTAGGTAAAAAAAATTGAAAAATAATGTTTAATGTTTCTTATTATCAATAAGTCGGACTAATGAAATTCGGTATTTTGACAATAGTAATTATGAAAGTTCGGAATATTGAAATTTCCAAAATATGGAAAATAGGATAATGATAAATCTGAATTATTGTTATATTCGGAATTTTGAACCATTCCGAATTATGTAGTGTCTAGTGTACCCATAATAATGGCGTACAAATATTAGTAAACAAGAAGTCAATTTCAATAATATCTACCCAAAAATTAACACTTATAGTGTAGGTACTTATTTAAATTATTTTTTAGTTTCATCATGTCATGTTTTTATAGCATTTTTGGGGGGCACTCAAAGTCATGTGTATATTTTTGTACTTTTATAGAATCTTAAATTTTATAGAAAATTATCTTTAATAAAAACAGGTAATCATATAATTTTATTCTGAAATTAAAAAGCATGATAAAAAAATGTCTGGATAGAAAGGTTGCAGGGTCTTTTTGACTGGCATAAAAATAATATTAAAGGATAATTTATTGTACTAGTATGGTCGAACAAGCTATTTGAACCACCACTAAAAGAGTTGCTAATTTTGGCAGATACCTCAGCCTAAAGAGTGCGGCGCCATCCGCTCGCAACTGCAATTCGAAGCGAAGGCAAAAACACGTTGAAATATTGTTGTCTCTGTTTCACACTCCCCGGCCCGTTGCGTAGCCGCGCGTGAGCATGTGTGAATAGTATTTACTTATGCGTGTGTTAATAGTGTTTGGTGTTTACCTTTTTAGTAGTTATCATGTTCATTATTAGCTTTATTTTTGATAGTTACTTTGTGCAATCGTTAGTGTATGTGCAGAATAGTAATGCGTTTTTAGGAAATCTGTCTACAATGTTTTTATCTCAAATGTTAGATTAACTCAAAATCTAGGCTTTGTTGAAAAAAAAACTGGGTTACTTACTACTCTTTCTATACCACTAATGTAGGTAACGAATAAGTATACGGTTCGCCTGAAAATCTGAAATAAAAGTACGTACTGGTGGCTCAGTGGTGGCGGCCCCGACTTACGAACAGTAAGGCGCGGGACAAATACAAGAGGCGTCGGGTGCGGACATGGCGAGGGCGGCTTCCTATTCCATTCAAATATCATACAAAATGCATGGAAATAACGTGCAATTTAGGCTACACGGTATATCATTGCGCTGACGAGGATGTGACGATATACCGTGTGTTGTATTTGTCCCCTGCCCATAGACTTAGTACTTATAATCTTACTTATAATACTGCCCGCGCCTAAGTCGTAGGTTCGAACCCAGGCAGGCGCATTACTTTGTGTAATTCATCAACTCTGCTCTCAAAACGGTGAAGGAAAACATCGTGAGGAAACCGGCATAAGTATCCTAGAACCTAAAAGTAGGCAGGTAGTAGGCAGGTAGGAGGCAGGTAGTAGGCAGGTGGTAGGCAGGTGGTAGGCAGGTGGTAGGCATGTGGTAGGCAGGTGAAAGGCAGGTGGTAGGCAGGTGGAAGGCAGGTGGTAGGTAGGTAGTAGGCAGGTAGTGGGTAGGTAGTAGGTAGGTAGAAGGTAGGTAGTAGGTACTCATCAAGACGAATCAAACGAGCCCAAACTCGAAGCGGTTGCGTCGTTTTATTACGGAGATCCTTTGGCCCCCCTTTCAGCTTCATCATCAAACCCTGATTACCATTTAGGACCAATTTACTCTTCAAGATCAATCAAACGAGCCCAAACTCGACGGGATTATGTCGTTTTATTACGGACTTCCAATGGCCACCTTCCAGCTCCATTATCAGACCTTGGATACCACCTAGCACCAAAGTACTCGTCAAGACAAATCATACGAGCCCAAACTCGATGGGGTTATGTCGTTTTATAACGGAGTTCCCATGGACACCTTCTAGCTCCATCATCAGACCCTGGATATAACCTAAAGACAAAGTACTCGTCACGACGAATCAAACAAGTTCAAACTCGATGGGGTTACGTCGTTACATTACAGAATTCCTATGGCCACCTATAGCATTGTCACGCGATATACAACCCGGTCACATTATCTCGAGACCTGGCGTCGATGACGTCACGTCGCGTCGGCGCTCTGATATGGTGCGCAATACAAGTATCCTCTAGTAGGATATTATTATAAACAATAAGATTTCCAACAAAACAAATATTGTGTTAATTAATTTAATGTAGGTAATATTATTATAATGATATGATTAAAATTGCGGGAGGTTCGCATTCCAGCGAGGTCTCGAGATAATGTGACTGGGTTGTACCTACATATGCGTGCAAAATTTCAGCTCAATCGGTAATCGGGAAGTGGATCAAATTTTACTTGCAAGATTTGATTAGGTACTTACAGATTACAGACAAACATCGGGACACGTGAAACTATATCAAAGCTTGTAAAATAAAACATAATATTTATTTAGTCGGTAGGTAGGTACCCTTTTTTTTTTTGGATGGGAAATCATCAAATAACTCCTCCCGCTCTGGGCGGAGCAGGGCATGGGAGTGTCAGACTTTTGCTGACTAAAACCCATCCATGTTCCTTCATCGCCCTTTGTGTTCCGGGGCCACGGTATCTCTTTCGAACAGTCCCGCAACCCCGGCAGGTAGGTAGGTACCCTTATGTTATGATTATGAATGAAACCTATTAGTCGGACATTTGAATCCTAAACACATCTAATTCAGTATGTACCTACTAACCCAGTGTAATGTAATTTCGATTATGAACGAGAAAAAATATGTGTAGATAGGCAGGCATTTTCTTGGTCTGAGTTTAAAAAAATGATGAAAACAAAAAGGTAGGTAGATACCTACTTACTGTGAGATACATCCCAACGTTTGGAGTCCATGTTGCTAACCTTTATATAATTATGTTTATGTAGGTACATGTTTTGTAACCTAAATTTAACCAAATCGTAAGCAAATATCGAAGTCCGTAAACAAAACAAAAGTCGTAATAAAGTAGGTAGGTAGGTTACTCGATTCCAAATCACAAGGCAAATCTAAATCCAAATCCGTAGCATAGGTCAAGAAGTGTCAGAAATATTACGATACAATTGGCAAACAAATACGCACGCACAATGCAATCAAGTAATCGTCTAAAATTGACAAACTAATTGCCCGGCCCGGCCGGGTGGCGAGGCACAGTGGATCGTCCCCATACAAGAGGTCGGACATAGAATGAAAAATTAAAAAAGTATTTAATTTAAAAAAAAAAATATACAGTTGCATTCCTCTATTGAAGAACAACAAAAAATGTTACTACGTTTTTTTTATTTGACCAGCACTTTAGGAGCTATTCGATGAAAACTGTTATTTTTGTATGGAAACGAACACAAAAATGTCTGTATCTCATGATTCCCTCCTTGTTTCGATTTGCGGTTTTCACTACTGTCTTTTACCTATTTTATGCCACGTTTTCTTCAAGGACACATGGTGCCCGCAGAGCGCCCCTTTCGAGATATTTTGTCTATAGTAACTATCTTTGTTATTGTATTACTGATGGAATGGAGGTATATTAAGTATACTTATTACTGAGAATTAGTCATCACTAAGTAGTTCCTTAAATAACAGGTGCATTTGTGAGTACTTTAATGACTTATTAACGCTTTTGTTGCAATATAACAAAAGCGTTAATGAGTCATTAAGTAACGACTACCAGTACTTGCTTAATCTAATTAGTTATTGTAATTACCATGTTAACAGCCCTTAAGCTCTGCATTGTGATTGGCTCATATGTCATCATTAGCTTATCAAATTCATTACTAGTTGCAACTTGCTGCCCTATATATTTTAGTGTGTTTTGCAAATATTATTCAGTTGTAATTTCAACCTCTACCAAGTGTTGTCATTATGGCTTTCCGTGGGTTTTCTACTTATCTTGATCTTTATGTTGCTCTTCGTAATCATAAAGATCTTCGTGACTATGAAAATTTATGTAATACATTGAAGTCGAATAGTAACGTCCAGTTAAGTGAAAATGATGTGTCGGATCTAAAGAACTGGTGTCGACGATTTTGCTATCGGGTTTACTCCAAATGGGTGCAATCAAGAAGGACAGTCGACAAGTTCATGGACAAGAACAGAGAGTGGTTAAGTTCCGATATCATTTGGCCAAATTGCTTTAAGGAAAATATTGTTCACACTGAAGAAGCTAAAGATGAGACAGAAGAGGTAATCAGTCCATCAAAATCAGATGCATCAACTTCAACATTTAAATCTCCTCGAAAACGCTTTGAAGATTTATCCAGTAGACAGAAAAGAAGACGTGTTGATGAAAATATGGCTAGTTGCAGTCGTCCAGATGAGCTTTTACATACTGTTGAAAGTGCACTTAAGTCTGCCGGAAAAAATGATGTGGCCAGAATCATGAAGCATTTGCTGGGAAATCCTGAACATGTCTCAACCGTTCTGAATGTCCTGGAAACTAAACAGAATACTTTGCTTAGTGAAGTTCCTACTCACAAAGCACTTGCTCTTTACGTTCACATGCAGTTATCCAAGTGGCGTTACATCACACTTAGGGACTTTAGTTTAAAAGAAGGTCATGCGAAATACCCAAGCTATTACATGTTAGTGAAAGAAAAACTTAAGTGTTACCCGGCAAAAGAAGACGTAACTGTGACTGATACTTCAGCAAAGATACGACTCCAAGCCCTCCTTGATCTCACAGTTAGGAGGCTGATCGATTCACTTGAACCGAATTTTTATGCTGGTGAACAACTTGTGCTTCACAGTAAATGGGGTTTTGATGGAGCTTCAAGTCAAAGCATTTATCATCAAAGAACAACAACAAGTGAACAAGATTTATCCAGTGTATTTATGGCAAGTCTTGTACCTCTTAAGTTAGTGACTTCTAGTGGAAACACAATGTGGCAGAATGATCGGCCATCGTCAACCACATATTGTCGTCCGATTTCATTTACGTTTATGAAAGAAACGGAAGCAAATGTAAAGGCTGAAATGGATATATTTGAGACCGAGATTCGTGAACTGAACCCAACTGCTTGCGGCAATGCTACTGTTACGCACAATCTGTGGTTAACCATGATTGATGGTAAGGTACATTCAATCATATCGGGAACATCGGCAGCAGTATGTGATTTGTGCAAAGCTCGCCCAAGTGAGATGAATAATTTGGAAGAAGTGAGAACTAAACCTGTGAACGAAGATTTATACAAGCATGGATTTAGTTCGTTGCATGCTTGGATTCGGTCTATGGAGTGTTTATTACACATTGCCTACAGAATGGACATAAAATCATGGCAAGCAAAAGGTGACGATAATAAAAGAATTGTTAAAGATAAGAAAGAAGCTATTCAAGCTGCTTTCCGAAGAAACACAGGCTTACTTCTGGATGTTGTAAAGCAGGGTAGTGGCAATACAAACACTGGAAATACTGCTAGAAGGTTTTTTGCAAACCCTGAAACGACTGCGGAAATTACAAAATTAGACGTCAATTTAATTAGAAGACTCGCTGTAATTTTGCAATGCATTTCCTCAGGCGAAGAAATTGAAATCCAAAAATTCAAGTTATATTGTGATGAAACAGCAAATTTCTTCGTACAGTTATATCCATGGTATAACATGCCATCAAGTTTGCATAAATTGCTGATTCATGGATCGCAGATAGTGGAACACCTATCAGTAGTGCCTATAGGTTTTTTGTCTGAGGAAGCATCTGAAGCAAGAAACAAGGATTTTCGTAAATTTAGAGAAACTCATACGCGAAAGCACAGTAGCATCGCCACTAATGAAGACATTCTTCATAATCTTCTTTTATCTTCCGATCCTCTTCTAACGAGCCTACGACCGAGGATGCCCAATAGAGTTAAAAAATCTTCATTTAGATAACTGGACGATTTGCTCATACAAGACCAGAGTGAATTGGAGCTTATTGACATTTCAACAGATACAATAGTTGGAGCAGTTTCGGAATGTAGTGACATTGAAGAAGATGACGACAATAATGATCATGATGTCGTTATTGATGAAGACGAAGAAAATATAGTTTAAGTCTTATAGTAATATAATTGTTAGTAACTTTAAGGTAGTATTAGTTTATTTATTTTTTATTATAATCAATATTTACAATTTAGTTATTAGTAATTGTTTTATTTTTTATTTATAAATTATTATAGGTTTAAGTGTAATTTATTTAAAGATTTAAATATATTTTACAGTGTTATATTATATAAATAAAAAAATTATAAATACGTATTTTCTTATTCATCAACATCATAAAACATTTCTTTTCTTTTTGATTTGTTATTGTTAATGCGATGTCACAACTCATTACCGATATTTTTTTTTCAATATACATATAGAACTCACTAATGCACCTTTTCTTCATTTAACTTCTTATGTGTAATTCTTAGTAATTATAATAAATAATTAGATTAAGCAAGTACTGGTAGTCGTTACTTAATGACTCATTAACGCTTTTGTTATATTGCAACAAAAGCGTTAATAAGTCATTAAAGTACTCACAAATGCACCTGTTATTTAAGGAACTACTTAGTGATGACTAATTCTCAGTAATAAGTATACTTAATGTACCTCCATTCCATCAGTAATACAATAACAAAGATAGTTACTATAGGCAAAATATCTCGAAAGGGGCGCTCTGCGGGCACCATGTGTCCTTGAAGAAAACGTGGCATAAAATAGGTAAAAGACAGTAGTGAAAACCGCAAATCGAAACAAGGAGGGAATCATGAGATACAGACATTTTTGTGTTCGTTTCCATACAAAAATAACAGTTTTCATCGAATAGCTCCTAAAGTGCTGGTCAAATAAAAAAAGCGTAGTAACATTTTTTGTTGTTCTTCAATAGAGGAATGCAACTGTATATATTTTTTTTTTTAATGAAATACTTTTTTAATTTTTCATTCTATGTCCGACCTCTTGTATGGGGACGATCCACTGTGCGAGGTGCGCACGCACACATTCACCTACATTTGACACTATACTCAACACATCCAAATGTTCTGTCCCGCGCCCCGCGCCCCGCCCCAGCTCAATGCTTGATGCGATAGCACGACTTCCGATGAACATTTGTGATTAATTTGAATGCGTGCCGTAATACCAAAAATGATGAATGAAAACTCAATGCTTTTCCATTTTTTTTTTAAATATTATTTAACTTAACAATACAACACATGTTTCGATTTGAACAATATTACAAATACTACCGTTTTTAATATAGAACAGATGAGATGAAAACATCGTATTTAAACTGTAAAAATGTGAGATATTCAATTTGTTTGCATTTCGCTTTTGGTAAGTATTTTGAAAAAAAAAAATGTAGAAACCTAGGTAATTACCATCTTGTTCCGAATAACAGCATATTAAGGTGGAAATATGCTCAAACTGAAAATGATTTTGGTATTACGTTTGTATGGACAAATTCATGCTCCCCGGCCGGATCAATGGAATGGACAGCCCCAAACTCAACACTAAAAATTGTTGATCTGTTGAGCACAATATTTATGTAGAAAGCTTTTAACAAACAAAATATATTTAAAAGACAACAAGACAAAACAGTGAATTCTGTAGGTATGAAATATGATACGGGCAGAAAAGGGAGACTCATGAGATGACGACTAATATGGAAATACCTCTCGTATGGAAGAAGAATAGTATATTTCATTACAAGTGCGGAAAGGCTGTCATTGCAAAGAGTTCCGACCAATGTCTACCCGAGCCGAGGTGCAGCCGAAGGCGAGGGTTGACAGTCGGAACAAGTTGCAATGACGGTTCCGCAAGTGTACTGAACGACTATTTTTAATACAGTTGCGAAAAAATGAAGCAATTTAATAAAATAATAAAAACACAATAAACTCGCAAATAAAATTTCTGGAAAATGGCGCCAACCGTAGAATATAAGCAGAGTTTTTTTTTCTTCACCCATTTTGGTAGGCAAAGGGAACTATCCATACAGCTTAGTCTTCAGTAGATTTTTTTATATTGATATGAAATGAAATTTAATGAGATGAAATAAAATGAAACCTAACCTAACTCATTCAATTAAATCATTAAATCTGATATTGAAATAAATTAGTAGCTTCTTTTTAGAAATATACGTATTTGTATGAATCACAAAAACTCTTTAGTAAAAACTTCATGGTTGGTTTTTCTTTTTAATAGACATTATTTTGACAGTTGGGAAAGAGAACGCACTAGTTCGGGAAAGGTAAAAAACAAGCACTAGTATGTAATAGCCCACTTCCCGAACGCTATACGTCCCTGCAATACACCACTTTTTGAGCAACTGTATTAATAAATATGTTTCTGTTCCCCAAATATATTGATATAAGTACAGGAGAACGATGCAGATATTAGAGCAAGAGCCCGCGACGATCAGACCGTTATTTTATAAAACCTAAGGTTCTCAGTCGTGTCCCTAATACAGGTATGAACGATCCCAGAGTATGTAGTTTGGATCACGGTATCTATGAAAGTTATCAGGTAGCAGAGGTGTATAAATTTGCTCCTCACTTTTGTTAAAGCATAAAGCTCAGTTTTGATATATATACTATTTTATTTGGAACAATATTATAAACCGCCTCGTCCATTGTCAGACACTTGGTACGGTTCCAACCCCCGTCAGACACACATAAAGTATGGTGAATTATAGTTATACTTACGTCATAGTATAAAACCAGAATTTTATATAAGTTACTTGAGGATTTTGATCACCATTCACAGATTTTCAAAAAAAATGTACAGTTAGCAAGAAAGTGGCCATTTTACATAAATCATTTTTTTGATGCCAATCGACCCTGTTTCTAATAATAATATTAATTGGCCATTAGTCACCAGGTTCGCCGTTCCCGAAAGGATTGTCGACATGCTGGATAGACTATAAAAAGGCCTATGACTCGGTGCCACATACATGAAGTTGTATAAAGTTGATGCAAGTCTGCGCACCTTTCTGATGTCGTGTATGCGGCAATGGAGGACAGTCCTTCGCTATCCAGGATGTCGGCAGATTCAGAGGAATAGCGAGCCGATAAGGATAGAACGAGGTATATTTCAGGCGATAGTTTAAGTCCACTTTGATCCACTTTCCACCTTCTTTACATAGATGACCTAAAACTCTTTGCTCCCAACGATTTGCGACTGATGCGAGTTACTGAAGATAACTAAAACTTTCAGTAGCGCCATCAGGATGGAATTTGGTGTGGACAAATGTGCGGTCATGCATGTAAAACGAGGGGAGATTGTGGAATCTGTGGGAACCCAGCTCTCGGATTCCATAACTCTTAGATCCCTCTCAGCAACCGAAACCTATAAGTTGGGTATGTCGAAAGCGCATACCGGCCCGTGGTGCTGCTCGACGAGGTGGGCAAGCTCTTTGAAAGAGTCATTGCAAACCGCCTCGCCGAGCACCTTGCGGGGACTGGGCCGGACCTTGCGGAACACCAGTTTGGTTTCCGCAAGGGGCGCTCTACGGTGAACGCCATCATGCGCGTGAGAGCCCTCACGACGGGGGATGCAGTATCCAGGGGTAGGGTTGTCTTGGCGGTGTCTCTCGACATCGCCAACGCCTTCAACTCCATGCCCTGGAGCTGCATTAGGGAGGCACTCCGGTATCACCGGGTCCCGGACCTACCTCCGTCGAGTGGTCGGGGACTACGTGACGGACAGAGCCGTCACCTACCCCGGTCGCAGCCGAGAATGGAACCAGCGAGAGATGTCGTGCGGTGTTCCGCAGGGATCGGTTCTAGGGCCGTCCTTGTGGAAGTCCTTCGGGTAAAATGATTGTTTATTTTTACTAATTATTAATGTTACTTGTATGGTTTAAATAAAGCTTGTTTATTATTATTATATCCAGTGGAAGTGTGGGGGTCGAGGCTTTTTAAATGCTAAGACTCTCCACAATCGCGAAATATGCAGCCTCAGGAAATGTTTCCTAGGAGCCGATGTGAAAATGCATCGAGATGTGGTCGCGATGGACAAGGGCCTTACCCCGCTCTCCTTGGCTAAAAATGTAACGAAGTTGTTTAAAAATGAATAAAGGATAATAATATAATACTGATCAAAACTTCTATGGGACCAACCCAAGTTGGAGTACTAAAAAAGTCAGAAATTGCAAAAAACTTTTCCCATACCTACATTTTGTTTGAAAATTTTAACATTTTTGTCATATAGATGGAGTGTGCGTAAATATCATCAGCAAGCGATACGGTACTGCTGAGCTCGTCGATTGGTGTCTTACGAAAGCTCCTGAAAATTTGTGAGTCCTACGCGGTGGGTCATGGGCTCAAAAACAACGAAAAAGAGTGAAATAATGATTTTCAGACCGGACAACAAGCGAATACACATTCGTTCCGAATTTCACTCTCAAGTGGTACAGCTCTAAACAAAGTTTAGCAATTTAAGTATTTAGGTCACCGAGGACCTTAACGACAGTGTAGTGTAGTGTGGTTGCAACCATGCAACATGTTGACCCGCAGAATTCCACGGTGCACGGAGATTGTCGATTTTATTTTTTTAATTTTAAACTAACTATAATATATAACTAAATAAAAAAAATATTTTACCATTTTGTCGGCGTAATTGATATACACACCTCCACAAAATTACAGCTTTCTAGTACTAACAGTCTCTGAGCAAAACCTCGGACAGACGGACATGACGAAACCAAATAATAAGGGTTCCTTGTCAGGACTACGGAACCCTAAAAAACAGTATTTGTTAAAACTTTTAATAAGAATGAGAATATTTGATATTATAAAATTCAACAATAAGAAATTTCGAGATGTACTTCGTAGCACGACCATGAACGCATTCATTATAACTTTTGATGGCAATAAAATCCTTTTAATTTATACTACTCATTAGAAATGTTATACCTCTCAATTATCGTAGATATACAGGTACTGCTGGGAAGATTCCTTCTTAGCACGACACCCAAAAAAAGTGTAATTACGGCCTTGTCGCACCAATGTTAATAACGATGTTATATAATATGTTATTTTGTGTAGTAGTAGCGTGGTTGTACTGGGAAGATTCCTTCCTAGCACGACCTCGCTAAAATTCCAGCTGGCATAAATGTTGATGAAACGATTAAAAATTTTTACTCATTATTTACTCCTATTTCATTACTGGTAAATTGTCGTAAATTGTTACAACAGCAAAAATAAGTTTTCTGCCTATACGCCTGTATATGATTTTTATACTTGACACTAGATGGCGTTAAATGAAAAAAAAAATTACTTATGTACACAAAATAACTTATCAGGTAGCAAAGGTGTATAAATTTGCTCCTCACTTTCGTTAAAGTATAAAGCTCAGTTTTGATATACTATTTTATTTGGGACAATATTATAAACCGCTTCGTCCATTGTCAGACACTTAGTACGGTTCCAACCCCCGTCAGACACCCATAAAGTATGATGAATTATAGTTATACTTACGTCATAGTATAAAACCTGATTTTTATATAATTGTTACTAGAGCAACTATCAAAAGCGGTTTTCTTAGTTATTACACAGTTTCGATGGTTTTTACATGTTTTCAGGCACATTAAAAGTCTACCGTAGCGTAGGTGCGAGCGCGAGGTATATGTAAAGGGTGTAAGCAGACCCTTAACGAACCCGAAAGGCACTTGTCGGCGACGAGACCATATCCGAGCACCATGGCACAGTAAAATGATAACCAGTAGCTCGGCTCGGACGTAACCTTCAGTTCAATGCCTACTGTCGATCAGACGGTGGAAAATAAAAGCATGTAATAAGTACTCAAATCAATATTTATTATAAAATAAAAATCTTCTTAAGGACCAACGACCTTGAGCGAGTGGGAGGAGCTTGGCAATAGCGTCTACCCGTGCGTGAGAGTGGTCAGCGATACACTGCTGTACACGTCGCCCATAGCCCGCAAGAGCGTTTACAGTACTTTTATTTAATTAATTACAAAATAAATAGTATCGTTAAAACAAACGTTGAAGAATATTTTGGTATAAATATTACGTCAAAACGATGGACAACTTCGGAGATATCGCAGCATGTTTCGAAGCCTGTCAAATCGTTTTCGCTTTTTTTACGCTTTGGTTCTTGCTATTTTTTGTGTTGAAACCGGTCCACTATCGTTTTTGACAACATGTATTGTACCTGGAAGGTCAAAGAATTGAAAGAGGAACTGAAAAAACGAGGAGGAAGGATAACTGTCAAAAAAAACCCTGAAACATAATGCAATCATATTTATGCCTCCATGTGCTGAATCCGGAATCCTCGTACAGCACACAGAAGGCATATTACGAGAAAATTAAAATTTATTGAATGATAGGTTATAAAATGTATTGAACTGACAGTTTTAAAGGCCATGTCGACGATGCGCCACCTATCGTGGAAAAATGGTAGTAAAGATCCCCATTAAACCATTACGGCACTTTAGATATCAAAAATACAAAAAAGAAGCTACAACATTGAAAATAAATCGGGTTTTCAGGCCCAAAATAAAGTGTTTTTTTTAGAGATTGGTGTCTTAGAATTTTATGGTGTCATCTACCCTATGGTCAACTACAGTACTTTCTCAAGTTATTATGCCTTGTGCCTGGGACTGTAGCTTTTATTTTTGATATCTAAAGTGCCGTAATGGTTTAATGGGGATCTTTACTACCATTTTTCCACGATAGGTGGCGCATCGTCGACATGGCCTTTAAAACTGTCAGTTCAATACATTTTATAACCTATCATTCAATAAATTTTAATTTTCTCGTAATATGCCTTCTGTGTGCTGTACGAGGATTCCGGATTCAGCACATGGAGGCATAAATATGATTGCATTATGTTTCAGGGTTTTTTTTGACAGTTATCCTTCCTCCTCGTTTTTTCAGTTCCTCTTTCAATTCTTTGACCTTCCAGGTACAATACATGTTGTCAAAAACGATAGTGGACCGGTTTCAACACAAAAAATAGCAAGAACCAAAGCGTAAAAAAAGCGAAAACGATTTGACAGGCTTCGAAACATGCTGCGATATCTCCGAAGTTGTCCATCGTTTTGACGTAATATTAATTATACCAAAATATTCTTCAACATTTGTTGTACGGTTCACGTACAGGCAAGTAAGTCGCTGACGCCGCGACCTACTTTCGTTAATTCATTTTATATACTTTTATTATACTAAACGTTAGTTGACCATTAGCTACCTTAGCGATAATACCACGGATTAGCATCCAACATAACTTGTGTGTAACTTTACAATAAACTTGGGATCGTGAAGTCTGTGGTTTTCGTCAACTCACCTCACTGCAACTTGACCACTCTGAGCCGTACATAAAAAGTGGTCCTTCGAGCCGGATTCCTGATTTAGAGGAATTCACCGAGTTCTTAGAAGTGGTCCTTCGAGCCGGATATAAAGTGTGTAGAGTGTCTCTATTACTATAACGTTAGCGAATCGGTCTAGTTGGTCTCCCACAAGCGGGTCGCCCCAGCTGGATTGAGAAGGCGCACATAGCGTTAGTAGAGTGCGAACACACTTATCCATAACTATCTACGAACTAGTACCATTGGTGACACAACTCTGTTCTACCAACGGTCGAAGCTATAACTAGCAACAATGGTTCAGAGTGTTGCAGAGCTGATAAGCCGTCAAGAAACTATCTTCCGAGACTTGAAGCTTATTTGCATCAACTACAAGAAGGACAGGCCCATCAGGAAGAACTTGGCGTACCTGGAGGAGCGTCTTTCTCGGCTGAACAATAACTGGGAGAAGTTTGTTCACAACCATCAACTACTGGAAGAGTCTGGAACAACAGACCTTCAATACTTCAACGACGACATTTTCAACAGTACGAAGAAGATGTATGAAGAAGTGCTGCAAGACATGTTGAAACGTAAATCGGAACTGCCGTCTGCATCAACTAGTAAGACGGAACAACCACCTTCGACGCCTAAGCAAGGTAGGGAACAATCGAAATTTACTTTCGACGATATCAAATTCCACATACCTCCTCGAGGAACAAGCGAGTCGACGGAAAAGCAGCAAGATCTTTTGCGTCAACAATACTGCAATTTTAGAGCGTTCGAACGCACTGTGGAGAAGATAAACATTGCATCGACGGTGCCCATGGAAAAATGGGAATTAGAAGACAACTTAAGCACCCTGAGAACTAAATGGGAGCTTATAGAAAAGGCAAATTGGGAACTAGACTACATACTACAAGATGAAGACTCAATTTATCAACAAAAATACAATACAGCAGAAAACCTTTATGATGACCTGAAAAGAAAGCTACAACACAACATCTGGAACAATGCACATTATGAGAAATCTACGCCAAGAATTCAAATACCGGATTTTCATGGCAACTATAACCAGTGGTTGACTTTTAGAGACCTTTACTGCGAAAGTGTACACAACAATCCGACACTTTCGAGGGCTCAAAAAATGCAACACTTGAAGACAAAACTGAAGGGTGAGGCGGAGAAACTGGTTCAGCATCTTGGCATCAGTGCTGAGAACTACGCATCTTGCTGGGAGATGTTGACCCACCGCTACGATAACAAACGGCTGTTATTCACATCATACATGAACACGCTCTTGAATCAACCTAACGTTCAGCAACCAACCGCTGCAAGCATACGGAAGCTTCACGACGTCATGATGGAGTGCTTGAATGGGCTCAAAAACATCGGGCTAGACACCACCAATTGGGATCCGATCGTGGTTCACCTATTAGTTCAGAAACTAGATAGCGTTACATATAACGAATACGTAAAGGAGATCAAACATCCCAGGGAATTTCCCGACCTGGAAGAGTTCGCCGAGTTTCTAGAATCAAAATTCATGTCACTGGAAACTCTGCAGGGGAACAGCCAAAAATTTTCACCATTAAACAAACCATGGAAATCGGAAAAGCAGCCTCACAAGGGATCAGAACACCGAAATAACAACTACAAGAATAAAACGCAGGGGTCATCGTACTTTAACAAGTCACAAAACTCACCAAAGGCCTTCTTCACGACAACAAAAACATGCCCAATATGCAAAACTAATCACGTTTTGATGAATTGCGAACAATTCTTGGCATTGGACGCAAACAAGCGCGCTGACACAATTTGCAACTTGCATATTTGCAAAAACTGCCTATTCAGCCACGGAGAAAAACAATGCAATTCACGAAAGACGTGTAAACTGTGTCATAAGGCACACCACACACTTATGCATGAAGCTGAAACTGAACTATCGAACGACAAACTAGCAACAAGGGAGGAAACCCCATTGTCGACCCCTTCAACTTCTTATGGGGTCAACAACATAACGAAAGAAGAAAAGGAAGTGTTGTTGACAACTGCACTTCTGAAAGTCAGAACAATTGATGGAAACTTCATCAACTTGAGAGGTCTACTTGACCAAGGCTCCCAAGTGAGCCTAATAACGGAAAACGCTGCACAGCGTCTCCGATTACAGCGACGTAAAGTGAGCGCCGTTGTATCGGGTGTTGGAACCCTTAGCGGCAACTGCAAAGGGGCAATGAACTTAGAATGTCAGTCAATACATTCAGACTACAAATTTAACTTTGAAGCATTAATTATGAAAAAACTTATAAGCAACTTACCTACCGCATCGTTTTCAATCAACAACTGGGACTATTTGGAAAACTTGAAACTAGCGGATCCACAGTTCAACCTGTCGGGCCCGATCGATCTGCTCTTGGGCGCGGACATTTACTCTGAACTTATCCTAAATGGCGTCATCAGGAGTGATAACAGATACCCAGTAGCTCAACAAACCAAAGTGGGCTGGATTCTATGCGGGATTGTAAAGACATTCAACTGCTTGGTGACACTGAACGACTTCGAAAACATGGCAAGATTTTGGGAAACCGAAGAAATTCCAGACAAGTCAGCATCAACTAGTGAGGAACAACACTGTGAGGAATATTACAACGAAACTACCACAAGATTGACGAACGGACAATACGTGGTACAAATGCCTATGAAGCCTAACTTCGAAACAAACTTAAGAAATGCAAGGTCACAAGCATTAGCACAGTTCCTTCAACTGGAAAGGAAAATGCTAAAAAACAAAGAGCTCAGTTACGAGTACAGGCGTTTTATGAACGAATACATCGTCATGGGACACATGAAACCTGTCACAGGAGGAAATAGGGGCCAAGTCTACCTACCTCACCATGGCGTGCTGAGAGCTGAATCCACTACCACAAAACTAAGAGTAGTGTTCAACGCGTCGTACAAGACAAAGGGAGACAGCAGTCTCAACGATCAAATGTACTGCGGTCCGAACTTACAAAAGGATATACTGTCACTACTAATCAATTGGAGAACATACAGATACGTCTTTACGGCAGATGTAGAAAAACTTTATCGGTTCATATGGCTGAGCGAAAAACAACAACATCTACAAACTGTAATCTGGAGATCTTCCCCTAACGAACCTCTACAAGATTGGCAGTTGAGCACAGTAACTTATGGAATGAAAAGTGCACCTTATCTGGCAATGCGCACTCTACATAAACTCGCAGAAGATGAGAAACATACCTATCCGGAAGCTGGAGACGTCCTGAAAAACTATTTCTACATGGATGATTTGGTGTACGGACAGGATACTATCGAGGCTTCGAAAACACAGGTTACACAGCTAATAGAGTTGATGAAAAAAGGAGGATTTAACTTGAGAAAATGGAAAACGAACGAACCGATTATCTTGGAAGACTTGCGAGATGATCAAAAGAGCCGCAACACGAACATCGACTTTAGCCCAGAAAAAACAACAAACTCAAAAATGTTGGGCATGAGGTGGAATCAAGACAACGATAGCTTCACATACCAATGGGATTTACTAATCAAGAAAAATCTGTCAAAACGCGCACTGCTAAGCGAAATAAGCAAGCTGTACGACCCACTTGGATTATTATCGCCACTTACAATAAAAACCAAACTTCTGTTCCAAAAAATCTGGATAAGCAAAATCAACTGGGATGAACGCTTACCCGACGATCTCGCTACGGAATGGGAAACAATGAGAAAAAATATCCCGTTACTAAACAAACTTTCAATACCACGATGGTTACAATGTCAAGAAAACAACCTAGAGATACACGGGTTTTGCGACGCAAGCGAAAAAGCTTACGCGTGCGTCATTTACAGCCGAGTGAGAAATCAAGCTGGCGAATACAAGACTGCACTAATTACGGCAAAAACAAAGGTTGCACCAATCAGCAATAGGATAACTGTACCTAGAATGGAACTTTGCGGGGCCGTTTTACTAGCCAAACTGCTGGAAAAGGTTCAGAACACTCTCTGCAATAAAAACCTACACATAAGGTGCTGGAGCGACTCCAAGGTCGTTTTAGCCTGGTTGCAGGGTGACATAAACCGATGGGAGAAATATGTAGCTAACAGAGTGAAACAAATAAACAGCATTATTTCGGCAAACTGCTGGAACTATGTGAAGTCAGAAGAAAATCCAGCTGACTGTGCAACTCGAGGACTAACACCTTTTCAACTGCTAGATTTTAAACTTTGGTGGAATGGACCAGATTGGTTAAAAACAAACATGCCAAAAATCCATCAAGACAATCACTACACCTACACAACAAACACTGAGTTGCAAGAAATAAACTGCTGTGCAGTCACATACAACAAATGTGAAATAATTAATACATTACTGAATAAAAACAGTAATTATAAACGCGTAATACGAGTGCTTGGATGGATTTTGCGACTGAGCAACATTCGTAAGCAAAAACGCACACTAAACTCAACCGATAACTTAGCCGACTGCGGTAACAATATGGTGGTTATATGTTTATCACCACAAGACATTATGGGAGCGACAGAATTGGTTATCAAGAACGTTCAATATGAAAACTATGGCGACGATATTGAATGTTTAAAGAAAAATCGACCAATTTCAACAAAAAGCAACTTGCTGAAGTTGACCCCATTTCTTGACGACAGTGGAATTCTGCGCGTGAAGGGGCGACTAAGCTATTCAACATTATCTCCCGAAGCTAAACATCCGATTATTCTTCCGGCTACAGGAAGATTAAGGTTGATCTGCACAACATATTTTCCATACAAATTTCGGGGGACTATTACTCCACTGTTTGACATGGTACATCTAAAGTTAAACATGATATCGTTTTGTCTCATTATTAATTGTGTCTGTGCGGAAACAGAATAGTAAAATAAAAAGGCATTCAAAAGTTACGAGCTACCAAAGATTCATTTTTATTGCCAATTTTAACGTAACTTTGGGCGTAAATTAGTAATAAAAGAAGTGTCAAATTTCCAAAACAAAGTCGGTACCGACACAGCAAAATTATCGAAGAATTCAATAAATTTTATTTGATAATGATTTATGCAGTGGTTTTTTCATAAAATTGGATTTCCCAAAAGCCTTTTTATATTTTTTTACGCGCGCCTTTTACTATGAATTTTCGTGCATCTCACTGAATAATGTTTCCCCCGGTGCGGTGCGGGAGGGGGATACGCCATATTGACATGTCCTTCGTTTGATAGAAGAACAAGACCTATATTTCTGTCCTTTTCATTTCATGCATGACGTCAGTGACGTGTCATTTGTTTTTCGCTGAAGTTGAAGGGCCTGTGCATTTTTATTGCACTCCTATAATGTGTGCGTTTCGATGGCGCGACCACGGCATTCTTTTTTTTTTAAGCTATGGCAAGATTTTGTAAAAAATAAATAATTTAAAATTAAATTCATTAATTAATTAAATATTTCACATTCAGAACATTTTGAAGGTGATAAGCGATACCATACGTATGCTCCTGAAATATAAACCTAGGATTTTTTATATTTTTTTTACAAATTCAATCCTTTATTTACCTAAATTTCAGGTCTCTGCAACGCTTAGTTTTTAAGATTTCCATGGCCGCGCGGTTCTCCGCGTTTCGATGGCGTGGCCACGTTCAAACCCTTATAACTTTTTAACCATAACTTTGACAAATTTAAGGTTTTGGGAAATTTGAACCACGTACATACATAATTTTTACAAAATCATGGCATAGTTATTTTAAAAAAAAAACGCCGTGGTCGCGCCATCGAAACGCACACCCTATAATATGGTGTAGCGACCTACTTATTTAGAAACTTTATATACATAAAACCTTCACGATATAATTTTTACTTTTCTTCTGATCTGTCACTTCTCTGTCTTGTGTTGACTAAATTGATATAGAATTATGAACATTTTTAATTTAATTTAGTTAGTGTACAACAACCACTAAATTGGAGACTCCGACGTGATACGCCCTGAAAAGGAAATCCTAAACTTTATCAGGCCAAGGAAATCCACAGTACCACGATGACAATATAAAGCAGTCGTCTGCCGACCAACGTCCAGACTCTGCTGGCTTCACAGCTATTTATTTCTCTCGAGGGATTAGCAGACCTGGCGGAAAGCGTCCAGGACATCGTGACCCCAGGCCAACAATAACAAACAATATAGTTATACAATATTATTGTTGCCACTAATCTCGCGAATTGTAAAGTGACGATGACGTTATAAGTTCTTAGTAAAAGTTTTAAAGAAAAAGTTTATTTTATTCTTTTTAGCGCATTAAAATAAAAGTTCAGACGAAAGTATTATAACTTCGTTTTTGTTCGGAACGGTTCGGAACGCTGAGTGTGTGCGTACGAACTAGACGCACGTGAAGACTAGCGTCTAACTGCTCATCACTGATACTATCTCCTTCGGGCACGATGCCAGGTGAGACAGCGTGCTTTTTAGCCACGCCCACCAATGAGTTCGAGCTCGTGTGCTGTGTCACCTTAACGGAGCTTATTATTCAAGAGGCTCATCGCGACACTCTCCACGGAGGCGCCCGGCTCACATTGGCTCATTTACGTCAAACATTTTGGGTCATTGGAGGTAGCAGAACAGTCAAGAAGGAGCTACGACAATGCGTCCGATGTCATCGTTTCAAACCAAACCGAAACGTCCAACTGATGGCAGACTTGCCAAAGGAGCGTGTAACGCCATCAAGACCGTTCACAAACACGGGAGTCGACTACACCGGGCATGTTGATGTGAAAATCAACAAAGGGAGAGGAGTTAAAACTTGCAAGGCTTACATCGCAATTTTCATATGCATGGTAACCAAAGCTGTGCATTTGGAATTGGTGTCAGACCTGACTACGCAAACGTTCCTCGCTGCCTTCAAAAGGATGTGTGCCCGCAGGGGTACACCCAGACACGTATTCTCCGACAACGGAACGAATTTTGTGGGCGCAGCAAAACAACTTCAACAGGAATTTGAACAACACAATACGTTTAAGACTTCTGTATTCTTCGATGAGATGAGCCACTTACAAATTAAGTGGCATTTTAATGCACCACTTTGGCCAACAGCTGGAGGCCTGTGGGAGGCTGCCGTCAAAGCCATGAAATATCACCTACATCGAGTACTGGGGGAACAGAAGCTTACTTTCGAACAATTTACCACTTTACTACATCAAATTGAAGCCTGTCTAAACTCTCGTCCGCTGTGCCCATTAACAGAGGATGTCGAAGACCTGGAATATTTAACTCCCGGTCACTTCCTCATTGGCGGCCCCCTACTGTCACTACCACAAGAAGAGCAAGACTTTGCTGAGCACGATCTAAGAAACAGATGGAGGCTTGTTGAACAAATGAACGTGCATATCTGGAAGCGCTGGTCGAATGAATATCTGCATCAGCTGCAAGTCCGAAGCAAATGGCAGCATCCGAAGGACAACCTGAAACAAGGAAGCCTAGTTTTGGTAAAAGACGAACACCTACCGCCGGGCCGCTGGGCTCTTGGCAGAGTGCAGGAGCTTCATCCCGGCACTGATGGTCAAGTTCGAGTGGTAACTTTGAAAACTAAGAGAGGCCCACTCAAACGACCTATTACGAAACTTTCGCCATTACCGCTGAAACTGGAAGAACTTAAAGGTAACGAAGAGGAACAGAAAAGGGCACCTAATTCAGGAACTAAAATACAGGGAGGTTCAACCGGTCTACAACTTGCACGATAAAAGTCTTCAATCAACAAGCGACATTATCATGTATCCCCAATGACGTATTATGCAAAGAAACCTGGACTTAGTTACATAAACCAAACATGTGGTTATTTAATTAATGGTGCGGAAAACAGCTGATGCGCGTCATATGTAACGATCAAGTTACGCCAGCGGTCATTGACGGGACTGGAGTGATTTCCTTGAAATCAAAGTGCTTACTGCAGAAAAAGGACGCCACAATATTTACACACAATCAGCTGGGAAGTAGTTTTAACATGGAACCAGAGATAGAAATACCAACCATAAATTCAACAATTAACAATATCATTGACCTCGGCTGGAATACTGCAAAATTAAATAGAACAAGAAACGCCAACTGCTGTAGAAATACGAAAAATAGACCAGCAGTTGGAATTCCAGAAGAACAGAGAAGTTTTACCGAAGGCATCGGACATGTCAAGTCACGACATCTATCTCTATTCGGTTACATCTTTGTTGTTGGGAGGAATCGCTGTGCTTGCCCTCTATATTATCACTAAACGATGGTGCGAAACAAAGAAAGGCGTCAAAACACTCTCTGCCAAAACAGGAGTGACACCTAGAGGAAGGGATAACTTTGGAGGGGACATCGAGCTACAAGAAATACATTCGACAGCAGCGGAGCCCGTTTACAGCGAAGTAAGGCAGCCGAAGAAAGCATTTCACTTCGACGAATTAAATTGAATGTTATACCTATACTTTTACACATTTACTATTGTTAACTATTTAACTTTTAACTATTTAGCTTTTAACTATTTACTTTACATGAATTGTTTACTTTTACATTTATTTTTTAACTACTGTCTGTAATGGATGCTCATCCCACTTTTCCCTCGGGAGCATGTACGGTTCACGTACAGGCAAGTAAGTCGCTGACGCCGCGACCTACTTTCGTTAATTCATTTTATATACTTTTATTATACTAAACGTTAGTTGACCATTAGCTACCTTAGCGATAATACCACGGATTAGCATCCAACATAACTTGTGTGTAACTTTACAATAAACTTGGGATCGTGAAGTCTGTGGTTTTCGTCAACTCACCTCACTGCAACTTGACCACTCTGAGCCGTACATTTGTTTTAACGATACTATTTATTTTGTAATTAATTAAATAAAAGTACTGTAAACGCTCTTGCGGGCTATGGGCGACGTGTACAGCAGTGTATCGCTGACCACTCTCACGCACGGGTAGACGCTATTGCCAAGCTCCTCCCACTCGCTCAAGGTCGTTGGTCCTTAAGAAGATTTTTATTTTATAATAAATATTGATTTGAGTACTATTACATGCTTTTATTTTCCACCGTCTGATCGACAGTAGGCATTGAACTGAAGGTTACGTCCGAGCCGAGCTACTGGTTATCTTTTTACTGTGCCATGGTGCTCGGATATGGTCTCGTCGCCGACAAGTGCCTTTCGGGTTCGTTAAGGGTCTGCTTACACCCTTTACATATACCTCGCGCTCGCACCTACGCTACGGTAGACTTTTAATGTGCTTGACAACATGTAAAAACCATCGAAACTGTGTAATAACTAAGAAAACCGCTTTTGATAGTTGCTCTAGTAACAATTATATAAAAATCAGGTTTTATACTATGACGTAAGTATAACTATAATTCATCATACTTTATGGGTGTCTGACAACGGACGAGGCGGTTTATAATATTGTTCCAAATAAAATAGTAGGTAAGTATATCAAAACTGAGCTTACTTTAACAAAAGTGAGGAGCTTATACATCTCTGCTACCTGATAACTTTCATAGGAACAGTGATTCAAACTACATACTCGGGGATTGTTCATACCTGTATTAGGGACATACACTGAGAAACAACTGTTGGTCTGAGTCACATGTCACATACATGTCGCGCAGGGCTGCCAGGCCATCGCGGACACGGGCACGTCGCTGATCGCGGGCCCCAGCGCTGAGGTGGAGGCGCTCAACAAGGCGCTGGGCGCCACGCCCATGGCGTTCGGCCAGTACGTGCTGGACTGCGAGCTCATCGGCCAGCTGCCGCCCGTCGCCTTCACCATCGCCGGCTCCAGCTTCACGCTGCAGGGCTCCGACTACGTGCTGCGCGTGAGTACTACAACATATAGTCGTATGGACATTCTCGCCTCTCGACTGACTTGTCGAGGCGGGAATGTCCATGCGAGGTGTACGATCAATATATGGACACAAAGCATAACTGACCCATTAAAAACAAGTTGAATACAACTCGCGTCATGCAGTGCGACTGTGCTGTCACTCATGTTACACGTGACGGAGATGACGCTCTACCTTACACAATCGAATTTTTAAATAATTCTTACCCATTCGTAATGAGCGTGTGGCTGACTCTGGCAGAGCCACCAACAGGGATTTTAATTTTGATAACACAAAAATTTAGTCGCTATTTAGTCGAAATTAGTCGCCAAATATCAGATTTGGTCGGTCACTGGTTCAAAAGATATAAGGGCTTATTGTTAGCCCTGCTGGAGACAGCCTACCCCAGCAGAGCCACATTAATAACTCAAAAACTAGGGCACCTAGCGAAGATCTGTTTTCTCCCATATTTACTCGCTAATTAGTCGAAATTAGTCGCCAAATATCAGAACTGGTCGGTCACTGGTTCAAAAGATATAAGGGCTAATTGTTGGCCCTGCTGGAGACAGCCTACCCCAGCAGAGCCACATTAATAACTCAAAAACTAAGGCACCTAGCGAAGATCTGTTTTCTCCCATATTTACTCGCTAATTAGTCGAAATTAGTCGCCAAGTTACAGATTTAATCGGGTCCTAGTTCAGAAGATATAATGAGTTCAATTATTAAGGTATAGTCCAAGAGCTAGATCGAAGAGTTCACGAAAAATTGCCAAGAAAAAATATTTCTATTAATATGTGTAATATACTTCTAGTTTTATCGGTCTAAAGTCCTTAGAAATGACCGAGAGAGATAAATTCTCTATTAAATACATGTTAAATGTTTTTAATTATTAAGTTAGAGTGGCTTAAATTTCTTTGAAACCATAAACCTTGCTCTTGGTCTATTTAGTGTCAAGATGTACAGTCGCATGCAACTGTTTTACTAATTTACAATGTTGAGCTCTAATTTACTTTAGAATAATAAATACGTTAAAATTATCGTACCTATCTTTAGTAAAATGTAATACTTAAACGTTGAAAACGTATTGTAAGTATGTAGGTAAGTATCAACCCATTGCTTGAAATACATTACAAAAAAATACATACTTAAATCAAAGATGTAAATACTTACTATACCTAATATGAGCATTAACGGCTCTAATTAAGGTTTAATAGGTAAGTTTATTTATTGTTCCTTATAAATACAACAAATTGAACTGTATCTAAATGCCGGAAATAATATATAAATCTAAATCAAATTATAAAAATGAATTTCCAAAAAGTTGGTTTGATGTGTGTATTTTCAGGTGATTGTCAGTGTTGCGTTGTGGGTGTGTGTGTATAGTGTCGTGGTAGGCTGTAGAGTTTGTATGGACGGGTAGATTTTTTGATTTTATCTTAATTTAGGTTAGAATAATAAAACTTCATTGTCGAAATATAAAATTATTAATTAGTTACCTTAAAATTATTGTACTAACAGAAAATGTTACAAATACCTACTTAATCAATAATCTGAAGAGATAAAGTTTGTGAATTTGGATGTTAGGGGTAAGTACCTACTCTTCGGTACTACTGATCCGATTTAAAAAAATATTCCTTTTGTGAGCTTTTTCACTCATAAGTCACGCAAACGAAGTTGCGTGGGTCAGTTAGTTTCTCAATAAAAAAATTAAAGTCCAATTACCTACCTACGTTGTTTTATATCCGCAAAATTATCTACATGAAGTTACAGTCATTTATTTATTTTATTTATTTATTTATAGTTAATTAAAACGGTAAACACCAATTACAATAATTAACATAGAAACACCAATTACAATAATTGACAAAACAAAAGTAAAAACATACAGTTGACACCATTCAATGGTTTGAATTAAATTATTATTACTAACACGGAACAGTGGACACCCTTGCATACTTTCTCTCACAAAACATCAGACATATTCGCATAACCTTACTCCATTCATCCGCAAACACATCACATTCAGGGTTGGAAATCAGAAGGGCGTTGAACGTCTTAAGAGTACGACATACCGGAGATTCAGCTCTGGCGACAGTTTTAGATGACGGTGGGGCGAACAGAATGTGCCGGCGGCACTGGCGGTGTCCGATATATTTATCGGGAACAAATAGCCGGCAGAAAAGGCTGTGGAGCTCAGGGCAGTCGATTAGTCCCCGTAGGGTCTTACAGGCTACCGTGAGCTGCTCAGAACCTCTTCTCACTTCTAAGGAGTTAAAGCCCAACACTCCTAACAGGTAGTTGGTAGGGTACATGAAGGGAAAATAAAAATATAACCTTTGGAAAAAGCCTCTTAGAAACGTTTTCTGCACCTTTTCGAGCATCAGTGTTGGGGCAGCGGTGTAAGGGTGCCAGACACAGGCACTAGACTCAAGTTTGCTTCGGACTAGAGTGGTGTATAGTAATCGAAGGACATTAGGTCATTGTAATAGTATTGCAGTAATATTTAGATAAATTTCTACAAACAGTGATTATTTATTACATATGTAGGTATTTGAATTTCAGGTAACAATTAGATAATATAAACACAACAATATTAACAAAAAATAAATTCTACTCTTTGCACTAACCATGCCAACATTAAGATGAAAACTTAAATGTAGCTACAGTCCCAGTCACAAGACTTAAAAACTGTGAAAGTACTGTAGTTACCCATTCCCTAGCGTAGATCTCTATATTGTCTGTTTCACACGAGGGCAGAACAGTGAGGCAGAACAAGGGACATAACAGTTTGGAAGGACAGTGGTGTTTAAATATAGGACAGTCCGCGAGTGACAGCGATGGAGCATCGACACAGATGCACACATTTTGTTCGATACCTAAATAATTACATATATTTATTGTAGATCTTGTTTTTAGGTAATGAATACTGCTTTCCTTTGGTGGGTTGAAGTTATAGAATTCCTCCAGACGTCGTATAGATACACCTGTCTAAAAACTACTTTAAGTATTTTGTACTTGGTTGTACCACTGTATGGGGAAATTGAATTCTTTAATATCTTTTTAATGACACACCGACTGAATCTGTAACTTGGCGACTAATTTCGACTAATTAGCGAGTAAATATGGGAGAAAACAGATCTTCGCTAGGTGCCCTAGTTTTTGAGTTATTAATGTGGCTCTGCTGGGGTAGGCTGTCTCCAGCAGGGCCAACAATAAGCCCTTATATCTTTTGAACCAGTGACCGACCAAATCTGATATTTGGCGACTAATTTCGACTAAATAGCGACTAAATTTTTGTGTTATCAAAATTAAAATCCCTGTTGGTGGCTCTGCCAGAGTCAGCCACACGTAATAAGCGCATAGTGACAACCAGCTTTAACTTCAATTTTACCGTAGGTGCCACCTTTTTCAAAGTTTAGCATAACTTGACTCTGGGTTGGTTAATAACGGGGAAGGTGGCTTATTAAGGCTCGATTTCCACCAAAGCGAAGACGAGCGGTGAGAAGACGTGTGGTAATCGAGCAATTCTTCCGTTCCGTCTCCGCTCTGGTGGGAGCAGCTCGGAGTGCCTGCTACTGGCTGAGTGCGCATGCGCAGGTGTCGCAGTTCGGCAAGACCGTGTGCCTGTCGGGCTTCATGGGTCTGGACATCCCGCCGCCCAACGGGCCGCTGTGGATCCTGGGCGACGTGTTCATCGGCAAGTACTACACCGAGTTCGACGTGGCCGGCAAGCGCATCGGCTTCGCGCCCGCCGTGTGAGCTCTGCCGGCGAGTAGTGTACTCCTTGTAGCGATTCGGCTTTCTAATATCGGTTTGTTATTGATGCAGTGTTGCTCCACAATCAACTAAACTCATCGCCATGACAACATTTGACAGAATAACACATGACAATGCCGTCGTTTCAGTTTTTTTATGTTTGTATTTTAGAAATAAAACGTTGTGAAAATATATCTTTCTTTTATTTCATATAACATTATTTGAACAACTCGCATATCTTGGAATCTGGATACAAAAAATATGAAACACTTTCAATTTCCATGATGTTCATTGGCACTCGTCAGGCACGCGGCGCTACGTAATATGGTCTCGGTGCCGAGCAATTCGCTCGACATATTGAGCTTCATCTCATTCTATTGTCTGGCTAGCCTAAACTACAACAAACTGCTTCTGTTCACAATAAAAGCCGGTTGACGTGACGGCTATTAATTTACTAAGAAATTTGAGAATTCGCAGACGTTGACCAAAGCTCATTCGAGCAGACGTTGACCAAAGCTCATTCGAGCAGAAGCATTTATAATGTTCGCTCGAGCCGTGTCGCAGGCCACACCGCTAGCTAGCGAGGCCGGTTCACGCCGCGAACTACCGAAAGTGCCGAACCGAAGTATGAAAAGAGGAGAAACGATGTGCGCCTGGCTCGCTCGCTAGCTAGCTAGCTGGCGGCGTGGCCTGCGGTATATAGCAACAGGGTATTCTCCTTATATATAGGTATGGCCTACACACCATTCATGTAACTGCAGTAACGTCATATCATGACATGTCGCCGTCGGTTGCAGAGAACAGGTTATGGCAGTTTGACTTTTATAGAAAACGTTGACAATACTGTTTCAGTAACATTAAACATGTTACAAAAATCTTATAATCTTATCTAGACTCGGATTTCAAGAATCTCGTCAGATCTATAACATGTCCAAATACGAGCTCGACCACACTGACCATAAAGTCGATAATCGCCTGAGATAGCGTGACGTAACACATCATACCAAAGTTAAGCCTTATTAACTAGGTGCACTTTCATTAGTCTACATAGTAATCTAGGATCGCCAGAGCGTTGGCGTTTCAACACACATAAAAGAAAGGACACACTGTTCTTAGAATACCCGTCCAAGTATAATGTATTTGTGATACCCGTCCAACTGACTATTCATAATCATGAGCAGTAAGATTAGCGGGCGAGTTCATAGTGGGCGCGCTACGAGTGCACGGTGAACAGGCTTCATTACTTGTTCGCGTCCTTACCTTACATACATGGATCATACAATGCAAGTAATAGTGCCCCGCTAATAGCAAATGCAATAACTTGCAAAATGACAGTTTTGACAAAAGAACGGCTGGTAATACAACTGCTGCATTTTTCCTTATTATGTGACCTCTTTGCTCCTATGATCTCATCTTTGGCAAAAACATAAATTGGTAAAATGTCGATAACTGCATTTGCTACTACAGGGCAGAATGTTGAAGGATGTGAGGATGCCACTCTCGCGCAGTTGTTCGAGATTGCTTGGGAGATGGTGGCTCCAACATTATTCTTATGGGCTTATGTTTCCCCAGTGTAATGGTTCAACAATGTGGAATGGGTCGACGAGTTCGACGACATACAATTGAATGAGCAAATGGAGATTCATAAGAAAATACATGTCCGTTTCGACCGCGCGGCCACGGCGTTTTTTTTTAAAAAAAACTATGCCAAGATTTTGTAAAAGTTTGTAAAAGTTGATTCCCAAAACCATAAATTTGTCAAAGTTATGGTTAAAAAGTTATAAGGGTTTGAACGTGGCCGCGCCATCGAAACGCGGAGAACCGCGCGGCCACGGAGATCTTTAAAACTAAGCGTTGTAGAGACCTGAAATTTAGGTAAATAACAGAATGAATTTGTAAAAAAATTGTAAAAATATACAAAAAATTCCTAGGTTTATATCTTAGGAGCTGTAAGACTTAAAACCCCATGGCCGCGCCATCGAAACGGTGAATAACACGTTATCGCCGATATCTCGCTGAAAAAGCATCGTAGAGGTCTGAAGTTTTTTGTAAAACACAGATTTGAATTTGTCAAAACTGGTAAAAATACTTCAAAAAGTCCTAGGGTTATATTTTAGGAGCTGTAAGACTACAAACCCATGGCCGCGCCATCGAAACGGTGAAAAATACGTTATCGCCGATATCTCGCTGAAAAAGCATCGCAGAGGTCTGAAGTTTTTTGTAAAACACAGATTTGAATTTGTCAAAACTTGTAAAAATACACAAAAAAATCCTAGGTTTATATTTCAGGAGCTGAAGTACGGTATTGCTTAGAAATAAATCGTGATTATTTATCGAAGAAAGTAAGTATTAGCTTGATTTTTTTTTGTAAACAAAACCTAATTATGTAGAACTAACGATAGTAGGCAAAAAAGTATTTTTTTTTATAATATAAACCCTGTAATAACGTTTTCAATGTTTCGTTTGGGTGACCATGACTTATTGTTCACAGAAAACTTTCCACTTATTGTGTTAGAAATTATTTCTCAAGGATCCTAAATTAAATAAAAATGAAGAGTCGTATGTTTATTTCCTATAAACATAATTATGTTTTTGTAAAATATTGATTGACATCGAGTAACATCTACCAATCCGCACTGGGCCAGCGTGGTGGATTATACGCCCATTCCCTCTCAGAGGAGGCAGGTGTCCCAGCAGTGGGAACATTAATAAGCTGATGATGCTGACCTTATCGTTACATTTTAGTTTATTTTTTTTTATTATAAAAAAATACTTGAATCACAGATTATTCAGTTAGGTGCTTTTATTTTATTTTTTACGGCTTCCTTTATCGATACTGAACTCACCCCTAAGCTATGGCACGCGACTACTTTAACACCCTGTTTGTATTATTACAGAAATAAGTGTCATTGCATAGTATTTCCAGAATGATTTGTTATGACGATGGTAAAACCGAAATGTACGCAAGTTCCGAACAACCTATGACAATACATAATCTAACATAATTATGGTCTATACTATACATAGATGATTCATCATCATCATCATCTGCTTAGCCTTTTCCCAACTATGTTGGGGTCAGCTTCCAGTCTAACCGGATGCAGCTTAGTACCTGTATTTTACATGGAGCGACTGCCTATCTGACCTCCACAACCCAGTTAGTACCCGATATCCCTGGGTAAGACTGGTTGTCAGACTTTTTGGGTCACTGACTACCTGTAACGACTGTCAAAGATCTACAAATGACAGCCGGGACCAACGGCTTAACGTGCTTTCCGAGGCACGGAGGAAACTCGGTATGTAATGGGTGGTCACCCATCCACAGACCAACCTAGGCAAGCACGGCTTAACCTAAAGATCGACCTGAGCGGCTGTTATTATTTAGCCACGGGCTCCTCACATAGATGATTAAGATATTTAAAAAAAAATTGTAATTTTAAACACACCATACTTCACAGTCGTATTAAAAAATATATTATAAAAAAAATTCTTAGTGTAAGTAAATAATCTGTGATTTGTGGTTTTGTCAGAAATATGTAAGATAACAATCTGTGATTTATGTGATTTTTTAAGAAATAAACATGTTTTTGTATCTTATCATTTTAATTTAATTTATAATAATCCTTGCAAAATAATTATAATGTAATAGGTTGAAGTTAAGCAATAAGTCATGGTCACCCTAACCAAACATTCAGAACGTTTTGAAGGTTATAAGCGATACCGTACTACAGCTCCTGAAATATAAACCTAGGATTTTTTTGTGTATTTTTACGAGTTTTGACAAATTCAAATCTAGGTTTTACAAAAAACTTCAGACCTCTGCGATGCTTCTTCAGCGAGATATTGGCGATAACGTTTTTTTCACCGTTTCAATGGCGCGGCCATGGGTTTGTAGTCTTACAGCTCCTAAAATATAACCCTAGGACTTTTTGAAGTATTTTTACCAGTTTTGACAAATTCAAATCTGTGTTTTACAAAAAACTTCAGACCTCTACGATGCTTTTTCAGCGAGATATCGGCGATAACGTGTTATTCACCGTTTCGATGGCGCGGCCATGAGGTTTTAGTCTTATAGCTCCTAAAATATAAACCTAGGATTTTTTTGTATATTTTTACAATTTTTTTACAAATTCAATCTGTTATTTACCTAAATTTCAGGTGTCTGCAACGCTTAGTTTTAAAGATCTCCGTGGCCGCGCGGTTCTCCGCGTTTCGATGGCGCGGCCACGTTCAAACCCTTATAACTTTTTAACCATAACTTTGACAAATTGATGGTTTTGGGAATCAACTTTTACAAACTTTTACAAAAACTTGGCATAATTTTTTAAAAAAAAAAACGCCGTGGCCGCGCGGTCGAAACGGACACGAAAATACTGGGTAGCTGGTCGTGTCACTAGCGGCGGATGACTACTGAAGAAAGGAATCAATTTATTATAAGCAGTCAAGTTTTAGATGTTTAAAAAATATAAATGGCGTTTCTGGTGTTTTGCAGTCCTTGGCTTTCTCATTCTATTACAAATTTACAAACATATTGTAATCCTCTATACTCTATCTATAGAAACTCATCGTAAATAAGAAGTGGTGTTAGGAGTTAGAACTGCATTGGTTACTTTTATATCTAGTGTCTTTTTTTAGAGTTTATATTAAAAAATAATGACATTGGTGTCGATTCTGTTGTGCACAAACTAAACTTAATTTAGGCTATTGCTATCTTTTACTAAAAGGCAGTGCGAGAAAAGGACGGCTATAACTATGAACTAAGTTAGAGATGTCCAACTAGTTTATACCTTGCGCTTCACCGTGTTTTTAGTCGACATGTTTTTACTACGTGCACCCTTCATTTGTATGGAAATATTAGTTCCAATCAAGGGACTTATATACTAACTGGAATGAGGACGCGCAACCCAAAAACGTTCCGAGCGAGAAAGCTTCAAGAGTGGATGTCGTCTCTTTCTAATAGGGTGTCCAATAATCACACTAACTCTTGAGACAGTTACAGACTACTGTTATGTTATTATTTAATGATGATGCAACTCCATAGCATTCTAGGCGAGATAGCTTCAGTTCAGTTCACCGTTGCTGCAGATTTTCATTATTAGGGAATCTGTTTGGAAACAAAACAATATTTGTATTTAATAAGCAAACTACTACCGACGCCATGTGCGATGTCCGATGTTTCTAATTTATAAAATGAAAATAAGCTTTTGATTAGTATGTACGACAACGATGTTCGAAACTTCGAACTTAGCTGTTTTAATATTTTTTTGGATATTTCCCGTTTGTCAATCTAAAACATTGGTAACCCTAGTCGTAGTATACAAACAAAGTTAAAAAACTTACCTGAAAAACGAAATTCCACATCCAGCATATCCCTTTCTACTACACCCCTTCACACAACACAATTTTACCATATTTAGAGCGGATGATTTCACTTAAATACAATGAAAAGAACTTGAGAACGCAAAAATATGACTTCAACGCGAACGTGTATCGGCCATGTTGTTTACATCGGTGACAAGGCAAAGACGGGGACACCATCCACCAATGTCGGTTTCTCGCTCGGAACGTTTTTTATCTATTGAATCCATTAAACAAATTTGAACTCTAAGCTTTTGAGATAGAGTTTCTTTTATTTTTTTAGCATTTTGTTCGTACTCATTCCAGTTAGTATATAAGTTCCTTGGTTCCAATTAAATTTGACAGCTCTAAAATACGTCCGTCTCTTTCTCGTTTTATTAAAGAAAAAGATAGCAACAGCCTGAATTAAGTTTAGTTTGTGCACAACAGAATCGACACCATTGCCAATTTGCCAGGTAATCTGGCATGAAACAGTTAGGCAACAGGATATTCAGATGAATAAATAATTTAATCATACGTTTAGACCGTGAGGGAGCAGTATAAGTGAGCGTTACACTCACATTTTATTGCATGGATAGTAATAATTACAACATATTAAATTAATACTTGCAAGTCGTTTCACATAAATTGACTATCTTAATAATAACGCATTCATGACTCGACGGAGATCAGACCAAAACAAACAATATCATATTAATTTCATAATTAAATACTATTTATTTAAATAAAAGTTTAAGTAAAATAGATCGTCCATACATAAATTATAATTACAATATTCCGATAAAACATGTGAGCGAGCGCGCGCGCCGGCTCGTCTATGCTACACTATGTATACAACTATACTATACTAGCGGCACTAAAGTCCCAGTTTATGTTTTTTCCTGAACTTCTTCACGTAAGCCTCCACGAGCGCCTGGATCTTGGCCGGGTTGATCTCGCCCGTCTTGTTGTGACAGATCTGAAACAACGCATTCATCAGCGTATTAAGTATTGTAAGTAATGAACGCACTGCAGGTGGGTACTGTGTGTGTGTGTACGGGCTGACCTTGGGCACGGCGCGGCGCAGGATGTCCTTGTACTCGTCCTTGGTGACGTGCTTCTTGTTGTAGTGCGGCTTCAGCACCAGCTTCACCTCCTCCACCACGCGCTCCTGCCGGTTCAGCTTCTTCAGGAACTGCAACACGGCGCCGGCTGTACTCTCACGTCTCGCGGTCACAACGTCGGACAACATCAAACAAAACGAATCGTGCTAACAAGGGCTACTAAACGCTACGTACTAAATAATGATAATTTCGATCACACACATAAACAGCGTGATTGCTCACTTTGCTCTTCACTTGCATCTCGACGGCGGAGCTGGGCAGATCGTCCAGGATCTTCAGGTTGTCCTCGTCGATCTTGACGCCCACCTGCGTCTTACCTGCCGACACAAACACAGCGTCAGTACCGTCGGCTCACCGGAGTCGCACTGTGGGCTGACGCACACGGACGCAGTACCTCTCTTGCGGTTGAGCTTGACGGGCACCTTGGCGGCCGCGCCGCGCTTGTGGCGTCGCGCGGGCCGCTCCAGCAGCGCGTCGAAGGGCCCGCGCGCGCCCGGCGGCGAGAACAGGTCGCCGAAGTCGCTGGAGCCCGGCGAGTACGGCGAGTCGTCCGCGTCCGACTCGTCGCGCCGCCGCGCCGCCACGGTGGCCTGCAGCGGCTTGATGGGGTCCGACTTGATCGGGGACGGCTTGGCCAGGAACAGCTTGGGCGGCTGCGAGCGCGTGGGCGACGGCAGCACGATGCGCACGGGCGGCGCCGGGGCCGGGGCGGGCGGCGCCGGGGCGGCCGGGGCGGGCGCGGGGGCGGGGGCGGCCGGGGAGCCGGGCTCGGGGGCCGACGACGCCGCGTCGCCCGGCGGGGGCTCCGGAGACACGTCGCGCGTGGACTGCAGCAATGCCATTACCTGTGGACATCATTTTACATAATACTACAACACAAAAATCAGGTTTAAATTACTTGCAAAATATTTAGTGTTAATTCCGCGAAAAAAAATCATAGTAGGATGAAACCCATTGGAAAAGGAAGAGAACATAACAAAAATTAAAGGAAAAATAATTTACGGGCGATCTGAGGTCGGGAAGTGGGGCTTAAGAGTTAAAAACGGTTTTTTTTTTACCATTTTCGAAGGTATCTGCACTGGTCTACTAGTCCTTTAGGTACAGTGAATGTTGTTCATACTTATGAGTACTTCTCTCACTTAAAGTTGTACTCACCTACCAACCTAGCTAGTATATATTTCATGATGTGTCGCAATACAAAGTACCTTTTCTATGGGTGAGAGCGGACGTCGGTCGATGACCTCGTCGGCGGACATGTTGGTCTTCTGCGCCGCCTCCAGCGTCATGCAGGTGCGCGGCGGACTGGCCTGTGCCGAGCGGGGCGAGCCGGGCGAGCCGGACGCCGAGCGCGTGGGCTCGTACGGGTCGTACGCGTCCGGCGAGTCCGGCGGCTCCGGCGGCGTCAGCGGGCCCCGCGCCTCCTCCGCCACCGCGACCGGCGCCGGCGGCGGCGTCTTGGGGCCCACGGCGTGCGCCGGCTCGGGCGCGGGCGTCGGGCCCGCCGCCGCCGGCCGCTCCGGCTCCTTCTCGCCGGGCTCGCTGTCGCTCAGCACGATGACGTTGCGCGGCGAGGGCGTGAGCTCGCGGAAGGGCGAGCGCTCCAGGTCGATGATGGCGACGGGGCGCGGCGCGGCCTCCTCGGGCCCCGGGGGCGCAGCCCGGCGGCGGCGACGCCTGCGCTCGCGCCGCCGCTCCCGCCGCTCGTCGCCCTCGGCGCGCTCCTGCTCCTTGAAGCTGACGCTGACGAGGATGTTGTCTCCGGACGTGAACACCTCCTTGGAAGGGCCGGCGGCGTCGCGCGCTCGGCGGTGTCGGGCGGGGGTCGCGGCGGCGTCGCTCGCGGGGCCCTCGCTCCTCGGGTGCGGCCGGCGGCGGGGACGGCTCGGGCGGCGGCGTGCGCGGCGACAGCAGGCGCGAGTCCACGGAGCCCGGCCCGGCCTCCGCCGCGCCCGGCGACGGCAGCGGGGACGGCTCCGGCGAGCGGCTGGCGCTGCGGCGACGTGCGCGGCGACGGCGCGGGCTGCGCCTGCGCGGTGAGCGGCGTCGCGAGGCGGACCGCTCGGAGCGGACGCGCTTCTTTCTCTTCGTGGGCTTGGGGCGCGGGCTCTTGGAGCCGGAGCCGGAGCGGCGGCGCTTCCTAGCGCGCTCGGGCTCGCGGCGCCGGCGGGGCTCGGGGCGGGGCTCGGGGCGGGCGGAGCGGCGGCGCCGGCGCGGGGCGGGCGAGGCGGAGCGCGGGGAGGGGCGCGGCGAGGGGCGCGGCGAGGGGCGCGGCGTGAGGCGCGGCGGGGAGCGGCTGAGCGAGGGCGAGGCGCGAGGCGACACGTCGCGCCCGAAGGCGTCCTTGGGGCGGCGGCGGCGCTCGGACACCAGGGTGCGCACGTCGTAGCGCTCCAGGTCCTTGCGCCTCTCCTTGCGGCGCAGCTTGCGCTCGCGCGAGCCGGAGCTGGAGTCGCGGCGTTCGCGCTTCTTGTCCTTGTCGCGATAGTTGCGCTCCTTGCCGCTCTTGCTGAGCTTCTTGAAGGCCACCTCGGACTTCTTGCCCTTGGCCTTGCTCTTGTCCTTGCCCTCCTTCTTGGAGTCCTTCTTCTTCTTCTTCTTGGTCTCGTCGGCGCGCGGCTCCTTCTTCTTGTCCACGATCTCGCCCTCCTCGTCGTCTGCCCCGCCGGAGGGGCGCGCGGGCGCAGGCGAGGCGCGCGACGGCTCGGAGGGCGCGCGCTCGTTGTCGGAGAACAAGCCGTTGCCCTCGTCTTCGGATATCATCTCGGTGTCGAGCCCCTCCAGTCCCTCGATGCCCTTATCCTTGTCGGTCTCCAGGGACGTGTCCTTGGACTTGTTCTCGTCGAGGCAGGGCGTGTAACTCCTCTCGTCTTCGGTCTCGCTGATGGATTCAGTCATTTTCTCAATGAGGTCATCATTTCTGTCGACAGAGCCACTCGTATGGTCGTGGTCGAGCGCGGGCAGCTCGTCGCTGGAGGAGGAGGCACAGCGGCGCGGCGGCGGAGTGCTGGCGGGCTCCGCACTCTCCATGCTGGCGTCGTCGTCGTCCTCTAGCTTGTCGTCGGTTACGGACGCTGCTTTCTCTGTGGGCGTGGTCGGCTCCTCGTCGATGTCAGGTGTGGTAGCATCTTTCTCTATTTCAGTTGCTCCCTTTGTGACTTCCTCCTCTACTTCGTCTGTTTCCTCGCGATTTGCACTAGCCGGGTCGATGCGTTCGCTCTTTAGCGGGTGATCGGAACTCTCTTCTTCCTCAGCGGCTGAGGTCATGCGTGCGGCCGGCACCTCGGGCTCCGGCTCGGTCTTGTTGCGCGGCAGCTCGTCGCCGGGCTCCGCAGTGGGCACACTCTCGCTGTCCTCGGGACCTTCTTCCTCCTCGTCCTCCATTTCTTCGTCGTACAGGCTAACTTGTCGTTTAATCAAAGAGGGAGTGTTAAGTTTAATCTTGATGGGGTTACGCGGATTAGTCGTAATGGGACACCTTTTAGAGACTTTCTCTTTCAGTTCCTCTTCAGTTTTGCTCCTGACGGTGTGGTCGGGCGCGGGGCGCGGCGGCAAGTCGGGCGCGCGGGGCGGGTCCCTGGGCTGGGGCGGGTCGCTGGGCTGGGGCGAGTCGTCGTCCTCCTGCACCAGGTCCTCCAGGCTGTCGTGCGGCGCGAGGGGCGGGAGGGGCGCGGGCGAGGCGGCGTCGCACGGCAGCTCGGCCGAGGTGTTCGCGATGTGCACGCTGGTGGCGGAGTAGATGGAGAAGTTGGGGCAGTCGCCCTCGGAGTCGTCGTCGCTGACGGCGCACGGGGCGGGCGCGGGCGCCAGCAGGGCGCGGTGCTCCTGCAGCACGGCGCGCACGCAGCTGTCCAGCACGGTGCGCGGCACGGCCAGCGCCTCCAGGTCCAGCCCCGCCAGCGCCGGGGGCGGCGAGGGGGACGGGGCCGCGGCGGGGGCGGCTGTCGCCGGGTCGGGCTGCGGCTCAGCGTCGGCCGGCGTGGCGTCGTCATCGTCGTCGCCGCTGTCGTCGTCGTTGGTGGGCTCGGTGGGGTCGTACTTTTCAGTATCTATGACTAAGCTAGAATCGCTCTTCTCATCTTCTGACTTGTCGAGTTCGGGCGTTTTGTCGAATTTGAACATCGGCGGCTCCGGCAGCGGACGGTAGGGCTGCGCCTGAGGCTTCGGCGCTTGCTGTGCTTGTGGCGTGACCGACGGCTCGGGGTTACTGTTTGTCGAGTTCTGTCGCCGGATTGGAGCCATTCTCATGTCGAGAGGGTTCTCGAACCCCCCAAAAGAGTGCCTGTGTTGCACAGGAGGCGGGTCGTTCCTGGGCGGCACAGGCGGCGGCACGTAGGGCTGCCAGGCCGGCGCCAGGCTGTAGCGGCCCTGCTCGGGGCGCGGGTGCGGCGGCTGGTTGTTCTGGCCGCGGTTCTGCTCGGGAGGTTGCCTCCGGTTGCGCTCGAAAGGAAGGTCATCTGCCTGCGGATACTGGTGCGGCCTCCTAGAGTAGTTGTTGTACGTGTCCATGTCGTCGCGGCGCGCGCTGTTGTTCTGGTTGAACGCGTTACCCTGGCGGTTCTGGTAGCCGCCACTGTTGTAGTTGTTGTCGTAGTTGCCGCCCCTGCTGTTGAGACTGTTGGAGCCCTGCTCGCGGTGGTAGTTCCCGGTGTACCCGCCGCCCCAGCCGCGCCCGCCGCGCGACTGTCCGGGATACGACGGCACTTTCTTCGCGGCGTCCTCTCCCTGCGAGAGATCTATCTTGTCTTGCTTCTTCGGCTCGTCAGATTGTTTCTTCGGAATTTTAGACTGTTCGCGAGTTTCTAATTTAATATTGACACTGCCGTCTACAGATATGGACACGACCGATTTCTTCGAATGAAGTAAAGTTTGACTTTCGAGTATAGAGGAGAGGACGTCCGGTGCCGACGACGCATGCGTCGGAGACGGAATGCAGATCATCTTTCTTCTTGCCTGGGAATAGACCAAGACAAACGTAATCATTAGACAAAATAGTAAACTCGTCAAAAATAATATAGTGAAAACGCTGCAGCTGCAGTAACCTGTCTGTAAGCACTGAGTATGGAAGAGGTGGGGCGCGCGGCCACGGCCGTGCTGGCGCTCTCCGACACGCCGTGCTCGTCGTCCTCCGGGAAGTACTCCAGCTCGTGCGCCGCGCCGAACAGGCTCAGCGCCGGGATGCCGGCCCGCTGGCGCCGCGCCGCCAGCTGCTGCACGCCCGCTGCCGCGCCCGCGCCCGCTCCCGCCCCCGCCCCCGCCGCCGCCAGCGCCGCTCGCACGCTGGCCAGCACGTGCGAGCGCCGCGCCGCCGTGCGCGGCTGCCGACGCGACGTCTGCGCACAGGTAACAGAGTCAAATGCCAATGTTAAGTATGTAAGTTATCCAACATTCTAATAACACGCCCTTACCTTCCTTTTCTTCAGTTTCCTTTTAACTCGTTTTGTGACGGGAAATTTACCATTTTCTTGAACTTCATACTCAATAATGACAGTTTTAGTTCTTCTTCTCTTTGGCCTTCTGCGGTTTGTGTGTCCAGTAGTCTTACGCCTGCTCATAGTTGCACGAGAGCTACTGCCCTGTGCTGAGCGTGTACCTCTTGATGTTGTTGGGATATCATCAGAGTTTACACGACTGCGACTGCTTCCGTGGCCTGAGGATGTTGATGGTTCATCTGCACTGTGAGTCCGTGATGACCTCACATTCCTACCTTCTCTGATTAATGCACTTCTAGATGAAATTGGTATGTCCATATCTGTGATGCCAGAAAATAAGAAATCCACATCTGATAACAGATTGTCACAATTGGGGCACAGCCACCGATCGAGAGGAACCTGCAATACAAGGATACATTAAAACATTGTGCATTCAATTGTAGTCTGTCAAGTAGCATGGAACAGATGTGACTAAAAGAGTAATCAATATGAATGTTGTTGGATAGAGAGGGAGAAGAAGGTCAAAGAAAAGGTGGATGGATAGTGTGAGGAATGATATGAAAGGAGTATATGATGCCATGAGGTCTGACAAGGGAGAAGAGTTGCGCCAACCCCAAGTAGAATGCATCAAGGCCAGGAAGATGAGTCTGTGAAACAGCTTGATGTATGGTGAAGATTACCTGTGACACTCGTGGGCTGAGACAGTGCATGTGATAGCCAAGGTCACATCCATCACACAGAAGCATGGTGTCCTCATCGTCTGTGCGGCCACACACCTATAATGAAAAATTATGTATTGCACATATTCATTTGGCAATCCAGTTTATCACACAGATTGACTCTAGCTCAATTGATTACAAATGCCAACATAACACTTCTTTTTTTGGGCAGTAGTGTAAAAATGTTTTGTGGTGTGTGAGTAATAACTATGATGAATTTTCAATGTTAACACCTTGAACCAGTTACCATATTACTGCAAGTACTTAGAATGTTGTTGCATCATCTTATTTACCTCACAGGCAGTAGGATCCTCGATCACAAGCAGCTCAACTGAAGGTCTGCGCTCCACCACCTTCACGGGTTCAGTGCGTAGCACACGACCGCCTGCACATGCTCGCACTACTATGAAATCAAATGTCATTCTGTCTACTGGGCAGGTGTTGACATTTTTTGACCATTCCGTGATACAATCCAAGCAAAAGATATGTTCACAGCTCTGTGGTGTCCCCACTTCTTGATCAGTGAAACGCAAAAGGCAAATGGAGCACTTGTCCGAGTTGCCTTCCGAGCTGTCCGAAGCAAAACCAGAGGCGGGTTTAGCGGCCGAGTCTGCGGGTTTAGCGGCCGAGGCTGCAGGCTTGGGCGCGTCCGAGTGGTCTGTGGTCCACCCTGACGTGTCGCTGTCGCCCTCCGAGTCGCGCAGCTTGGGCAGCGCGCGCTTGCGGCGGGCTCCCGCGCACACCACAGAGCTGCCGCTGCTGTCGCTGCCGTCATCACTCAGCACCTGAAACACACTTATTGTAGTAATCCGTAGACCCCAGGGCTAACACAACGTGTTGAAGTTTGCTCAGTCACCCTCAATCTCTTTCTCCGTGTCCCCGTTACGGTGACGCTTTCGTCACTGTCCGAGCTCGAGTCTGACGAGAGCATCATCACTTTCTTGATCTTGCGTTTGGGTCGTGGAGGCGAATCCTCGCTGCCTTCCTCACTCATTGTCACAAGTAAACAGTGTCGATTGGAATTTAGTGGGCACGACACGAAGCCAGTTGCAAAGGTGTAAATGACCTCCGCCAAGTAATATTCGAGTCAACTATAGTAAAATATGAGAAATTCATTCGGTATGCTAAATAATAACATGCATCAAGATTGTTTCCACACAAGATATTGCGTACGCGTTGTACTAAAATGATTCCACTATTTTGACAGCAAGCCGCTATCAATGGTCAAGCGGCCATTTTCCTTTCAATTCTTTTTTTTTATTTTGCCTAGTGATGTACGAAACTACGAACCATAATCCATCATATAGATAAGTTATGGTTATGCAAAAAAAAATAGTTACAACAATTAAAAATAGTTGTAACATCACAATGTGAATCACAGTAAATTCTGATATAAATGAAGAAAAATTTTAGGTCATCTCTGATTCTTATTAATGAGGGATTTTCTTTTTAGCTCTTCCCTAGTCGCTGGATAGATCGCGCTAGGAGTAAGTATGATAATGCAAGGAACGGAACCTAAAAAAACTGATTTTAACAAAGCGCGATAAATGTTGGTTATATTCGGAAGGTTAAGCAAATGAAAGTGTCAGACAACGAGAATATGTGACGTAACACAATGTTTTTTTATTCAAGCGTTTTGGCTTTGGCATAGTAAGTTCAACGCCATCTATAGAGTTCTTGGAAACTAAGTTTTTTTTTAAAACCTCAAAAGGAAAACCTCTCATTACAAAAAAACCGGCCAAGTGCGAGTCGGACTCGCGCACGAAGGGTTCCGTACCATTATTATCAAAAAAGGGCAAAAAAAATCACGTTTGTTGTATGGGAGCCCCCCTTAAATATTAATTTTATTCTGTTTTTAGTATTTGTTGTTATAGCGGCAACAGAAATACATCATCTGTGAAAATTTCAACTGTCTAGCTGTCACGGTTCATGAGATACAGCCTGGTGACAGACAGACGGACAGACGGACAGACGGACAGACAGCGAAGTCTTAGTAATAGGGTTCCGATTTTACCCTTTGGGTACGGAACCCTAAAAAACTGAGCCGTCGTCGCGGAACGCCTGGCAGTGAAATGTGAAAAATCGAGATTATAATTAGTTCAAAATTATATAAGCTTTTAAAAAAATCCATATAGAAAACAAACACATAAAATAAAATAAAAACAAAAGGACTCAATTCACAAAAAGAAAATCCTTAGTGGAATCGAATTCTAAGTCACGACATTGTAATGTACCTCAGCGCTCTGTGCTCCGAGAGCAAAGAGTCTATTAGCCCCGAGAGTCCGAGCTTGTAGTAAATCGTTGTGAATAAGTAGATCTTATTGTATTGAGCTATTACTACGTTTAGTGAAGACAGCGCGAACAAAATCTGTGCTCCGTTCAACTGCGGTCGGCCGGACGCAGTTCACTCAGTTGCTTGCTCGCCACAGCATATAAATACAGTATGACTTTTTTATCACTTTCCAAAAAAATGGGTCTACTAAGTAAACGGAGTAGAAGCAAATGGCATTTAACAAAATTTTTTTTTTTAATAATTAAAAAAAAAACGAAATTCAAATCATACGCGTATTGCGTATGATTTGAAATTCGATATTGTTCTTTTTTTTCAAAAGTTTACTTTGTTCTAATTTTTATTTCATTTAATTAATCTAGATAATTATTTATTTTACGTATTTGAGATAGGTTTAACAACGGATCCCAAACTAGGCACAGCCTGTATATTGGTGACCCAGACACAATGCATTACACAAGGTTAATAATTTACAGTGTTCTGCTAGCGCAAGAAATATGCTATAGAGAAACAAGTTTTAGAATAATTAAAATGGAAAAACAAAAAAAATAATTGATAACATTGATTAATTAGAAAAGAAACAAAAAAAACCGGCCACGTGCGAGTCGGACTCGCACACGAAGGGTTCCGTACCATTGACTATATTTAGTATTTGTTCTTATAGCGGCAACAGAAATACATCATCTGTGAAAATTTCAACTGTCTAGCTGTCACGGTTCATGAGATACAGCCTGGTGACAGACAGACGGACAGACAGACGGACAGACAGCGAAGTCTTAGTAATAGGGTTCCGTTTTTACCCTTTGGGTACGGAACCCTAAAAACACGCATGAATGCAAAAATGGTAAAAAAGATAAAAATCAAATGGTTGCAAAAACAACAGTGTGGGTACTTGTGGGTGTGTGCTGTGTGGGGGTGTGTTAGTGAGTGTGGGTGTGTATTGCAACAAAAAGGATGTATTAACATGGGCCACAGAGCAAATTTTCTTTTTCCTCCTAAGTTCGGCCCAACAACCTTAGGACTCATACACTTTTATGAACGACTAGCTGTTTCCCGCGGCTTCGCCCGCGTGCAGTTCGGTAACTGTCCCACTGAATCATACTAAAGGGATAAATAGTGTCCTACATGTTAATCCAGGTTATGAACTCTCTATGTGCCAAATTTCATAATCATCACAATTTATTATTATCATCACAATTACTGTCACAACCACCATCACTATCACAACGACCATCATTATCACAATCATTATCACAATCACTGGAAACCTACGTCTTTTCTTGACTTGAATGTGCCCTAGTATAATGTACTCTGTGGTGCCCTGGCGGTTTGGAGTATGTCATGCTTGGTGGCGCATGTGTCGGATCATTAAGTTCCCTTCAAAATGGTTGAGTTGAATGGTGCTGATCCATGTGTCATGTCCGTGAACGGGCGCTGTCAGTTGTGACTGGTCATATCTTGGTTGCCATGGCTTATTTGAATGAATTATTTTGATTGTATTTTTTTTTTGTGTGATTTTGCTGTGTACACTTCTACCGTGCACATCTTGCTACATTGTTCTCACTTATATATACCATCTCAACGTGAATGATGTAACCAAGATTTTGTAACAATATTCTGATTTAAAAGAGTGTCCATGGAGTTTCTTGCCCGTTCTTCTCCATAGAGATCTACGCTAGGGAATGGGCAACTACAGTACTTTCACAGTTTTAATGTCTTGTGACTGGGACTGTAGCTACATTTAATTTTCATCTTTGTTTAAATTCGACAATTCAAAAGTGCCTGTAACTGGCTTACTTGAAATAAATGCTTTGATTTGATTTGAATCACCATCACTATCAAAACCACCATCATTATCACAATCATTAACACAATCACGATCACTATCACAGTCACCAACATTATCACAATCATGGTGATTGTGATCTCGTCATCACAATCATTATCATCGTAATCTTAATAATTTTCATAATCACAAACATCATGATCACAATCACCATCACTATCACTATCACTATCACTATCACAATCACCATCACTATCACTACCACTATCACTATCACTATCACTATCACTATCCCTATCACTATCACAATCACAATCACAATCACCTTTACCATCACCATTACCATCACCACCACAATCAAAATCACTATCACAATCATTATCATCGTAATCACAATCATTATCATCGTTATCACAATCACAATCTCTATCACTATCACAATCAAAATCATCATCACAATCACTATCACCATCACAATCACCATCACAATCACCATCACAATCACCATCAAAATCACCATCACAATCACCATCACAATCATCATCACAATCACAATCACAATCACTATCACGATCACAATCACTATCATAATTTTAACAATCATTATCATCGTAATCACAAACACTATCATCGTAATCACAATAATCGTCATCACAATCTCCATCCTCGTCATCACAATCAATATCATCGTAATCACAATCGTTATCATCGTAATCTCAATCATTATCATCTTAATCACAATAATCATGATCACAATCGCCATCACTATCACAACCACAATCATTATCACAATCACCATCATTATCACTATCACAATCACCATTACTATCACTATCACAATCACTATCACAATCACCATCACAATCATCATCACAATCACCATCACGATCACAATCACTATCACAATTTTCATCGTAATCACAAACACTATCATCGTAATCACAATCATCGTCATCACAATCTCCCTCCTCGTCATCACAATCATTATAATCGTAATCACAATCGTTATCATCGTAATCTCAATCATTATCATCTTAATCACAATAATCATGACCACAATCACCATCACTTTCACAACCACAATCATTATCACAATCACCATCATTATCACTATCACAATCACCATTACTATCACTATCACAATCACTATCACCATCACCATCACCATCACCATCACAATCACCATCAAAATCACTATCACAATCACCATCATCGTTACCTATCACAATCATTATTATCGTAATCACAATCATTATCATCTTAATCATAATCATCATCACAATCTCCATCATCGTAATCACAATCATCGTCATCACAATCTCCCTCCTCGTCATCACAATCATTATCATCGTAATCACAATCGTTATCATCGTAATCTCAATCATTATCATCTTAATCACAATAATCATGATCACAATCGCCATCACTTTCACAACCACAATCATTATCACAATCACCATCATTATTACTATCACAATCACCATTACTATCACTATCACAATCACTATCACCATCACCATCACCATCACCATCACAATCACCATCAAAATCACTATCACAATCACCATCATCGTTACCTATCACAATCATTATCATCGTAATCACAATCATTATCATCTTAATCACAATCATCATCACAATCTCCATCCTCGTTATCACAACCATCGCTATCACCATCACAATCACCGTCACTATCACAATCGTCATCACTATCACAATCACTATCACTATCACAATCACAATCACCATCATCGTTATCAAACTCTTTATCATGGTAATCAAAATCATCATCGTTATCAAACTCATTATCATTATCACAATCATCATCGTAATCACAATCATCATCATCACAATAACCCTGTATAGAAGTTGAAACCGCCATCTTCTGGATCTCAAAATAAATGCCATTTTCGAAATCAGCACCCGTGATAATCTCGGTTTCGACACCCATATTGATTTTTAGACATTTCAACCCCATCGCACCCCAACAGGGAATGATGGTAATTCAGGTCCGCCACATTAAATCTTAAAATCGTTGTTTTTGTAATACACCCAACCCAATTCACCATACAAACAATACCTATGTTGAATTTCAGGCTTTGTTACCCCATTTCCCCCTTTAGGGGTTGAATTCTGAAAAAAACCTGAAACACAAATGTTAACTCATTTATCGATAGGAGTACTCCTGTTAAGTTTCGAATAAAGTAGTCTAACTAATCTTATTTCCTCATGTAATCTTTGGACCCCCGTTTCAACCCCTTAGGGGGTTAATTTTGAACAATCTTTTCTTAATGCACCCCTAAACCCCATATAGAACCTATGTGCCAAATTTGGAATCTCTAGACTCAGTGGTTTGGGCTGTGCATTGATTTTTATACTTTGCCACCCCATTTCCCCCTCTTAGGGGTTGAATTCTGAAAAATCCTGAAACCCATTTCTACTCATTTATTAATAGGAGCACTCCTGTGAAGTTTCGAATAAAATAGTCTAACTAATCTTGTTTCCCCATACAAACTTTGGAGCCCCGTTTAACCCCCTTAGGGGGTGAATTTTGAAAAATCCTTTCTTAGTGCACCCCTAGACTACATAAAGAACCTACTTGCCAAATTTGGAATCTGTAGACCCAACGGTTTGGGCTGTGCGTTGATAGATGAGTCAGTCAGTCAGTCAGTCAGTCAGTTTCTTCGTTTATATATTTAGACTAGCTGTTGCCCGCGGCTTCGCCCGCGTGCAGTTCGGTAACTGTCCCACTAAATCATACTAAAGTGATAAATAGTGTCCTACATGTTAATCCAGGTTATAAACTATCTTTATGCCAAATTTCATAATCATCACAATTTATTATTATTATCACAATCACCATCACTATCACAACCACCATCATTATCACAATCATTATCACAATCACCATCACTACCAAAACCACCATCATTATCACAATCATTATCACAATCACGATCACTATCACAGTCACCATCATTATCACAATCATTATCACAATCACCATCACCATCACAATCCTCATCACCATCGCTATCACCATCACAATCACCATCACCATCACAATCCTCATCACCATCGCTATCACCATCACAATCACCGTCACTATCACAATCACCATCACCATCACAATTACCATCAAAATCACTATCACAATCACCATTATCGTTATCACAATCATTATCATCGTAATCACAATCACCATCACTATCGAAATCACTATCACAATAACCATCACAATCACCATCACAATCACCATCACAATCTCGATCACAATCACTATCACAATCACAATCACTATCACTATCACCATCACTACCACTATCACTATCACTATCCCTATTACTATGACTATCACAATCACAATCACCATCACAATCACCATTACAATTACCATTACAATCACCATCACAATCACAATCATTATCATCGTAATCACAATCACCTTCATCATTATCACCATCACTGTCACAATCACAATCACCATCACCATCGCTATCACCATCAAAATCACCGTCACTATCACAATCACTATCACAATCACCATCACCATCAAAATCACTATCACCATCATCGTTATCACAATCATCATCATCGTAATCACAATCATCATCATCATCATCATCATCGTAATCACAATCATTATCATTGTAATCACAATCATTATCATCGTTATCACAATCACAATCTCCATCAATATCACAATCACAATCACCATCACCATCACAATCACTATCACCATCACAATCACCATCACAATCACCGTCACTATCATAATCGCCATCACAATCACAATCACCATCATCGTTATCAAACTCATTATCATCGCAATCAAAATCATCATCACAATCATCATGATCATTATCACAATCATCATCGTAATCACAATCATTATCATCTTAATCACAACCATCATTATCATCATAACAATCACCATAACAATCATTATCACAATCACTAACCTCGTTATAACAATCATCATCGACATCATCATCATCATCATCATCATCGTTATCATCGTACCTAATCATAATCATCTTCATCATTATCACAAGCACCATCACTGTCACAATCACGATCGCTATCACCATCACAATCACCGTCACTATCACAATCACTACCACAATCACCATCACCATCACCATCACCATCACAATCACCATCAAAATCACTATCACAATCACCATCATCGTTACCTATCACAATCATTAGCATTGTAATCACAATCATTATCATCTTAATCATAATCATCATCATAACAATCTCCATCCTCGTTTTCACAATCATCACAATAAATCAACAAAAACCCTGTATAGAAGTTGAATCCGCCATCTTCTGGATCTCAAAATAAATGCCAGTTTCGACATCAGCACCCCTGATAATCACGGTTTCGACACCCATATTGATTTTTAGACATTTCAACCCCATCGCACCCCAACAGGGAATGATGGTAATTCAGGTCCGCCACATCAAATCTTAAAATCGTTTTTTTTGTAATACACCCAACCCAATTCACCATACAAACAATACCTATGTTGAATTTCAGGCTTTGTTACCCCATTTCCCCCTTTAGGGGTTGAATTCTGAAAAAAACCTGAATCACAAATGTTAACCCATTTATCGATAGGAGTACTCCTGTTAAGTTTCGAATAAAGTAGTCTAACTAATCTTATTTCCCCATGTAATCTTTGGACCCCCGTTTCAACCCCTTAGGGGGTTAATTTTGAAAAATCCTTTCCAAATGCACCCTTAAACCCCATAAAGAACCTATATGCCAAATTTGGAATCTCTAGACTCAGTGGTTTGGGCTGTGCATTGATTTTTATACTTTGCCACCTCATTTCCTTCTCTTAGGGGTTGAATTCTGAAAAAACCTGAAACCCATTTCTACTCATTTATCAATAGGAGCACTCCTGTGAAGTTTCGAATAAAATAGTCTAACTAATCTTGTTTCCCCATACAAACTATCGAGCCCCGTTTAACCACCTTAGGGGATGAATTTTGAAAAATCCTTTCTTAGTGCACCCCTAGACCCCATAAAAAACCTATGTGCCAAATTTGGAATCTCTAGACTCAGTGGTTTGGGCTGTGCATTGATTTTTATACTTTGCCACCCCATTTCCCCCTCTTAGGGGTTGAATTCTGAAAAAACCTGAAACCCGTTTTTACTCATTTATTAATAGGAGCACTCCTGTGAAGTTTCGAATAAAATAGTCTTACTAATCTTGTTTCCCCATACAAACTTTGGAGCCCCGTTTAACTCCCTTAGGGGATGAATTTTGAAAAATACTTTCTTAGTACACCTTTAGACCACATAAGGAACCAATGTCCCAAATTTGGAATCTCTAGACTCAGCGGTTTGAGCTGTGCATTGATTTTTAGACTTTGTCACCCCATTTCCCCCTCTTAGGGGTTGAATTCTGAAAAATCCTGAAACCCGTTTCGACTCATTTATTAATAGGAGCATTCCTGTGAAGTTTCGAATAAAATAGTCTAACAAATCTGGTTTCCCCATACAATCTTTGGAGCCCCGTTTAACCCCCTTAGGGGGTGAATTTTGAAAAACCCTTTCTTAGTGCTCCCCTAGACCACATAAGGAACCTACTTGCCAAATTTGGAATCTGTAGACCCAGCGGTTTGGGCTGTGCGTTGATAGATGAGTCAGTCAGTCAGTCAGTCAGTCAGTCAGTCAGTCAGTCAGTTTCTTCTTTTATATATTTAGATTTATCCCACACCTACACAGCGAATGCGCTGATTTACATGAACTAACCGGTGACCGCCGAAAATGGCAATGGACGAATCATGAGAACGATATATTTATTAAAACTAAGAGATTAATGACAAGATCTAAATCGCTTGTCGCGTTTGTCGAATGTCGACCCCTTTACCTCTCCTGCGACGCCTCAGAGAAAGGAGTAGGCGCAGTCTTATACCACAAGGATAAAGAAATCGAACAACCTATTGCATTCGGGTCAAGAAAACTTAAACCAGCTGAAAGCAAATATTCCGTTATAGACCGCGAGGCTTTAGCAATATTCTATGGCATTCGAAAATTCGACCAATATCTTAGAAGGTACAAAGTTCACACTTGTAACTGACCACAAACCACTTATTCACATATTGACCCCACAACGAAATCTCCCAAAAAATGCCATTTAGACTTGTGAGGTGGGCACTCGTGATTGAAAAATATGATTATGACGACATAATTTATAGAAAAGGGGAACATAACATCATTGCTGATGACCTATCCAGAATGCCAAATAGCATTGAACAGCCGAATTGTCCAGAGGTTTTGATATGCAAAATCACTGATTTGATACAGCATAATAAAATTAACGACTTGACCTTAAGTGAAGAGCATATTATGAGAAACGAAACACGATGCCACACTAAAGCAAGTCCTGCAATTAATCAAAACCGACTGGTTTGACTGTTCACAGACTGATCTGAAACCGTTTATCAGAAAACGCAGTGAACTGTCTCTAAAGAACAAGATCATCATGTGGCAAGGTAGAGTTGTTATACCTAGTACATTAAGAAGTACAGTACTGCGTTATTTGCATATTGGCCATCCTGGAACTTCTGCAATGAGAGCTCTTGCACGCTTCTATGTTTGGTGGCCAACACTCGAAGAAGACATTGACAATTTTGTAAAAAAAAATCCAAAAATGCCAGGAAAATAGACCTAACAACTCAGAACTTCCTGTATACTCTTGGTCGATCCCAGAAAAGGTATAGGAAAGAGTTCACGTCGATTTTGCCGGTCCTTTTGCATGTGCATGCATCTGCCAGCAATAACCAATACTTGCCCTAGTATTGGCTAGTGCTGGCAGATGCACTATCAAAATGGATAGAAGTTAAACCTATGGCATAGATCACAGAAAAGAAAAAAACAGTAGAAACAGCATAGCGCTTTATTAGTATCGGAACCAGCGTACCCCAAACTAACACATAAACAGGTTAATTGTATTTCGTAACACTAAGAAAAGCGTGGTGTGATTGGTAACTAATATATCAGTCTTCGTTTATTTGAAAATAAACCATAATAACATGCAAATAGAGTGGTTTATTATCTACTCTATTTACGTATTAGCTCTCAGAGAATAGTTTCACGAGCAAGTTCTGCTACTCACCGCTAGATGTCACTACACTAAATGCATTTAATAAACCTTTATTACTTTTGCAATAAGATTGATATTTCCGTAACGAGCTCATTACTATTTTTGTGCTATTCGTCCTTTTCTAGGGTTGTACCACTGTCGTTGCCTTTTTATCGACATTGCGTTTTATTTTCAAATATAATACAAGAGTCGATAAATATTTTTAAATTTCAAAATGAATGTTACATAAGTATGTTTGAAATCAAGTGTTATAAATTTATAATAATGCTTATGATTTATAGAAAGAATAATTAAGAATGTATTGTTATGTTAATATACAACTGATTGATTTCGAAAATTATACTATTTGATGGAAAGGTAACAGATTAAACTACACGATATTTTGTTACTACGGGTACTTATTACCTACGTTCTATTGACATGAAACCCTGCGATTTCGCCGGCAGCTACACTCGTTTTAAGTATGTTTTAGCTCGACGAACTCCTTAGCAAACTTTGATGATATTTCAGACATAGGCCACTTATTTATTACATAGGCCACTTATTAAACTAATACGGGCCACCTATCTGACGGCAACCCACCCATCATCGCTCGCCGTCCTACGGTGGCCGGAAATCGCCCTGCGACTCCCGACTTGACTTTACCAACTCGAGACTTTGCGAATGACCTAAGGTGAGATAAATCTTTTCTCGTTTGAATATTACGAATAGATTCCCCATATCCATATTTTAAACTTATTTCAAACCTGATATGGAAATATGTACTACCTATTATTAATTCAGAATCATAAAAAAAAACACACACAGGGTTAATTTTTCGCCGATACACCATAGAACATTGAAGTTTAAAATATCGATAACTCATTATCGATAACGTCAATCTCTAATTGAGTAGCGGACTGTGACATGTGCGTAGTTGGAATCTGCGAGAATAATAAATGTTTGAGTTAAAAGAAAGTAGACCCTATGGTGTAAACAATAAAGTCTATTTTTACTTGTCTTGTCTAATAAAATAATGTTTTTCAAATTTTAATCGAAATAAAGCAAATTAAGACTTACCGATGGTATGATATACCACCATTTGATACATTTTTGGTTCTGCTATCGTTTTTACATTCTAGAATAGCACAATAAGGCATTTTAGTATTTTTTTTAAAGCTAAGTAGGAGTTATTGTCACTGTGACGCTTCTATCTAGACTGATGTGCGTGGCGTGTGCGTGGGGGAAACACTTTGCGGAACAGCGCAAAGCTCGGGGTACGCGCGCCCCGCCCACATACGACTTCTACTGTTTTTTCTGTTCTGTGGCATAGATAACCACCAAAACGTTATGCGAGAAACTAGATGGCATTTTATTTTTTTAGACGACCCGAATGGCGCAGCGGTAGTAAGGCTGCCTTACGTTCTTAGGGTCCCGGGTTCGAATCCCGGTCGGAGCAAATGTTTGTGTGATGAGCATGGACATTTGTTTCCGAGTCATGGATGTTTCTAAGTATAATAAGTATGTATTTACAAACAAAAAGTATCTATGTAGTATATCAACCATCTGGTGTCCACGACACAAGCCTCGTTGCTTAGTGTGGCATTAGATGGCGCTGTGTGTAGTGTCCAGCGATATTTATTATTTATTATTATTTATTTTTACTACATTTGGCCATCCAAATGTAGTAAAAATGCCATCTAGTTTAGGTTAGGTTTAGGTTTAGGGAGACAATAATTTGAGGCCATCTCAAATTATTGTCTCCGACAATGGAATTTACTTCCAAAGACTTTCGAGAGTATTACAAGTCAAAGGGCATAGTGCACATGACATCTTCACCCTACCATCCAAGAACCAATGGATTTTCGAGCTCGCTTCGCTCGCTCTACAGATTACTTTCACTTGAATTTATCTAAAATTCGACCAAGTAACTCCTGTATGAACGTTCGAAACATTCTTACCTGTCCAAAGCAAGGTGTCGTAAGAATTTCTCGCTACGACCGATAGTGAAGAACCACCTGAAGAAGTGAAGTCGAGTCGAGTGAAGTTAACGTTTGTTCCATCACTATTAGTTACTAATATTACTAATATTATACTCTATGACTATCACCACAGAGAATCTATACTATCACCCAGTGATGCCAGATCTACTGATTTAGCAGTAGATCTACCTGATTTAAAAAAAATCTACTGATCTACTGCCTTGATTGGAAATCTACCTGCTTTTTTCAAATCAGATCGTATCATCTAGTTATTGACGACGTGTCTTGTCATCTGGCTTAAAGGTCTAAATAACATGACATTTGTTCTACAACCGTAGTAAGTATCGAAAAATGTTGGATGCGTGTTTTTTGTTTTATCAAATTAATAAAAATTGACGCAGATAAAACGTGTCAAAGATCATGAGTTTGGCTTGTGACGTCACATTTGAGTAAAAAATGTACTCAAATGTAACGTCACGCGAGTTTTCGACGCACTTGTATAGTCTTCATTTTAGTTTACGTGAAAAAAGAAAAAATACGTGTCCAATATTTTTTGGAAATCTATCTGACGGACTAATTAGTTTTTTTTGTCATGTACCCTATTCAAGCTCAAGTCCTTTTTACCTCATGTGGGTATGACTTTTTTAATCTACTGATTTTTCCTTCAATCTACTGCTAAAACTTTAATTTTTCTACTGATTTCTTCAGATTCCATCTGGCAACACTGCTATCACCCCTATCACCATAGAGTATAGTAATACCCAATCGGCGTGCGTGAATGCGTGAATGTGATTCTCGCTGCATTTTCGTTTATTTTCGTAGTTTATAATAGAAATTGAACAAGAAATGACCGCAGAAAACGAACGTGAAATATATCATAAATTGGAAGCTATGAAAGAGATCAGGTACGTCGATTTACTATTGATAAATTCTTCAGAATGCCCTTTGAAATCGCACCTGTGGACTCGATCAATAAACACTTGACATCGTTTGAAATGTTTATTTTTTATAAATTTCTGTGCACTAGGTTCTATAAATAGCTACTTTAACTCAATGTTAATAAACAATTAAATATAAACACCTAGAATGTAATACATAACAGATTCAAAATGTAAGAGACCCTCAGACCGATTATTTAGTTGTGCTAATATTGTGAATGAAACTTTAGAAGACTCGGAGCGATATATCTTCTAAATAACGGTGGGTTATAGATTATTATGTGTTATTATTGGATAGGTTTTTTTATGCGTCGAAAATAATAGAGTATTTTCATCATACTGACCAAGTTAATAGCTGTAAGCATTAAATATTTCCAGAAATAAAACAATAACCCTAGAGCGTATGAAGCGCAGTATCCTGAATGAGGTGCGCAGCGGGGACCAGGAGGGCCGCTGCCTGGCGCAGTACAAGCGAGAGATGGAGCTGCTGCAGCAGGAGAAGATGAGCCACGTGGAGGAGCTGCGGCAGATACATGCCGATATCAACGCTGTATGATGGTTTACTAGTTAAAGTAGGAAAAAAGATGTCTAATGTGATTTCCACATTACTTGAATATTGCACCCTATAATTAAAGGTGGATAAATCAAGGTCCTGATTCAAAAGGTAGTACTCCTCGATACGGCCCGCATTATCAGGAGGGTCTGGTCTCTGGAGCCCTAACCGGTAGCTTGGACCCTGCTCTGGCTGGACACTGGTGGACCACTATTTTATAAATGTTTTTGTTTATTATGACAATTACTTAGAAAAGTTTATTCAAAACATATTGGAATGTTTGAAAGTACAGGAATCACAATCAACAGAGTAGGAGGTGAGCTATTAATACACCAGCACAATGGTGTGAGTGTTTGTTTACTTAGGCTCGCGCTATTGTTGGCCCACAATTGGAACATCTTAAATTGTTTATTTTCTCTGTCAGTTGGTGATGGCCAGCTATGAATACTTGAATTCTGTTCTACATGCTTCAAATTCCAAGGAATTTCGGCCTCCTTATCATGCTTGGCTTTATGTGCTAGCAGAATAAAGATGTTAATTTCGAAAATTGAATTAAACCTTTTTTTGTGTAACTTTTTATATTTGACAGTTGTTGCATCAAACAATAATTTGTATGTGATCAGATGGAGACGGTGATAAAGCAGACAGAGGAGAGCATGACGCGCAAGCTGTCGGCGGCGTCGCGGCTGCACGAGGACTACCGGCCGCTGAAGGCCGAGGTAGACCTGCTGCGGCGCCAGTGCCTCGGCCTGGAGCGCCTGCCCGACCTGCACGAGGAGGAGGGGAGCCCCATCACGCCTGAGTATGTGCCGCACTGCCAGGACTCCTTCATCATCATCATCATCATCTGCCTAGCCTTTTCCCCAACTATGTTGGGGTCGGCTTTCAGTCTAACCGGATGCAGCTGAATACCTGTATTTTACATGGAGTGACTGCTTATCTGACCTCCACAACCCAGTTAGTACTAGGTAATACGATACCCCTTGGTAAGACTGGTTGACTTATTGGGCCACTGACTACCTGTAACGGCCAACGGCTTAGCGGGCTTTCCGAGGCACGGAGGAAACCTGGTATGTAATGGGTGGTCACCCATCTACAGACCAACCTAGGCAAGCACGGCTTAACCTAAAGATCTACTCAAGCGGCTGTTATTATTTAGCCTGTACTCCTTCATGCAAAGTAAAATACTGGGTGTAACATTAACCATTGTGTACAACAAACAAGCACACTGAGCAAAAGGTACTGATGGGAGACGAGTTTATTTAAAAATAGCACGTGCGGGAAATTTTGAAAATGCACGTGTGTGAAATACATTGCATGTTGAACCTAATCGTAGTGCGATAAGAACCTGTTCTCGAGGAATTATATTGAAAAGGAAATATAATTTAGATGATATAGTTAAGTAAGATGAGCGTGTTTGCAGCCGCTTCCCCGCGCTGCCGGGCGGGGGCTCCGGGCCGGGCCCGGGCTCCGCCCCTCGCCTGGCGTCGTTCCTGCCGCCCGCAGCGCCGCGCAAGCCGCCGCCGCCTCCGCCCGCGTTCAGGTCTGCCCTCGACCAAGATTTCATTACGGTCTCGCTGAGGTTCGATTATGTTTATTTCTCTTTTTTGTTCTCTTCCCCACTTCCCTCCGGCCGTGCCCTGATCCTCACCTGCCCTGATCTCTTCACCTATTAACTGTTCATTTATTCGATTACAATTTATTTAATCCAATGTTATGATTTTAATTTTTGTTTGAAACATTTTTTATGTGTACGCAATTTTTTCAATGATTGGGTAGAAACGTCAGTCGTAACAAATGAATGTGTGTTGCACTCCCCGTGGAGCGATGCGCTAGGTCTCAGTGTGTTGTCCGCAGACAGCAGCCGCCGCCCATGAAGTCGTGCCTGTCGTGCCACCAGCAGATCCACCGCAACGCGCCCATCTGTCCGCTGTGCAAGGCCAAGAGCCGCTCGCGCAACCCCAAGAAGCCCAAGAAGAAGTAGTCGCGCGGCGTACTGCGCGCCCGGCGGCGGAGCGATCTCAATGTTCTACTTTATTGTGTCTCACCACGTTATTCGAGCTCTCATTTTGCCAGCCTCTGCTGGCTGATAAGACTATGTTTCAAAATCACTACTAACCGAGCTACTCTAGCCGAGTGTAATTAGACAATAAATACTCAAAACGTAGAACGAAGTTCTGACATATGCGAATGAATTAATCACTACATTCATGAAACTGAAAGTGGTCTTTATGAATATTTTCTGGTCCAATTATCTGTGAAAATGCATCAGTTACCAATTTCGAAAGAAATCTAAAAAGTCGTGAGTGGTGATATTTTTATTTAACTTTCTTCTCCACCCCTCTAGAAACTCAATAACAAAAGTCCCATGACAATCCGACCACCATTAACTTCGGTTCACTTTATTGTCTAATTGCACTCGACTACTTGCATTTTGGTTTAAGTATTTTTGTCTAAAGTGTATTTATTGCACTCCCTTAGATCCATTTGATACTCTTTTTCAGCTAGCATTATCAGTTCAGTTTTGTGACATTAACCACAAAGAACCACATATTTATTTAAAACAATGACAATGTAAATAACAATGGCATGGGAGTCTGTATACTTTTGTAAATAGCTTAGTTTTAGGTAAGTGTGGACTCAACTCCTTCAATTAAGAAACTACTAACAGGTTATGTGCCAAATAGTTAGCTGTACATAATAATGTAGCCCCAGTAGTAGTAGTAGTGTGCTGAGTGCTCCCAGCTTGTGAGCAGCTACACAACACTACATTATATTTTGCTAACAGACTGCCCGACTGCTGTGATTGACTAACTGAAATAATAGCAGTCCATTAAATCGCGTCACATGATTGGTTGTCGTTGGTTAGCCTATCAAAAAAGCCCCAAACAAAAGCGAAGCGATCGTCGCGTATAAATAAATAGCATTTTTATATTGTTCCCACCGACTCAAACGCGTCTGCAACAGAGGGCGCCTTCCGATATACCGAACAAATGGTAAATGAGCGACACACCCGTGACCCAACCAAAATGACACGAAGTAGTTCTTCCAGCACTGGTTTTCGACTTTTACTACATAATGAAGTGATTTCAATCCCATTATATAAAAATCACGTGTCAGTATGTTAGTACACGGTAAGCTCCGAAACCACCCAACCGATTTCAATGGTATTTCGTGGATGTGTTTATGACATGCATAGTTGGTTCCAACTTGAAGGATTGGATAGTTTTGGAGCAGATGGGTGGCGCCGTGTGCGCAACAAGCCGGTCGCTGTTTGTTATAAATTTACGGGAGACGAAGTCTCACTAACTGTACAGTACAATCCTGAACTTAACTAAATTTCTAGTTGCCAAAACCATAATATATCATATTTAATTATGTATGTCTCATATGTGCCAAATGTAACGATTTTATACCCGATAGTACATAAATACATAAATATATCGCTGGACATAACACACAGCGCCATCTGGTGCCACACTAAGCAACGAGGTTTGTGTCGTGGACACCAGATAGTTGATATACTACATAGATACTTTTTGTTTGTAAATACATACTTATTATACATATAAACATCCATGACTCGGAAACAAATGTCCATGCTCATCACACAAACATTGTTCCGACCGGGATTCGAACCCGGGACCCTAAGAACGTAAGGCAGCCTCACTACCGCTGCGCCAATCAGGTCGTCACATAAGATCACGTAACCACTCACAAGAACAAATTGTATGTGGGTACTCTTGGTATTCTTAAACACCTGTTTTAAAATATTATCTGTGTGATGCTGGGAGAGCTGATCGTAAATAATAAATCGTGGTTATATTGGCTGTATCCAGGTGGAGCGGAATTCTGTTAGCCACCAGTTAGGTTGGCGTGTCCCACTTATAGTATGTATGAACCTTATCACTAGGATTCAGTAATCAGTATCAATTTGGAACAATGTTTGTAAGAGGTGGCGGAGGTCGGGTTTTGCTCTATTTCCGACAACAATGTTTAATTAATCACTAATATAACAAAGCAATCGTGTGTCACCGCACCGCTGTGAAGCATTCCTTCATTTCAGAGTTCAGAGTTCATTTATTTGTCAGAAACATGAGTATGCACACACAAAGCATGCAAGATGATAAGTACAATGCAGAAAGGATCACAGATATGTTTTACCTTTACGCCGTACAAAATATTAAAAAGCGTATTATAATATAATACAATTCAGCTACTATATTGATTCAGATCGCGTGAACTTGTTACAATTATACAATAGGTACCTTCTGTGCGTATGTTTAATTATGATAGATCACCAGTTCTGCGATTATTGTTACATACTTGCGGACCCGACATTGAAGCCATTATTGTTTATGTTTTTAAATAATTATGTATTAAGTACCTACCAAACATTGTGTTTGTTGCTAGTAAATAATTGTGAAATACCCAGTAATCCATTGAATGCCACTATGAGTAATAATGTATGTATAAGTTAGTGTAAATATTAATGTGTTCCAAGTATAACGTAATCAGTATTATTTATTTGTTGTACGAAACTATTACAGTGGGTAGCAGTAAGCGTATCTTTCTGCACCTACCTACAAGAGTACCTACTACTGCCCGCTCATTTGTGACAATGATGATGGAACGTTGAGTGAGCGGCCCTCGTTAGTACATAGTGAGTAATACATGACATCTGTACATAACGTGTACCTTAGTTTTGTTTTATAATATAAAGCGTACTATCAATGTCAATGCATCTTTTATTCTTGCGTTTTATCCTATAATTAGTGATTAAACGAACTTACCTGTAAGCGAAGTTCGATCATAATTATACGAAGCGCTTCGTCCTCGAGATTAGAGCACAATGTAGTAACACACAAGTGACACCACTCAGACACTGTAGTTGAGAGTACCTACAATTTTTTATTTTTTTGTACTGCGGGTACTTCTCTGCTTCTCCTTCCTTATTTGTCGGCTTGGAATCTCTTGTCATTTAGTGTAAAGAATAAGCGTTACTTAATATTTTCTGAAGATATAAGGGCGTAGCGTAAGCGTGGGAGGGAGGGACCTAATCTCTTCGGACGAAGCGCTTCGTATAATTATGATCGAACTTCGCTTACAGGTAAGTTCGTTTAATCACTAATTATACTAACGCTTCGTCCTCGAGATTAGAGCACAATGTAGATTTTGAGAGTTACCTTCTGGAAATATTAATAACGCAATGTTATAATTTTGGAATTATTTATTCTGGTAACAATATTTTCAAACAACAAAAAATAATCAAATCTTACATTATTACAGATTTAGGTAATTAATGTTTCATTAACAATCAGAAAAATAATAATGAATTCTAACTTTGTGCATGAGTACAATTTATTCTTAGTGAATAAGTTGCAACAGCTACAATTAATAAGAAATCTAGACTATTGATTGATTATTGACCTTGCTAAGGAACTCTCGTCATAATCAGTGATGGTGCGATTATAAAATCTAGCAAAAGTCTCAGAACTACCGCTCCATCCGGCAGTCCTGCGAATTTCATCGATACTGACCCCGACGGCGTGCGCACGCGACGTAGCCGCGTGACGCGTGCTATGCGCCGAGAAAATTGACACATCTAACCCACTATCGCTTAAAGTGCACTTAATCCAGCGGCTAAGTGTTTGCGGACTTACAGAATTGTGTGGCTTTTTTGGGTTAATAAAAAGGATGTCAGATTTGCGAATATCTTTGGTTTTGTTTATGTAAAACACTAGTGTGTTAGCGGGACATATTTCTAGACTTTCATTAAAAAAGGGTAAAGTTAATAGAGGTTGTTTAGACCCCATTCGAGAAGTTTTTATCAAATCAGGAATTTTTATAATAATTTTGGATGGCACTATACTGATATTTTCCATAGAAATTTTCGACAGAGTTTGAACCCTATGAGCCGTGGTAAGGGCCAGTAATGTTGCACATTTTTTAGAAATTTCTACCAGTGACAGTTGTTCATTTGGGTATTTCAATCGTAAGAAATTCAGCACACAGTTAGTATCCCATGTTACATTATATTTCGGCTTAGGTGGTCGTAGGCGAAAGACACCTTTAAAAAATCTAAGAATTCGATCGTCTTTAGACATATTTGGGCCCAAAATCAGTGATAGCGCTGATCGATATGAATTTAAGGTCCCATATTTACTACCGTTGTTAAAAATTTGCGTAAGAAAATATATTACTGATGGAACCGAGGCCTCATAATAATTGATAAGTTTTTCTTGGCAAAAACTCCACCATTTTTTTAGACATACGTCATATTGCTTCATCGAGTTATCTGATAGAGAAGCCATCATAATATCTATTGAGGAAGGCGGCAGGCATCGTCGTGAGAACGCCTCCCGGATAACACCCCGGCAACCAGGGTAAGCGTCGAGTGCACCTGCCGGTTGCTGGAATGAGATATTAAGAGGTTTTCATTGGGAGTAAATATAATTGGTTCTGATATAAGCAGAGACCTAAATAGGGGATACCACGGTTGTGTGGGCCATAAAGGAGCAATGAAAATTCCTTGAGCGTTGTCATTAATTATTTTCCTTAGACTTTTTAAAATAACAGTGAAAGGGGGAAACGCATAAAAATAAGATAAACCCCAATCGATTGTAAATGAGTTTATAGCATATGCGTCAGGATCTTTTTGCCAGGAAACGTATTTCGCACATTTTTTGTTGATGCGGCTAGCAAACAAATCTATATCGGGCTGCCCAAATTTACACTTAAGAGTATTGAAGGCGTTCTCTGACAACTCCCATTCTATGTCTGGGTGATTTCGACGCGACTCGGCGTCCGCGATGGTGTTATCACAAGATCGTATGTAGGACGCGAATATATAAAGTTTTCGTTCTTCGCACCACTTCCAAATCTCCCTTGACATATCGGTTAAGTGGGGAAATTGAACCCCGCCCATGCGATTGATGTATGCTATAGCAGTCGAATTATCTATACGAAGTAGTACCTGACAGTCGTATAAATCCTTAGCAAAAAGTTTTAGAGCGATAAAAGCGGCTAATAATTCTAAATAATTTATGTGCTTATCGCGTTCGCTATTCGACCACTGACCACTTGCATTTTCACCATCACAGGAGGCGCCCCATCCCGTCTTTGAGGCGTCAGAAAATATTTCGATGCAATAGTTGTCATCTCTAATACGGTGCTTCGAATTATCAATAACCTTTAACCACCAAAGAAAATCAGGCAATAATGAATCAGGGAGAATCATTTGTTTGTTATAATCTTCATCGCCCTTAAGATTTAAGAATTTGCAACGCTCGAATTGTTTAGTGTGTACCCATCCGTATTCCACAGCTGGGCAGGCTGACACTAAAATACCTACTAATTGTGCGAAGGTTCTAATTTTGCATTGTCTCATGGCAATAAATTTACGGATTTCGTTTTTAATGCGCGCTTTTTTATCTGTGGGTAAACTAATTTCTAAATTGACTGAATTTATAACTACTCCTAAGAATTTACACAAAGTAGACGGATACGGATTGCTTTTATCATCGTTGATAATAAAGCCTAAGGAACAAAGTAGTTTCTTTGTGATTGCAAGATTTGTTTTGCAATTTTCGTATGTATTCGCTAATAATAAAAAATCATCTAAGTAGAGGGTAGATAAAAAACCTGCGGACCGCAACAATTTCACAACCGGTTTCATTATTTTTGTGAACAAGAATGGAGCTGTGTTCAAACCGAATGGTAGAACATTGAATTCGAATAATTGGCTATTAAACGAGAATCTAAGATATTTACGAGAACTTTCATGAATTTTGATAGAAAAATAAGCGTCTTTTAGGTCTACGGTCGTCATATAGCAGCCCTTAGTAACAAGTTTTATAGCGGTTCTTAAGTCCTCTAATTTAAAATGGTGTGTATTAATAAACTTGTTTAAATGTTTGAGGTTTAATATGAACCTCATTTTCCCATTTGGTTTAGGCGTAAGGAACACGCTGGATACGAATTGGCCTGGGCACGGGTCACATTTCGATATGGCTCCTATGTTTAATAGGTTATTAATAGCATCGGAAAAATGAGTAAACTCAGAAGTCGAATAACTATTCTCGGCAGGCACTACCGTCTGGATTACCTGAGAGGAAAACGTAAGTTTGTATCCGTCGATCCACGACAGTATAGATTGATCACTCGTTATAAGCGACCATTGTTTGTAAAAATATGACAAGCGACCGGCATACTTAACTGGGTCTAGTAGCGGCGCTGCGGTTGGTGTTGTGGCGGCCACTTCCTCGATGAGCTCGCGGGCGGCGGCGGCTGCCGCGTTGCTGCAGGCTCGCGGCTCCTCGGCGCGGCTGCCAGCGGCCTGCGCTGCGCTGGAGCAGGAGCTCGTCGGTTTAAATGTCTCTGAGGCATTGGGATGTTTGGTCGTTTTTGATGGCTTTTGTTGACGGTATCGGGCTTCAGTTCTGTACTCGACTTTGTTACGGCTTTAGCTGATTTTATCGTTTCCGATAGATTATCGCCGAATAAAAATTCATCAATTTTAGTATTACCTAGGGCATCCTTCATGTCCTTTTTTAGCGCAGATAAAATAAAGTTTCTGCGGGTAATTGAGTCGTAGTGTTGGATATCGCAAAGGATTCGTGTAGCGTCCATTAGCTGAGGTAGTAACTCGTTGTTTTTTGAAATGAGTTGAGTTGTGATTACCTGGCCCAGGCAGGAGATAGCACTTGCCATCTGATTTTGTTTGACGACTATAGCCTTATCTCGTTTCGATGCGACTTCAGGTATTGCTGCTTTCAGCTCTGCGTTCAACGCTGGGGCAGCAATATAACGGCAGTTTGATGGGACTAAGTATTTAGCTACTAGTGCTTTTCTACAATCCTTGTCGAGGCCCTCGGTAGCGATGTGCAGGAAGCGTTTAGTTACTTCTTTATGTAAATCTGGTCCGTATTTAACAGATGTCGACGGGTCTTCCCCCAGGATGATCATAGTGTCCTGGTCTAGGTCCGCGTCGATGATGTCACCTGACGCTTCTTGCGCGGTACTGGGTTTGTCCTGCAAATTTGCAGGGTCGATTGATATGACCGGATCCAGTGGTACTACGGGATCAACCGAAATAACGGGATCAACTGGAACCGCAGTGATCTTCTCAGGTGGATTACTGACCTCTGGAGGGTCTTGCAACCAATCGTCTGGCTCAATAATAATAATAATAATAATAATAATCGTGTCGTGTCGGCCAATGGCTTAATAGCCAAGAGCCTCGACCAACATCTTAGGAGGCTCTCGCTTGGCAGCTGGATCAAGGGCTTGATTCAGAAAGCAGTACTTCTGGACACGGCACGTATCGTTAGGAGGTTCCTCTCTCAAGAGCCCTGACCACCGGCAGCTCGGATCCTGTTCCCAGCGCTGGTGGGCTACTGTTTTTTATATTTTTAAATGTTTTTTTTATGTTGTTTTATTAAGAAATATTTAAAAATGTTAAAAATATGTATCTAAATGAATAAATGGAATAATAATAATAATAATAATAGCTGGCAACACTAGAGTCAACAAGTCGTCGAAATTTCATTCAACAAATTTTTTGCAATTTATTTACTACAGATATTATTTTAAACAATCAGATACCAGTTCTCTTTTTATAATTATAATAGTCTTCAATACCCATAAAAATTACAACGTGAGATCTGCTTTTTATAACAAGAAACATAAATAAAGAAAATCTGTGACCGTTGACATATGTCATATTATGTAAAAATGAAAGAATCAAACCATCAAACCATCCAACAAAATAAGTAACGAAATGAAACAACGAAAATGTTGACAAGATCAGCTGCTGCTCGTCGCGCACGCCTACCACCTCCGGACTCGTCGCTCAGCTCCGCCTCGCCGCCGCCGGAACCCAGCCCCATCGTGAGCGCTGTGACACCGGCCGTGGCAGTTGCGTCGAGCTCGAGCGACGAGTATTTCTCTCCGCCCACGACTCCACCACCTGCTCGTCGACGGGGAGGACGCCGGCCACCGGACGGCTTAGGACCTCGAGGCCCACCGGCCTCTGATAGGGTCCCAGCTCCCGGCGGAAGTGTGCAGCGCATGCGATGGACGCAATCCATCAATGCAAATGTCATGCGCGCATACTATGGGGCTACAGAGGGGGGAAACAACCTGACTGCGTACCGTGTTAGGATGCTCTCTCTGTTTCAGGTGCTTGAGCCAGCTGTCAACGTGTCGGCACGACTATCGGATCAGGTGCGGGTCATCCAGCGTAATCGTATGTTGGATGATACCGTACTTGATCGCTTGCGGACTGAAATACAGAGTAACCATGTCATTGCCACGCCGTCGCAGGCTGTGGTTCCACCACAGTCAAGCATAATACCAAATTGCGATAACGACGTGAGTAATGACATGGTTACTAATGTAAGTACCCAGTGCAATGTAGAAATGAGGAGTGCTTTGGAGGGTGCGATTCGGGAATATCGGTTCATGCAACCAGACCTGAGACCACGCATACCTCGTTTGCCCATGCATAACAAAAATAGGGCGCTGGTGGCTGTTCTGGATTCGCAGTTATCAAACTATTTTGATAACTGCGAAGACCTCACCGATGTTCACTCAATCCTGTATTGTGCGGCTGTAGCGACATGTCGTGTAGCTCATGTCAAATTTCCTTCTGACAGAGCTACACGTCCAAAACCAGCCGTACCGGCATGGCAGTACAGGATTGAGCGACGTATTGGTGGGGCCAGAGCACTCATCGGCAAACTGGTCTGCTTCAGGGAGGGCAATACTCGCCCTAGAGTGATGCGTTTTGTGAGGCAGGCGTTCTCGGGGACTGATATCAGCCCTCGAGACTACATGTCCCGTGTCACAGAACGCATCGACTTCCTGAAGCAGAAAGTGTATGCATGGGCAAACCGTATTCGTAGGTATAAGCGGCGGGTGGACCGATACACTCAGAATCGCACATTCCAAAAAGATGAAAGGTGGGTTTATAGGGCTTGGGAGCGACCGGACCAAGGTGTGGCTGACACGCACCTGCCGGATGATGATGCAATGTGTTCGTTCTGGCGCAGCATTTGGTCGGTGCCTGTCAGCCATGCCGAGGGTGAATGGACTCGGGTGATTGAGCGAGCATGCGATCCAATATCAGAAATGGGGGCAATTACTATCAGCCCCCAAGACGTAGCTCGTGCAGTCCGTCCGTTGCCTAACTGGAAATCTCCAGGGCCGGATGGGCTGCACAACTTCTGGATAAAATGGTTCACAAGATCGCACGCTCGCTTGGCGACCCTGTTCCAGTCAGCCTTAGAGTCTGGGTCGCTGCCAGAGTTCCTGACAACAGGTATAACCCACCTGCTCCATAAATCGGGTAGTACTGCGGAACCCAAAAATTATAGACCGATCACCTGTCTCCCTACAGTCTATAAAGTTCTTACATCCATTTTGAGAACTAAAATTAGCAAACACATAGATGACAATTCTGTCATGTCCGCTTCTCAGAATGGATGTAGGAACGGGTCCCGTGGTACTAAGGAGCTACTCCTCATTGATATGGCCATTAGTCACCAGGTTCGCCGTTCCCGAAAGGATCTGTCGACATGTTGGATAGACTATAAGAAGGCCTATGACTCGGTGCCACATACATGGCTCATGAGGGTGCTCCAGTTGTATAAAGTTGATGCAACTCTGCGCACCTTCCTGATGTCATGTATGGGGCAATGGAGGACAGTCCTTCACTATCCAGGATGTCGGCAGATTCAGAGGAATAGCGAGCCGATAAGGATAGAGCGAGGTATATTTCAGGGCGATAGTTTGAGTCCGCTTTGGTTCTGCTTAGCCTTGAATCCTCTAAGCACACTGCTGGAGGATTCAGGTTTAGGCTATCGGTTGCGGAAAGATGGTCAGGTTATATCTCACCTCCTTTACATGGATGACCTAAAACTGTTTGCCCCCAACGATTTGCGACTGATGGAGTTACTGAAGGTAACTGAAACTTTCAGTAACGCCATCAGGATGGAATTTGGTGTGGACAAATGTGCGGTCATGCATGTAAAACGAGGGGAGATTGTGGAATCTGTGGGAACCCAGCTCTCAGATTCCATAACTCTTCGATCCCTCTCAGCAACCGAAACCTATAAGTATTTGGGTATGTCGGAAGCGCTGGGCGTCAATGTTGCTGACATGAAGCAATCGTCGAAGGAGCGTTTCTTTGGCCGCCTGAAAAAAGTACTTAATAGTCTTTTATCAGGTGGCAATAAGGTGCGTGCCTTCAACGGTTGGGTCATGCCGGTTTTGATGTACTCTTTCGGCATACTCAAATGGACTCAAACAGAACTAGACGCCTTGGATACGAAGGTCCGTAAATTGTTGACGGCGTATCGGATGCATCACCCACGTTCTTCGGTTATGAGACTGTATATCCCGCGGAAGTGTGGGGGTCGAGGCTTTTTAAATGCTAAGACTCTCCACAATCGCGAGATATGCAGCCTCAGGGAATATTTCCTAGGAACCGATGTGGGAATGCATCGAGATGTCGTCACGATGGACAAAGGCCTCACCCCGCTCTCCTTGGCTAAAGAGAACTGGCGCAAACCTCCAGTGCTTGACACTAACGATCGCAGGGAGGTATGGCAGAGTAAGGAGCTTCACGGACGCTTTTTCCGGGCCCTCCATGGGCCCGATGTAGACCTATCAGCGTCCGTAGCCTGGCTACGTTCCGGGGACCTATTCGGAGAAACTGAAGGTTTTGTCTGTGCAATAATGGATGAAGTTATGATGACGAATAACTACCGGAGATTTATTGTGAAGGATGGCACGGTTGACATATGTCGGGCATGCCACCGTCCAGGCGAATCAATCCGTCACATTATTTCCGGGTGTTCTCGTCTAGCTAACGGAGAGTACCTGCATAGACACAACCTTGTAGCCAGGATTATCCATCAGCAACTTGCTCTAAAATACAACCTTGTGGAATCGGAAGTGCCTTACTATAGGTATGTGCCCGACCCAGTTCTCGATAATGGCTGTATCACGTTGTACTGGGATCAATCCATCATCACTGACAGGACTATTGTAGCCAATAAGCCTGATATAGTGGTGGTGGATCGATCAGAGCGGCGCGCAATGATTGTTGACATAACGGTCCCACATGATGAGAACCTCGTTAAAGCCGAGAAAGATAAACAAATCAAGTATCTTGACTTGGCTCGCGAGGTTGTTGACATGTGGGAAGTGGACTCAGCAATCATTGTGCCGATAGTCGTATCAGCCCATGGCTTAATTGCCAAGAGCCTCGATCAATACCTGAGGAGGCTCTCGTTAGGCAGCTGGATCAAGGGCTTGATTCAGAAAGCGGTACTCCTGGACACGGCTCGTATTGTTAGGAGGTTCCTCTCTCTGGAGCCCTGACCGCCGGTAGCTTGGACCCTGTTCCCGATACCGGTGGGCTACAATTTTTTATATTTTTAAATGTTTTTTATATATTTTTTTAATTCATATTTAAAAATGTAACAAATTTGATTGTAAGTGAATAAAGGAATAATAATAATAATAATTTATTTTCAGATAACTTTACAAACTTCTACAATATATAATCTTGCATAGAGGCCTCCTTTTAAGTATGATAAATACCTGTGCTAGGAGACCCCGCTCTTCTAAAACTAGTAACAATAATAATGTAGGAGTGTACTTACATACAAAGAAAATAAATTAAACTTAAATCTAGGAGTATGTGTATGTATGTGCTTATGCACATACATATGTTGTTGTTGTTGTACATTGTGTTGTGTTGTGTGTGTGCTTGTGCAATACCAGTGTATTCTAAAAAGAAACACGGAGTAGGAATAATTACGACTCATTTTTATATATATATATTTTATATAGCCAAAGCGAAGAATAAATTGTTAACTCACTCGTGTGTAGCAGAAAAATAAAGTAGATAAATATCTACTCGTTAAGTTTAACGGAAAAATAGATTTAGAAAATAACGTACGTTTTAACGAGTGAGTTGGTATAACATAATTGCTTTTATTATTATTCGTTGCGTCGGGACAGCCCACAGACAGCCCGGAGTGCACGACTTAGTTAAACGTAAACACATTTAATTTATTGAGTATCGGTAGTAGTTTGTGCGTCGGAAAACCCATAGGTAGCCCGGAGTGCAAAACTTAAACTTTAACGTAAATACGTTATTTGAATACTCTGTAGGAAAGTATTCCTAGTGAGGTACACAAGTTGTTACTTGACATACCTGTCTGTTCATATGGTGAACACGCGATCGGAGGCGTTGAGTCTTGCGAGGGTGGATATAGACGCCGTAATCTGCGTTCATATTTACGTAACTTTTTCGTTAGATGTTCGTAATCAACAACACTGGTTCTTTTCGACATGATATTTACTGTACAGTCTAGTTGATGTTAAACGTGTTGAGCGGCTGAACACTAAAATGTGAATGACAAGAGATTCCAAGCCGACAAATAAGGAAGGAGAAGCAGAGAAGTACCCGCAGTACAAAAAAAAAAAATTGTAGGTACTCTCAACTACAGTGTCTGAGTGGTGTCACTTGTGTGTTACTACATTGTGCTCTAATCTCGAGGACGAAGCGTTAGTATAATGTTACTTACATTGTCCTTTGTCGTGTCCGGAGATAGGATACAAAATGAAAACTTCTCAACTTACACTTTAAAGCCCAGGATTTTTAGGACTCCTGGTAACAAGCTAAAAGTTATTTATGTGATACTAAATCGCTAACCAAAAGTCCGCCTCTGTACTTTGTGCTTGAAGTGTTAAATAAATAAATAAAAGTCCCCAACCCTCCGACGCTAGCGTCTTGATCTTGAGATTAGGACATTAGGTACAGGGTAGGCCAGGATAATACCAGTCTTTCACCAAGTGGAAGCATTTTGCTTTTATTCCGTGGAAATGTAAAACAAGTAGGTAGGTACCTACTTACTTAAAAATATAATTTTCAATAAAGTAGGTAGGTACCATAATGCGATCTATATTTACGTTTATGTGTTGTACCATAGTAGTATTTTTGTACCCACTTACAAAACGTTACAACACAAACAAAAGAATGATTGGAGGAACAAAGTCATAGATGTATATTAGAGTCGATTAAATCAAGTTAATATTAGAGAAACAATGTCACAACTCGGCCTGCCATTGTTGCTCCAGTATCAATATAAATAAAATGTCAGAATTACCTTAGTATTCATTAATCAGCTGCAATGTACCTAAATGTGATACCTACCTACTGTTTGTTTTGTAAGGGCGCAGTCATGTGACCGCGACGCCTCCCAGCCGCCTGGCCTGCGAGGGGCGTACGCGTAATCATACTTATTATCGTGACGAGTGCATCGCCGGCGCGCGTCAGTTGCGGATGCAAGATAATACCTAGTTCATGTTTTGATTTACTTAGTAATCTATCATTAGTCCTAGGTACCTACCTATTCTAGTAGTTGCCTACCTACCTAAATCATATTCATAATAATGTACCAAATTAATTAATAATAGGTAAGCTATCAAGATATAGTACATGAAGGTCTTTCATGGGTTCAGTCGGCATTCGGCAAGCGTTATGCTGCCCCTAGACCCCGCTAGAGTATATTTTATGTTCTGTGCCCGGTGTGCGGAGTGTGCCCTAAACATTTGACATTCAAGCAAGTAATAAGTGTGCAGTTAATGCCACTTGCCACAGAAGGTCCTTACTTACCTACTACTTTCTACTTGCCATTCAAACTACCTACCTATATAGCAATCAACCATGGCCGTTTGGTTGAAATTGTTACCTACCTACCAGTACCTACCCAATTTGTTAACAAGAACATATTCTTGTGTTCTTAGCAGTGTTGCCAGGTGTCCCGATTTTCAGGGGTCAGAGGACATGTCCCGATTTGGACCTGATCGGGACGTTAAATGTCCCGATAAATCAATAACTTTGATAAAAACCATAAATATTACCAAAAAATATTAGGTATGAGATTATGTACCTATTACATCAGTCGCATTGGAATCACCGTGTCGAGAGCGACAATGCGTTCAAAATCGTACTTATCACTAGCTTGTTCTCTCTCTCGCTCGGAACCGAAACCGAACCGACATCGCAACGGCACTCGAACATGTCAAAACGGAAATTCTAATTAAAACTAGCTTTAGCATGACGACCAGTGGATTTTATAACTACTTTATAATAAACAAGGCAATCTTCTATGCAGCAAAATGTAAAGAAAAATATAATTCTTAAAAAAATAAGTTATTTAAAACAGCGTCATCAATAACATAGGTAACTACGATTTTATATTGCAGTAATTTGTCTGTCTATTCGTCCAGTAAGTTATTGTACAATTGAAATAAGATCAGCAACTCTATTAATAGTAGTAGAAAAGCTATAAATTAACAAAAAATTTTTTTTGTTAATGAACTAACTGTTAATGAACTAATTAATGAAATAACTGTAGACAGTTACTTGAAAAAAAAAATTTTTGTTTGTCCCGATTTCAAACCCTAAATTCCCGATTTATTTTACCATCTGCCCCTATAATAATCCAATCGGACCTGGCAGCACTAGTTCTTAGCTCAGTTAAATATGTTCTGTGGTTCCTATTGCTACTAAGTAGAAGGATGGTCTTACTAACTTGGTACCTAGACCATGAGCCTATACCAATATACAGGCGATATTATTTGCATACCGACTTCAATGATATTTCCATGACATAATATCTATATGACCGGGTAAAACAGGGTAAATAGAGACGCAGCAGGAGCAGCCGGTCGAGTCGGGAGCTCGGGGCGAATCGACACAAAACTTTGAAACATCACGACGCAATTGGCGCAGCGGTAGTGAGGCTTCCTTACGTTCTTAGGGTCCCGGCTTGGAATCCCAGGAGCCCAGTAGGTTTGTTTTGTTGTGCAATGTTTGCGTGATGAGCATGGACATTTTGTTTCCTAGTCATGGATGTTTATAAAAACCCCACACATTTTACGTTTGGTATATTTCCTGCGAGGTACCTACATAATTATAATTAGGTAGCTATAAAATGTTTCCAGCAAAATAGGCACCCAACTACCTACCGACGAAACAATCAGATAAGCTGTCATGTTCAAGAGTTCAACAAGCGAACGATTTGCGACGCAGTTGTAGATGCGCAACCACTGCGCGCAGAGCGGGCGGTGGCGGCCTCGGCCAGTGACCCCGCGACCCCTCGTCACGTGCTCTCATACGACTTGATACAACCAACTAGCTATCTCCCATCATGTTACTTTTAGCAGAAATTCGGAACATCTGACGTAATTACACCGAAACAACTCCGCCTAATAGGTAATGGCAGGTTCAAACTTCAAACATAATTTTCCTGTAAACAGATAACGGAACGGTAACCAACAACTGTTTGGTATAATATTTGGCTGACGTAATGTACGTAGATTGTTTGTGACTCATAAATTGGTTGCGGGGCAGTCTAAATGTTGCCCGCCCGGTAGGTCACAGCTCTATAGCAGAAGAGGCAACAAAAAAGAGTAGTCGGTGCGTAAGCAAACTTTACTAAGAAATCTAATTGAGTACCTAGCTAGGTAGTCATCGCCCTCTGTCCAGCTTTTCCCAACTGTGTTGAGGTCGAGGACTTATAACTGGCGAAGTGAATGCGGGTGTACTATTAGGTACCTACACCTCTGCCTAATCGTTCGGGGATTACAGACGTGATGTTATGACTGTTCTAGGTACAGAGCATGGTCTGTACTAGGAGTAGGAGCCTACCTACAGCTCTATAAAATTTCATTTGCGACGTGACATCATAAGCAGTCACTAGTCTATAATGTTCCCACTGCTGGGCACAGCCCTAGCTCCTCTCTATGAGAGAGGGACATAGCGTGATCAAATTAAAATTTGCCTTGTTTTTATCGAAGGCATGAAGGTGTCTATGGTAATCGAGCTTTAAATATAGTATAATAATAATTTGAATGCGGCGACTGCGATGCGGCTAAGTCTGCGTTTACCTTTAGTCGACATGTTTTTACGTGCACCCTTCATTTGTATGGAAATATGAGTTCCAACTAAATTTGACAGATCTGAATTACGTCCGTCTCTTTCTTGTTTTATTAGAGAGAAAAAGAAAGCAATAGCCTAAATTAGTTTGTGCACAACAGGGGTGTGGCTGACTCTGGCAGAGCCACCAACAGGGATTTTAATTTTGATAACACAAAAATTTAGTCGCTATTTAGTCGAAATTAGTCGCCAAATATCAGATTTGGTCGGTCACTGGTTCAAAAGATATAAGGGCTTATTGTTGGCCCTGCTGGAGACAGCCTACCCCAGCAGAGCCACATTAATAACTCAAAAACTAGGGCACCTAGCGAAGATCTGTTTTCTCCCATATTTACTCGCTAATTAGTCGAAATTAGTCGCCAAATATCAGAACTGGTCGGTCACTGGTTCAAAAGATATAAGGGCTTATTGTTGGCCCTGCTGGAGACAGCCTACCCCAGCAGAGCCACATTAATAACTCAAAAACTAGGGCACCTAGCGAAGATCTGTTTTCTCCCATATTTACTCGCTAATTAGTCGAAATTAGTCGCCAAGTTACAGATTCAGTCGGTGTGTCATTAAAAAGATATTAAAGAATTCAATTTCCCCATACAGTGGTACAACCAAGTACAAAAATACTTAAAGTAGTTTTTAGACAGGTGTATCTATACGACGTCTGGAGGAATTCTATAACTTCAACCCACCAAAGGAAAGCAGTATTCATTACCTAAAAACAAGATCTGCAATAAATATATGTAATTATTTAGGTATCGAACAAAATGTTTGCATTTAGTCGCTGGCAGATAGATCGCTGCGCTCCGTTACATTTACACGGTAAGTAAGAAAGAGATAGATGCGCGTGTACAAACGAGCTACTTAGAACGAGTTATCCGTGACGTACCTTAGTTAAAGTCGGCCAGTTTAAAGTGGAACTTAAAGAATAGTTAGGAACTCGAATGTTGTTATCTTTAGGTACCTATTCCGCAAATATAAAAACGGGGAACAGCGGGTCTAAAATGGCCGCTATAGCAGAATCCACGCAGAATCTTAGCATGAATCACGTTAAAAAATTAAAATTCTTAAAATGGACCTTATGACTACGATTATAAAGGCCATTTTAAGAATTTTAAATTTTTAACATGATTCATATTACGATTCTGCTAAAGAGGCCATTTTAGACCCCCAGAGCGAGCACCGGCGCGTCGGCGGTGTTCGCGCCGCTCAAAGTATTAAAAAAAAATAGGTAAATTAATGCTCTTAATAGGTATAGTAAGTATTTACATCTTTGATTTAAGTATGTATTTTTTTGTAATGTATTTCAAGCAATGGGTTGATACTTACCTACATACTTACAATACGTTTTCAACGTTTAAGTATTACATTTTACTAAAGTTAGGTACGATAATTTTAACGTATTTATTATTGTAAAGTAAATTAGAGCTCAACATTGTAAATCAGTAAAACAGTTGCATGCGACTGTACATCTTGACACTAAATAGACCAAGAGCAAGGTTTAATGGTTTTAAAGAAATTTAAGCCACTCTAACTTAATAATTAAAAACATTTAACATGTATTAAATAGAGAATTTATCTCTCTCGGTCATTTCTAAGGACTTTAGACCGATAAAACTAGAAGTATATTACACATATTAATAGAAATATTTTTTCTTGGCAATTTTTCGTGAACGCTTCGATCTAGCTCTTGGACTATACCTTAATTAATAATTGAACTCATTATATCTTCTGAACTAGGACCCGATTAAATCTGTAACTTGGCGACTAATTTCGACTAATTAGCGAGTAAATATGGGAGAAAACAGATCTTCGCTAGGTGCCCTAGTTTTTGAGTTATTAATGTGGCTCTGCTGGGGTAGGCTGTCTCCAGCAGGGCCAACAATAAGCCCTTATATCTTTTGAACCAGTGACCGACCAGTTCTGATATTTGGCGACTAATTTCGACTAATTAGCGAGTAAATATGGGAGAAAACAGATCTTCGCTAGGTGCCCTAGTTTTTGAGTTATTAATGTGGCTCTGCTGGGGTAGGCTGTCTCCAGCAGGGCCAACAATAAGCCCTTATATCTTTTGAACCAGTGACCGACCAAATCTGATATTTGGCGACTAATTTCGACTAGGTAAATAGCGACTAAATTTTTGTGTTATCAAAATTAAAATCCCTGATGGTGGCTCTGCCAGAGTCAGCCACACCAGGGGCCCTATTACTCTCTAACGTTTCGTCCGTATATTCGGATATATCCGTCTCTCTCGCGCACGTCTGCAGATGAGTGCGAGTTAGAAACGTTAGAGAGTAGGGCCTCTGAATCGACACCAATATTCCACGGATCTTTAGTGAATACGTTAGATACTTCTACACGTAACGTACTTACCTACTATAAATAAACAACGATAGATAGCTTGTATGCGGTCAAGGTGAACTTTAATGTTTGCCCGTCATCGAGCAATCATCGCCTATGTTTTTAGAAGGTATAGTTAGGAAAATGTGTAGATTAACGTAGTCTTTATAAGTAAGAACATACCTAACCTACAGCAAAAGTAGGTATCTAATTATGTACTTACGGCTAATGATTTCGCGGCATGTGTAATGAGAGGATGATATTGTTATGGGTTTGCCGACAATACCAATGTGGGAATTAGCCATTTGGCGTATTTTATATTAACGTAGATTACCTACAGGAATGCTTAGGGTAGTAGAACAAGTATAATGCATAATAAAACAAAGTGTTTTTATAAAATATTTTTATATTCAGCTCAACAACGCTAGCCGCTATATGACGCGAGTAGATAACTATAATATCACAAGTGCTTTACACTAAGTTCTCGCTAACTTACTAATATGTTCATAAACTTTACACTTACTAAGCTATACTTAACTCTAACGCGTGTACGAGCTTGGAATGTTACGAGACTTTATTTACAGTGTAACAATGTTTGTTCACACTTAGTGTCAGGCCTTTATTCGCGGCAAAGCTACTAATTAGTTATCATCAATTTAATCGTTGGTAGGTAATTCTTAAATTGTAATTTTAATTTAAATTGAACACACATTTTTAGACATTGTTGTAAATTTTCATCAAAAATGTTGAATTTGGAATAAAAAATCTGGAGTTCCAAGTTTCGAAAATTGAATCGTTAATTTCTTTAGATATTTTTTAGGATGGCAATTTGAATGATATAAAGTAGTCGTGTGGTCAGTAAGAACTAAGAGTAAAGTAGACCGCTAGACGAGCGGGTAGGAGGCGCTGGAGGCGATGCCGCAGTGGTTGTCCTTGTTGCGCGCCATCTTGATGTAGCCCAGGTCTCCCCACGAGCGGCTCCACGAGTTCTTCACGAGCCAGTAGTCGCCGCCCTGCTCGTCCGACCCGTACCCAACCACCATCACCTGCACAACAACCCGTCAGGTACACTGCTCATGACGTACCTTACGATTTACCTAACTTAGAGGGACTTCAATTTATTGACTACCTACTTTTAAGTACCCAAGTTAATAAGTTATGCAAATCGCTCTTTTGATTGTTAATAAAAAGTGTCATCGGTTTTTTTATCGAAGCACAAGGAAAGGTCAACTGCTAGGGTTATCGTAAAACAGCGGTTTTGTGACAATCACAGTGTGCACACTTCATCTACCACCGACCAATACCAATCAATCGTAAAGCAAAACCGTAAGGGCCGGCGCACATATGGCGAAGCGCAGCGGAGCTCTTGTTTTATTTTCTGTTTATCGCACATGAAGTGTGCAGTACTGATAAAGTTTTTGAAACAAAATAATGGCCATAACTGTCAAAAATATAGGGGTAGATGAACACTAGTGTTACAGGGCTGCTTGGTTTTTTGGCGCTTGAATGACTATTCAGCAGGTCATTCTGAAATGCTGTTGCAATAACAAAGAGGCGGCGTCAGTTCGTGTGTCGCGCTCCTACTGAGTGACGCTGAAACAGACTGGCAGCAGTACCAGTGCAAGCTATACGTACTCCGTGGTCGAGGTCGGTGGAGGAGCAGTTCTCGTCGTAGTAGACGCCCTCGGAGTAGAACTGGAAGCTCTCCTGCGACGCGTCGATGGCCACGGCGATGGGCCCCACGGTGGCCACCGCCTGCATCAGCTTCTCCTCGTCGCCGTTGGGGATGTCCACGAAGCCGGTGTCGTCGGCGCCAGAGTTCTTGGGGTTGTACCTGACAGATTCAGCTGTATACATAAGGGATCTAGACAGGCGGGGTGTCATACTATCATCAAAGTCAAAGATTAATTTGCTGATAAATATGGTTAAGTTCAGAAGTTCTTACAATGGTATAGTAGCTTAGCATATTCAATCATAAAATAATGACATGCTAATTTTTGTTAAAATTAGATTATTTATATTTAAACTGAAGGATTTATTTTATATTATAGAAGGGATTTTCAATTAACCATCCGTTTAAAGCCCTTCTAAAGCGGACCATTGGGTCTCTACAGTAAACAAATTGGGAGAACCAAAACTTCTTCGACTAGGCTAAAATACTAGGAAGTGGTAGTGGTGGTCTTAATTCATTTTTGACGTTCAATAAATGCTGATTCTGAAATGAATAAAATAAAAATATCTTGTAGATTATGGCTTGGCTGGCACAAGCAAGGACTGCAGCTGGGTGGTCTTGGGTATAGTAGGTGACGCACGCCTCACCTGCACTTGTCATCGACGGCCTCGTACGGGTAAGACTTCTCGGTGTCGATGCCGCCGTTGTCCTTGATGTACTTGAAGGCGTTGTCCATGAGGCCACCGTTGCAGCCGTTGTTCCCGTACGCGGCCGAGCAGTCCACCAGATTTTGCTCCGACAGGGACACTAGGAAGCCGGTCTTGCGGAAGTGCTGGCCCTCCAGCGCGCCCGTCTGTGGGGACAAGGTGTAACGTACAGTTGTGACGCTGTACCCGTCTCGAGTACCTACTACTCACACAGCCACCGCCTTCCCTTCAGATTGCTACCATTCTTCCGGCCTCGTCAATTGTTCAGACTTTTCAACTGAAGGGCGGATTTTTCAAGAATTACGAAAAATGGACACTGATGTGAAAAATATCTGGCTTTTTGTCAGGACTTTATGGCTTTTTCAATATCTACCGAGAAACGATGTAAAAAAAACGAGGCATCACTATTCTCTGCAGGCTAACTCCCTCTAATATCTTAGGTTATTGTTCCTACTATTCAGCCCCATCAGCAAGAATAGATCGGTGTTAATGTCGGCATTAACTTGAACTTGAATATAGCACAACCTACCTTCGAGTAGGTCTTAATAAGTATTCATAGGATAGACAAAGTTGAACTTGTGCAGAACGGAAATAATTTTACTTCGTGGCAATCTTTCAAATAATTATTATAACTTGGTAGTATTTCTAATCTACGTTACTTTCACACCGCGATTTTTAGAGAATTAAAAAAAGAATATTTTTTAAGAATTGCAACATTCGTATGCTGTCTGAGTGTCAAGGCTGAATGTCAAGTCGCGAACTGTCACTTTTCTTTTCCGCGCCATATCGACACCGCAAGAAAAAATCTTTCTCGTCAAATTATTCATTTAAAACTAAGTTTACATTACATTTTACCAAAATAACAAAATGTCGAGTGACAGGAAGTGTACTAAGTGCATCTTTAGTGAAAATCGTAAACCCGAAACAGAAATCCGAGCATTTACAAATAACGCTCGCTACCGGGACGTAAATTGGAAGGACATTATTTATCAGAAGACATCAGAGATGAAGCAGGAAAAGTGTATTCCTGACAACAACTTGGATGCCCGACTTTAAATGACCCCCGGATACGCGATATCCACAGTGCTCATTGAAGCACTAAGGGAGTTGTAAGCTCGTTAAAGCCTTTTTCCTCCAGTGGGTACGCAATACCTCAGTAACACTACTACTGGTTACTAGCTGGATGGTAAGCTATCAGTGGAGATACGAGATATCCTTTAGCTGAGTCATTGAACGATGCTAACACTGAAAATCTAATGGCAGGTCCAGCAACAGGTAAGTGCCATTTTCAAGACCAGTAACACCTCATGTTACTAGCTGCATGGTTAACTATCAGTGTGACACGTGGTGTCCAGCTAAATTTATTGAACAATGCTAGCACTGAAAATCTAATTGACATCGTAGCCAAATTGCCGGGCAAAAGGACAGGTATGTCCCATTTTCGTGACCTTGATCAGGTAATTACAAAATTGTGCTATATATCCATGACCATGCAGGTCGTAAGACGACCCTGCTTAACTTAGCACATCCCGTGTGTGTTATAACCTTGCAAATGCATTATACTCTCGCAGTGAATGTGGAACCATTCCTTGCCTGGATTCCCATCAGCGAGTAAAGTTGCTGGCTGGCTGACATACATTTGTCAGGACCACACATCCTTAAGTACGAGATACTAACAGCATGTTAAACCCATATAATGTGCTTTTAATAATAATAATATATTTATTTTGAGCAACAAGACTCAGTGTTAGTAACAATACACTTACAAACTATGTTAGTAATACATTTACAAACAAAATAAAACAGAAAACAGATTGTGACATCATTGCTGGCTTGAACATCAAGTATAAATTAATGTTACACATACGTTTAACTAATGTAAACACCAGCCCAAAAAGTGTATGTATGCTATTTTGGTGGAAGTTATGCCAGACTATACAGGATATTTATTATGCTACATGCCTAAATACGAGATATTTACAGCATGTTATAATCCACACTATGTGTGTAAGCTTCGACGTCAAGTATGATATTATCGAAAGCACCCTGTGGCTATGCCATAAACTTGTCATTTTGATCTTTCAGTGATGAAGTAATATTTACATTTAAGCATAACACTTTTCATTCAAATAATAGAACAAGATTCTTTGTTTACTTAATACTATGAGAGAACAGCTGATGGAAAATGTTCCAGACACTTATGACAGACTTCTGTTCCACTACTATACATATGGTGAACCAAGGTTATGTGATGTTCATCATCATCATCATCAGCCTATAATGTTCCCACTGCTGGGACACGGCCTCCTCTCTATGAGAGGGAATGGACTATAATCCACCACTCGGGCCCAGTGCGGATTGGTAGATGTCACATGTCTTCGAATTTTTGTACTGTTATCATAGGCAAAGCAACCGATGAATGGCTTGAATGACACTGCATAACACAACCTACAAATGTTCATCAGCACCATGTCAACCTCAAAATTAAATTAATATTATTTAATTTTCTTTAATGAAATGAAACACCAAACCTATAAGGACAATAGTTATATTCTTAGCTTATTATGTATATTTCCAAACAATTAATACATGTAGCCAAAGAGATTTTATCACCAACAACAAGAAAATCAATTAATCTGTTTGTGCCTAGCACAATAAAATTCAAACATCCAAAAAAGTATCCCGTTAACAAGAATCTTTCAAGACTGAACACAGTAATAGATACTGGAGTGCTAAGCCAGTAGCCCCAAAAGAGAACACATCAAGGATGGTACCGGAATGATTTAACCATATTATATACCAGTTGTAAAGTAATGATCTGGGTACTTGGTTTAAGTACAATGGTTCAAGAAACCATTTGTTATCAAAATCTATACACCATAATGTCCTAATACTCAAAACTATTAGTATTGAGAGGAAAAGGGTTATAGACTTACAAAGTTTGGAGGTCTTAACAGCCTGTCAATGTACAAATGACATTAACAACTAAACCTGTTTTAGTTTTAAATCAAATTGCAAATTTAAACCCACCCCCATCTTCGAACAAAGATAATATTCTTATCATCATTATGTATAAGCCCAATCTAAAATAACATGTCCAATAGTAAAATCCATTGCTTTATCTAGCAATCCATAGATACAATATTAAATTATGGGTAGGTATATTAATCATGCAATTCATTTAAGTACCCCTTATGTCCAAGAGTATTTTTGGAAGGGTTCCCATGACAGATAGTTTTTTCCTGCATTGCATTGCATTTTAAAATCACTTAAACCTTACCCATAATAATTAATCACCTTTCTTAATCATATTAGTGCTGACATAAACCTTAAAACTATTAATGAAATGAAATAAAATTATTATGAAGACAGTAGTAAAACATAACTTCATTGCCCTCTGGTTCCGGGCGTTGACCCCTATAATCAGCTGTAGCTTACTAGAAAATGAACCATGCTGAAAACAAATTAATCCCTATCAAATAACAACAGATAATTTGGCATGTCATCTACCTACATTGAACCATAACATAAAATTAAAATCACAATTAAAATACCCGAAAAGATGGATGGGCAGACATTATTGTGAGATTTATACAAACTCATAAAAAGAAATTTTAACTAAGAAATTTCATTTATTTTCAGTTTTCACTACCAATTGGAGTATTGGCTTTAATAGCTAGCTAACAAAAAGGGGGGGGGGGGGGGGGGGTGCATGGAAGTGCAGATACAACAACAGATAAAATGCCATACATTTCGTATAGAGCTAATAAAATCCAACTAAAATTCATAACAATTGACAGTAGGTACATTGCGGCAATGTTGCCAATTACCTACACAATGTTGACTGAATATGGTCAACACACATCCACCAAATTGCACACTACTAGATGATTAAACCAGGAGTGTTCGAGACACTTGAAAGACATTGTCATGAAAACACTGCTGATTCTTGTAGAAGTACCTAATATTTCAAATAGTTTGGGAAATTACACTAATATAGCAAATATTTATCGTGGAGACCAGACCTCAAGTGTTATACTTTTTCTACTATGAAACCGCAAAAACTTATTGCTCCTTTACAAGGTGCCTGGGAAAACATAATAATAACAATGTTTTTATTTATATTGTTTCTATCATTATAGGAACAATAGGTTAAAAAATGAATTATAAACGATATCATAATGTACAAAATATACCAGACTAAAAGTATTAAGCAGAAATCAGTTTCTAAGACTTAAATACAAACAGTTTTGAGAAAATACCTCAATCGCCCTTTTCGAGCCAATTGACTACATCTCAAATTCTGTTTTACCAGTAAGGAGTGAATCCCTTAACATTCATAATATTTAGTCATAAGACTATCAGACCATTAGCAAAATTTTGAGCTTTATTTATACTATGTACTATTAGGTACTAATTAATAATAAAAACAGTTTAATCCACACTGTAATAAAGAGGTCTCTCTTTCTTTTCTGATTAATTGTATGTAATTATATTAATTGGTGATGATAGAGTGAATACTTTAATATCCATAATATTTGATCTAGGATCTACCTAGACCCTTAAAAAATGACTGAGCCTTATTGATAGGAAATACTTCAGTTTAATTCTCACGACAATAAAGTGAAGAGATTTCTGGATTCTGATTAATTGGTTGTAATATTAATTAAAAACAGTGTTTTGAATGGACTCTGGCTCTTCTACTATTGAACAATAGTTAGACATTGTATGTGATCATAAAATCATTACATTAAATTTTTTATAGTTATACAATCACCTTTTGAGACGATATACCTATGGAGCTCTATACTTGCCTTGGTTGCACTCTTCTGTTGCAAGTATTTTGACAAAAGGCCCTTAAACATTGCCTTGGTTGCACTATTCTGTTGCAAGTATTTTAACAAAAGGCCCTAAGTGAATAAAAATAATGCCAGTGGCATTCCTTGATAGTACTTCCAGACAATTCAACACTAAATAATGGAGTTGATGAGCCTTTTTTATTTGCAGACACATCTATTAAATACTAACACTACAACTGGCTTTCAAATGATAAAATTACTTACTGAGAGATCTGAGGCTATCATTGCCTCAATCTATCAAAAGCATCATTAATTTCGTCATAGTTTGATAATATGAGAAATTTTTTAAAACAAAGACATTGATTGTTCTCCTAGCTCTAACTTTAACCCATTGGAACAACAAAACAGTTATTAAAATACATCAAACCCTAATATTCGTAAGTTTGTCAGATTTCAATTGAAAGGGGTATCTAAACTCCAGAATTAAACTCTCACTATACAACCAAAACAACAGCTCAAATTAGAGCTGGCATCAACGAAGTCAGACATAATGTTGATTACATGGTTATCAAAGTTATTTTTATAAAATGTAATATATTTATTGTAAAGTATCCTTGAAGCTTTAATATTCTTACAGAAGAAGGTCCAATGTAATTATCACAAATCAACACTCAGAATTACTTGCATTTTAATCAGTTAATAAATTAATTATTGCAGCCAACTCTGAACATCTACCAAGTTATAATAATTATTTGAAAGATTGCCACGAAGTAAAATTGGGAATCAAACGAGCTTACCTGTTAAGCGAAGTCTTGATTCTAATTTTATGAGTGGCAATCTGAAAAATAATTACCCACCCGCCGCTATAATATAGTTAACACTAACAGCCCCAAAGCTGCAATAATTAGTCTACCTAATTCAATTTTAACCTTTCAGGAAAACATAGTGAATGTGGGTATTTGGAACTACTCTGTACATAAAACAGAGATTGTTCCAATGATAAGATCTCTAAAATAAGTGACAGTTCGCGACTTGACATTCAGCCTTGACACTCAGACAGCATACGAATGTTGCAATTCTTAAAAAATATTCTTTTTTTAATTCTCTAAAAATCGCGGTGTGAAAGTAACGTAGATTAGAAATACTACCAAGTTATAATAATTATTTTTCAGATTGCCACTCATAAAATTAGAATCAAGACTTCGCTTAACAGGTAAGCTCGTTTGATTCCCAATTATACATCGATAATAATGAATCATCGCGCTATAGTCGGTGAGTAACGCTGAACAAAACATTTGAAACTGACGCTTAGGTATGTCTCGACCTGAAAAGCACGCGATTGTTACACATAGGCTCACATAGTCTACTGTGTCAACTTTGTTTTAAAATTGATACATTTTATTTAATAGCTATTCATAACTGGTATTCAGCTGCATCCGGTTAGACTGGAAGCCGACTCCAACGTGATTGTGAAAGGAAAAAAATATAGTACTTATTATTAAAAAGATGTCTTTTCTTTCGAATACACCTTTGGTAGGGTAAGCCGGGTTGGTCTAAGAAACGGGGGGTAACTCCGTCACTCGCGAGCTTTTTTAGCTTTCGAAAAGACATTTTTTTTAAATTCCTAGACTACTTATCCGAAATAATTTATTTACCTATACGTCAAGAAGGAATTAAACCTGGTAGGCACTGGTTTGACGGCAAAATTGTCAAGAGTCATTAATTATGCAGTTTCTACTTAATTCTTAATTATAGAAATATGAGCAGCACAGCTGCTGTAGATTGTTACCGAGCCTACAATTATCTCGTTAATTACAATAATCCGAGCTGTTCTTGTATTTAAACTACCTAGGTACGTAGGTAGAGACACTAGATACAGCCACATTACATATTCAAATGCGATACGAAATACTAATCAAAGCAGACGTGTGCGAAATGACACAGATATCAGTCACATGACCGGCGAACAATAACATTCGATAACAACAATCAACAAATGCCCCACTAATTATCTTGACTCACTGAATAAGTAAGTAAGTACTATAATGTCTAATCAGTCTAATTGTCTGCCTACACTTTGTTTGGTACCTATTGGTGTCGATTCTGTTGTGCACAAACTTTATTTAGGCTATTGCTATCTTTTTCTCTATAATATAACAAGAAAAAGACGGACGTAATTTAGAGCTGTCAAATTTAGTTGGAACTAATATTTCCATACAAATGAAGGGTGCACGTAAAAACATGTCGACTAAAAACACGGTGAAGTGCAAGGCATTGGTGCCGATTCCCTTGTTCACAAACTAAACTAAGTAAATTTAAGTTCAGTGCGTCTTTTTCTTTCTATTTCATTATGAAAAGGACAGAAGATAAATTTTAGTTATGTTCTGTCAAATTAATCAGCGCCATACAAGTTTAAGACGCGATTAAAAAGTTGACTACTAAAATTACATCAAATTACGTCAGGTGCTGACTAATTTGACAGGATTAAACTAATATTTATCTTCTGTCCTTTTCATAATGAAATAGAAAGAAAAAGATGCATTCAACTTAAATTTAGTTTAGTTTGTGAACAATGGAATCGGCACCATAAACTAGTTTGACATCTCTAACTTAATTCATTGCTATAGCCGTCCTTTTCTCGCACTGCCTTTTAGTAAAAGATAGCAATAGCCCAAATTAAGTTTAGTTTATGCACAACAGAATCGACACCATTGTTTTTTGTGTCGTCGCACACAACACAAAGCCAGTTCGTATTGTACCTATGTAATGTGGTGAAAGATGCAGGAAGTAAAAAATATGAGCGCGGCCAAGTGCCTATACCTATAACCTACCTACTATATTGCTTTACTACATAGTAAGGTACATACTTCAGTAGTATGTACCTTATAATCTGGTGGTATAAACCTTATATCCTTCAGTAGTGTTGGAGTTAATAACTTTAGCTTTTTTATCGTGTTTGACGAATCGATCACATTCCATTGTTTTTATTTATGAGAAAATCATACCATAAAACTACAACATCGATTGATTTGGTTGAGTAAGGCCCAGCGCACACCGCTGGAGGCGCAGCGGAGCGCACTTCAAGACAATTAACTACCTTGGTATGTACGGTCATTATAAGAATAGATTCGCACGCAGTACTCGGAACGCCCTCAAGCTACTACAAGAGCATGCTCGCGACCGTATATCGAGGTAGTTAAGACTGCGCCGAGCAAACACGGCGCGCGGATAATAGGTATTTACTGCGGCGCGCTAGTCGTGTGCGTCGTCACGCACACAATGACAAGTTCGCTCGGTGCCCGCTTGAGTTGCATGGCAGAAGTTGATAACTCAGGATTTTTACAATTTGAGTGACTGAGTGTAACTTAGGGTTTAAAAAAAATTGAGTGTATCGAGTGACTTGAAAAGACGAATACTGTTTATTTAGACGGTTCTGTGTGGGTACATAAATCCGATTAATAAAACTAATCCTACTAATATTAGGTATAAACGTGAAAGTTTATTTGGATGAATGTTTGTTACGAAAACTACTTTTTATCCCGGTTTTCCCGTGGGATAATTAATCTGTATTATATGTATAACATTTGTATTTGTTTGTACTATAGTAATACACAATCCGTTTCCTTACTATTAATCGATTGCGATGAAATTTTGGCGTTGTGGAGTATACGCCCTGGAACTACACTGCGTAAGTAGGTTGGCTAGGTGAGTAAGTTGGTAATATATGGGTAGGTTGTTATAATAAAACCAGTCTGAAATAAAAATCTATAATTACCTAATGTAATACCTTGCTTGTTTTACAATTTTACAAAAACATACAAAAAGCGCAGATAAACGTGGTATATTTATTATACAGGTTGTAACGGAAAGGTGTGGTCTTATTATAAAAATTGCTACAGCCCATGTAAATAAAAAAATCTCCAGAGAACTCAAAGGCATTAATTTCCCAAAAAATATTTTTGTTTTTCCAAATTTGTCATCAGCTGACCAAAATTTGTGTGAGAATACAATAAAAAGAAACTTTAAAAGACACAAGAATGGTAATATCAATCTCATTCAAAAAACATAATAGTTATTTCCAACCACAAAGATTTACTATACCTTATACAAAAAAAAATGCACATTTGCATCTCGGACTGAAGACTGAACTTGAACTTACGAATTTTGGTGCATAATGGAAGAATATGTTCATGTGATTTATGACGCTTTTCTTTTGCGTTTTGTTACACCTTTAGGTTCTAATTTTCGTTTGAATCATCAGTAATGGATCTACAAAAAAAAAATACATAATTATATCTTGTAATGACCAAAGTTTTCAATAAAGCAAATTCGCAATTTTAAGAAAAATATTGTTCCATCGTCGTGGAGTAATTACACCCTAAAAACCTATTACACGATACCCATATCGAATGTTTGAGAAAAACTAGCAACCGAAATCATGGATTTTAAAACTAATGTCAGATTTGCAATCGCCACCCCTAAAAACCTATTACACGATACCCATATCGAATGTTTGAGAAAAACTAGCAACCGAAATCATGGATTTTAAAACTAATGTCAGATTTGCAATCGCCACCCCGAAAAACCTATTACACGATACCCATATCGAATGTTTGACAAAAATAGCATCCGCCATCTTGGATTTTAAAATTAATGTCAGATTTGCAATCGCCACCCCCAAAAACCTATTACACGATAGCCATATCGAATGTTTGACAAAAACTAGCACCCGCCATCTTGGATTTTAAAACTAATGTCACACAATCGCCACCCCGAAAAACCTATTACACGATACCCATATCGAATGTTTGACAAAAACTAGCATCCGCCATCTTGGATTTTAAAATTAATGTCAGATTTGCAACCGCCACCCCCAAAAACCTATTACACGATACCCATATCAAATTTTTGACTAAAACTAGCATCCGCCATCTTGGATTTTAAAATTAATGTCAGATTTGCAATCGCCACCCCCAAAAACCTATTACACGATACCCATATCGAATGTTTGACAAAAACTAGCATCCACCATCTTGGATTTTAAAATTAATATCAGATTTGCAATCGCCACCCCCAAAAACCTATTACATGATACCCATATCGAATGTTTGAGAAAAAATTGAAGAAAAGATTACATCCGCCATTACGTTGGGTAAAAGGAAATAATATAACAAAAAAATAGAAATACGTACTTTCTCAGAGAACAGTTTTTTTTTCCGAAATTAGCGCCAACTTTCTTCTTATAATATCTTTCCTTATGCTTTCCCATTTTACTAAAACAAAAATACTTACATAAAAAAATGTATTGAAAAGTAAAAAAATATAAATAAACAGTAAATATTAGATATGCACAAAGTCATTATCAACTCAAAAAAACAAAAAATATGACTTACCTCATTCAACCGTTTGCGTTTGCGTTTGGCAAGGTATAAGTACACAATAGATCGCGAAGTATCGTTAGCGGTGTGTCGCTCCCCGATGAGACGTGACCACTCTCCGAGCTCTCGTGGACGACTGAACTTTCGACCGGTGTACGTTGCGTATGATTCAAAACAGCGCGCGCAGCGGCTCAATTTTAAACAAAATAATGTCTAAAATAACCAAGCAATATTTTCGAAAATGTTAAAACGACAAATTGTAGTATGATTATTAAAGATTGATATGAATTAAAGTTTGTGAAAAAATTCAACGGTTTACTATCAAAAATCAACTAAATACGATCATGCTATTTTAAGATTTTTGTCCATCTTTACGTAATTTTGTTATTTAAACTAGACAATAATTATAATTTTTGCCAACGAAGAATTGTTAACACATTCATTGTGGTGCTCAAAACATATTTTTTATGGTAATTATGGTAATAGTATTGATGATATCCCTTTAACCGTGGCGGCCGTTTCGTATTATTTTGCTCTACGCAGTCTTAAGGTTTATATTAAATTGTTGTCTTCAAATGCGCTCCGCTGCGCCTCCAGCGGTGTGCGCTGGGCCTAAGGGCTTTTGCACACTATAGTCACGACTGTCTTATGGTGAATTGTCCAACCAGCCCGCGAAATTCAACTTTTGTTACGTTTTTTGCAATTTGCAGGCCAGTGCTAGGTCGTATGTTGATTAAAATATTATTCGCGGTTGTAAGACGTATGTAGTTACAGAATTATAATCATCAAAATCTACAACCCTCCAAGATCCTATAGGTGTAGGAACAAAAAAAAAACGAAAATGTCATTCTTACACTACACCTATAAGAACTTGGAGGGTCGTATTGATGATTTTATGATTATAATTCTGTAACTACATAGGTACGCCTTACAGCCGCGAGTGACTGAAAAAGTCATTCAATGGCCTGCAAATTGCAAAAAAACGTAAGAAAATTTGAATTTCGCGGGCTGGTTGGACAATTCACCATAAGACACATTTCACGGGCTACCCTGGAGCATCAGCCATAAGACAGACTATTTCCCTACTAGTGCGAGCGAGACAGACTATTATTTCCCTTTAGCAAATAGTCTGTCTTAAGGGCCTATACTCCCTCAAATGGTTTAGCATGATCCTCCGTTACGCCTAAAATACTGCAGCACTAATTTTGAACTAAATATATGGTAAAGTTGAGGATTAATGCTAGGTACTATGTGTAACGAAAACACGATTCCATAAACTTTTCTCGATAGAAAAAAAATCCAAAGTTACCTCCAAATCGAACAATAAACCGCTGGTATTCAAAAAGTACTTCAAATTAGATCATGAACCTTTGCATACTAACTGAACTAACTATAAAGCAGGTCTTATGTTTTTTATTTTTTAGTCCAATCAATAGATTTTTTGTAAATCGCAAAAAAACACTCATTTCGCACTAATCAGCCGCAGTGACTGACGTAACAACCGCTTTGTAGTGCAAGCTGATTAGAACTTTATTCGAACAGTATTTCAAACGAAGTTTGAACCACCACAAATAGAGTTGCTCATTTTAGAGTTAGAACGGCCATAGGGCAGTGTTGACTAACTGAGTGATTTCACTATAGTGTATGAAAACTCCCTAACGTGTTGACGGTGGGTAGGTGGACAGGGACACTACCTGTTTTTTTACATTTCTGTGGACACTACTGATATTATACGTGCCTACTCACGGGGCAGCCCCTGTACGCACACTAGTCATTATGAGATTAGGATATGGATTCAAATTCTGTTTGCGTCAACGATAATTAAATTAATCATGCACGTATTACTAAGCCATAGATAGGTAGGTATATTATATATTATCGTTTTGTTTTGCTGCCAGAAACTATGTCCGCTCTTATTTGAAGGGTCAGCTACCTATTCAATAATTAGGTAACCATCGAAGCATAAGTGTGTCCATTCTCATAACATTCTGTAAGTCGGATTAATGTTTACAAAATGACCAACTTTATGTTTGTAAAACATCATTAGGTATCTATCTATCCAATGTGGATGAGTTCAGCGAAACGATAACATTATTTTGTTTATGTAAGTACATACAATCTCAAGGAAAAATGCAAAGATTCGTTTCAACTTGAACACAATCATTTTATAAAATAAGTAATAACTATTGTGTCGTTTTACTTTGATTAAATAGCGCATTAAACCTGTATGTAGGTAAATCTACCACAAAGTTATACGTGACATGGTAAAGCATTAGGTACATATCCTTTTTCCGTTTTCCTCTTGACACTAGTCAAGTTGAATTATCACCATTTGGGTAGGTAGTACTAGAACTTATCACTGCTGAACAATATAAATTCATAGGTAATTTTATTATATTATGAACAAAAATGCCGTCACGCTCACGGTAACCCTTTCTTCATTCTCATACGGATAATCCTTTAATTCCCATTTATTAGTCCCACAGGCCCACAGGGAAACCGTATTATTTTTGTTGTGGGTACTTAGGTATTTAATAATAATAAACCAGGGCCACTTTCAAATATTGTTGCTCCTATGGAATTTAAAAACCGGTTTGTTCAGTGCCTAATTGCCGATCAACGGGGCATTTTCCAAAAAAACGCTGTAATTTGCACAAGCGACGCATGTTTTAGAATGATCAGTAACTGTAGGTAGTATAGTAATACTCACGGTAGAGAATGCCCAGCAGGAGCCGCACTTGCCCTGGTCCTTGACCTCGGTGACGGCGCCCTTCTTGCGCCAGTCCACCTGGTCGGGGTACGCCACGTGCGCCGGCGCGATGATCAGTAACTGTAGGTAGTATAGTAATACTCACGGTAGAGAATGCCCAGCAGGAGCCGCACTTGCCCTGGTCCTTGACCTCGGTGACGGCGCCCTTCTTGCGCCAGTCCACCTGGTCGGGGTACGCCACGTGCGCCGGCGCGATGATCAGTAACTGTAGGTAGTATAGTAATACTCACGGTAGAGAATGCCCAGCAGGAGCCGCACTTGCCCTGGTCCTTGACCTCGGTGACGGCGCCCTTCTTGCGCCAGTCCACCTGGTCGGGGTACGCCACGTGCGCCGGCGCGATGATCAGTAACTGTAGGTAGTATAGTAATACTCACGGTAGAGAATGCCCAGCAGGAGCCGCACTTGCCCTGGTCCTTGACCTCGGTGACGGCGCCCTTCTTGCGCCAGTCCACCTGGTCGGGGTACGCCACGTGCGCCGGCGCGATGATCAGTAACTGTAGGTAGTATAGTAATACTCACGGTAGAGAATGCCCAGCAGGAGCCGCACTTGCCCTGGTCCTTGACCTCGGTGACGGCGCCCTTCTTGCGCCAGTCCACCTGGTCGGGGTACGCCACGTGCGCCGGCGCGATGATCAGTAACTGTAGGTAGTATAGTAATACTCACGGTAGAGAATGCCCAGCAGGAGCCGCACTTGCCCTGGTCCTTGACCTCGGTGACGGCGCCCTTCTTGCGCCAGTCCACCTGGTCGGGGTACGCCACGTGCGCCGGCGCGATGATCAGTAACTGTAGGTAGTATAGTAATACTCACGGTAGAGAATGCCCAGCAGGAGCCGCACTTGCCCTGGTCCTTGACCTCGGTGACGGCGCCCTTCTTGCGCCAGTCCACCTGGTCGGGGTACGCCACGTGCGCCGGCGCGATGATCAGTAACTGTAGGTAGTATAGTAATACTCACGGTAGAGAATGCCCAGCAGGAGCCGCACTTGCCCTGGTCCTTGACCTCGGTGACGGCGCCCTTCTTGCGCCAGTCCACCTGGTCGGGGTACGCCACGTGCGCCGGCGCGATGATCAGTAACTGTAGGTAGTATAGTAATACTCACGGTAGAGAATGCCCAGCAGGAGCCGCACTTGCCCTGGTCCTTGACCTCGGTGACGGCGCCCTTCTTGCGCCAGTCCACCTGGTCGGGGTACGCCACGTGCGCCGGCGCGATGATCAGTAACTGTAGGTAGTATAGTAATACTCACGGTAGAGAATGCCCAGCAGGAGCCGCACTTGCCCTGGTCCTTGACCTCGGTGACGGCGCCCTTCTTGCGCCAGTCCACCTGGTCGGGGTACGCCACGTGCGCCGGCGCGATGATCAGTAACTGTAGGTAGTATAGTAATACTCACGGTAGAGAATGCCCAGCAGGAGCCGCACTTGCCCTGGTCCTTGACCTCGGTGACGGCGCCCTTCTTGCGCCAGTCCACCTGGTCGGGGTACGCCACGTGCGCCGGCGCGATGATCAGTAACTGTAGGTAGTATAGTAATACTCACGGTAGAGAATGCCCAGCAGGAGCCGCACTTGCCCTGGTCCTTGACCTCGGTGACGGCGCCCTTCTTGCGCCAGTCCACCTGGTCGGGGTACGCCACGTGCGCCGGCGCGATGATCAGTAACTGTAGGTAGTATAGTAATACTCACGGTAGAGAATGCCCAGCAGGAGCCGCACTTGCCCTGGTCCTTGACCTCGGTGACGGCGCCCTTCTTGCGCCAGTCCACCTGGTCGGGGTACGCCACGTGCGCCGGCGCGATGATCAGTAACTGTAGGTAGTATAGTAATACTCACGGTAGAGAATGCCCAGCAGGAGCCGCACTTGCCCTGGTCCTTGACCTCGGTGACGGCGCCCTTCTTGCGCCAGTCCACCTGGTCGGGGTACGCCACGTGCGCCGGCGCGATGAATGTGGACGCGCGCCCCCCGCGCCCCTTGCCGTACTGTGCCTTGCCGTTGCCGTGCCTACGCAAATACAAAACGCATAGGTACTAGGTCTGGGAATTCTGCTGGGTTTAGTAAATGGAAATACAGTATGTAACACCTCTGCCTAAGTCATGCGGGTGATGTTATACATTCATTCTAAATTTCTTGTAATGGAAAGATATAACCCTACTTAAAAAGGATGCGTAAAAGCAGTTATTTTAAACAGCAGGTCTAAAATGGCCGCTATAGCAGATCCTACGCAGAATCTTAGCATGAATCACGTTAAAAAAAAAAAATTCTTAAAATGGACTTTATGTATATAAAAATAAAGTCCATTTTAACAATTTTATTTTTTTAACGTGACAAAACGATTCTGCTGAAGCGGCCATTTTAGACCCCCAGAACACTTTAATCAAGCTAGAACGTCATCATCATCTTCCTGCCCCTATACCATGTTACTCGTGGTCGGCGCAACACATTTTTTCTTCCATTCTCCCCTGCCAATAGCTAGAACGTGTGGGCCAATAGAACGACTAGCCTCCAAACTATGGCATACCTTCAACAAACTTGAAATAATCAAGTAAACTACGAGCTGGTTAATGAATGAAAAGTATTTTTTATCAAAAAAAATATGTCAAAAAATATATTGCAAATGGGTTGTCTAAAAAATTTCAGTCCAGACTTTTTTTTCATCATTTCACTGGTTTGGCTAATAGACAAATTCCATACCAATCGATAGTATGAAACCTGTAAAATATGCAAACGTTAGGTTAACCGGTCAACCTAGCGTTTGCATAATATATTCTATAGTCTTCATACTTTCAATTAATATGGAATTTGTCTAGCAAACCAGAGAAATGTTTAAAAAAATAATTAATTGCTAATTAATCATATATTCAGGACTGAAATTTTTTAGACAACCCATTTGCAATATATTTTTTGACATAATTATTTAATTTGATATAAAATACTTTATACACGGTGAAGGTCGTTCTTCAAGGGATCTTAGAGTATAGGCTAGTACCTAGTCAGAGAAAGTCTCGTCTACGACAACCTCATTAGAAAAGAAATAATTATTTTATTATACCTAGGTACTTTTTTCTGAATAATCTTAGACTCAGCGGGCCTAAAAAGGCCACTTTAGCAGAATCATAAAGTATTTCACTCTAAAAAAATTAAATCTTTAAAACGGACTTTATGATCATGACTATTAGGTCCATTTTAAGAATTTACATTTAGCAGAATCATAATTTAATTCACTAAAAAATTAAATCCTTAAAACGGACTTTATGAGCATGACTATAAAGTCCATTTTTAGAATTTACATTTCTTAACGTGATTCATATTAGGATTCTGATAAAGCGGCCATTTTAGACCCCCTGGTGTCCTGCTACAGAGGGCGGGCCGCAATGAGTTTTTTTTTTTGTAATAAAATGCCATGCGCTACGGCCTTACTACTTACCTAACATTAATGTGCGTTTCTACTATTCTAATAAATATTACCATTTACCAAAATGCAAACCACGCAAGCCAGTGACATAGCAAATATTAAATATAGAATTCTGGGACGTATAATAATGTAGAAAAAATTGACAAGCTTGACCCAGAGGTCAAGCGTGTCAATTTTTTCTACACGCGATTACGCGAATCGCGCACTACAGCGCGATTAGAAGCCGAGTTTGTTTATCTATCAATATGACCTATAGAGGAAACGGCTAAAAACAACGCAATCGGCTGTAATCCGAGACATTCAACAAAACAATGGAACGGCTTTGTAACATTGGGGAGTATGAAGAACAGGGTATAAAGCTCTTCATCCCCCATAGAAAAGGGAGGATCCTCCGACCAGACGGGTGTTATGTCTGGTGGGCTACTACCCGACAGTTGTTGTCCGGTTCTCGTATTATAGAAGTCTTATGTCGCGGATAACTCTGCTTGCGCGATGTAGGAATTCTTATGTGTTTCGCCGTTAGTTCATCGTTAGTGTCATTGATGGCGCTGTAATACTTTTTGTTCTATGTTGCTTTGTAGTGCTGCTACAACACCACATGCCTATGTGCGTAATAAATATTTATAGGTAGGTGTAGGTACATACCTAAATAATATAATAAATAAGTTGCTGTGATAATCGAGCAATTCTTTAGAATAGGTACCTACCTACTACTAAAAGTGTTTAGTCATGGTCTACGTAAAGCGAAACTAAAAAAGCAAACGATGAAATCTTGTTGTTAGTTTTCCTTTAGTGATTCGTCTGGGAAATAAACCTGGCGCAGACCTTATAATAATAATATATTTAGTAGGAATCCTAGATTTCTATCATATTTGGCTTTTCTACTACGTCGGTCCTAAGTTATTCCTTGATTCTGCAGCACAATAGTCTGTTTGAGAACACATTAACACAAGGCACTAGGCAGGCAGTGATGTTACAAATTCCATGATTATAAGATAAACAAATGCAACAGAAGTGTGATACTGACTTGGTCTTGTTGAAGCCGTTCATGGTGTGCACGAACTCGTGGTGCAGCATGTCGGCGTACTTGTTGGGGCGCAGCTTGTAGGACACGTGGCCCTGCTCGAAGCGCTGGTTGTGCTTGGCGATGCGGTGCTTGTTCTCCACGTAGATCTTCATGCGGAACTTGTCCTCGACCTCGCTGTCGTACTGCAGGCTGTGCTCCATCTGTAACAAAATGCTGCTTTAGCTGCTGGACATTCAATTGTAGGACCGACAAATCGTTTTTAGATATTTACATGTTCAGCTTTTGAATATAACAAAATTCCTTCAGTTAGTCACTAGAGGATATTGTTTTCCTGTATTGTTTCCTCCCTAAGCCGAAGCCAATAATTACAAAAAATATGAAGTCAACATTTACCTACTCACATCTAGGTACTCTTTTGAGATTCTGCGGTAGGAATCAGTTTCAGTTTGAATTGAAGACTTTCCAAGAGAATCGGCTAAGGCCGATTCTCTTGGAAAGTCTTCACTAGTTCAATCTATCGGCAAAGCCAGACTAACGAGGCTGATGCCCAGTCAACATACCTTGAAGGCGCTCCACTCCTCCCTGACGAGGTCGACCAAGGAGACGGCGCTAGCGGCCGCCACCAGGCACAGCAGCACTGCTATACTCTTCATGGTGAAGCAATTGCTGTACAAGATGAACTTTGTTAGGTGATGCTGATGCCATTCAAGGGATTCAAGCTTAAGTTAGAGGGTTTTTCTGAAGGGGCAGACAGGGGATAAACAGTAGGTAAATAGGTACTTAAGAGCCAGAGGTAAGTAATTCGAAACTGCCATGCATTATCATTCCATGGACGATTATCATTTCCGATTACGCCAGCATTTCATAAAAGTGGTCTGCTTAACCCTACCGGTCTTTAGGACGATGAGAGAACATCACACTGAGGTGATACAGCCACGAAATTATCTCAGCTCTTTGTGATGAGTTCAAAATAGGATGATAGCTAAATAATAGACAAATAATGTAGGTATTAAAGAATAGATGACCGCAACTTCAAAATTACCCACATGGTAAAAAAATACACAATGGAAAACGACTATGAAAGAAAACAACATCTCCAAACTAAGTATACGTTTACGGAACGAATCTTATTTTTACAGTTACTCTTTGATAGTCACGGCAATCTAAGTGCAGAAGTTAGGGTTGAACCTCATCGGGTACCACGGAATCGCACTTTTCCATGCGGATGCGCCTTATCCTTTTCTGTCACTCAGTAACGTCATTTGCTAGAGCGAGAAACACCCTCTGCCCAATGTACCCTCATCCTAAAATTATGTTGGTGAAATAATATTTCATGTCAACATTTCTAATCTTCAGCAGCTCGCGACGGCAAGCTTGATTGCTTGATTGATAGTGCTTAAACACGGGAAATGGACAATGATATTATATAGTAAAATGGACATAATATTAGTCGCCCTCGTAAACGTTGACGGAATAATATGAATGTTGACGGCAAGGCAACGGACTCGGATCGCGTGAATGCTTGATACACAACACGAGCAACTACGGCGAACACAATAATGAGGAAGTAAGAACACTGATATTGCGACCAACTGCCTGATTACGCTTTGTTTTAGAACCGATATTTCACATAGGGAAAAAATAAGTGTGTAGTAAAAAAAAGCACGGATAAATTATTAATTCAAGTGTTTGTAGCCCTGTTCAGATAATTTATTTGAAGTTATACAGATAATTTTATTTAGAGAAAGACGCACCTACATAAATAATAAATTATTGTATATCACCAATGATAATAGACTCTTTTATTATACTCTTTTTACTATATAATATCATTGTATATCACGGAAAAATGGAAGGCTTTGCAGAAATAAGTAATCAACTCTAGATTATAATCAAAGTAATCAACTTACGATAAAATAATGAACTTTACAAAATTATTGCAAAATAGTATAGGTACGTACAAAATCATTACAAAATAGAGTACCTACTAGCAAAATATTATTTTAACAAATCTCATTGTTTTTAAATGTACAAGTAATTTTCCTTTCTTCTTGTTTCGCGTATTTACCTACTTAACAAGAAATGTTCATTCGAAACAACCAAGATCTTGTTTATTTGTTTAGATTATCTTTTTTATTTTGAAATAAAATGTCGTTTGGAATCTACTGGAGTCAATCTACTGGATTCGGAAAATAAAATTGTTTACGCAAATAAGAAAGCAAACAACAACACGCGATACAAACAACGTTTGACTTGCCGTGGACCGTGGGATGATTCAACACAAAGGAGGTTCTCCTTTAACCTTGGGTTATTAATCACTGCCTCTAGAGCACCAATAACTAATGATTTGTTTAAAGTCGCAGAAAAATATAACGAAACAAAACTTACCAATTCTCTATTTATTTAAATATTACAGCAAATAAATTAGAATTACGAGTTTGAAATGTCTTTGTATTTATGCAGAAGCGTGCTAACGCGACCGCTTTCCAATTGTTTATGCGCGTTTTCCGGATTCGCAGCGTAATGTCGATATTTAACTGCGACTAGGCACGTGCTTCTCTAAAGCATTGTTATCGATAGACACCTTCTTGAAAAAAATTAGAGGATGTAATTAATAGAAAGTCACTTGGCCAAGTTAATATTTAAGTATGACTTCATATTTATTCATTTATGTACTTTTAATAAAAACCAAAATACAAATAAATCTGTAACTTTATAGAAATATACAGTTTTTCGACCAAGCAAGATCCACATCAAAAGGTGGTGAGGGTTTGACAGTTCGACAAATGTCAAATCAACTGTCACAGTGACAATGTCAACCTAAATGTCATGCTTTGCAATTTGCATTGCATCATTTGCATCTTGAAATTTCGTAACAATTTAGGTGTTTAGGAATAAAATACAATGACAAAAGATGGAAAACAGCAGAAAAAGCAAAGCAGGAGTGGCAAAAAGTTACAACTATACAAACCCAGGAAGAAAAAGAGCGTTGAGGAAGATGCTGCAATACAATATTTACAGGCTCAGTATGACAAGGTGCTGAATTATATTTATTTATCCACTTATTAATTGTATTTCATCCTAAAAGCGTCTGGATTTAATTTAATTTATCATCAATGATCACACTCGAATACCGTGAATTTGTGCAAAATACTTAAACAATATTATTTTGGCAAGTCAAATGTGAACCTCAAAATAGCCATGTGGGATAAAAAATAGAGTTGCCACCTATTTTAGGACGAATAAAGTATTTTTTTTTTGGTAGAAGAAAAATAAAGGACACAGCATAAAAAAGAGTATCTAATATTAATTTTCATTATTTATTTTGTCCATAGAAAGTATTTTTTATTGCACTTTGGGACATTTAACAAATATTTGTCTTTCTTGAAGGTATTTACAGCCTCTTTGCAATCAAAATTAAAATAAAAGTCCTAAGTAAGTCATAGGTCATCTAATTCTGAACAAAAACATTGTTATTAAGGATTAGATAGTTCATAATAATAAAACAAATAAAAAAATAACAATAACATTAGCTCCTTTTTACAATAATAAAAAAAATAGTATAAAAAAATATAAATGTTTAAATATATAAAAAAAGATGAATATAATCAACTTGTTTTTTATTAAATTTAGGGCAGCTCCTCTATTCCTGTCGTCTCTGCACTTTACTTTCATAAGGAAAAGGACTCTGTCAGTGAACACCGAACAGCTGAAGTGGCCGGGCCGGAATATACAAAATATATGAAGTGAATTTGAAAATATTTGGAAAATCTTCACTTTTATTGAATAAGTACTCTTAATAAGTATGCTTACATGAAAAAGAGCACAATACTCTATTTTAGAGTATGGGTGGCAACCTTAGATAAAACATTTTAATAACAAACTAGAAAAGACGACCCACTGACCGAAATATGTCTTTAATGAGTTAAATAAGTGTAAATTCTATAAAATTGACACTGTTGCCAATTGATTACATTTAAGTACTTATCTAATGCTTTTTGTAGTGTTCAAGAAAGCATAAAATAACTATTACTGTTATTTGCAGATAAATCCAGCTGAAATTAAAACTTTTAAAGACTTCCCACTATCACAGAAGACACTTAGAGGGCTGAGAGAAAATAACTATGTTACTCCTACTGAGATACAGAAACAAGCTATTGGTTATGCATTACAGGGAAAAGATATCCTAGGAGCTGCTAAAACTGGATCAGGCAAGACATTAGCCTTCTTAATACCTATACTGGAAAACTTATTTTGTAAGAAATGGACTAGATTGGATGGGGTCGGAGCTCTAGTCATATCACCCACCAGAGAACTAGCCTATCAGATATATGAGGCTCTGAGGAAAGTGGGACATCTTCATGACTTCTCAGCAGGCCTCATTATTGGTGGACAGAATTTGAAATTTGAGAGGAAGAGAATGGATCAAATAAATATATTGATTTGTACACCAGGTCGCCTCCTCCAACATATGGATGAGAATCCTTTATTTGACTGCAGCCACCTCCAGATTCTCGTATTAGATGAAGCCGACAGATGTCTAGACATGGGCTTTGAGACAACAATGAATGCAATCATTGAGAACTTGCCATCTGAAAGACAAACTCTCCTATTCTCTGCCACACAAACTAAATCAGTAAAAGACCTAGCTCGCCTGAGCTTGTCATTCCCTACATACATCGCTCCACACGAACAGGCAGAGACTGTGACTCCTGAGCTGCTGCAACAAAGCTACATCATTTGTGAGATTGATGAGAAGATTGGGATCCTTTGGTCTTTCATTAAAAATCACTTGAAGCAAAAAGTGATAGTGTTCATGGCTACTTGCAAACAGGTCAAGTACACATATGAGTTGTTCTGCAAACTGAGGCCCGGCATCAGTTTGCTGGCTCTGTATGGAACTCTACATCAAGAGAAAAGGGAGAGAATTTATAATGAATTTTGTAGGAAATCAAATGTTGTGCTCTTTGCTACAGATTTAGCTTCCCGAGGACTGGACTTTCCCCGTGTTAACTGGGTGATTCAAATGGATTGTCCTGAAGATGTGGAGACATATATTCATAGAGCTGGTCGCACGGCACGAGGATTTACTGGTAAAGGTGAAGGTCTATTAATGCTCTTACCACATGAGGAGAAATTAGTTGAAGATCTTCAAAAAAGTAAAATTCCCATTAATAAAATACAGGTTGACCCAGCTAAGGTGGTTGCCCCGCAGAGGAAAATAGAAAGTCTCCTCTCTGACAGCACAGAACTCAAACAAAGTGCACAGAGGGCTTTTGTCAGCTATCTGAAATCAGTATTCTTAATGAAAAACAAAGAGATATTCAATGTCCAACTACTAGATACAGATGCATATGCAAGGTCCCTGGGGTTGATAGTACCTCCTTATATAAAATTTTTGAAAAAATATCAATATGCACAGAAGAGGCAAGCTGAAGAAAATGAAAACAATGATGCCATTGAGAAGTTGAAAGCTAAAACTGGATCTGATGAAGAAACTGATCAGAGTGAAGAAGAGGAACCCAAGGAAGAACTGGAAAAGGTGCTTAAAAAACAGAAAAATAAAGAATCCCTCATTAAATTCGATTTTCATAATAGTGAAGACACTGATGAGGAAGATTTTCTGCAAGTCAAGAGGGTGAATGTCGATCCTGGCGACGAGCCTGTTGAAGCAGTACAAACGACGTCGAAAAAGAAAGCAAAGCCTTTAACAAAGGCAGCTGTTGCCAAGAAACTCCTGAAGAAAAAGATCAAAGTTAACACAACAGTGAAGTTCACAGAAGAGGGAGAAGCAATAGAAGATGAAAAGAGAGATGTCAAGTCAGAACTAGCAAAACAGTTCTTAAATGAGAATATAGGAGGCATTGATATAGAAAAGGCAAAGGAGGCGTTACAAGAGGAAGACAAATTTGACAAGATCAGATTTAGAGAAAAGGTTAAAGCTAAGCACAAGGAACAGAAACAAAAACTTAAGAATAAAAAGAAGGAACAAGAAGGGGAGAAGGATGACTTTGGATCACAGTCAGAATCTGATGCACCTGATCTATCATGGCTGCCTGACCCTGACAAAGTGTATGGTAAGAACGATAGCAGTGATGACAGTGGAGCCTCTGATGCAGGCAGCGGACCTGAAGCCTCAGATCGCGATAACGATGAATCTGCCGGATCAGGTAGCGAATCAGAATTAGACCAAAAGTTTCACAGGTGAGGATTTTTTTTCTTTTTAATTAGCTTGTTCCGTCCCACTGCTGGGTTGGGTTTGCCCAGCTTTGGAGGCCCAAAGGCCTCCCCCATTTCCTTCCATCTCTCCCGGTGTTTTGCCTCCTCTGGCCAATCAGACAGGAACAAGTCCAAATCCTCACGCCTTAACAGGTTTAACTTACCAAGTATAATTTATGTTATCATTGATTATCTATTTACATTGATATCTTTGTCTTTGGCAAGCTCATAGAACTTCACTTTGTTCCATTTGTCAGGAAAGGTTATCAGATATTTTGACACTGTCTATTTTAACTAGGTCAGGTCAGTAGTGTAAGGATTGATAGATTGTTATTAAGGCTGATGCTCCATGGTAGCCCGCAAAACTAAATTTTCTTACGTTTTTTGCAATTTGCAGGCCAGTGCTAGGGTGTATGTTGATTAAAATATTTATTATTCGCGGCTGTAAGACGTACACACATCAAAAAAAGTTTGTGATCACTAGCATAAGCTGATATATTTTTTTAAATATTGAACTTTATCAAGAAAAAATCTTTGTTGTGTGTTATAATTAAATAGAAATATCCTGTTTGAAATTAAAAAATAAAACTATTTTTTATCTACACTTCTACACTAATATTATAAAGAGGAAAGATTTGTATTTTTGTGTGTATGTTTGTAATGAATAAACTTAAAAACTACTGCGTTGATTTCAAAAATTCTTTTACCATTAGAAAGTTACATTCACTCTGAGTAACATAGGCTATATTTTGTCTCCGTACCACCCGTACTACCACGGAAACGGGAATTACGCGGGTTCAACCGCGTGACGTCCGCTAGTTTTTTTATGAAACGTAACAAAAAAGATTTCGAATTTTCAAAGTGATCACAAACTTTTTTGATGTGTGTATGTACTATGTAGTTACAGAATTATAATCATCAAAATCATCAATACAATCCTCCAAGTTTGACCTTGAAATGCAAATTGCAGAAAACGTAAGAAAATTTGAATTTCGCGGGCTGGTTGGAGCATTCACCTTAATTAGATATAACGTTGTTGCAGACCTACAAAGCGGAAACTGATGGAGAACCGCGGCATCCCGCAGGCGAGCGTGACGCCTCGCAAGCTGAAGAAGGTACAGGATGTGGCCGCCACGCTCTCCGTCAGCGAGGCGGAGGCGCTCGCCATGCAGTTGCTGCAAGTCAAGCGATGACCGATGTTATCTATTCTGATATATTAATAAATATGATTTTAAAAACGAAACCCATATCATTTCCATTTGAAATCAAACCCTGACTTGTATGTGGACTGTTTCACATACATTTATATAAGCATATTAGTTCTTATGCTTCATCGTTTTATTCAACGGCATTATATTATAAAAATAATAATTGATTGTTGTTACTTCTAATATTTTTTGTTGTATTTGGTTGAAACTTGGTAAAGCGAGTAACATAATATATCTGAACTACTTAATTATAATTATTCCGATCCAGTGCGACTGCAATCACTCCAAGATCCTCCTCCTCCTCCTCCTTAATTAACCCAAAGGGTCAGTTCAGACAGAACGGAAAAATCCTCGGCCTCTCGGGCCTCTTGTCGCAGTCATCAAACAGAAACGCGGTGTGACAATGAAAGAAAGCTCGAGGACGCTCGCGTCAACTTTCTGGCGCGTTTTCATGTATCCTCGGGGACTCCCGAGGAATCGCGCGACCGAGTCCATAAACATGCTCGATAATCATTCAATTTTTACTCTATGAAATGGATACAAATATAAAACGGTCATATATTTATTACGGTCAATGCCGGGGTAGTAAAAAAGTGTTTTTACGTTATTTCTCAACTGTACTAGCATGAATCACGTTAAAAAAAAATATCTTAAAATGGACTTTATGACAATAAGTATTTATGTCCATTTTAAGAATTTAAAATTTTTAACGTGATTCACAAAATGATTCTGCTAAAGCGGCCATTTTAGACCCCCTGATCCTTAGTGAAACGCTAAAGCGGCGTCCCCCCCTACTAGAGCCGCGCGGCTCGTGAGGCCGAGCTGCGTATGGACCTAGTGGGGACGCCGCTTCAGAAATAAAATGCCACTCGGTACTTGGATCTGCAACTACGTGGAATCTTCAAACCTTGCGAAGCCAGAAAAAAAAACATAAAAGATGAAAATTCTAAGCTATACCTACCTACCCACGTTGTAAAATAATATCCCGGCCCCCAAAGGAATAAGCTTTTTCAATACACTTCTTCGAAAACTGGTTCTTAGTGCACTACGATTAGGTTCAACATGCAATATATTTCACACACGTGCGATTTTTTTCATTTTCCAACACATGTGCGGGAATGAATTGTATCAAAATGTACACGTCTATCAGTGATAGTCTAGTGGTGTGACCGTCGGACTGCCAAGTCATAGGTCTCGAGTTCGAACCCAAGGCACGCACCTCTTGCCGGGGTTGCGGGACTGTTCGAAAGAGATACCGTGGCCCCGGAACACAACGGACGATGAAGGAACGTGGATGGGTTTTAGTCAGTCTGCTCCGCCCAGAGCGGGAGGAGTCATTTGATGATTACCCATCCGAAAAACAAAAAAAAAAAAAGGCACGCACCTCTGATTTTTCGGATTCATGTGCGTATTGTATAATTATCACTTGCTTTGGTGAAGGAAAACATCGTGAGGAAACCAGCATGCCTGAGAGATGTTTGTCGACGGTATGTAAAGCCAAGTCAGAGGACCATGGGCGGATTAATAACTCTCACATCAGGTTAGGCACTAACAACACGATAAAAGAAAAGAAAGAAGTTCAAAATGTACTATTTCCTCTTTAGGCTGGCCCAGCAGTGGCCAGCATATAGAGGAAATAGTAGCCAGGTAAGGGCCATGGGGATGGGGCCAGCGCCCCTGGCCCCTGACATAGTAGTGATATATATAGTTTATGTAGACCGCTAAGTCTCACAACGTTCAGCCATAAATTCAAGTTACTGTATTCAGCGACTGGAATGAACTAAACTCGTCGTTAGTTCTAACACCACGTAACACGTAAGTAATTTTTTGGCGGTTTTAAAATTTTGATGCCGTTTGCTAAAGTATCGGAAAACGCGTTGTTTCAGCTAATCAGAAACAAGCAACGTCTCTAATAATGAAGTGAACACAAATGAAAAAAAAACCATCCAAGTGCGAGTCGGACTCGCGCATGAAGGGTTCCGTACTATCACAGCTCCCTTTAATTTTATTATTTGTTGATCTAACGGTAACAGTAGGAGTAGCAGTAGGAGCTCGTGGCAAAATAATAACAGCCGCTCGGGTCGATCTTTAGGTTATGCCGTGCTTGCCTAGGTTGGTCTGTGAATGGGTGACTACCCAGTAGGTACATATCGAGTTTCCTCCGTGCCTTGGAAAGCACGTTATGCCGTTGGTCCCGACTGTCTTTTATAAATCTTTGACAGTCGTTACAGATAGTTAATGGCCCAAAAAGTCTGACAACCAATTTAACCTTACCAAGAGGTATCGTTTTATTCTCCAGTACTAACTGGGTTAAGGTATTCAGCTGCATCCGGTTAGACTGGAAGCCGACCCTAACATAGTTGGGAAAAGGCTAGGCTGCTATCACGGTTCATAAGATACTGCCTGGTGACAGACAAACGGACAGTGGAGTCAGTAATATGGTCCCGTTTTTACCCTTTGGGTACGGAACCTTACAAATGGTTTTAAATTGTGACCTATGTAATTATTCAGTTTTTGACTCTCCTGTAAAATTGCGATTTTTGGCTTACTGCCCTAGAACCTCACTGACGATAAAGTATTTTATTCTACTAGCCCAATGCGTTTTGTTTGTGCCTATCATGGGTTGTTTGAATTTGTAATTTGGGCAGCGTTCTTGGCAACACCGGCTACACAACTGTCAAAAAGAAAACTGATCGTTGCACTCTCGGGAACGCTAAAAATACATAAAATAATAAGTTTTCTATGGATTTAGAATAATTACACGTCTTGTACTTATTAATTTTAACTATGTTTTGGAGCGGAAACTATATCGTAGTTAGGGAGTTAAATTTTCTTCTTAAAGAGGAGGTGCGTATTTTGTTGAAAAATTGATGGTTATGAGAGATTGAAACGATGAATTTTCATATTATTTCGTGTTGTTGACGCCTTTTGTGATGAGAAACAACGATCTAGGCGGACGATGATGTCATTTGCACGCGTAGAGAGGCGTATCGATGTTGTGGAGTGTGGTATGTTGTGGATGTGTGCAGTAAGCTTATTGTTTCAGAATGTAACGTTGTCGCAAGTGCTGGAGGCCGACGACATCCTGCAGGAATGCAAGGCGGACAACAAAGCACTCACACAGTTGTGAGTATCCGCACAAACTGTTGTTCTGATGGGGGTTGCCCCAGTCTGTCGTTGTCTAGAGTTCAGTGGCTGACTAGTGTAGACCAAACAATACAAAACAAGGTTTAAATATTTGATGCCTCTTGTGCTTGTGAGTGTCTGTAGGTGCACTAGTAATTTATGAATACTCTGTGTAGAGTGTAATTACTTTGTTATCAAAGCATAAAATGTATTCAACAGTAAGATTTATCAGCTGAATTCAGCATAGTCGCAACACAATGAGCTAAATGACAATGAGTTCTGTATCAATCAACAGATGGTCTCTTAGACTAGACAATTACATTAAATACTTCCTAAAATGATAATTTAGCCAAGTCATAGTCATAGTCTAGAAATAAATTGGATTAACATTTTCCTTTTAGGAAGCACAGAAGAAGAGGAACAAAAGTTACACCGGAAAATGATATGAAAGAGATGTTTTTTCATTTAGAGATTCATTTGTTTTCCTTCATTTGATAAATCTATTGAGTATACAATATTCTAAACTAAAAGATTTGATTGTGCAAGCAACAAGTAGGTAGCTATAGAACCAGTACCTGAGTTGATATTTTGAAGTTCAAAACTTTGCCAACTCATGCTGTAAATTATCAATCTCAAAGGAATAGTTATTTATTTATTTTTTATTTTTAATAGGGTGAAATCACCGTTGTCATCAACAATCTGCCTTTTTTTTATTGAAAATGGTTATTTTGTTTGGAGATGCACATAATTATGGAGATCAATTCTCCCTTCCACATTCTGTATTCAGGTTTCCCATCTTTAGGGTTCCACACCTAGAGGGTAACCAACGGTACCTGTTACTAAGCCTCCCCTGTCCGTCCGTCTGCCTGTCTGTCAGCGGGCTGTATCTCATGATCTGCAATAGGTAGACAGTTGAAATTTTCACAGATGTTAACTTCTTTTGCCGCTATAACAACAAATAAATTAAATATTAAAGGCGCTGGTTCCCCACTATGATGGTATGTAACCCTTAATGTAATAAATAAATTGCCACTATTGGTCAGTAAATCATAGTGCCTCAGGCTCAGGCTAGTGCGATAGAAATAAATGTGTTACACTATCTGCAACCCTAAGTAATATGTCTATGTACAGGGGCAGGATGCTGATGAGTGATCAAGCATTGCTTTTTTTTTAATTTTACTGTATTTTACATAATTTCGTTATCACCATCTTGCTGCCCTTACCCCAATATAAATAAATATTTATGGTTGGGGGGTAGTATGTCTTTGTTTTCCATTCTTCTCTATTAGTCCTTTGTTACCCCCTTTCCAGTTTGTTAGCTTATCAAGGAAGAGCTATCATCCCATAGTTCCCACACCACCTAATAAAACTGTGTTAAATTCCAGCCTGACAAAGCCAGAGGTGCTGGCGGAGCTGATCACGTTGATAACAGAGGAGCCCCCAAAGAACCTGGAGCTGGCGTCGCAATACCGGCAAGCCAACATCGCATGCGAGGTGCTCACCAGCCACCTGTCCATGCTCAGCGACCGGCTCTCGCTCGACGCCACGCAGATGAACCGCCTGTGCGACTTCATCAACAAGGATCCTCCACTGAACCCGCTGCTGGCCTCGTACTTTAGTAAAACTGTTGAAATGCTACTGGAGAGGAGCCCCAAACAGGTAAATTGATATTTGTTGTATAAATACACACACCCTCTATTAATTGGTCGTAATAAGCGACTATTAACTAAGTTCACCTTTAAAGGTACTAAAGGCATATACATCGAAGATAAATGTATGCACGCCACGTGTGGCATGTACGCCCTCTTTTTGTCTAGATTAACAAACTAGGGTATTATTGTGACGCAGGTGTTTCATAAATAAAAATGTATGCTCAATTTTTATCCCACATTAAGTCCCGCTCCAGCGGATCCCCCCGGTAGGAGCAAATGTTTGTGTGATGAGCATGGACATGTCATGGATGTTTATATGTATAATAAGTATAAGCATATAATACAAACAAATATATAAATACACACAAAAAGTATCTATGTAGTATATCAACTATCTGGTGTCCACGACACAAGCTGCGATGCTTATGCATGCTAAGTGTGGCATTAGATCGCGCTGTGTGTGATGGACTCGCGCGGACCTCACGCGGTTTCACCCGCGTAGTTCCCGTTCCCGTGAGAGTACGGGGATAAAATATAGCCTATGTTACTCAGGGTGAATGTAGCTTTCTAATGGTGAAAGAATTTTTGAAATCGGCGCAGTAGTTTTTGAGTTTATTCATTATAAACATACACACACACGAAAATACAAATCTTTCCTCTTTATAATATTAGTGTAGATTTACTAACATTGTAAATGCGTAAGTAACTCTTTTCACCCTTTTTGCAAAACGAGCGCGCTAAATCTGAGGTGCGGCAGAAAACCAATGTCGCTCGTACTTGAAATGGCTCCTGGTAGTATTTATAGGAACTGTCTTAAGCATTGGCCCCTACTAATATAATTCCCAAATGACCACACTTATTGACGGAAATCGGCTTCAGTCGATCGGTAAAAAAGCGTCATTCTGTGCATTTACCTATTAAACGCCTGAATAATTTTAATATCGCTTTATTGGACATGCCAGTTTAGTTGACATAAGGCGATATAGATGTCGCCACGCACTCATGTCCCACCTGTGGCCCGCAGGACTGCTACCTGTACCACATAGTGTGCCTACGCGTACTGGACTTCTTCAAGTCCCGGCGCGACTTCCTGCCCAACCTGCTGCGCCACATGTCCACGTCGGCCATCGCAGACACCTTCAAGTACTTTATCCGCCTCGACGACCTGTTCAAGAAGACTGTCATGGAGGTAGGTCAGGTGATTCTATTTTATATTTTATACGTAATTAGTCATATTTACAAAAGCATAAAAGCTTGTAGTTGAATCGGCTGACCAGGCCCATGCGAGCTGTTAGATACATTCTATATTTTTTTTAATTTTTTTTTTCTTAGCCTGTGGTTGTGTCCCACTGCTGGGCAAAGGCCTCCCCTTTCTCCTTCCAAACCTCTCTATCATGTGCGATATCTGGCCATGTTCGCCCCGCAAACAAGATCAGGTCGTCACACCACCTTCGCCGCGGTCTACCTCGACGGCGATTTCCTCCGTCAGGCGTCCAGTGAGTGACGATCTTTGCCCACCTCTCCGGGTGCATTCGCGCTACGTGGCCAGCCATTCTATTATCAATCTTAAAAAAATATTACTTGAGAGTGGGATTTTTACAGTTTACAGTTCCCGGCACGTAAGTTGGCAAGGTTTTGGCGTAGGTGGGGGCAAGTTCGCGCATCGTGCACTTAGTGGAACAAAAAACTGGTCACTTTTATTGATTGTCATTATGGTTATTGCATCATTTATTTTTAATCATGTAGTTAAATAAAGCAGAGGAATTCGTGACATTTAATAAGTGTTATAAATAAAATATAATATGCATTTTTTTTAATTAAGAAAAAAAAAAGGTATTATTATTAAAAAATATAGGTTCTCGTCGTCACTATCGGTTAATAATACTGTCCCCTCGCATCAAATTAGAACTACCACTTGAGCTGGCATATTATGTAATAAACATAACAAAAACTAAATTTAAAACAATAACAACAACTCGTAATAAAAACTAAATTTAAAACAATAACAATAACTCGTAACAAAAACTTAATTTAAAACTAAAACTAAACTCGTAACTAAAAGTCAACAAAAACAAAGGGTACAACTTTCGTGCACGCAAGTGTAATCGGGAGCGAACGGAATGTAGACGCGGTGCGGGAGGCAGGGGTCGACTGACGCACCAATCGCGCGCTTGGATCGGCGCTACGTCATACCCCGCGTCCCGCTTGACCACCAAAGAGACCTAAAAAACGACTTCTGCGCATCTAACGACTCTTGCCAAGTTACGTGCCGGGGACTGTAAGTGTATTTGTCTTTTTTAAACTTTCACGATTAGAACACATTATAATACACAAATGTAATCGGGTCTTTATCGCGAATTTTACCTTTAATATAAGCCTGACGTTTCGACCGGATTGCACCAATAATGGTTCGGGAAGCGATTGAGATCAAGAAGTATCCTAATTTCAATCGCGAAGACGGCTTCAGACTCTCTCCCGCTTGGAATCCAGTGATCACTTAGTGTACTCGTCAAGTGAAATCATCTCAGTATGCGGACACTGTTAGTGTAGTGTGCTGTCCTAGTGTGAACCGGCCCTAATTAACATTTATGAAGATCAAGAGAGGGAAGTTGAATAAACACCTTCGCTTTGCTGTGGCGGGACCTCCAATACTTCAGTCTTCCCGCGACCACGGCTGGTGCAATCCGGTCGAAACGTCGGGCTTATATTAAAGGTAAAATTCGCGATAAATACCCGTTTACATGTGTATTATAATAAGTGTATTTGCTGCAATATAGATACGCATTTTCATTGAAGTAACCAGATCTAGTGCCAATTTAATTTAGATTGCCAACAACATGCATAAAAGACAAATTAAATCTCATGATTATCTGATGGATAAATTCCAATATAATTTTGATGTTAGGTGCGCATGTGTGTCATCAGGTTGTAGGTTGTTTGTATGCAAACTAGTTTGTTTTACATTTATATGAGGTGCACATGAGTGTCATCATGTTGAAGGTTGTTTGTATGCAAATTAGTTTGTCTTACATTTATGTGAGGTGCACATGAGTGTCATCAGCTTGAAGGTTGTTTGTATGCAAACTAGTTTGTCTTACATTTATGTTAGGTGCACATGTGTGTCATCAGGTTGAAGGTTGTTTGTATGCAAACTAGTTTGTCTTACATTTATGTTAGGTGCACATGTGTGTCATCAGGTTGAAGGTTGTTTGTATGCAAACTAGTTTGTCTTACATTTATGTTAGGTGCACATGTGTGTCATCAGGTTGAAGGTTGTTTGTATGCAAACTAGTTTGTCTTACATTTATGTGAGGTGCACATGAGTGTCATCAGGTTGAAGGTTGTTTGTATGCAAACTAGTTTGTCTTACATTTATGTTAGGTGCACACATGTGTGTCATCAGATTGAAGGTTGTTTGTATGCAAACTAGTTTGTCTTACATTTATGTGAGGTGCACATGTGTGTCATCAGGTTGAAGGTTGTTTGTATGCAAACTAGTTTGTCTTACATTTCGTGTTTCGCCAGTTCGTGAGCAGCATTTTTACTTGCGTCAGTCCTTAACAAACGTGTTTAGAACGCTTTACAAATCGTGTTTGTTTTATCCGTTGTTGTCATAAAACAATCATGCATCAAGCCTATCATTGCATAAAGGCTATCCGAACACAATGCCGGAAGAGTCGTGAAGCACATTGTGGAGTGTGGTGGTATCAATGGCTGCTTATCTCGTTAATATGATTTACTCGCATGATGCTCACGTTGTGTTGTGTTGGCTTGCTGGCCTCTGTGTGATATGTCCAAACCACGTCGGGACACAGTGTGGCATGTGTGCGCCTTCTCTTTGTTACGATGTGCAGAGATAATCGTGATGGACGTGTTTATCGAAGGCGGCACATGTAACGACTAGTATGACGTACGAAGTGGATACATCGCTGTCACGTTGTCAGGAACGCGGTTTGTACCACCACCATCTTAAGAAAAACAAGAACTTGCATTATTGCATAAATTACATGACTGAATGGTTGAAATCATTGTCATATGACGCAACTGAAAAGATTGTGGAAACTTAACTAGCAAAAACACACACACACAAACCCACTCACACACACACTTCCACCCCACCCGCCTTTTTTAAGAAAGTTTACCCCAATGTTTGTTATATTGTATGATTTCAATCTGCGAGTGGAGTGACGCACATGGGTTGCAGGTTAACCCTTTGAAGACTCAGGTCATTGTTGTTGGTAGCTCAAGGATGATCTCCAAGATAAACTGATTGCAGCTTCCCCAGGTTAAATTTAATGGAACTGCTATTCCGATTAGTGAGAAGGTCAAGAACCTTGGGGTTTGGATTGACAAGAATCTTTCCTGGGGTCCTCAGCTGCAGGACGTAAGTCGCAAAATATTCGCATCTGCCAAGTCCCTGAGACGATTGCGGAACTTTCTTCCAACTGCCACTAAATCTGCGCTGGCTCAATCTCTTTTACTTCCCGTTCTTGACTACGCTAATGTCAGTTATCTCGATCTCACTCTTAGGCACAGCTAGATAAACTTGAGCGACTTCAAAACTGTTGCATAAGATTTATATTTGGCTTGTGCAAATATGATCACATTTCTGAATTTCGTACAAAGCTCAAGTGGCTTCCTATAGGTCTTCGCCGGAATTCTCACATCCTGTTTCAGCTCTACAATATTCTGTTCAATCCTACAACCCCTTCTTATCTTAAGGAACGTTTCAAGTTCCTTCATGACCCACATAATACATATCTGAGGTCATCGGAAAACTTAAGACTAGAGATGCATTCCACCAGTTTTTATGACAAGTCTTTTACAGTTCAAGCCGAACTTATGGAATGCCTTGCCAGTGTCTACGTAAGGCGTGCTGAATCTCTGCCAGTTTTTATAGTTTTTTTTTTTAATATTTATACCGGATGACTTTTTTATCGCTTTCTAAAAAAAATGGGTATGTTAGGTGAACGGAGTACAAGCTTATAGCATACCTAGTTTTTTTTTCTTTTTTCCACAGCTTAGAAAAAAATTGATCCATCATCAAAAAACGCTACAACTTTCAAGTAAACTTTTCATATCACAACAATCAAAGAGAAATTTTGAAAAAAAAGAATAATATCGAATTTCAAATCATACGCAATACGGTTTTTTTAATGCCAATTTTTATCCCGGGGTCGCGGAATTTCATCATTCGTCCTTGTGTATACATGTAGTACTCACAAACAAACGCCTAACGTACACGAATTAAAACGTTAACCTCTTGATTTGAAAAGTATTTTTATCAAAACAAATTAACAAACCACCTATAACTACAGTATAAACTATATAACGACACTGAAGGGACTGCGCATTTTATGACGTTATTGAGAGTTGTCGTTAAATGGAGAGAAGAACAATCTGTACAGTTTAAAAGTTTGTGAGCAACTAAGAATATAAAAACGTATAGATAAATCCAAGACTCCTACTAACAACAGACTACACGTGCAAGCAATCCCAATTTGTAAACAAAAGAACGGATTTTTTAGAAAGTTCGGTATGTATGATGCCGACAGTCGAGTTTATTACGGGCTAAATGATTTGATTTGATGTAGGATAATAAAGCGACAAAAGATCGTAAACAGCTGTTTAATTGTTGTCGTTATTGAGAGTGAGTGTAATGCTATATAGACTGTATCATTGTATGGAAGATCAAACTAACTACAAAATTCTACAAAAATCTAATTTTAACTAATCTAAAAAAATCTACAAAATCTAATTTTAGCTAATCTAAAAAAATCTAAAATAATTCTAATCTAATCTAATTCTTAACAAAAATTAAGGAAAAAATATTTAAAAACCTAACAGATTTTTTTAAGATCATTACAAAAAATCGTGTAAACAACTGGAATTTTAATCAATTTGCAGGGGAAAAAAATATATAATCGCGTACGTCTCGCAAAGTCGTCCGCTCCACTCCACGCCCCCGTGCGGCGGCGCGCATCGCTCATTATGTATGGCGTTTTCGAGCGACTTTGTTTTTTACTATGTAAAGATTTACAAGCAGCCAAGAAATTAGTTATTTCGCTACTGAAATATCGAATAAAAAAATGGTCAATATGACTGGGCATAAACAACTGTTTATTAAATTAAACCGGGACTATTCCCGCACTGACTAATATAGTCAAACTTTAGGTAAATCGCATCTGAATATCCGATCTCTACTTATAAAACGCAGCATTCGCACTAAAGTGTAAGTCAAGTGGATTTTACCAACTTTGACTTTAGTGCGAATGCTGTACTCACGCAACGACACAACATGGTAGGTATAACGATTCTTGAGCTCTAGGAGGCTATAATTTCGTCTATTTCATGTATCTTAAAAAAAAACTTATATTAATAAATAAATAATAATCTTATCGATTAATTCTTTTGTGAGTAATCAAGTCTCCCTCAAAATTATAATATTGTGATTCACTTAACAATCTTCGAAATCAGACTATATTAGCTCAGTTCGTCAGCCTCATGTGCGAATGAAGTACATTATAATTATGTATAGGAATGTGCTAACCATACATTGTGTTGTTGATGGTTTTCGTCAGAGAGTGCACAAACACGCACCGTATTGTGTTGCCGAAGACTTGTGTTTGTTTAACGGCGTTAGAACAGGTGCGACCAGCAGTCTCCGAGTTAGTCATGTGGGCTCTGTACCGTTCATACGACCTGGTTTGTGTCTGAAGGAGCTTTGTACTCTTACATTTTCGTGTGACTCATGTGATATAATCGGTAATCTGTTAAACCTTCGTTCACCGGTTAAACCAAATCTTTGCATTCTAATCTCTCTCTACTGTGGTTTGACATGCTCATGGCAACTTTCTGCAGTATGGGGTCACAAAACCAAACAAATGGCAGTTAACATACTGCACTAACTAAGGAAATAAGATTTGTATAAGACTTGTTTTCTTAGATACTAAGTTACTGGGCCCCCCTGTGCCTTGAAAAGATCATAGTTTTGAAGTTGGTATCGATCTTGCTAAACACTTGCTCAGAAGTGCTAGCGGCGCCTATCCTCCAGTGAAGACCTTTCCTCATATAATAATCCACAAGGGGTATAGTCACTGTATAAGGGTGCCTGTTTGTCCCATTATGCTAGCTTATAGTTTTTCGTAATTGGGTAGGTTCAAGCGGTGCCAATCGACTGAGCAAACATCCAGATTCCGAGCTTTTACTGAAAAGTTTGTAATGGACGAATCTAATAACACTGCCCGACCGAATTGCTAAAAGGGTGAGAGAATTGAGAAATAGGTATTTGTAAAATGTATTGCTGTCGCGCAGTGCCCAAACAACCGCGCGCAGAGCGCGAAACAGGTAACTGCAGAAACTACCAATTAAAAGTACACAAACACAACGTTTCGTAGTCCCCTGATAACTTCTCCAATACTTGACCGATTTAACTACTTTTTCATTTAAAATTATAGAAAGGTTTCGTCCGTTTACGCGCGTTTTCCTGTTTTCTTTTTTTTATATAATCTAGTCAAATTTATTTTCTGGATGTTTGAACACAGCATAAAATCTGGCCAATTTTTTAGTTTTTGAAGGTTTCATATCTCTTTTAATAAATAATTTATGAAAAAAAATTAAAACATAGGGACATGCCATTTAAAGTGGTCATAGATTTGTTGGAAAAGAAAATATTGCTCTACCGGCATTATCCAGCGACGAAACAGGGGACTACGTTTGTAGAGACAAACGGCCCTCGTGTTTCTCTTAAAGCAGCTTCAACTATAAGATTTTGTCTAATTCATATACACGCTTATTTTAGGTCGTTCTGGAATGGAACCGAAAGCCATAAACTCGATCATCGAACTCTGAACGATTGGGACTGTTTTATTTTAAGAACTAAAAAAACCGGACTCCGTAGCTGCTACTCAGAAATTCCTTTTCAGTGTGTAACCATAATGTTGTCATCCCCCAGTGGTTAGAAGAGCATCAGTTCCTGGAGTGCCTGATCCAGATCGTGTGCGGCACGTACGTGGCGGAGGAGCTGGCGGGCGCCGAGAAGGCGGAGCGCGAGCCGTCGGAGAAGGCCGACGCCGACCACAGGGACGACTCCGGCGGCAGCGACGCTGATCCTGACAGAGGTGAGCCAGCCTTGTGTGTCACATGTTCAAGTCTCTGTCAAAACTACTTTTGACCTGTTAAAACTACTATAATATTTTTTTCAATACACTTCCTCGGAAACTGGTCCATAACGCACTATATTAGGTACAACATGCAATATATTTCACACGCGTGCGTTTTTTTTCATTTTCCAACACGTGTGCGGGAATGAAAATTGCCGCAGATAACTAATAAAAAACAAAAAAAAAAATTGCTGGACATTACACACAGCGCCATCTAGTGCCACACTAAGCAACGAGGCTTATGACGTGGACACCAGATAGTTGATATACCTACTACATAGATACTTTTTGTTTGTAAATACATTTTACCCACCAACCACCACCACCACTCACTACTACCACCACTTACTTAACTATACCTATACTTAGTCCAAATTGGTTCAATGTCTATAGTCTGAGGTGACTACCACTACCACCACTTACTTAACTATACATATATTTTAATTTCGGCAAAGCACTAAGCGTCTTTACGGCGTAAATATTTTTTGAATATTCAAATTGTGTTTATAAATAGAATATCATAGATAAACATGATTATTTAAAACTAATAGTTACTTTTATAAACAAATTAACATTTATTTGTGTTCTAAATTTAAAAATATTAAAAACGCTGTTTAGCGGCTTCATACCTTTGCTTCTCCTTCAACCTGGCGAAAGCAATGCGCGGAAAAAAAGTCAATTAAAATCATAGTTTCTTGTAATTCATGACAAAAATTTTTCGTTCTTTTAATTTATTTCTTCAAAAGTGTATTGAAAAACGTCGTTTAATACACGTGGACATTTGTTATTGCAGTTCTCGGCTCAAAAACACCCTCGCCTATGGCTCGGTAGTTAAATCCGCCTCGTATGCAATAACAAACTTTTTCCACTTGTATCAAAATGTACTAAAATAACCCTTTTCGCTTCGCCTTAGTTGGGTAAAACTATCACTTCTTTAAAAACTTGTTAGGTAACCTACTTACCTTGTCCGTTTTTTGTGCCCCTGTTGGTATTACCAAAGACAAAAGGGGGAAAATACCACCAAAAATAACTTGTGACCACTAACATCTATCACCTAAAATATCAATTGATCACCAAATTTAGTAAATTAAGCACAAAATTTTAATGAGGTTGATGACAAACTAGTTTTGCCTAAGCCGACTTGGGGCACCCCGACACGGATAGATTAGGTTATATGGGTATTTTTTTATGAGTCATTCAGAAGTAGCAACCCCGCGGAGCGAGACTCCGTCGATCGGGTCTCCCTCGACTCGGAGCAATACACAAGAGCATAAAAGTTCAATTACCGGTAGTCGATAACTAAAAAAAAAATTTTTGGTTCTAATTTCACGATAAAATGGGGATTAATTTTGGTTAATCTGGCTACATTACATACATTTAGCTAAATCTGGTGGTTCGTTAATTATATGCCAAGACAAAATTGCACATGACCAGAATAGAATAGATTTTTAATTTTTTAATGTTTAGACTGTAACATATCATCATAACTGAATGATATAATGCGCTGGTGTGATGGCTTGTCAAAACATCGAAATTCTGTGTTCTATCGATATTAAATATTATATATTGTACACATGTGAAAACAGTAATAACACAGGCATCACAAGAAGAGAAACTATTAACAAACCAACATGGCAAGGGCAACAGAGACTTGAAAATGATATAGAACTCAAACTCAAAACTCAAACTCAAAGCATTTATTTCAATTAGACCATTACGGCACTTTCGAATGTCAAAAATACAAAAAACGAAAATCAAAGCTACAGTCCCAGTCACAAGGCATAATAACTTGAGAAAGTACTGTAGTTGCCCATTCCCTAGCGTAGATCTCTATGGAGAAGAACGGGCAAGAAACCCATGGACACTCTTTTAAAATCAAAATATTGTTACAAAATCTTGGTTACATCATTAATTTTGAGATTATACAATATATGTGAGAACGATGTAGAAAGACGTGCACTCTAAGAGCGTCCAGGTTAAAGATTAAATCCAAAATTTATAAATAAAGTAATTAAAATTAACCTTGGCAGCTAAGAGATGACCAGTCCCAACTGACAGCGCCCGTTCACAGACATGACGCATGTACCGGCGCCATTCAACTCAACCATATTGAAGGGAACTAAATGACCCGACACACCCGCCACCCTCAGCGAGACATTTAAGTGAGCATGACATTCTCTCAGCCACCAAGGCATATTCAAGTCAATGAAAGATAAATAAATGTAAATGGTGGCTGAACAGTACATGTGCTATGCAATTATATAATACTAAGAACTGGAATCTATACAATGCAAGTATATTTTTACAATCTTCTGCAGCTTCCACAATACATTAACATGGGAATCAATTCTTCATCTTCTTTACGTGTCGATGGACTCAAATAATGCCCGACCAGTACAAACAACTAGTTTCCCCCCCCTTTTTTTTTTTTTTTTTCGTATGGGAAATCATCAAATAACTCCTCCCGATCTGGGCGGAGCAGGAGGGAGTGTCAGACTTTTACTGACTAAAACCCATCCATGTTCCTTCATTGCCCTTTGTGTTCCGGGGCCACGGTATCTCTTTCGAACAGTCCCGCAACCCCCCCCCCCCCTATGGTTGTGGAGCAGGACCAGCATTTAGCCAAGCATTTTTATTACATAGTGTGCGTTTTATACAACATTGAAATTTCGTCTCATTCAGTTGAAGAATGTGGGGAGGCATTTTATTATTATTAACATTTCAAACAGTACCCCATGAAAGATGAATCCACTTTAGCAAGCCTGAACTAGTTGGTTCCTATTTCTAGTTATAGTACTTATAGTGGTGTCTGTCCCCTCTCTTACTGAATAAATGCCGATTTTTCCTAACGAAAATGATGATTTCATAGATGTATTGACAAAGTACTATCATGATATTAATTTCCTTAAACAGTTCTCTTAGAGAATCGCGTCTACGTAATTCATATATGGCTCTGATGGCTCTTTTCTGCAGAATAAATATAGACTCGATGTCTGCAGCCCGTCCCCATAGTAAAATACCGTATGACATAATACTAAATAAGATTTTTCTAACAGCATATGCTGCTGAGCTTAGCCGTCCTGCAAGAGATGTTAGATGAGGACCCCATTGTAACCTTGAGTCGAGCGTAATTCCCAAGAAAACCGTTTTATAGACAAATTCTAGTTTCTCTTGATTCAATAATAAGTTACAATCACTACTTCTGACATTTGGTATAGTTGGTGCCAGTTAACATCGGAATAGAGGTCATTGCTCCGACTTTCATCCCGATATCTAAATATTAGCGATACTGTCGCTCCATCCGTACAAACCTGTCGCAAAACTGATATCGCTAGAGTCTCATAATACATCCACAGTGTCCCACATACATATCACAGTGTACAACCCAAAAAAATAAGAAATCGAGCAAACGTACCCTACGAAATTAATTGATTTAAGTAAATTATTTTCGTTTTTAGGGTTCCGTACCCAAAGGGTAAAAACGGAACCCTATTACTAAGACTTCGCTGTCTGTCCGTCTGTCCGTCTGTCTGTCACCAGGCTGTATCTCATGAACCGTGACAGCTAGACAGTTGAAATTTTCACAGATGATGTATTTCTGTTGCCGCTATAACAACAAATACTAAAAACAGAATAAAATTAATATTTAAGGGGGGCTCCCATACAACAAACGTGATTTTTTTATAATAATTGGTACGGAACCCTTCGTGCGCGAGTCTGACTCGCACTTAGCCGGTTTTTAACACTATTTTACTGAGACAATTTTAATAAAGTAAATATATTATTATACATCATAAAATTAGGATCTGAGACTTTTGCGCGAAAGACATTTGCGCACATGGACTTTTGCGCGAACGAACTTTTGCGCGAATGGACTTATGCGCAAAAGGAATCTTGCGCGAACGGACACTAATTGCACGATTGGACTCTTGCGCGACTTAATGGCCACTGAGGTTTACTCTGTAGAGTAAACATAACATCACGCCTATTATTATTTATTTATTTATTATTACTTGAAGGTGTTTTTTTTTTTGGTTTTTCCGTCATGGGTCTTGTCATGCGTCATGTCTTTATGGTTTTCGGGGTCGCTGAAAATGATTTGTTGAAATCAGATTTAACCAAAGGCAAGGTTAATCATTGAATCGACGCCGACGATGGCTATAACGGAAAAACCGAATTTTTTTCTAGGCGCCATCTTGGTTTTTCATTTTAACCTCATTTCGTGATCAACGACCCCGAAAATCATGAAAACGACACCCATGATTAAAAAACCAAAAATTTTCCTCTGCATCATCTTGGATTTTCATTTTGAACTCATTTTCGTAATCAACGACCCCGAAAACCATGAAAACGACATCCATGACGAAAAAACCAAAAAAATCCTGGACGCCATCTTGGATTTTCATTTTGAACTCGTTTTCGTAATCAACGACCCCGAAAACCATGAAAACGACATCCATGACGAAAAAACCAAAAAAATCCTGGACGCCATCTTGGATTTTCATTTTGAACTCGTTTTCGTAATCAACGACCCCGAAAACCATGAAAACGACATCCATGACGGAAAAACCAAAAAAATATTGGACGCCATCTTGGATTTTCATTTTGAGCTCATTTTCGTAATCAACGACCCCAAAAACCATGAAAACGACATCCATGACGGAAAAACCAAAAAAAACTTGGACGCCATCTTGGATTTTCATTTTGAGCTCATTTTCGTAATCATCATCATCATCATCATCTGCCTAGCCTTTTCCCAACTATGTTGGGGTCGGCTTCCAGTTTTACCGGATGCAGCTGAATACCAGTATTTTACATGGAGCGACTGCCTATCTGACCTCCACAACCCAGTTAGTACCGGGTATTACGATACCCCTTGGTAAGACTGGTTGTCAGACTTTCTGGTCACTGACTACCTATCGACTGTCAAAGATCTACAAATGACAGCCGGGACCAACGGCTTAACGTGCTTTCCGAGGCACGGAGGAAACTCGGTATGTAATGGGTGGTCACCCATCCACAGACCAACCTAGGCAAGCACGGCTTAACCTAACGATCGACCCGAGCGGCTGTTATTATTTAGCCACGAGCTCCTCAGCTCATTTTCGTAATCAATGACCCCGAAAACCATAAAAACGACATCCATGACGGAAAAACCAAAAAATCTTGGACGCCATCTTGGATTTTCATTTTGAGCTCATTTTCGTAATCAACGACACCCATGACGGAAAAACCATAAGTATCTAAATATAATTATGACATCACAAAAACTATCTCATCACAAAAAAATATAATTCTGATCTTATGCCGTTTTCGTTTTACGAGGTCATCGCGTCAGGTGTGCAGCACATTATGGTCACGGTGCGCGGGCGTTTACGTCACACGTAAATTTATAAGCATAAAATTAGTTTTCTAGCAAAAAAATAATAATAAATTCGAATTGGAACAACACAAGATTCTCAACCCCTGTATGTCTAGCCGACTGGTATTATGATACTCTAGCGATGTAGCAAAGTATCGCTTATTGGTCGATTTCGGTAACTAGTAGTGTCGTTATCGCTTTGTGATCAAAAACTTGGTAGGTATAGAGCAAATCTAATGCATTTAGTTTTTTTCCCATCTAGTACTAAATTATTAGCGGTAAACCAATTGTGGACCTGCAGTAGGGCGTTATTTACGTCATCAAGATTAGTGGCACGTCTGTTTATTTTAAATATTAAAGAAGTATCGTTGTTAAATAGATGGGGTAGGTCAATAATATATACTAAAAAGAGGAAGGGACCCAATATCGAACCTTGTGGTACACCCATTTTTACTTTTAAACCCATTGAGTTGACTCCATTTATTTGTACCTGCTGCTGTCTATCATTCAAATACGATTTTAATAAACTGAGCGCAAGTTTACCTAAACCGTAATGCTGAAGTTTCAAGATCAGGGTTTCGTGATTTACGCAATCAAATGCCTTCAAAAGGTCACAGAAGATTCCTATGGCACCTTGTGCCTCTTCCCACGCAGTAAATATGTGTTTTAATAAAGTGACACCGGCGTCAGTTGTACAACGTCCTTTGGTGAAACCATACTGTTGCTCGTGTAATATTTTATTAGTGTTAAAATGGTTAAGCATTTGATTGAGCATTATCTTTACAAACACCTTGCTGAAAACCGGCAACACGGATACGGGCTTATAGTTATTGGTGTATTTACTGTCCCCGGATTTAAAAAGCGGTATTACCTTACTGAATTTCATTAGATCCGGGAAGACCCCTTGATCCACGCACAAATTAAATATTGAGGCTAAATACGGCGCTACAGTCTCAATAATTGAGGTACAAGCTTTGGTAGACATACCCCATAGATCTTCCGTTAATTTGATCTTTATTTGCTTAAAACCTTTTATGACTGCTAAGGGGTTTATATGCTGAAATTTAAATTCATTTGGACAGGCTGAAACGTTCGCTTTCAATAAATCAATAGAGAGCAAGGGAGAGGAATTTAAGGTTTCTGTAGTTTTAAGTGGGATACTGGTAAAGAAATTTACAAATTCTTGAGCAACTTCGTTGTTGGAGCTCACAAGACCACGCGATGTCTCTAGTGTGAAGTCATTACCTTGTTTTTTATTTCTATTTGATTCACTCTTGATAATTTTCCAAACACTTGCAATAAGATTAAATCAGCCGACAACAAAATAAAGACGTTATTTTGTTGTCGGCTGATTTAATCTTGTTGCTAATGAATAAGGATTTGGCTACCTTGCAAGTGTTTTTAAAAAAAATCGAGTAAGTAGCAACATATTTATTAAAAGCTTCAGTGTTGATGTAAGGCTTAAGGCCGTACTAGGGTTTGGGAATTCCCGACAATTTCAAAGTCCCGGGACACGAAACAGACTACAGTCAAAGTCCCGGGAATTCCCGGGACTTCGAGACATTTTTGGAATTTTAATTTAGTTCATTTTTGGTAAAAGTTCTGTTGTAACGTATTAAAAAGGTTTGTTTTAAAAGGTCTCGTCTCGAGTCTCGACTCGAAAGTCCCGGGACTCGAGACAACAAAAATTAAGAAAAGTCCCGGGACTTCGAGACACGAGACGTCCCGGGACCCAAACCCTAGGCCGTACAACTCAAACAATCGTTCCCTACTTTTCCGAATACCCTGTGTTGCCCAGTCACTGAAAATAAACTTTGGGCCAATAGTTTTAGATTTCTTTTTTAAAGTATTATTAAATTCGGTGTGCACTACCGAAAATAATTCTTTATAAAATACATTTGCATTGTTTCTAATATGACCCGGTATACTTAACTTGCTATAGTAGATTGTATGACAAGGGAGCAAAATAGTATTTTTACGGCGAGGGCGCTATTTTGATTCCAGAGCGAAGCGAAGGATTCTAGAATAGAATCCCGAGCATAGCGAGGGATTCTAAAATAGAATCCTGAAAGTAGCGAGGGATTCAAAGTACATCGCCTGAGGGAAAAATATGTTTGCTCTCGAGTCATATACTCTACTTTTCATCTCGTTCTATGAGAAAATAAATAAGAGACACTTTTAAGTAATTAATGAATAAGTTTAATTAAAAAAATGACATGAATTTATAAAAGGTCAATTACAAATTTATATTTATATCTAATATATATATAAATATAAATGGCACTGGCAAAATTTTGAAAATTTATTGTCACTGTGTGTATTTTGTTTGGGATTGATATAGTTGTGGATTTATTTATACATTTTTTGTTTTTTAATTACTCTTTCTTTGTTCTAATATGAAAAGTTTACTTGAAATTTGTAGCGTTTTTTGATGATGGATGAATTCTTTTCTAAACTGTGGAAATAGAAAAACAAAACTAGTTATGCTTTAAGCTTCTACTCCATTCACCGAATATACCCATTATTTTTGGAAAGTGATAAAAAAGTCATCCAGTATTTTGAGTGTTTGTAATCTCAGTATCTGGCTGGTGCTCAGGAAAAGGTTCCTTTGATGTAGAAGAGCGCGGTGAGAACGGCATGGGCGAACTATCTGCAACTCTTCATTTAATATTTTCTACAATGCGCGTGCTGACCCCCGCACCGTACAAACACTTACAGCCAGTTATCTATACAATTTTCGTTCGATTTCAATGAACGATTCATGTTCCAAATTCAAATCTCATTACTGCCCGCTAAAAAGTCTAGTGGAGAAAAGAGCTACTTTGCTCCCGCTAAACGGGGAACAAAACGACACTTTTCGAATAGAAGGGATGAAATAGTAGATTGTATCATAAGGGAGCAAAATAATATTTTTACGGCGAGGGCGCTTTTTTAAATCCAAAGCGAAGTGAGGGATTCTAGAGTAGAATCCCGAGCGTAGCGAGGGATTCTTTAATAGAATCCTGAACGTAGCGAGGGATTCAAAGTACGTCGCCCGAGCCAAAAATATATTTTGCGCCCGAGTGATACACTCTACTTTTCATCACCTACTATGAGAAAATAAAAGGCGCCTCATAATTTTAACCGACTTCAAAAAGAAGGAGGTAATTCGACTTTTTTTATGTATTTACACCGATTACGCTGATATTTATGAGCCGATTGACGTGATTATTCTTTAGTATGATGCGGAATAGTTGCCATTTGGTCCAATAAAAATGTAACATAGTTTGGCCCAGTAGTTTTCATTTTATGAACATTTTTACTTCAGTCGTGTGGTCTAATTTCAACATGTAAAATAAATGCATATCTAATATTTGGATAGGATATTACAACTAAAAATGGAAAAATAAAAAAACTTTTTTGCAAAAAATAAAACCGACTTCACAAAACACAAAAACGTCAAAAATAACTTTAGCTTCAGAAGTCGGTGAAAAAAAAAAACTAAATGAATCAAACAAAGGTCACCGACTTCTGAAGATCTAAAGTATTTTTTACTTTATCGTGTTTTTTATTCACTGTCACTTGAAGAACTCATTTTTCAAAACAAAACCATGAATTTCTAACAATTCATGAAAATTGACGAAAACGCGGTCTGTAGTTTGCACGTTTTTAATTTGATTTCTTTTTTTTATTCAGTCAGCGCGGCGGCCGGCGCGGCTGTGCGACTGGGCCGTCGTACCAGCCAGTCTTTATTCAAACAATATTTGCGTTCGATTTCTTTCGGCGCTGAACTATAAGATGTTCCAAATTCAAAAAGTGCGCCGCAATTATCTTTGCGGCGCACTTTTTGAATTTGGAACATCTATAAAGAGGATTAAAACCTCATTACTGCCCGCTAAAAGTTTCTTATAGAAAACACCACCTTTGGGTGCACTTAAAGGCGAACCAAGTCGTCCTTTTCGAATAGATGGGATGAAATAGTAGATTGTATGACAAGGGAGCAAAATAGTATTTTTACGGCGAGGGCGCTATTTTGATTCCAGAGCGAAGCGAAGGATTCTAGAATAGAATCCCGAGCATAGCGAGGGATTCTAAAATAGAATCCTGAGCGTAGCGAGGGATTCAAAGTACATCGCCTGAGGGAAAAATATGTTTGCTCTCGAGTCATATACTCTACTTTTCATCTCGTTCTATGAGAAAATAAATAAGAGACACTTTTAAGTAATTAACGAATAAGTTTAGTTAAAAAATTGACATGAATGTAAAAAAGGTCAATTACAAATTTATATTTATATCTAATACACTGGCGAAATTTTGAAAATTTATTGTCACTGTGTGTGTTTTGGTTTGGGATTGATATAGTTGTGGATTTATTTATACAGGATGTCATTTTTATCACTTTCAAAATAAAATGGGTATAATAGGTGAACGGAGTAGAAGCCAATGCCACACTTAGTTTTTTTTTTTTAATTCGAAAAAAAAAAAAATTTTTTTCGTTTGATTTGAATTTCGATATTTTACATTTTTTCTTTTTTAATTTCTCTTTCTTTGTTCTAATATGAAAAGTTTACTTGAAATTTGTAGCGTTTTTTGATGATGGATCAATTCTTTTCTAAACTGTGGAAAAAAGAAAAACAAAACTAGGTATGCCTTAAGCTTCTACTCCATTCACCGAATATACCCATTTTTTTTGGAAAGTGATAAAAAAGTCATCGAGTATTTTGAGTGTTTGTAAGTAATCTCAGTATCTGGCTGGTGCTCAAGAAAAGGTTCCTTTGATGTAGAAGAGCGCGGTGACAACGGTATGGGCGAACTATCTGCAACTCTTCATTTGATATTTCTACAATGCGGGTGCTGACCCCCGCACCGTACAAACACTTACAGCCAGTAATTTATACAATTTTCGTTCGATTTCAATGAACGATTCATGTTCCAAATTCAAATCTCATTACTGCCCGCTAAAAAGTCTAGTGGAGAAAAGAGCTACTTTGCTCCCGCTAAACGGGGAACAAAACGACACTTTTCGAATAGAAGGGATGAAAAATAAATTATTATTAAAATGGTCTAGATTGCTGGGTGTTATTTGTCTAGTTTGTATCTGAATTCTTTGTAATTGTCTATTGTACGCGAAAGTAACCGTCTGACCACTATGATATAAAGGCAGGTAATTTACGATGGATTTATCTAAGGAATCGCAGCAATAAAAAACATTATCGATAAATGTAGCAGTATTTGTAGTAATTCGAGTTGGTTCTGAAAACACATTTGACAAGTTAAATGATTTAAAAAGACTTAAGAATCTACTGCTATTCACATTATTCTCTATGATATTAACATTAAAGTCACCACAGATAAGTTTTGCCAAAGCATCTTCCATTACTGACTCAAAGATAGAATAGTTCAGGTAATTAGGGGGTCTGTAAACGCACACTATTACATGCTTATCTAGCTCAACACAAGACAATTCAATGCTATGTTCAACCGATAGATCGACTATATCATTACGAGACTTAGATTTAATACAATTTTTGACTAGGATTAATGAACCCCCACGCATCTTAGATTTTCGGTTAAAGCAACTGCTCAAACACATTGTAATTCTCATAATTTATTTGCATTACTTCATAATCTTTCATCCAATGTTCAGTAAAACAGATAATATCAAACTTAGTTTTTTCTAAAAATAGTTCTATTTCTAGTTCTTTGGAAGACAGTCCCTGAATATTCTGGTGAAACAATTTATGGAATTCTGCTCAGCCCCTTTTTTACAGTTAATTGATTGAGAGCTAGAAGATACCTCGAAGTTGGCGAGATTAACTAAATTGTCACTCGTACCTTCTATTGTCTTATTGACTAGTTTAAATCTAAGCTAATATTTGTATAATTACAATTAGTATAATTACAATTAGTATAATTACAATTAGTATAATTACAATTAGTATAATTACAATTAGTATAATTACAATTAGTATAATTACTAATTTCCGTAGACCTATTTACAAAAAACTGCGACATACCACTTATGTCGTGAGTTTATATTAAAAGCTAATAGCCGAGCTATTTGACGTCTGTAAAACTAATAGGCAAGTACGCATGGTTCCTGGTTGACTTCAATTTCTGAACGAAACTGTTAGTGTCGAAAAATGTCAACCTGTCACTATAATGACTAACTAGAAAATGCATATGATTGTTGAGGGCATGGATATAATGGTTTTGCTTGCTATACAATTTCTTAAAGTACGGGAATGCGCATAGAATAATTTTCTTACATTTTTAACAGTTGAGTGACATTGTCAGTGATATCGTCAATTTTAACGTTCGATCTATTACCTACAAATACAGCTACAATGGCATGAGGATCTAATTCCTTCCGAGTTATGGATGACATTATGTGGTTGTATGAAGCCTGAGGTGTATAATAATTTTGAGAAGAATGACTCAGATGTTACTAATTAATTTTCCTAAACCTATTCCTAAACCATCTGAATACATAATGGAGCAGTCACAATGTGTACTACAACGAGAGGGAGAACTGCGTTCTGTTTGTCCTACCTGTGATGAACCTTGTACAATGTCTGATGAATTTTGAATGGGGATACAGTCCCGAGCACTTCCTAACCGGGTGGGTCCTCCGTTTCCTCAGGCAGGATAGTGTCAGGGCTGGATTCCCTTTGTGATGTACACACAGCAAATTAGTTAGGTTTGCAGAGCACACCAATATAATCCTGTTGTGCGTAAAATCAACTGGTGTATTACTTCGCCTCATGTCTCACAATAACTCAGCAAACACGCGTGTGTGTGGCTAATCTTCGCTAAGATTGGCCGCCGTGATTGAAAACGGTTAGGACTATTTTGTAGGCAAAGAATATTAAGCATAAATTTCACGTTATTGCTAACTGGTCTTGTGGCAAAGATGTATAAGCAATGGGCTGGTAAAACAAATGTCGTAGGATCGAATCCCGCCACCGTCATTGACTTTTTGCATTTTTAAAAACATTTGTTGTCATTTTGTTGAATTTTTATTTTTCTATTTTAACTGATAATAAGAAAAAAAATATGGAAGCGAAAATTAAACAATTTGTAATAAGAAATAACAATATTTATTGCCTAGGTTTTTATTATAATTATAAATTATAAACTTTTGTGCATGACAAATATTCTAAGTCGGACAAGAAATAACGTTATTTTTCATATTCAAGAGAGTAATTTAATTATAGTGATATGAATAAACATGTTAGTAAGAAAGATATTAAGATACAGGTATCATAAATTGTTATCTCACTAACAATAACATCACTCACATAAAACAAATTACCCCTTGATATTTTTATTAATAGCCGATTGGTGCGCCTTTACTATCGGTATGCAACGCGCACACTTGGTAGCATCAGGTTATGTAAAACGTTCAAGTAACCTTCACTGGTATTGCGACCCCCTACCGGCACTAATTCACCAGGACCCATTGATGACATTCATCCCCAAAATCCCAAAGTAAAGCAGCCACTAGACCTGCATGGAAGAATATTTTTTTTTATTATAGCGTTCACCATCTTTTCACCACAATATTTTGCGACCGTCTCTGTCCGACTTAAAACATTTTTCATCGCTAAATATAACAACATTATTGCACCAATCGAAATCCAAATATTCTCTTGCGAAGCGTACCCGGTTACCGCACGCTCGACCATTGCGCCACGGAGAAGATTGTTAAGTTGGCTAAATTTATGCTTCATATTCCATGCAACGTCAAGTGACAAGAAATTGTAAGTGTGTGGGTGGACAACGGGTTATTGTGAAGCGGAAACACTAATAAATAGGCGAAGCCAGACAGCCGTTGACTTTACGCACACCAATAACTTTGTTAGTGTGCCCTGCAAACCGAACTAGTTTGCAGTGTGTACATTGAGTGATGTTGGTCATCATGTCTACGCAGTCTGCATTACTATTACCACTATTTACTAACTCGTTTGCAGCAAGGATATGTTCCTTAATTTGTTTTTGAGATTTCACATACATGGAATAACATGATTGTAGTTGACGCTCTAGTACTTGAATCTCAGACTGTAAGTTTTGAGTGTCTATTTCATAAAAATTCTTACTGTCCTCTAATTTAATTTGATAGTTGTTTAACTTTTTTATGAGAAAAACACGTTCTTTTATTTGTTTAATATTGTGGGAACTGTGTTTTTGTTGTTTTTTAAATTTATTGCATTTCTTTATAATTCTATTAAGTTTTGCATATTTTTTTATTTTATTTTAGAATAGAATCTTCAGTAAGATCTATTGTTGTTAAAGAATGTGGGTTGCAATTTGAGTTTAATAATTGATTATAAAGGTGATCTGTTTCCCTAACCTGAGTACATTCTCTTTCTTTCTGAAACTTAATTATTTGTTTTGTTAGCATGAGGCAGTTCATCTTCTAAGTCCCTAACCTTACATAAAGCCGTCTCATAATAGTTACTACAGTCATTGAAACCATTTGTGACCACCCGCAGTTTGTCCCGTTCATCAACAACATCCGTGTATTGTTGGTGCAGGTCCACTAGCTCCCGTTTCAAGCTTGTGTTTTTCTGAACGACTCTCGATTTCGACCTCGTGTTCCTCTCTATCCAATAACAGCTGTTGACATTTGCTGTTTGCTTCCTTAAGTTCATCAAGGGCCGGTCTCAACTTAGCCTGCAACTCCTGGGTCACTCCTTACGGGTCATCACAGGCATGGTTTCAGGGAATAGAACTGAAAGTGATGATGATGATGCCATCTAGCCGATTTCGACCACAGCGACTGCATTCGATGGCTTTCTAGTGTGGTTGTAGAGAGCTTTGGTGTGCTGCTCTTTCATGTGCTCTCAAGTGGCTAGCATATCCAACTTTGGCCGAAAAACTCCGAGCACAAATCGGACATGTCAGAACACCATTGACGAAATTGTAGGGTATAGCTGTAGGTGGTCTAGCTTTAAGTTCATCACGCTTCAAGTCCAGCTGCGACCTTCTTCTCTCTTCAAAGGCGTCGACCTGCCGATGCACACGACGTCTCCACTCGGGCCGATTTTGTGCCTGCTTTTCCCACACTAACGGGTCAATTTCGCATCTTTTGAAGTGTCTATTCTGAACATCCTTGAAACGTAAAAACTGTCCACCACATTTCCGTTTTCCTTCCTGGAGTTCAGAATAGAAGATGCGCTTCGCCAGTCTGTCTTCGTGCATCCTAGAGACATGTCCACACCATCTTAGCTGACGTCTCATCAAGTAGGCCTCTATGCCAAGGACCTTGGCTTGCCTTAAAACGTTCGTGTTTCTAACACGGTCCGACCATTTGATGTTAATTATGTTTCGGAGGCATTTGAGATGGAATTTGTCCAAGGTCTTTATATGTCTTCGATACAGGCACCACGTTTCCGACGAGTACAAAAGATTTGGAAGGACTATTGCCATGTATACAGAGATCTTGGTCTTGAGCTTCAAATCGTGCGAGCTGAAAACTTTGGGCCTCAATTTGCCAAAAGCTGCTGCTGCAGCACATATTCTCTGATTAACCTCTGCGTCAAGATCCCCTTTACTGGTAATTATGCTGCCTAAATACTTGAAGGTTTCTACTCGTTTCAGCTTGCCACTGCCGATTAGGATGTCAGGAACCAACAACTGTTCGTCTACGTTCATAACCATAACTTCGGTTTTTTTAACGTTTATTGAAAGACCAAACTTACAACAAACGTCATTGAGGCTACCTATCAGCGCCTGCAAACCGTCGCAAGTGTCTGCCACAAAGCACAGGTCATCAGCGTACATTATCTCTGTAATCGTGGTATAAGAGACTTTTGTTCGGGCTTTCAGTCTGGCAAGGTTGAATAAATTGCCATCGGTTCGGAAACGAATTCGAATGCCTTCTGAAATACGGTTGAGGGTTTCTCGAATGACGACGGCAAAGTATAGAGCAAAGAGTGTTGGTGCAAGAACGCATCCCTGCTTTACGCCACAGGTGACATTAAAAAAGTCTGATTGCTCGCCTTTTATCGCAACGCAACAGGACATATCGTCATGCAGAAGTCGTATCATCCTAACAAATTTTTCAGAGCATCCCAATTTTATTAACAGAGCCCACAGAGCTTCTCGAGGAACACTGTCGATGCCTTTTTAAGATCGACAAAGCAGAGATATAGGGGTCGACCTTGTTCTTTACTTTTTTCTTGAAGCTGGCGAACAGAGAATATAGCTTCACAGGTCCCTCTATCAGGACGAAAGCCAAATTGGGTCTCTGGAAGGATTGTTTCTGATACTGGAATAAGACGGTTGAGAAGGATTTTCGCAAAAACTTTTCCAGGGGTTGACAGCAGCGTAATTCCGCGATAAGAGTTGCAGTCTGATCGGTCACCTTTGTTCTTATACAGGGCACTTATTCGAGATACTTTGTAAGTGTCTGGCACCCTCTCTTCACTCCACATTGTCACGAAGTGATCCCTGATGACTTCATGCAATCTCTCACCCCCGTACTTAAGCAGCTTCCCTGGGATGTTATCAACACCAACCGCCTTTTTGTTGTGTAGTTGTTTGATGGCATCCTGGACTTCTTTTATAGTTGGGGGCTCGTCTAGCCCAGTGACTGTGGGTAGTGTGGACATAGAAAGAACATATGTCATATCTGCAGAGCGATCTAAATTGAGAAGGTCGTTAAAATGCTGGGCCCAACGCACAAGCACTTTCTCTTTAGATGACAAACGCTCAGAACCATCACGTGATTTAATAGGCATATTAACACGATTGCTTGTTCCAATCAGTTTCCTCACCTCCCCATAAAATGCACCAAGTTGTCTAGTGTCCGATAGCCACTGAATGTATTCGGCTTTTTCGAGCCACCACTTGTCCTTAATACCCCTAGTTAATTTCCGCAATTCAGAACTACTCTGTTTGGTGTTGCCTACGATCCTGTATGGTCTACTGCGATCTTGTTGTCTTAGCAGGTTTCGGTGCTTTTGCAGTGCTTCTGCCAAAATCTCATTATTCTCATCAAACCAGTCCTCATTCCTGTGCATCTTTGTGCCTAATATCTGAGAACCGGTATCCAGTAGTCGAGAAGAGAAGTCTTGCCATCGAGCATGAAGATCACCATCCGATGCAGTAGAATTACTCAGTGCAGAATTAAGAGCATTGACATATTCCTCCCTCGTATTGAGATCCTGAAGTTTCCCTACGTTTAGGCACGTGGTTCTTACTAGGGGCGATCTACGAGGAGGATGAAGCCGAAGTTTTAGCTTCGTTATAATCAGCCTATGGTCTGTCCAGCAGTTTGCACCTCGCATTACACGTGTAATTCTAACTTGGGGTATGTCTCTTTGGCGAACAATCGCGTAGTCAAAATGATACCAGTGTTTGGAACGAGGGTGCATCCACGTAGCCTTGTGCTTCATCGGGAGTCTGAATAGCGTGTTCGTGATGGATAAACTGAACTGAGCACAAAGGCTGAGTAGTGATTGCCCGTTACTATTCATATTACCGATTCCGTGTCTACCTAAAACACTGGGCCACGCTTCGAAATTACGCCCAACTCTAGCATTAAAATCACCCAGGATTAGTATTTGCTCCCTAGGTGAGATTTTAGCAAGAACTTGAGCCAATTCTTCATAAAACTTGTCCTTAGCCTCGTCTGGATTAGTCATGGTGGGTGCGTATACACTTATTACATTTAAATAGTTACCATTATCGAGATGTAGGCGTAATGATACTGTTCGATCCGAAATGTAAACTGGGTGTTCATCTAATTTCTTGGCGATCGTCGTCTTAATCGCAAAACCTACCCCCGAGCGTCTGGGCTCAGACGCAGCAGTCCCCTTCCAAAAGAAAGTGTATCCACCGCCTCGTTCTTCCAGTTCTCCTTCGTCAGCCAAATGTGTTTCGCTGAGTGCAGCTATGCCTATATTATAACGAGCAAGCTCATGTGCTACAATTGCTGTCTTACGCTCAGGGCATAGATTATTATCTCGATCCAGAAGTGTGCGTACATTCCACGCACCAAATGTCATACTTGATGTTTTTATATAATTACTATTGTAGCGTCGACCACGAAGTAAGGGTTGCACTGGCAGCCGCGGTTACTACCACCCAGATAAGAAGGGTGAACAATTTTTGGGACACCTTTTCTAGTCCCCTCCCCGGCTGAGCGGGGGAAGCAGTGCCTCCCTGAATAGGGCTGCTTCGTCACTCAATGTGCTGCCCAATCCGTACTGTCACCCAAATTGCAGCACGAAAACGACCACTCTTCTTGAGCCGCCTATGTGCAAACATCAGACAAAGCCCAGCTTGCAGCACAGCCAGACCTCTCTACCTCTGTCCATCGCCATAGGTCTTTAATAATCGAAAGCCATTATTACGGAAGCAGTCATGTACGCAGGATATATTATAGTGCATAAGTGTGCGCGCAAACACAGATGCACTCTCTCGTCCGTAGCCTCCTTGATCCAGTGGAGCGGAAACCGTTACGACTGGAGGAGGGCTAGATGCAGTGTCTGGCCGAATGATAACTACATGTCTCCTATCGCCACCCTTAAGGCCTTCCACAATGCCTAGCTGCCTCGCCACCGTAGGTAGGATGCCAATGAGGCCGAGGCAGACCCTGTGCACTATGCGGGGAGCAACCGCAAGACTTGAGTGCCGAAACACTTAAGCCCCTCTCTACCAGGTTTAGCCCACGGGCCGACGTGATTACCGGGGTGTGGCCGCTGCGTGCAACACAGCTACTTGGAGCCACTGGTGAGAGTTTGTAGGGTATCAACGATTTTAACTAGGTATTCCGGCGCCAGCGAAGGCCGACTGGCTGGAATCCGACGTTAACACCCCACTACACCCCCTACAGAACTGAAAGTAGAAGTGCAAAGAATGATGAGAACTAAGTGGATGGACAAAATTAGGAAAGCTAGAGAAATGAAAGGAGAAAATGAAAATAGTCTGGAATAGAGATAGAAGATACTTCAATAAGATGAATACACTATGTTGAAAATATTGATTCTTTGTCCTTTACTTTTTTCCTAAAGTGGGTAGAACTCTTGGTTTAAAATGGCTTAGGTTTAAGCAATCACCAGATATAATGAAATATAACGCCCAAAAAATCGTAAGTACTTACCAGAATTTAATCCCCATTTTAATATGAAATTATCACCAAAAAACGTAAAGTCTGCTAACCTAAAAAAGGCAAGTATCTTCAGAATAATCGTTGAGCTACCCAAAAAGGCCACGCATGCACCAAATATGTACTCGCATTTTATTTAAAAAGGAGAATGCCCATTTTTCTACTGACCGCCGTTGCGCATCAAAACTTATTGTATGATAGCATAAATTGAATATAAAAGAGGGGTTATGTCGTACTTTCTAAGGAAAAAAAAATATCCATTTATTTTGTGGGGGTTTTAGTTGTTCTTTGATTTTCTGTTCAGTTTTGAGGTTAGTTTTGTAACGTACCTTCCACTAAAAGCAGCAGCCCATTACAACAGTATGACTTGAATTGACATAAGACACGAACAGTACGCAATGATAAGTTATTTATAAACACAACAAACTCAACAACTATCGATGCACAAGTGAAAACAAAAGTTCGGTGATGTTTTGTTTGTTTGACAAATTGACATTGACAGTTCACATATCACATTGTGATAGTGTTACCAACAGTCAATATAAATCACTCTTGACTGTCAACTAAAGAAAGATTTTTAATTAGCAATGTAATATTATCTATAGGATGTGAACTAAGAAAATATGTTATTTCAATTGTGCTAATTAAAAATATAAATAACGAGGATAAAGTCATAGTTGAATTTATTTTTAAAACTGAGTGACGGATTATGTCCCAGGTTTTAATAAATTGGCAACATTGATTTTACCGAAATACGCCATTTTAAAAAGTAAGCAATAAAATCCAATACTGTAGCTAATAAAATACAAAATAGTAACCCCACATACGATTTCGTTCAAGTGAATTAAGAGAAGTTAAAAAAATATTTTATAATTTATTACTTTATTTTTATGGCCATACTCTTTTACTATAAAGCGACTCTGATTTTGGTCAATGTCCTTTCATCCAAATATGTTACACAATTTTATCCTAATAAAGTAAATTAATAAACAAGAATCATTGTTTACCCAAAAAATATAAATGAAGTTCTAAATTCCCTTCTCCTGCCAAACAATACTAAAGCCAACCCAAATTTAGAAGGGACTGGGGACACTTTATATTTGCTTAAAAAGCGAAATCGATGGAGCCCCGCTACGCGGGGCTCCAATTTCTGTCTGCAGGGTTTAAAGGAACCTAACTAACCTAACGTCGGGGTGCCCCAAGTCCTAGTAGTATCCTATACCACTTACGCACACACGTGTCTCCTTCTCGTGGTCGTTCATTATACACATTGCCTGTGCTTCAACTGGCATTCTATACAATGCCTAGGTATTTTATACATTTCCTAGGAAAAGTGTAAAATAGTTTAAACATTGAACATCATTTCATACATTGCCTAAACGACCCCGGCATTATAGAATGCCGGGGTCGTTTAGGAAAATGTATAGACATTTCCTAGGTATTGTATAGAATGCCTGCATTGTACACATTGCCACACATACATTTTATGGCAAACGTAGTGATATATTTGGGTAGTAATGACACAAAACTTTGCTAGTTAAAATTTGGTGCACGTGTGGCCTTTTTGGGTTATGAAAAGTTTTAGTAGTGCAGGCATGACTTAATAGCCCGAAAAATTTTGGTACAGGTTTCATTTATTTGTACATGTTATATTTTTTTTGGATGAGGCTGTTTAGGGTAACGATTGTTTTTTTGGTGGTCATTCAATTTCATCCCGTTTAAAATTGTGGACTTAACTGACTATACAAGCCAAAATTTATAAAGAATAACCAACGTTCTTCTCTGTTGTGTATTAAAGTTGATAGATAGCTAGTTACTATATTAACTTATTACAAACTACACAAATACTTATTCAACAAGTGATACCTGACACTGAACATAACTTCAACTACAAAAAAGTGCCAGATTAACCAGAATAATGAACTTATTGCTCCATGAGAGCTTTTAATTAACTAATGTGAGCGAATTATTAATTAAAAAGAAACAATTATACTCCCCAGAGAGATCCGTAGGAACATCAGCTGTTTGTGACATTATAGGTCACCGGTCGAGGTAGGCAAACAAACACTATGTTTTACAGTGTATTTTTGCATGAAAACATTAAACCTGGGTATTTACACACTTATTTGATATTTAGTTACAAATTGACGAGTTTTTTACACTTAAAAATTAATTGGAACTAATTTTAAAATACGGAGCAAAATTTTTAACAAGTCACTCAACCAGTGTTGCCCAAAGAAAAACTTAGAGCAAACCGTGGCAGACTAACCCAATATATTAATAACTAGCGGTCGTCACGCGGTTTCACCGGCGTAGTTCCCGTTCCCGTAGGAGTACGGTGATAAAATTTAGCCTATTCACAAGACACACGCAGAAAGCTACATTCACCCTGAGTAACAGGGTGAATGTAGCTTTCTAATGGTGAAAGAATTTTTGTAATCAGCGCAGTAGTTTTTGAGTTTATTCATTACAAACATACACACAAAAATTCAAATCATTACTTCTTATAATATTAGTGAATATTATAGTGATTATTAGTGTAGATAATCGATCAAAAAAGTAGTAAGAAGAGTTGAAGCAATATTTAAGAACGTGGCTTATAAATATCACACGAGATACGAGATCAATAGAACACCGGTACAATACTTGGATACTATGAAAGAAGCTAGCCGCAAAAGCTCTCAGATTGAGAAGGAATAAGGAAACTGAAGAACATAACAATGGTAACATTTGACGTACAGGTCCGGGCGCGCCCGAGCGGCGCGCGCGCACGGCGGCCGTGGCGTCCGCCAACGCCGCCGCGCTGCTGTGCGACCTCGTCGTCAGCGGCTGCGCCGGGGAGGGCTGCTCTACCAGGTACAATCTACTATTCAAATATAACATACCAGCTTGTGCGCGCGGCTTCGCTCGCGGTCATTTACAATTTGATTTTTAATAATATAATTCAATCATTATTTGAAAGACACGTATTAAGGCGATGGCCCCACAAAAAAAACGACTGTTCCCTAGGAAAACAACAATAACGTTGTTATTCTTATGATAATACATTTATTAACATAAGAACGTTATTATTGTTTTGTTTACTTTTTTATGGGATCAAATACTACCGTATGTCCGTATGGCATTTCTGTACACCTGACAACGTATATGCGGAATTTCATCATGGTCGGTCCAGTGGTTTAGGCGTGAAAAGGTAAGAAACAAACTTACTTTCGCATTTATAATATAGTTAGGATTAACATCAACAACGACGATGTATTGTAAGACGTGAAGCTTCTGCATAGATTTTTATTTCAGTTTAATTATCCAGTAATTTCTACAATATTCTTTGTTTATTAAAATGTGCCGGGTAGAAAGAGGCGTGATGGCTTGTTGTGTATACGTGTCTATGTGGGTATGCGTGTGTGATGCAGGCCGCGCACGTCGTGGGCGCTGGTGTCGAGGCTGGCCGCGGAGCCGGGCGTGCGCGCGCTGCTGGCGGGCATGTTCACGTCGCCGGCGCACGCGCGCACGCACGCGCTCGTCAACGGCTGCCAGGTGCTGCGCGCGCTACTCATGCACGAGCCTATCCTGTGAGTATGCAATATACGTGCCGTGGTGTGGAGACACCGACACTTTACTAACATGGATGCCGGATAGCTTAAAAACAAAACATACAAAACATGCGGGGCATTCTCTGGGGACTGCCGATAGAAGTGAAAACTAAGTAACTTGTGAATTGTATCATCGAGCTGTGCATTTCTTAATTTTATTTTTTTTAATTTGTTTGTTCATTTACTATTTCAACCCCCCTCCTACCGCCTCGCCCTCTCCCCTTCCCCCTCCCCGCCCCTCCCTCCCCTCCCCACTCCCCGAACCACCCCCTCCCCTCCCCCGAAAAGAAAGTTAGCTAGGAATATCCTATCCACGTCACCTACCTGTCACTCGGACGGTCGACCGCTTACCATAGATAAGTTGATTCATAGAAAAAACAAAGAAAGATTTTCTGAGACGTTTTGTTTCTAACGGTAAGCTAAATATCAAACAGTTACCGTTGATTGCTAGCTCTCTATTTCAACAAAACAATCGACTATCACGCAGTGTGTGTATTGTGTGTGTTTATTGAAAACAAAAAGTGTTATAAAAGTAAGGGACAGGGACTGCTAATCCTTAATACTGGTTATTCTATAACCTAGCTAGGAAAGCAGAACTTCACCCACCAGATTGTGATTGACACGGTACAAACATTTATGTATAACTCTGTGTATGCTCATGTACTACAATCTCCTTTTTATGAAATAATAGTAGATTATGCACCAAGGGGATAAAATAGTGTCTTATGTAACGGGCGCCGTATTGAATCCCGAGCAAAACGAAGGATTCTAGCGTTTACTCCCGAGCGGAGCAAGGGAGTATAAGAATCCTGAGTGCAGCGTGCGAATCTAGGTCGCCCAAGACGAAGGCACCTTTATCCCCGAGGTGAATACTCTACTTTTCACACCATCTACGAGACAATAAAAGCAGTAGTACTAGAATCAAAGTATTTATTAAAATAACAATTACAGTCTGTTAGTAGACCTATTTAAAACAATTTGTTGTATAACAATGAACAAAGCAAAGCAATCAGTATTCGCACCTCTTTTTAATTTGTGTTCTATTTTTATTTTTATTATATTCTATCTCGTGGTGGCCAGTTCGATTTTCGAACAATTTTTTTTTTTTAGTGCAGATCATAATGGTGAATGCATGGAATTAGTATGTACCTACTAGGTACCTATCGGAAATATTCGTATGCGATTTATGTTCCAAATTCAAATCACATTATTGACCAGCGGGTCATAATGAAATTCAGTACAATATTAATGCCCTGCTAGACCTCAGGTCGTAAATGACTTACTTTAGGTTAGGTTTGCATGACTTAGAATCTGACATTGTCGAGCAGGTGGTGTGAAAAATTTATTATGAAATGGATTTGTTCAGTGACGACAGTGATAACGATAGACTAGAATAGAATAGCATTTATTTGCAAATATGGGTTATACATATTGTAGGTAGTAGTAGGTTTTCATCAGAGTTCTGCCATATTTCACCATTCGGCATGCAAACATTATCATTATATAAAATTATTAAAATTTAAATTCTTATACATTAAATTAATAAATTAATTAAATAAAAGTAATTCACTAAATAAAATTAATAAAATTCAAGTGTTCATTAAAAATATCAACTTAATTATTACATTATACATACGTTACATAAAATTGTCCTACTACCTACCACCTACCTACTACCTACCTACCTACTACCTACCTACTGCCTACCTACTGCCTACCTACCTACTGCCTACCTACTGCCTACCTACTGCCTACCTACTGCCTACCTACTGCCTACCTACTGCCTACCTACTGCCTACCTACTGCCTACCTACTGCCTACCTACTGCCTACCTACTGCCTACCTACTGCCTACCTACTGCCTACCTACTACCTACCTACTACCTACCTACCTACTACCTACCTACTACCTACCTACTACCTACCTACTACCTACCTACTACCTACCTACTACCTACCTACTACCTACCTACTACCTACCTACTACCTACCTACTACCTACCTACTACCTACCTACTACCTACCTACTACCTACCTACTACCTACCTACTACCTACCTACTACCTACCTACTACCTACCTACTACCTACCTACTACCTACCTACTACCTACCTACTACCTACCTACTACCTACCTACTACCTACCTACTACCTACCTACTACCTACCTACTACCTACCTACTACCTACCTACTACCTACCTACTACCTACCTACTACCTACCTACTACCTACCTACTACCTACCTACTACCTACCTACTACCTACCTACTACCTACCTACTACCTACCTACTACCTACCTACTACCTACCTACTACCTACCTACTACCTACCTACTACCTACCTACTACCTACCTACTACCTACCTACTACCTACCTACTACCTACCTACTACCTACCTACTACCTACCTACTACCTACCTACTACCTACCTACTACCTACCTACTACCTACCTACTACCTACCTACTACCTACCTACTACCTACCTACTACCTACCTACTACCTACCTACTACCTACCTACTACCTACCTACTACCTACCTACTACCTACCTACTACCTACCTACTACCTACCTACTACCTACCTACTACCTACCTACTACCTACCTACTACCTACCTACTACCTACCTACTACCTACCTACTACCTACCTACTACCTACCTACTACCTACCTACTACCTACCTACTACCTACCTACTACCTACCTACTACCTACCTACTACCTACCTACTACCTACCTACTACCTACCTACTACCTACATACTACCTACCTACTACCTACCTACTACCTACCTACTACCTACCTACTACCTACCTACTACCTACCTACTACCTACCTACTACCTACCTACTACCTACCTACTACCTACCTACTACCTACCTACTACCTACCTACTACCTACCTACTACCTACCTACTACCTACCTACTACCTACCTACTACCTACCTACTACCTACCTACTACCTACCTACTACCTACCTACTACCTACCTACTACCTACCTACTACCTACCTACTACCTACCTACTACCTACCTACTACCTACCTACTACCTACCTACTACCTACCTACTACCTACCTACTACCTACCTACTACCTACCTACTACCTACCTACTACCTACCTACTACCTACCTACTACCTACCTACTACCTACCTACTACCTACCTACTACCTACCTACTACCTACCTACTACCTACCTACTACCTACCTACTACCTACCTACTACCTACCTACTACCTACCTACTACCTACCTACTACCTACCTACTACCTACCTACTACCTACCTACTACCTACCTACTACCTACCTACTACCTACCTACTACCTACCTACTACCTACCTACTACCTACCTACTACCTACCTACTACCTACCTACTACCTACCTACTACCTACCTACTACCTACCTACTACCTACCTACTACCTACCTACTACCTACCTACTACCTACCTACTACCTACCTACTACCTACCTACTACCAGAGCTATTGCACTCCGTGTGTAGGCATGAGATAATTACCTACCGCTTCGCGCATATTGAATATGCAAGCTCTTTAGGGCCGTCGCGCTCCAGCCGTGCGTAACTGCGTACGTACGCCGCGTTAATTTTTCGCGCTCTTTTGACCTTGCGTCGCGTACCTACCTACTCGTACTTCGTGTTTGTTAACTGACTGATTTATTGGTCATTAATCATTACTAGTGAAAATGACAAGCCGGATAAACTGTTGCTGTTAATAAATGTAGAAAAAAATTGTCTTTTTATATAAATTTCACTGCTCCATGTCCATGCTTCCCATCAGAGTTTATTTTAAAATTACATATTTGTTAGATTTCGCATTTATGCTGCTATTCAATTTAATAAGTAATCGTAATTTTAGAGAAGGCAAGATATTTATGAGACGTTATAATAGAGTAAAACAATTGTAATTATAAAAGTTTTAATTAACATTTAAATAATAATACATTAAAGTACAAAAATGTTGGTAGTATTTTATTTTGAGTACTTGAGGCAACCCTACCGACTGACCATTAAGCAGTGAGACGCCGAATAAAATACGCCAACGCGTTGCGGCAAGGCACAATTTGGATTGAGCGGGCTCAGTTTAGGTATTTATAATGTCGGCTTTCTTCAAGATCAAAGGAGTGCAACTTCTGTACGCTAGTACTATTATGTATTCTGTGCTACTACCTACTACCTACCTACTACCTACCTACTACCTACCTACTACCTACCTACTACCTACCTACTACCTACCTACTACCTACCTACTACCTACCTACTACCTACCTACTACCTACCTACTACCTACCTACTACCTACCTACTACCTACCTACTACCTACCTACTACCTACCTACTACCTACCTACTACCTACCTACTACCTACCTACTACCTACCTACTACCTACCTACTACCTACCTACTACCTACCTACTACCTACCTACTACCTACCTACTACCTACCTACTACCTACCTACTACCTACCTACTACCTACCTACTACCTACCTACTACCTACCTACTACCTACCTACTACCTACCTACTACCTACCTACTACCTACCTACTACCTACCTACTACCTACCTACTACCTACCTACTACCTACCTACTACCTACCTACTACCTACCTACTACCTACCTACTACCTACCTACTACCTACCTACTACCTACCTACTACCTACCTACTACCTACCTACTACCTACCTACTACCTACCTACTACCTACCTACTACCTACCTACTACCTACCTACTACCTACCTACTACCTACCTACCTACTACCTACCTACTACCTACCTACTACCTACCTACTACCTACCTACTACCTACCTACTACCTACCTACTACCTACCTACTACCTACCTACTACCTACCTACTACCTACCTACTACCTACCTACTACCTACCTACTACCTACCTACTACCTACCTACTACCTACCTACTACCTACCTACTACCTACCTACTACCTACCTACTACCTACCTACTACCTACCTACTACCTACCTACTACCTACCTACTACCTACCTACTACCTACCTACTACCTACCTACTACCTACCTACTACCTACCTACTACCTACCTACTACCTACCTACTACCTACCTACTACCTACCTACTACCTACCTACTGCCTACCTGCCTACCTACTACCTGCCTACCTACTACCTGCCTACCTACTACCTGCCTACCTACTACCTGCCTACCTACTACCTGCCTACCTACTACCTGCCTACCTACTACCTGCCTACCTACTACCTGCCTACCTACTACCTGCCTCCCTACTACCTGCCTGCCTACTACCTGCCTGCCTACTACCTGCCTACCTACTACCTGCCTACCTACTACCTGCCTACCTACTACCTGCCTACCTACTACCTGCCAACCTACTACCTGCCTACCTACTACCTGCCTACCTACTACCTGCCTACCTACTACCTGCCTACCTACTACCTGCCTACCTACTACCTGCCTACCTACTACCTGCCTACCTACTACCTGCCTACCTACTACCTGCCTACCTACTACCTGCCTACCTACTACCTGCCTACCTACTACCTGCCTACCTACTACCTGCCTACCTACTACCTGCCTACCTACTACCTGCCTACCTACTACCTGCCTACCTACTACCTGCCTACCTACTACCTGCCTACCTACTACCTGCCAAACTACTACCTGCCTACCTACTACCTGCCTACCTACTACCTGCCTACCTACTACCTGCCTACCTACTACCTGCCTACCTACTACCTGCCTACCTACTACCTGCCTACCTACTACCTGCCTACCTACTACCTGCCTACCTACTACCTGCCTACCTACTACCTGCCTACCTACTACCTGCCTACCTACTACCTGCCTACCTACCTACTACCTACCTACCTACCTACCTACTACCTACCTACCTACCTACCTACTACCTACCTACTACAGAATAAATCTTAGAAATTGTTTTCGAAAATATATTTTTTTTTTTACGTTTTCATTGTTTTTAAAATGTATTCTGCTATTCAGGGCGGAGACAAATCCAACGAAACAAAAACCATGAAAATTGATCCACCAGATCTCGAGTTATAAGTGTTGTAACAAACCCGTCTTTGTTTTATATATATAGATTTACGAAGTCTACCTTTAAATTGCACCGTTTTTCTGTTTTTACGATATGTTTGATGCCGGTGTATTCGATTCTGACCTTAACATTTGTTCAGTGACGACAGTGTTAACGATATGTTTGATGCCGGTGTATTCGATGCTGACCTTAAGAGTCCTATTACATTTTTTACGCAAATTCATGATTTTTGACGCAGTAATTTTCAGCAGCAGTAAGATATTTGAATTATTTGCTTATGAATTACAATAGTGTCATTCTCTTTCTTGTAATTTGGAGTTACACATTTTTATTTTTGTTTCCGTGTGACTATAAATCTTTTACGAACTCAGTTTGCAAGAAAAACCGTAGGTGATGGAACTCTGACGCTCAAATTCACATTATTACATTCAATTCTTATAAAAGCTGAAATTACTAAAAGATAAGTTGAATGGTTTACTTAGTAACAGTTAATGTTACTAAACTGTTTATCTGACATAGCAACCTTCCGTTATCTGTTAGTAAGTTATTGAAAAAGGCCGTTAATTGATAGCTCTACATAAGTCGACGAAAGTTATTCCATGTGCGAGTTTCAACACTTAATACTGACATAATTATACGAGGTGAAGATGCACCTTTCTTCCTTCCTGTGGCGCTCATAGCTCATGTTGTTCCCGACAGTAGAATGACGAAGGCGTCCCTGGACGAGGAGGCAGCGGGGCGCGGCGGGGGCGGGGGCGGGTACCCGTCCGCCAGCGAGTGCGAGGAGCGCAGCAGTGTGGAGCTGGCAGTAGCGCCGCACCTGCCGCTACTGCACCACGCGCTGCTGCACGACCCCGCCGGGGAGCGCGGCGCTAACCACGTGAGTCATCTCCTGCCATGAGCTGCCGTACAGCACGCCGCACCTGCCGCTACTGCACCACTCGCTGCTGCACGACCCCGCCGGGGAGCGCATTTTGACCTCTTTTTCGTTATCAGCGACCCCAAAAACCATGACATTGATACCCATGATGGAAAAAACCGAAAATTTTGGTCGGCGCCATTTCAGATTTTCATTTTGATCTCATTTTCGTTATGAACTGCTCCGAAAATCACGAAAATGACACCCATGAAGAAAAAAAACTAAAAAAAAAAGAAAAGAATAAAATGCAGAGGAACTGTAAAAAGAATAAAAGTGGTTATGTAAAAAGTCAACAAAATAAAAATCTAGTTGGTACCAAATACGATTTCGACCATTACTCATTCTATCTCGTTCTCCCCTACATACTTTCTTTTTCACTTTTCACTTCTATACGGGCCTTTTTAGGCCCTGGGGCGTAAAGTAAATCTCGTACTCGTGACTTGTTGAGTCACGAGTACCTCACCCGGCTGCCGCGTCCTGCTGGTGCGCGATGCGCACATTTAGTTTCAAGTAAAATAATAGATTTCACTTCTTATGCTCTAAAAGTTCTTCTTTATGTCGTGCGTAGGCGACATAAATTCGCTTTTTATGCTCTAGAGCACAAAGTAAAATCTTCGTCGAAGACCTGCAATCGGTGCAACAGCCATACGAACAACTTCATAGAATAACCTCTTTATTTTTTTTTCGTTTCGTTAGTATTCTAAGAACAAGGCAAGGATACCAACAGCCAAAGTACACAATAAAACTTCATGAAATAAACTTATATTTTTTATTTCGTCCATCTACGCTTGTACACCAAGTGCATAAAACGCACCATTTTAGCGTAGTAGAGTGTAAAATGGGTTTTATGGACGAGTTGTACACTCTACTTTTCACTTCGATTGCGAGGAAATGTAAATATTGTAAATGTAAATTTACATGTAAATATTGTAAACTTAATTAAAATTGAAAGTTACATTAGGGCATCATCTGCCTAGCCTTTCCCAACTATGTTGGGGTCGGCTTCCAGTCTCACCGGATGCGGAGCTGAATACCAGTATTTTAAATGTAGCGACTGCCATCTGACCTCCACAACCCAGTTAGTACTGGGTAATATGATACCCTTTGGTAAGACTGGTTGTCAGACTTTTTGGGCCACTTACTACCTGTAACGACTGTCAAAGTTCTACAAATGACAGCCGGGACCAACAGCTTAACATGCTTTTCGAGGCACGGAGGAAACTCGGTATGAAATGGGTGGTCACCCATCCACAGACCAACCTAGGCAAGCACGGCTTAACCTAAAGATCGACCCGAGTGACTGTTATTATTTAGCCACTAGCTCCTTTAGTAAAGTTTAAGTTCAAGTTTTTTAAAGTTACATTAGGGCAATGAAAAATAATAAATAGACGAAATCGACGAAAAATAAATGGACGAATCCCTCGCTATGCTCGGGATTCTATTCTAGAATCCTTCGCTTCGCTCTGGATTCCAAATAGCGCCCTCGCCGTAAAAATATTATTTTGCTCCCTTGTCATACAATCTACTATTATTATTTATTTATATCGAACACCACTTGTGATTCATCATTTTTGTTAGTAATACTTACAAACTATGTTAGCAACATTCTCATTAAATAATATTAACCATTTTCATCAAAATAAAATAATAATCAATTCAAAAACCCATAGCTATAACTAAGTCCGCCTCCCGGTGCACCAGACCTGCAGCTGTGTATACGGGTCCAGTGCCCCAGGAACGGACAGTCAGGTTTATCCAATATTACCTTTAAGATGCTGTTGGTGCTCCCCCGAAGCCGCCGCATCAGGGATGCTGTTCTTTTTCGCATAATTGCTTAAAAGCTATCTATACCTGCTTCAGCAAACATGCCCGACGCGATACAGAACCGCGGGAGCCCCAACAGCATCCTTAAAGCGTTATTGTACTGGATGCGAAGAGCGTTGTAGGTCCTCTGTGTATGTCTAACCCACAGGCTGCACGTGTAAAATGACTGGCAAAACGCCTTGAAACAGAGTGAGTTTTACTTTAGTACATCATGCAAACCTACGGGCCAGCATATTACATCGGACCGACAGCGCCCTTAGCTCCCGCTCCATGTCACTCTCATCATTCAAGTCCTCTGTCACTATATGGCCAAGATACCTAAACTGCGACACTCTATTTAGTGGTACACCATACAGGCATACCGGAGGAACGGTTTCAGGCTTCTTAGTACCAACTCTGAACACCACAAGCTCACTCTTCCGAACATTGTACAAAAAACCATGAGACATGGCGTACCCCTCACATATTTTAAGCATCCGTCTGAGTCCATCAATCGAGGGACTCAGCAGCACGATATCATCTGCGTAACTTATACTATTAATTGTATTACCATCAATAGAGCATCCGATACCAGTGCTACTGAGTTCCTCGATCAAATTATTGACGTAAAGATTGAAAAGCGCCGGGGAAGTCAAACCGCCCTGTCTCACCCCACACTCCAACCCATACGCCCCCGACAGAGCACCCGACCATCTGACATGGTTGATTTGGTGGTCATACCAATAATACAAAAGATTAATGAGCTCATTTGGAAGACCTTGCTCACGCAATTTCGACCATAAGATCTTATAATCAACCAGGTCAAATGCCTTGGAGAGGTCCAAAAACGCAGTATAAACAGGCGTGTTTCTATCAGTGTAGTACCTGACCGTGTGTTTGAGCGCCAGAATAGCAGTTTCCGTGGACAGCCCAGCTCTAAAACCGAACTGTGCATCATGTAGATGGAGCTGTCCGCTCACGCACACCGTCAAGAACCTTTTTAATACAGTTGCTCAAAAAGTTGTGTATTGCAGGGACGTATAGCGTTCGGGATGTGGGCTATTACATACTAGTGTTTTTTTTTTACCTTTCCCGAACTCGTGCGTTCTCTTTCCCAACTGTCAAAATAATGTCTATTAAAAATAAAAACCAACCATGAAGTTTTTACTAAAGAATTTTTGTGATTCATACAAATACGTATATTTCTAAAAAGAAGCTACTAATTTATTTCAATATCAGATTTAATGATTTAATTGAATGAGTTAGGTTAGGTTTCATTTTATCTCATTAAATTTCATTTTCATTTCATATCAATAAAAAAAATCTACTGAGGACTAAGCTGTATGGATAGTTCCCTTTGCCTACCAAAATGGGTGAAGAAAAAATAAACTCTGCTTATATTCTACGGTTGGCGCCATTTTCCAGAAATTTTCTTTGCGAGTTTAGTTGTTTGTTGCACAAAATGAGTAATTTCGACCCTATATTTTTTAATTAACACCACCGGAACTCAGTATAATTGCACAAAATGCTTCGGAGAACATTTTACCGGAAAAGTCAAAAAGTCGTTACATACGACGAATTTATTGTGTGGAGAGAAGAGAAAAAAGCAAATAGTTTTATTAAATTGCTTCATTTTTTCGCAACTGTATTAAAAATAGTCGTTCAGTACACCTGCGGAACCGTCATTGCAACTTGTTCCGACTGTCAACCCTCGCCTTCGGCTGCGCCTCGGCTGCGCCTCGGCTCGGGTAGACATTTGTCGGAACTCTTTGCAATGACAGCCTTTCCGCACTTGTAATGAAATATACTATTGCTGTTACAGTAGCCAGCGATATTGGCCTGTAATTATCCTTGTCTGAGACATCGCCGGTCTTGTTCTTGACTATGTTCACAACTATCGTCTTCATCAACTCAGGTGGTAGAAACGAGTGCCCCACACAAAGATTATACATCATAGATAGGACTCTTGGGAGATGCGGCATGTTGAAAATGTTCTATACTGAGACCATCGTGACCTGGAGATTTGTCCCGGGTCATTGACTGTATGATGTTCCGTATCTCTTTTGATGAAATATTAATCGGAACACCAAACAATCTACTCTTAGCGACAAAACCCCGTTGCTCCGGTTGCAGTCGCGAGGATACTTCAAAATGTCTCCTGAACATGTTCGCAATCTCCCCAGGCTCTGTCATGCCATTAACGCTCACCGGAACCACAGTCTTTGGGGTCAATCTTTGAGTGGATTTCCAAAATTTATGAAAATGCTTACAGTTGCCAAAATATTCATTTTAATTTGTTCCTCATTATCTTGACAAAACTAATTTTTGTTTAAAAAAAATACTAGTCTCTCTCATTTCCACAAACTGCTGCCCAGTGCGAGGTTTCCCATACCACACCCAGATAGGAAAGGCCTTTCTCGCGTTCCCGTGAGCGACCCTGACATGCCTGTTCCATCCAGTCGACGTGCGCCGACGAGCCTTCCTATCTCTTACTAAACTAGAGCTGCCCTCAGCCGCTTCCCGAAGCGACGTCACAATACTACTGTACAATGTATCAATTATTTTACAATGTTCCTTCTTCTGGCAACAATGATCACAACAGTTTCCGATTTAGATGGGAAGTCCACAATTTTAAGCTTTTCCATACACAAACTATAGTAACAGTCCTTCTGAGCCGCATCTCTTTCACCCCATATAGCCTTATACGTACGTTTTTTTTTAATTTTGGCAAAGCACTAGGCGTCTTTACAGCGTAAATATTTTTTGAATATACAAATTGTGTTTATAAATAGAATATCTTAGATAAACATGATTATTTAAAACTAATAATTATTTACTTTTATAAACAAATTAACATTTATTTGTGTTCTAAATTCAAAAATATATTAAAAAAATATATATATATGTAGGAATGGAACGCGACGCAAGCATGAGATGTGTGAAAGAGACATAAGTGTAAGAGTGAGGGAGACAGGTGATGTATGCTAGAGATGATGTGAATGTTGAGGAAGGAAAGGGAACACAAGAGAAAGGGGAGAACGACGCGAAGGTGTGACGAAAGACGTACGGTGTCCAAAATTATAAAAGTTGTATCTAAAATAAAAGTATAACGATTACGCATTTATTTTGGCTCAAGAACCTGATCCCACAAATTTTGGGGGCTCGTCCGGGATCAGGCCATTAAAAAAGGCGTAATACGACAAAGTACCTAGGTACCGGCGCGGCGAACACGTGCTCGGCTAAGAAGAAAACAGCCGAAGCAAGAAAAGACGATGGCTACAGCAGACGACAAACAAACAGCAATGGGCTTCGGGCTCGCAGACGGAATAACCGGCATAGGGAAGTTCAGCGGCGATGACAAGACTTATTCGTCGAGCAAATGGGCGCAAGATATCGACGACAACGCCGAAATTTTCCAATGGACGGCTCAGCAGACTTTAATTATAGCACGTAGAACGCTTACAGGAACGGCGGCGTTATGGCTAAGGTCAGAGAAAACTTTCAAGACTTACGACGATTTAAAAGCTGCCGTCATCAAAGAATTCCCAGATTCTGTCAACGTAAAAGAAATGCACGAGTTGATGTCTAGCAGGAAAAAGCAGAAAAATGAAAATTATTTCCAGTACATGTTGACAATGAAGGAATTAGCACGGCGGGCGAAGTTTCCAGACTACATTGCAATACAATATATTGTGGACGGCATCGAAGATTATGAATCAAATAAGGTAATTTTGTACGGCGTGACGACGTTCTCGGTGCTGAAAGAAAAGTTAGCTTTATACGAGAAAATGAAAGCCAAAGCCGGGGAGCGTCTAAATAAAAGTGAGCGACCTAAAAATCAAGCAGTGTCATCATCAGCGACGGGCAGCCAAAGGCGTTGTTATAACTGTGGAAGCGTCGGGCATGAAGCAAGTGCATGTCAAAATGGTGTAAAATGTTTCAAGTGCAATAAGAAGGGCCATATTTCCACGCAATGTAAGGAGAAGGCAGAACAGTCATCAAACTCAAAGCAACATGGCGGCGGTGAAGCGAAAACTCACGAGCAAAAACGAACGTTGTGTGTGACAGACTTCACTTCAAACGTTGGTGAGGTTGGCCAACAGGACAGCGATGACAGCAGCGGCAAGATGGCGGAATATACACCTAACATTTGCACGAACTTCGTTAACAATAATGGAACTCAGATTGAGATGAAAACAAATGCGAAAGTGCAACTTGAAAATGCCTGCAAGATAGTAATTGTGAATAAGTGTGAAGTGAACGCGTTGATTGACTCTGGCAGCGAAGTAAATCATAAGTCGAGTGAACTTTATGTGCGTATAGGTGCCCCGAAGGCTGAGAAAACGGTCACAACGTTTGCAGGACTAGGGTGCAGCAAAGTGACTGCAACAGTAAAGTTTACGATTGATGTAAAGATAGATGGACACGATTATAGTGTTAAGTTTTATGTTGTACCTAGGGATGCTATCCCTTGTAGAATAATATTGGGTCAAGATTTTCTTAAAGATGTGTTTACTGTGTTGTCAAAGGGGTCAATAGTTATAACCCCAAGTGCTGAAAACTGGCTCAGTAAATTAAGTTGTTTAGTGTGTCATGATAATTCTTATGTTTTAGGTGAGATTCAAAATGAAGAGGTAAGGCGCCAAGTTATAAGTTGTGTGAATAGTTATAATCCTGTACAAACCAAGGATGCTCCTGTTGAGCTACGCATAGTGCTTAAAGATGACATACCAGTGGCCCAGCGTCCAAGGAGAATATCGTTGGCTGAACAGGTGACGGTAGAAAAGCAGATATCAGAGTGGCTCAGAGAGGGGATAATCAGAGTAAGTTTTTCAGAATATTCCTGCCCTTTGGTGCTAATTAAGAAAAAGGATGGCAGTACGAGAGTGTGTGTAGACTACCGATCCATTAATAGAAAGATAGTCAAAGACGAATTCCCACTTCCCATCATTGAGGACCTGATAGATAGACTTAAAGGAGCTCGAGTATTTAGTGTGCTGGATTTAAAGAACGGATTTTTCCATTTAAAAGTGAGTGAGGATAGTATAAAATATACTGCTTTCGTCACTCATCATGGGCAGTACGAGTTCTTAAGAGCTCCATTCGGGTTGTCAGTGTGCCCGAAATATTTTATGCGTTTCATAACTACAGTGTTTCAGGAGCTGATTGCGAAAGGCATATTGGTGATTTTTATTGATGATTTGCTAATCCCCGCCTGCGATGAATTCCAGGCTTTGGAGCGTCTTAAGGAGGTGTTAGCAGTCGCATCACAATATGGACTGCAAGTGAACTGGAAAAAAGCACAACTGTTATCCCAACGTGTAGAGTATCTTGGACATATCATTAAAGATGGTCAAGTTCAACCTTCTAAGGAGAAAACTGAAGCCGTAGCCAGGTACCCAGAACCAAAAACTTTAAAACAACTCCATAGTTTCATAGGACTAACCTCCTATTTTAGGAAGTATATTAAGGACTTTGCTCTCATAGCAAAACCCTTAACGGATTTGTTGAAGAAAGATGTAAATTTTGTCTTCGATGACAAACAAAGAAGTTCATTCAATATGTTGAAGGATGCATTGGTGAGTAGCCCAGTGTTAAGGATTTATGATCCTCAGTTGCCAACAGAGCTACATACTGATGCCTCTTCAATAGCATACAGCGCTATACTACTCCAAAGAGATTGCACAGGTGGGTTGCATCCAGTATATTACTTCAGTCGCAAGACTAATGATGCAGAGAAAAAATACAGCAGTTACGAGTTAGAAGCATTAGCTGTTATCGAAGGGATAAAGAAATTCAGGCATTACCTATATGGTAAACATTTCAAGATTGTCACCGACTGTCAAGCTTTTCAGAAAACCTTAAACAAAAAGGACCTAACCACTAGAGTAGCACGGTGGGTATTACTACTAGAAGAGTATGACTATATGATTGAGCACAGACCAGGTAATAAAATGCAACATGTAGATGCCCTGAGCAGAAACCCATTTGTTGCTGTCGTCGAGTTAAGTCTTCATGACCAGGTCAAGCGAGCACAGATATTGGATGAAGGTATCAAAGCAATTATTGAAGTTTTAAAATTACAATCATATGAAGATTACATATACAGTGATGGTTTACTATATAAAGGACCGGATAAAAGGTTGGTGATTCCTAAAAGTCTAGAAGTTGAAATGTTTAGGAGGATTCATGAAAAGGGTCATTTTGGAAAGAAGAAAATGATGGAAATATTAGAGAAAGACTATTATATCAAGAATTTGCAGAAAAAAATAGAAGAATTTATGTTAACATGCATACCATGTTTACTGGCAACTAAGAAGGAAGGTAAACAGGAAGGTTTCCTCAATTGTATAGATAAGGAGAGCATTCCTCTGCACACAATTCATTGTGATCATATAGGACCACTTTCGGAAACAAGAAAGCTGTACAATCATATTTTAACCTTGGTTGATGCCTTCACAAAGTTTGTGTGGTTGTTTCCAGTAAAAGGAACCACCAGTAAAGAGACAATTGACAGAATTATGATACATCAACAGACATTCGGTAACCCTGTACGTTTGATTTCAGATAGAGGAACTGCATTTACAAGCAATGATTTTAAGGAGTACTGTCAAAGTGAAAACATTCAACATATTACAATCACAACAGGTGTTCCAAGAGGGAATGGACAGGTGGAGAGGATACACCGAACAATAAAAGCAGTGTTAACGAAACTTTGTATTGCAGATCCCTCACAGTGGTATAAGCATGTCAGCAGTGTACAGCGTTCTCTGAATAGTACCTACCAACGAAGCATTGCAACTACTCCATTTCAGTTACTGATGGGCACCAAGATGAAAACCAAGGAAGATATTGAAATATATAACTTGATCCAGCAGGAAAACCAAGTAAATTTCTTACAGAATAGAGAAGAACTTAGAATTAAGGCAAAAGAACAAATTCTTCGAGTTCAGGATGAAAATCGAAAGACTTACAACCACAGACGAAAGGAATCCCGTAAATATAATGTTGGGGATATAGTTGCCATAAAGCGTACACAGTTTGGTACAGGCCTAAAGTTAAAGCCGCAGTATCTAGGCCCATACAAAGTAACCCAGGTAAAGAGGAACGATCGTTATGATGTAGAGAAAGTCAATTCTATGTCGGAAGGTTCACGATTGACGTGTGCTTCTGCAGACATCATGAAGCCATGGCCTGGAAATTATGGTAATTGATTAGTAGATAATTATGTAGTTTATTTACTTTGTTGTATTGAGCGTCAGTAAGCACTTTAGGTTCCTCCAGATAAACTTTACAGGAAGTCTTGACCTAATGTTATTGTTGTATCTAGTGTTATTTTGTTTTCAAGTTAGGTAAGATGTACACACCTAAGTTTCTGAGAAGTTCTTATTTATTATTTTTATGATGCTAATTGCTAATGTTATTGTTGTATCTAGTGTTATTTTGTTTTCAATTTAGGTAAGATGTACACACCTAAGTTTCTGAGAAGTTCTTATTTAGTATTTTTATGATGCTAATTGCTAATGTTATTGTTGTATCAGGGTGTTATTTTGTTTTCAAGCTAAGTAAGATGTACCGAAGTTTCACAGAAATTCTAATTTCTTATTTTTATGATGCTAAGTTTACGCCATTGTGTCAGGATGTTTATTTGTTTATGAGTTAGAGTCACTAATTTAGGTAGAGTGTAAGATTGTTATTCTGAGAAGTTAGTTTTCCATATTAAGTTGATGTTAAGTAGTTTCTTTGATCTGTTTAATTTAAGAGATATTGCTGTAGTCCATGTATAAGTTTAGTTTTATTAATTTCCACTGTGTTGGGAGATCAGACTGGGACAGTCTGATGTCAGAATGGCCGAGCTGTAGGAATGGAACGCGACGCAAGCATGAGATGTGTGAAAGAGACATAAGTGTAAGAGTGAGGGAGACAGGTGATGTATGCTAGAGATGATGTGAATGTTGAGGAAGGAAAGGGAACACAAGAGAAAGGGGAGAACGACGCGAAGGTGTGACGAAAGACGTACGGTGTCCAAAATTATAAAAGTTGTATCTAAAATAAAAGTATAACGATTACGCATTTATTTTGGCTCAAGAACCTGATCCCACATATATATATATATTAGGCTGTTTAGCGGCTGCATACCTTTGCTTCTCGTTCAACCTGGCGAAAGAAAAGCGCGGAAAAAAAGAAAATCAAAATCATAGTTTCTTAGTACCTAATTCATGACAAAAATATTTTTCGTTCTTTTCAACCGACTTCCAAAAAGAGGAGGTTCTCAATTCGACTGTTTTTTTTTTTGTGTTTGTTACCTCAGAACTTTCGACTGGGTGAACCGATTTTGATGATTCTTTTTTTATTTGAAAGCTGGTGCTTCCCGTGTGGTCCCATTTAATTTTGTGAACATCTGATGCTGATCTTCGGAGTTATACAATGGAACTCTTCAAAAATAGACGGCAAATGTGCCGTGAATGTTGCAATCGCTTGGATGTTTATTGTTTATACAACATCATGACCTAACATCACGCCTGTATGCTCTGAGGGGGTACGCAGATGTGTACAATACACCCAGATTTCGACAGTTCGTTCGTGTTCCGCGTACGCCTCAAAGAGATGTCAGCAAAAGGGACTGTTCTAAAGAGATACTGCGGCCCTGGAACACAAAGGGCTAAGAAGGAACATGGATGGGTTTTAGTCAGTAAAAGTGTGACACTCCCTTCCGCTCCGCCCAGAGCGGGAGGGGTAATTAAGGTAATTTGATAATTTCCCATCCGAAAAAAAAGGTTTGTTAAGTTCCATATATTGGGGATACGCCTATTACCATGACATGTATTGTAAATAATGTCAAATAAATTCAAGGCAAATATTTGTTTGGGAACAAATAAAAATGGAAAAATAAAAAACTTTTTTGCAAAAAATAAAACCGACTTCAAAAAACCCAAAAAAGTGAAAAATAACTTTAGCTTCAGAAGTCGGTGACAAAAAACTAAATCAATCGAACAAAAGTCACCGACATTTTTAGCAAAAAAGTTTTTATTTTATTTCTTCAATAGTGTATTAAAAAACGTTGTTTGATACACGCGGACATTTGTTATTGCATCCGAGGCGAAATCAACTCCCGAGCCGTAGGCGAAGGTGTTTTTGAGCTGAGAACTTTCTCCACTTGTATCAAAATGTACTATTTCAGCCCCTGTCGTAACTCTATAATCTTCGGCTTACCTAGTTCCCTACAAACCGGTACCGCGAAGTCACGTGTGCGCATTCATACGATTTTACTTATGAATTCTGAAACCCGAGCACCGGTTTATTTGGCGCTGCCTTTAGCTTTCTTTGTTGACATGAAAAATGTAGGCATTACTGTAATGTTATCAATCCTATGATGTATTAAATATCTGTACTGTGATGTGATACCCACAGATGTGTATGTAATATACTATTTGACTAAAGTGGTCACCTAGACATCCCCTAAGGGAAACCGATAGAAATCGGCTTGTTAGATGCTTCGGCTTAGGGCACGCCACGATAGTGGCAATAAGTCCCCTCTTTGAGGAGTGGCTTGAGAGACGCCAACGCGTCCTCACCTTCCGTCTGACGCAGGTCCTCACCGGACACGGCGTTTTCGGGAGGTTCCTGCACCGAATCGGGCGGGAGGAAACGCCCGGGTGTTTCCATTGCGAGGATCGACCGGAGGACACGGTGGAGCACACGGTGGAGGTGTGCCCCGCGTGGGCGGAGCACCGCCGTGTCTTCGTAGCGGCGATTGGCGGCGGCGACCTCTCGCGTCCGGCCCTGGTGCAAGCCATGGTCCGTAGCGAGACGGAATGGGACGCCGTCACCTCCTTCTGCGAAGCAGTAATGCTAGAGAAGGAGGTGGCGGAACGGGAGAGGGAGAGAACCTCTCAGCGTCCCGGCCGCCGCGGGAGACGCCCCGGGCACCATAGGCGCGGGCCTGTAGACGGTGGGCAATGGGCTGAAAAAAAAGGTGCTTCGGGCCTGTCATGCAATAGTTTTCATCTGTAACGTCACGTCGATTGTGACTCGTAAGCGTAGTAAGCTGTGTCTGATTGTGTGTTTCCGTCAGGAGGCGCCGGGCGGCGACGAGTTCGGCTGCGTGGGCCTGGCGCGCGTGCAGGTGGCGGCGCTGCTGGCGCATCTGGCGCTGTCCGAGGTGGAGGAGGTGCCCACTACCATGCTCACGCTCGGTATGTAACTACGTACCGATACTGTGTACGTCGCGTTGGCTTCTTCTGCATTTCAGATGGTTAATAGCGGCCTAGCGGGTCTTATCTTATCTTTCAGAAAGTTTTAAATATAAGAAACAGGCGGGACAAATTTTAATCGTAATCTTAACTAATTTATTCTTTAAATTTCATTCACGCCTAAACCACTGCACCGATGACCGATCATCCTGAAATTTTGCATATACTAAGGCATGCCTTTTAAGTTCTGTCGTTACCATATTTCCCGGCAATTTTGAATTTGGAACTGTTCCTTATTCGAATGGGTTTAAATTTAGAATCAAACAGTTGAAAGTATTAGGATTAATACTATTGTTTAGTCACAGCGTCGCTCGATTGGAATCTGTCAGGTTACGTACGAAAATTAATCTTTTAGGTTATAAATATTTTCTTATAATTTTTTTCAGAGGAGCCCGTGGCTAAATAATAGCAGCCGCTCGGGTCAATCTTTAGGTTAAGCCGTGCTTGCCTAGGTTGGTCTGTGGATGGGTGACCACCCATTACATACCGAGTTTCCTCCGTGCGTCGGAAAGCACGTTAAGCCGTTGGTCCCGGCTGTCATTTGTGATCTTTGACAGTCGTTAGGTAGTCAGTGGCCCAAAAAGTCTGACAACCAGTTACCAAAGGGTATCGTATTACCCAGTACTAACTGGGTTGTGGAGGTCAGATAGGCAGTCGCTCCATGTAAAATACTGGTATTCAGCTGCATCCGGTTGGACTGGAAGCCGACCCCAATAAAACTAGGGGAAAAGGCTAGGCAGATGATGACGTACGAAAATGAATCTTTCTAAGGAATCTTTTAATTCTCGTTTAATCTTTCTTAAGAAAAAATTTGAATCTTTCTTAAATTAATTAATTTTTAATGTTTAATATAATTTTTATGTAGGTAATTTCTAATTTCTAATGTATTTTTTAAATTTAATTTTTAATTTTTTTATGTAAGTAATTTTTAACTTTTGTAACTTATAAATGTAATCTTTTAATTTTAAATGTAAATTTTAATTTAAATGTATTTGTAATAATTTCTAATGTAATTATTTTTTAATGTAATATTGTTAAAACTGTCTAAAATAAAAAGATTTTATTTATTTTATAAGGAAAATGTTCGTGCAATAATTTTCTACAACTTTAGAAGAGGCCTGACACGTTTTGAAGAGCTAACATCTGTGTTCAGTGATGAAGCCCCATGTCTGCGGACTGTCGAACGCTGGTATTTAGAATTCCAGCATGGATATACTAGTGTTAGTGACAAATCTCGCGAAGGACGCCCAAAATCCGCCTTCACTGAAGATAACATCATTGCTGTGAGTCAACTAATTCTCGAAGATCGACATGTGATGTATCGAGAGATAGAGGCTCTCTTAGGCATCTCAGGGACAACCATTAGAAGATGTTGCATGAAGCGCTTGGTGTGAGAAAGCTAGTTTGCCGTTGGATACCGCATCTGCTTTCCGACGATCACAAGGCGGCCCGCGTCAGATGGTGTAAGAAAACTCTGCAAAGGTTCAACCGAGGAGAATCAAATCACGTCTACGACATCATCAGTGGTGACGAATCTTGGATCTATGCCTGCGAACCTGATTCCAAACAACAATCTACAATCTGGGTCTTTCAAGACGAGCCAAAGCTGACTAAAGTTGTTCGTTCTTGAAGCACTTCAAAGAAGATGGTGGCCACGTTCGTTGGAAATACCGGCCATGTTGCGACTATTGCACTTGAAGATCGTAGAACGGTTAACGCAGAGTGGTATACCACAGTTTGTTTACCACAAGTCATCGCCGAACTTCGAAAATCTAACTCAAAGCGACGCATCATCCTGCACCACGACAACGCAAGCTCACACAGCGCTCGTCAAACGTTTGAGTATTTGAAGCAGGAAAAAGTAGAAATTCTTGACCATCCTCCATACAGTCCTGACCTAAGCCCTAACGATTTCTTTACATTTCCTAAAATTAAGAAAAGTCTTCGTGGTCAAAGGTTCCAGTCCGGTGAAGAAGCAGTCGACGCTTTGAAGTCAGCCATTTTGAACACCCCCACTTTAGAGTGGAATAAATGTTATAATAACTGGTTTGAGCGAATGGAAAAGTGTATTAAGCTACGTGGTGAATACTTTGAAAAACAATAAAAAGTACTATAAGGTTCTAGTTGTGTTTTTTTCTTCAAACGACAAAACTTAAAAGGCATGCTTCGTACGTCGTCGTCAGCTGAACAGAAACGGACAAAGAGTACTTTTCATCCAGAAAAAAAAAGACTTACCGAGGAAAGCAAATATAACGTTCTTAAGATAATAATGTTAAGAGTTTAATTGTCAAAGTCTAAATTAACGAGAGCGAAGCCGCGGTAAAAAGCTAGTACAAAATTATAAATATGGAATGGGTCCCGCGGTCCCGCCGCACAATGTCCACTTTAGGGACTCAGTGCGGAAACCAAAACCCCATAAAGAAGAAGATGGCTCCCGCCCGGCTTACTTTTAAATTCACGATTGATTACACAAACTTAACCAAGAAAACGCTCGGTCACATTTTAAAAAAGTTTCCTACTGAAAACTGTGAACGGTAGCAAAAACACCAATCCACATGACTCTCGACAACCCTCAAGTGCTCCAATTTTGGTGAGCCGATTTCAAATGCCCCAAATGCAAATGACGCTTTCCCCGTTCAATGAGCCACATAATGATGGTTCAGTATGATAGGTTATCTGTTGTACTGCAGGGACGCCGGGCGTGCTGGTGGACATGTTCTTCCGCTTCCGCAACAACAACTTCCTGCACGCGCAGGTGTACACGCTGGTCAAGCACGCGCTCACCAACCGCGTCTACCGCACGCAGTACGCCAGACACGTCAGTACCAAATGCAACACCTACTTATTATTAGCGTTACTTTCTAACACTCATTTTAACACGTTTTTTTACTCCTTTACTGTTGCAGTTATTCGTGGAATGTGATCTGTTGACGCGGCTCATGGATGTGTTTGAAGAGAACAAGATCAACAAGTAAGTTAGTCGTAAGGCTAGTGCTGATTAGTGTGGCTCAACATAAATGTAACGTTGCAACATCCTCTTACATCATTAGCATACATTTTGTTTTACCCTTGCATACAACAGGCCGCACTGGACCGCAGCACAACACGTTCATCAGGCCGCTATAATGTGTTACGATGCTAATCAAATCGTTTATTTCTGTATCCATAATGTACAATTACATGTGGCATATAAAAAAAATATAAACCCTGCCGGGCACAGCAAATATTTAAATAAATAGAGAGAGGAAGAGAGCTTTATTACTTTTCCTCATTGTTCAGTTTGAATTGTTCTATATCCTATTAAGGGTCGATTTCACCAAACAAGAGTAAATCTTACTCGAGAGTGTACGAGCAGTTACTCCTAGTATAACATGTTTTACGTTTCACCATAGACTTAATCCAAGAGTAAACGTTTATGCTGGAGTAAATTTCTACTCCGCCGATTTTCAAGAAATAGCGAGCTTATACTTAGGATAAGTTCAATATGGCGTCCGAGTGTCATTGTTTTGACAGTTGATTCGCTAACTGGCGCGCTGGCATAATAATATTAGTACTTACCATTGATATATAAAAAACCCAAGAGGCACAGTTTCGAACAAAAGTATCACTAGAAACTGTCTCCAAACACTCACCACTACAACCCACTACTACATAAGTAATTATCGTTATACCATAAACATATTTTTTTACAAATTCAACCTTAAGCGGATTGTTTAGAGATGTTTTTACAAAGCAGTGTACAAAAAGCAATTAATTTTACGACCGAAGTTAGCCGGTAGGACAAGGCATGGAGTGGAGACGAATATTTGTTGTTGTTTTTTTTTAATAGGAGTTTGTGTTAGTACTAAATGAGTTTGGTAAATTGTGTTCTAAACACATTTTATATTTTCATCTTAACGTAAATCCATTTTAATCAATATAATATAATTAAGATCATTAAAAAAAACGACGAATTGACAACCTTTTCTCCTTTTGGAATTCAATTAAAAACTATATTGTAATTTAACCTACTTATAAATATTTGTTAAAAACTTATAACAAAATAGTTCAAAAGTGAATAAACTTATTAATAAAAAAATAATAACACAAAACCACAGATGAGTATTGGTGACAACTTCTCACAGGATCATTCATAGGGACTAGTGCAATAGCAAGTTTACATAAAGATTTTATAAAATTTGCTGAGACAAGCGAAGAAATAAAAACAGAAAAAGACAATTTTTTTCAAAATATTTTAATATTGATGAGGTTAGACTTTCTAGTTTTGACACTTTTGACATAGGTATAACCCTACCGAATAGAATAACACGCAATTCACTTTACTTATTGGAGGAGAAACGAGCAATTGAATTTGGGTGGCTTATTCAGTCATTCATTTCAATCATTCGAATTCACTCCCTGGCACAGAATAACTATCCGAGAGTGAATTTACTCCAGTGTACTCTACACTGGAGTAAATTTACTCTCGGATAGGTGGAACGTGGACAAAGTTATCCGAGAGTTAAATATAAGAATAAATATATTCCGTGGATAGCTATTCTCGAGTAAAGTCATGTTTGGTGAAATTGACCCTAAGTATTTTATATTTCTATTTATTTAATTATTTTAATCATATTTTATATGCAAGTCTATCTATTCATTTCTTATTTATTTCATTACATACGTATTTAAAATTGCTTCTTTGTTTAGTCGCGTTAAAAATGCGGCGCGACGAAGTGTGCAAGCAAGACTATTCCTCGTACTGAACTGGGTACATTTAAATTCAGAATTTGAATGTAACTGATACCTAGGCCTGCGCAGACGACAGACTATCCGTGACGCACTTTTTAGTCTGTGAAAATAGAACCTAAGCAATTATATGCAGTAACGCACACGACGCGCAAAAAGTCCGGCGGCCAAAAAATGCGTGACATTCTGGTAGATCATGCCGCGCCGCGCCGCACAAAAGTACGTAAAAAAAATATAACGTTTGCTTCAACGCGCGCTAACGCAGACGGCACACACTTTAAGTATGCAATCTGCACTCGAGTAGAATGATCCAAGATGTGCGTCGTGTGCGTCTGCGCAGTCTGCGTGAAATCCGTGACGGACTTTTTGTATGCCATGCAGACATTTTGTGCGCCACAGCACGCACAAAAAATCTGTGGACTGCGCAGGCCCTAACTGAGTCATCATCAATAATGCGATAACAATGACAATATTTGTTAAAACATTATACCGCCACAGACGTACAGCTACGTCCGTGGCGGTATAGTTAGTTTTGGAGTGTAACGATAACCCTCTGTAGCGGCGTGCGCGCAGCCTACATGGGGCATGTGGTGCTGCTACTGGCGAGAGTAGCGCGAGCGCTCTGTCCGCCCGAGCTGCTCGCGCATGCGCTCAGCCTGCCCGAGCCGCTCGCCGAGCGCTGGCAGACCTTCCTGGACGAGACGCTGCGGCCGCTGCTACAGCAGCACGACACGCCGCTCGTGAGTACTGCTGCATTACTTATCCGCCCCAGCTGCTCGCGCATGCGCTCAGCCTGCCCGAGCCGCTCGCCGAGCGCTGGCAGACCTTCCTGGACGAGACGCTGCGGCCGTTACGCCCATAATCTATACGTGTGTGCCGTTCATTAGGATTTTTTAAAATAATATTTTGTAGTTATAATAAATGCATTTGACGTTGTTGGTAGGGTAAGCTAGGCCTAATTGCCTCTATGGACGGCACGCCCCTGTTTAATCACTTCATCGAACAAACCAATTCGTTAAAAATTATAAAATTGGAAACTTGTAATTGACCTTCTTCTATATATTACTTCTGACTACTGGAAAGAGCTGTAAGTTTTGTTAAAATTAATAAAATAAACTTATCTGTTACTGTCATCCACAAGACTCATCTGACTTGACTATTGTAATGACATCATTTTTTTTTTTTGGTGTTTCAGGGTGGTTTCTATCCTTCAGAAAACATTTATGAGGTTAGTATTGTGTTAGTAGACAGAACCTTACATTATTTCAAAACAGAGAACACATAATATCCAATTTTACCCACACAGTTGACTAACTCCATTATTTAATTTTCAGGTGGAAATAATGGCTGACACGCTAGCAGCGAACTATGACGTGAGTATATTTAGACAACGACTGTCTATACTGTACTGTGACGAGGTTTGTGCTGGTACTAACGCGTATGACTGTCGGCAGTTCAACGACATGGCGGCGACGGCGACTATGGACGAACTCGCAGACGACGTGAACGCGGATGATGGCAACGAGGTCGGTACACGTCTATGTAACATTGTCATTTTAATGAATTATAGTAATTTAATAAAAAAAAAAAATTACTTGGCGAGTGGAGGCTGCACGAGTGCTAACAATCCACACTCTCGATTTATTCACTTGCCCGCTACGTCTACTACAAGATGGATGTGATTGAAGTGACTGCGTTAGCTACTAATATTGTAATGTCATGCGTTATAAGTGCCTACCAATATTATAATGTTTTGCGTCTGTATCACCTAAACAAAAAAAGAAAGTCAAAACGGAGAAGATGGTGGATGACATGGATGATGGTGGTGATATGGATTTTTCATCACACTTGCACGTAAACAGTAACATAACATGCAGGTTAACTTGACCACAAAGCCCCGTATAAAACCCTCGACCCTTTTTGTTCCCATGAAGCCCAAGGGCGGTAACTATTTTTTTTTAATTTGTATCACTGCACACAGGCCATGCAGGTTCAAGTTCAAGCAAAAGGAGTTTACATCAGATCGAAATTAAAAAATGATTTAAAATGTTATATAAACAATCTCGCTACGCAAGCAAGGAGTTTACATCAGATCGAAATAAAAAAATTGACTTAAAATGTTATGACAGGAATTTTATTGCAATCTCGCTACGTATTACTTTTACACCATCGTGGCTGTATGTATACGTATTTGCCCTTAATTTTACTGAACGAAACATTTGTATTATCTGTGGTGTGGGTTAAAAGCCTGCCATCCGATTAGAAAAAAAAAACAATAAGTGCTGACTTGTATAATATAGTTGTATTTTATAATTATTAAAATTTTTGTTAGAAGTAAAATATCACAATTTCTAATAAGGAAGAAAATATTACTAATAATTTGTCTCAAACAATAAGACTCCCCAAAAAAACGTTTGCCTTAATTTTACTAATTGTACAGTGACTATACATTTTAATAGATAAGTTTTTCTGCCATGTAATAGTAATAGTAATAGTATATTTATTCACGTAAAACATGGTATACAAAGGTGTTACAAATTGAAATGGCACAAACATGTTTAGCTAGGATAAGACCAAGCATGCAAAGTTTTTGAATACAGGGAAAAGGGTAAGCAAGCATTAGACACTGAACAGTACACTTAATATTAAGAACATCAATTTTTTTTATCTATAAATTCTCTTAAGCTATAAAAACTATATTCAAGTAACCATTTATAAAATTTAGTTTTAAATAATTTTGTATTTAATATTTTAAAATGCCTCGGTATTTTATTATAAATGCGCACACACATTGCCAGGCAGTTATTATTGTATTTAGCTAGCCTAGGTAAGTCATTCAAAACTAATTTGTAGGGATCTCGTCTATTTCGAGGATTCACATCATTTGCAGTCCTAAATAATTGTGTGTTTTGTTTGTTTTAATTTTATTTATTTACTCGCAAATGTGATGAAAAACATTGTATGTATCACGGGCGGTACGGGAATTAAGAACCTTGACTCAAAAAGCCCTCAGTCTTCGACTTCGGGCTTCTACTAGAGTCTCGGTCGTAATTCCTTACTTACCGCCCTTAATACACAATGTACGGTCAAACAAGGTATTTGGTTTACAGTTTAACCAACAAATTACATTGTAAAATGTAAACCAAATAGCTTGTTCGAACATACTATTTTGTATTCCAAATGATTGGTTCCATTTGATAAAGTTCCATAAAAGTGTAACACAAATCGTTACTTCACTCCGGTATTATAAAAAAACGCGCGCGTCCTTACTCTGCAGCAGTTACAACAAAGTGAGCGAGCGCGAGAGTGTGGATGATTCCCTCGCCTTACCCCTCGCGTCCTTTGACTCGCGTCCGAAAAACCGACACAAAACGGAGCGACAGCGAGGCGAGGCGAGGAAAGACGAGAGGACACGAGCACACCGTCCACACTCTCGTACTCGCGTTCCCTCGTGTAGCCTCGTGGAGAGTCTGGATCGGGCATTACACTTTTATGGAACTTTATCAAATGGAACCAATCATTTGGAATCCAAAAAATCCGTATTTTCCACCATCATCCATGTCATCCACCATCTTCTCCGTTTTGACTTTCTTTTTTTATTTAGGTGATACAGACGCAAGACATTATAATATTGGTATAATATTTAGTTCAATCACATCCATCTTGTAGTAGACGTAGCGGGCAAGTGAATAAATCCTACTCCATCGAGTCGAAGTAAACTTGAATTTGTATGAACAATTGTGTTTCCCATTTTTGTTACTCAAACTTAACTAGCACCGTCGGGTGCTAGTTAAGTTTGAGTACTATTTGAAATGGCCGCAAGCGATCACGTACAGAAACTCGCCACTTTATGATATTACGGTGTTTAGTAGTGACAGATTTAAAAAGACCAATAGATGTTCTCGCACACTACTTGACCACGACTACAGCTTGTCGGTTGTGACCGTAATTCTGAAAAAAAAAACTGCTCGTTCGGTGTCGTGTCCAAGGTTACCATTTTCCTGTTGGTGGCTGCGTAGTGCGTGATATACCTTGCGGACATTGCCGTACTACAGCTACTCGTATGTTCCAGATATGTGGTGCGATGGGTTTGTCTGGAGAATCTCCGGACTTCATCGCAGACGGACTGGGCATAGACGACGCGGACAAAGTAAATATACATTTTCACAATATAATCTGTGCATTACGTATTTTTGCAACAACTAACAACTGTTGTTGGACGCCTTCCCAGGGCAAGCTCTGGATGTCGTTGTCCGCGATCCGCGGAGCCAATTAATAATAATCTTGCCTTATTGTACTTACCTAGCGCTGGTGATGAGGTCTTGTATGGGTTCCCGTCGGTTCTGTGTATGTATGTATATGGTGTCTTTGTTTGTGTACTGAGTGAAAAGTTTGGTGTCCAGGCCGACTGGATTCCCAAGGGACGCTGGTCCGTCCAGCGTGCAATAGCGCGAATGCCCACCACAATCGCCCAAGATGATCACAAAACGGCTCCGGGCCTGAACTTAATCGTTCACACTTTTCACCAATGTCTTTATGAAATATGCAATTCCACACACGGCTAACTCACTTAACCTCAAAATGGCGTTTTTTATCCAAAAAGCACTAACTATCCCGGGTAAATACCTCAAGGGGGGATGTTAGGCTCGGCAAGCTCTAATTTCAACCAATAATTCGGAAAACAAGATTCAAAACGATTTACAATTTTCTTCCACTAAATACAATCTCCACGTTCCGTGCAAAATCAAAGTGTTCAACAACAATGACAATTGACATGACAGACACAGCTGCCCCAAGACGTCAAATAAAAACGCGTTCGGAACTAGTGTGGGACTAAACATTTATATTTATTTTCAGATGAGAGCAGCAAAGAGTAATTTCTTAGAGTTGGCCAGTCAGAGATTCGATGATGAGTAAGTTTTTGGAATTTCTTCATAATTTTATGTCTAACTAGCTGACGACCCGCGTAGTTCCCGTTCCCGTGGGAGTACGGTAATAAAATATAGCCACGAATATTGTAGCTTTCTACCAGTGAAACAATTTTTAAAATTGGTTCATTACTTCCGGAGATTACCCCCTACATACAAAATTACAAACATACAAACTTACAAACAAATGTTACCTCTTTATAATATTAGTATAGATTTAAATAAATACATGGATTTTACTCAATTATTTTGCCATAATTTGATGAACGAACGAATGAATTAATAATATTTTTTTTTCTTCCTCACAACCGATAGCCGTGATTGTGTTTCGATAAATGCAAAAGTATGGGGATTTTTTTGTATTTATTTTCGTGTGTTTTTGTAAAAGACTTGCAATAGTATAAGTGGCGATGTAACAATGTCCCATGTAACCCTGTGCAGCATGTGGGAGGAGCCGAGCCCGGCGCACGAGGACGTGGCGCTGCACGAGCCGGCCGGGCTGCTGGACCAGCACTCACGTATGTACACTACTCCGACATGTGCCGTCATATACACACCTCGTCCCTATACTAGTATTGCCATCAAGCCGGCCGGGCTGCTGGACCAGCACTCACGTATGTACACTACTCCGACATGTGCCGTCATATACACACCTCGTCCCTATACTAGTATTGCCATCAAGCCGGCCGGGCTGCTGGACCAGCACTCACGTATGTACACTACTCCGACATGTGCCGTCATATACACACCTCGTCCCTATACTAGTATTGCCATCAAGCCGGCCGGGCTGCTGGACCAGCACTCACGTATGTACACTACTCCGACATGTGCCGTCATATACACACCTCGTCCCTATACTAGTATTGCCATCAAGCCGGCCGGGCTGCTGGACCAGCACTCACGTATGTACACTACTCTGACATGTGCCGTCATATACACACCTCGTCCCTATACTAGTATTGCCATCAAGCCGGCCGGGCTGCTGGACCAGCACTCACGTATGTACACTACTCCGACATGTGCCGTCATATACACACCTCGTCCCTATACTAGTATTGCCATCAAGCCGGCCGGGCTGCTGGACCAGCACTCACGTATGTACACTACTCCGACATGTGCCGTCATATACACACCTCGTCCCTATACTAGTATTGCCATCAAGCCGGCCGGGCTGCTGGACCAGCACTCACGTATGTACACTACTCCGACATGTGCCGTCATATACACACCTCGTCCCTATACTAGTATTGCCATCAAGCCGGCCGGGCTGCTGGACCAGCACTCACGTATGTACACTACTCCGACATGTGCCGTCATATACACACCTCGTCCCTATACTAGTATTGCCATCAAGCCGGCCGGGCTGCTGGACCAGCACTCACGTATGTACACTACTCCGACATGTGCCGTCATATACACACCTCGTCCCTATACTAGTATTGCCATCAAGCCGGCCGGGCTGCTGGACCAGCACTCACGTATGTACACTACTCCGACATGTGCCGTCATATACACACCTCGTCCCTATACTAGTATTGCCATCAAGCCGGCCGGGCTGCTGGACCAGCACTCACGTATGTACACTACTCCGACATGTGCCGTCATATACACACCTCGTCCCTATACTAGTATTGCCATCAAGCCGGCCGGGCTGCTGGACCAGCACTCACGTATGTACACTACTCCGACATGTGCCGTCATATACACACCTCGTCCCTATACTAGTATTGCCATCAAGCCGGCCGGGCTGCTGGACCAGCACTCACGTATGTACACTACTCCGACATGTGCCGTCATATACACACCTCGTCCCTATACTAGTATTGCCATCAAGCCGGCCGGGCTGCTGGACCAGCACTCACGTATGTACACTACTCCGACATGTGCCGTCATATACACACCTCGTCCCTATACTAGTATTGCCATCAAGCCGGCCGGGCTGCTGGACCAGCACTCACGTATGTACACTACTCCGACATGTGCCGTCATATACACACCTCGTCCCTATACTAGTATTGCCATCAAGCCGGCCGGGCTGCTGGACCAGCACTCACGTATGTACACTACTCCGACATGTGCCGTCATATACACACCTCGTCCCTATACTAGTATTGCCATCAAGCCGGCCGGGCTGCTGGACCAGCACTCACGTATGTACACTACTCCGACATGTGCCGTCATATACACACCTCGTCCCTATACTAGTATTGCCATCAAGCCGGCCGGGCTGCTGGACCAGCACTCGCGTATGTACACTACTCCGACATGTGCCGTCATATACACACCTCGTCCCTATACTAGTATTGCCATCAAGCCGGCCGGGCTGCTGGACCAGCACTCACGTATGTACACTACTCCGACATGTGCCGTCATATACACACCTCGTCCCTATACTAGTATTGCCATCAAGCCGGCCGGGCTGCTGGACCAGCACTCGCGTATGTACACTACTCCGACATGTGCCGTCATATACACACCTCGTCCCTATACTAGTATTGCCATCAAGCCGGCCGGGCTGCTGGACCAGCACTCGCGTATGTACACTACTCCGACATGTGCCGTCATATACACACCTCGTCCCTATACTAGTATTGCCATCAAGCCGGCCGGGCTGCTGGACCAGCACTCGCGTATGTACACTACTCCGACATGTGCCGTCATATACACACCTCGTCCCTATACTAGTATTGCCATCAAGCCGGCCGGGCTGCTGGACCAGCACTCGCTTATGTACACTACTCCGACATGTGCCGTCATATACACACCTCGTCCCTATACTAGTATTGCCATCAAGTGGACACAAACTCAAACAACTTTCGATTATAAATTTGTTGTAATCGCGCGAAGTGTGAGTGGCATTTAGTAAAAGCCGTTAGATTGTTATCTGTCTAGCGAGATTGTAAACTGTCGAAATATTGTCAACTGAACATACTGCTTACAATATGACGCATTATTTTTCGGTAGATTATAATCTGTCGAAGTGAAACCGTCAAATTTTGAAATGCATGCGATCAAGTTATATCTGCCCTCATAATCGGGACTTGGGGCACCCCGACGTTTAGTTAGGACCCTGCAGACAGAAATAGGAGCCCAACTTCGACTACGCTTTTTAGGCGAATATAAAGTGTTTCGAGGTTAGGTTACATTAATCGGTTTTTCTCAGGAGTGGTGCATAATCCTTCCAGCCCCTCCACAGCGCGCGAGGTGACTTCCGTCGCACTTCACAAATTGACGGTTTCACACGTTTTTTTTTCGTTTACACACAATACTCGCTTTATCTAGGTTGGTAGGATAGTTAATGCTCCAATCATAACATGTTGATAAATGTTGCATTCCGTCGTGCAGCCTGGGACAGTTCGGGCGGCATGGGCGGCGCCAGCGGCGAGGGCTGGGCGCAGTTCGGCGGGGCGGACGACCCGTTCGCGCCGCCCCCCGCCCCGGCCCCCGCCCCCGCCCCCGACGCGGACTTCTCGCCCTTCTGGTCCTACGCCGACGCGCATCACGCACACGGTCAGTACCACAGAGCCTCACTACTCACTTATGTTAACACTATCAGCTTCTTACATGATCTCGTGGTCTTTTAACACGTACGTACATCATCTAGCTATTTATCCTTTTGCCAATTATGTTGAAATCGGCTTTCAGTCGAACTAGGTATAGCTGATGTCCAGTATTTTATATGGAGCGACTGCCCCTAAGGCGACACTCTGACCTCCACGACGCAGTTTCTGGGGAAGACTAGTCGTCAAACTTCCGGGCTTCAGTTCCGACTAGTGCTGCATGATGACACCTGATGTGACATGTCCTGACAATCATTCAAGCGCCAAAACAAACATTTTGCGCAATACAGTCCCCGGCACGTAAGTTGGCAAGGTTTTGGCGTAGTGGGGGTAAGTTCGCGCATCGTGCACTTAGTGGAACAAAAAACTGGTCACTTTTATTGATTGTCATTACTCTATGGTTATTGCCATAATTTATTTTGAATCATGTAGTTAAACAAAGCAGAGGAATTAGTGACATTTAATACGTGGTATAAATAAAATATAATATGCATTTTTGATTAAGTAAATGTTCTGGCATTGTAATAAACTTAACAAAGGCTAAATTAAAAACAATAACAACAACTCTTAACGAAAACTAAATTTAAAACAATAACAATAACTCGTAACAAAAACTTAATTTAAAACTAAAACTGAACTCGTACCTAACAAAAAGTCAACAAAAACAAAGGGTACAACTTTCGTGCACGCAAGTGTAATCGGGAGCGAACGGAATGTAGACGCGGTGCGGGAGGCAGGGGTCGACTGACGCACCAATCGCGCGCTTGGATCGGCGCTACGTCATACCCCGCGTCCCGCTTGACCACCAAAGAGACCTAAAAAACGACTTCTGCGCATCTAACGACTCTTGCCATGTTACGTGCCGGGGACTGTACCCGTTACAACTGTCATAGTACTATGATATAAGTGCGGTAAGTTGAAAATTACAGCCGAGGCGATATTGCTAACCCAAGCCGTAGGCGAGGGCTACAAGAAAGCAGAGGCTGTAATTATCAAAGGGCACGTATGTCATATTTTGTAACATCGTCACGTTTTATAACATATTTGCGAGGAAATAAATAAAACTCGGACTTTAAAAAAAAAATCTTTTACTTGTTCACAAATTAGCGATGCGCGCGCATCAGCGCTTTTTTTTAAGGCAAATACAAAAAACTGCCAGTATTACTAATAAAGTAAATTCATATTTTTGTGTTTTTATTACAGATAAAGGTTGTAATTTATTGTCAAAATTAATTAAATTAAAGAATTAAATGTTTATTTATTATATTTCACCTTTCAAAGCTAATTTTATTCATAAAATGTTGACCACTTTTCTGACATAAAAACTCTTTGCTAAGATTTATAAAAGTACCGTTAGTTTTAGACGGAGCATCTTGATAAACCATGCGGTTTACATTACAATAACGCACAAGTACGTAATGGCATACAATACGATATTGAAATTGGTGAAATAAGAGACCCTTTACGAGCAAATGTTTTATAAAAGATGTATAAATGTCAGCCGGGTTCAATGGCTTAAAATCGGTGAACGAAAAAAACATGAAAGAGTAACTTCAAACAAAATCTTTTTGATAGACGGCCCCACGACGTTTGTTTTATTTATACAGCAAGTTTGTTCTCTATTAACGTCACGAAGTTATGATTGGGTAGGTTGTCAACACTCGTCTCTAATAGGGAGACACAGGCAAAGATAATCTAAGATGGGGCCACCATAGCTGATCTCAATCTGACCAATGAGGTTAAGCTATTTTGAAATATAAAATGACATTACCACATTTTCAACCAATGACGATGTTGGGAACCAGCTATGCTAGCGCCATTAGTTCCACAGTGTGTCTCCCCATTGGCCAAGCAACGCATAGTAACAATGGCATCATTGGCGCTGGAAATGAACATGTGACATTAATTTGACGGGCTGCAAGAATTGTCAAAGTGGACGAGTTATGTAAAATGAAAGATTGAATATTTTTATTATGTATTTTTATTTATTTTGCAAAATTAGGGGAATACAAAAAAAAGGGTAAAGTGAAAAAGTGATTTTTTGAGATGTATGTACTTATTTTATTTATTAATTTCGCTTTAATTGAGTGTTTGTTTATTTTAAGAAAGAAAACAACTACATTTGGGGTTATTAGAATTTATTTAGAGAGAAATAATAAAAATGGTCGATCTGAAAAATGTTGAAGTGCTAAATTGATTCACTGTCCGTTCACTAACACTTCGTTCTTCTAAAACATTTTGTGTCTGAAAAGCCGTTTGACAACGATCTCTTAAAGTATGCGCCCTTGCAAAACGTCGTCTACGGCACTGTTTGCACGATTTCTGCCTTGCCCTCTCCTGCGCACGTAAGATCCTGTCTGTCTGTATCGTTGCCCATTACTGGTGGATCACGGATACTGATACACCCAACGTTCGACTGACTGTACCCCTAAGTTTAAAAAATAAACTAAATAGGTTAAAAAAGTCACTTTCTTGTGTTCCTCTAATTTAGCCAGCTCGTGTAATTACAAAACATGGCCATACAACTATTACATACCTATTCACTTTAACAGGAATCTGCACACCTAGTCCTTGTACCTACTGTGAGCTACGCCCTCCTTAGAAATTAACTAGAAAGTCTTATTTTCTTTTGTTTAAAAATTAATAACAGTAACGGCTAACATTTGCTTTACCAAAATGTCAAAAATGTTGGAAATTTTATTTAAAAAGAGCCCGGATCGTTTACATAAAATATTAGGTCGTTATATGAAATTGGCGTTTTGTATGAGAGGAACATAAAGTCATTTTTTTCCCTGGCAAGAAGTTATCCAAATTTCGAAAAAAAAATGGTGATCTGTTGGAGCAAGGACCGGAGAGTACGGTGGATGTCTTAGACATTCCAATTGAAGCTCCTCTAATTTGGTAGCCGTCTGTTGAGCAGTGTGTGGTCTAGCGTTGTCCTGAAGCAGCAGTAGCCTAGAGCGATTGACCAGCCTCGGTTGTTTAGCAGCTAGCTTTTCCATCATGGTTTGCAGTTGCTGACAATAGATTTTTTGCGTCACTTTTCGCTTGGGGCATGATTTGGCTGGTTCACCAGGGTTCAGCCATTGTGATGAGCGCTTCCGATTATCGTATAGGATCCACTTTTCATCACAGATTCGATTTAAAATCCCTTCCTTATTGTGCCGGTAGAGTAATGTAACGCAGCAGTCGACACGTGTTTGTCGATTTGCTTCACTCAATTCGTGAGGTACCCACCTTTCAAGCTTTTTCACCTTCCCAATTTGCTTCAAGTGGATTAAAACAGTTTTATCACTAACACTGCAGCCTGCAGCTAACTGGGACGTTGTTTGCGATTGATCCGCTTCCACAATAACCTTACATTTATGATTAGCACGTCGAAATTTCCAGAACGAAAACGTTGGAACCAAAAACGCATTGTGTTTTCTTTTGCGACACCGCTGCTATACATATCATTAATCCTTTGACCCATTTCTGCAGCACTGGTGCCACGGTGGAACTCGTACTCGTAAATAACGCGATGTTTCAAGTTTTCCATTTTGTAAACTGAGTGACGCAAAGAAAAAATACAAAAGAGGAAAAACAAAATATGAATTATGGTTTTAGAAACACAAATGCATGAGTAAATAGCTGTATAAATTATTAATTTGGAATTCCTAACCAAATAAGTCTTATTTGAGATCAAAGTGGTCCGTACGACAAAACGCCAATTTCATACAGTACCCGGCACGTAAGTTGGCAAGGTATTGGCGGAGTGGGGGCAAGTTCGCGCATCGTACACTTAGTGGAACAAATAACTAGTCACTTAAATTTTATTGATTGTCATTTTTGGTTATTGCCATCATTTATTTTTAATCATGTAGTTAAACAAAGCAGAGGAATTCGTGACTTTTATTAGGTGTTATAAATAAAACATAATACTGATGCATTTTTTTTATGTATGTATTTTTTTATATTTGTTCTATTCCTCTTTTTTCCCGGTGTCCTAATGACAGTGAGGAATTCGGAATTTCTAACTTCTTTAACTATACGTCTTACTGTTCTTTCTGACGTTTTAGTTGCTTCTGCAGTCCGTTTTACCGTCTCTTTTTCAATTTGAGCTTCTTTCTCCATGAAACAGTACACATCGTATCTGGCATGTCTGCGTAAAACGGTATTTGGTCCTGGCATTGTAAAAAACGTAACAAAAACTAAATTTAAAACGATAACAACAACTGGTAACAAAAACTAAATTTAAAACAACAACAATAACAATAACTCGTAACAAAAACTTAATTTAAAACTAAAACTGAACTCGTAACAAAAACAAAGGGTAGAGTAGTACTCGTGCACTAGCACCGCAAGTGTAATCGGGAGCGAACGGAATGTAGACGCGGTGCGGGAGGCAGGGGTCGACTGACGCGCCAATCGCGCGCTCGGATCGGCGCTACTTCATACCCCGCGTCCCGCGCCACCACCAAAGAGACCTAAAAAACGACTTCTGCGCATCTAACGACTCTTGCCAAGTTACGTGCCGGGTACTGTGCGTAACGACCTAATACTTATGTTTAACTAAGGTTCTAGAGTGGTGGTCCAGTGGTTATCCTGCCTTTCCAAGCGAACTGCTTTCGTCAATTGTTCTTTCTGACTCGGATCATGTGGAAATCTGTCAAAGGAGCAGTGTTTTTCAATGTAGCAAAAAGAAAACACAAACATATTTTACTTCAAACCTTTAACCATTCAACATTCATTTACTTAGTCCATCGGGCATAAAACCATCTCCATAGAAAAAAATTGATTCATGTTTAAATTAATATAAAAATAATGTAGTAGTTTACGGGGCTACTTACACGTGATAACAAATTGCGGGATTTTATTATGTAGATTAGATCGATTTATGCACCATTTTACTGTGAAAGAAGGCATCATTTACACTTGTAAACTGAACAAAAATACGAACAACGACATGTGCCGTCACAGCCGAACTAAACTGCTTCGAGGCACAATTGACAAGCCCCGACTACCGAGACACAATCTGCGTTGAGTCATTATCTGGCGCTAGGAATGCTTCGATGTTTTTTTCGTTCACGGCTTAACATGCTTTCCGAGACATGAAGGCGTGTAATAGATTCACCCATTTACAGGCCGACCTCGGCAACATTTATTTAATCTTGAGGATTGACCTTTAGTTAAAATATACATATAGTCTCTAACAGTCTACTTCATTGTGATCATTACAGATCCAGATTTAGAAGCGAGCATGCGCACGCTACGACTAGAAGGTAACCTGACCGACAGACGCATGGACGACGCGTCGAGCGTCGAGCTCGCCAACAACTTACTGACAGCCATGTCCGCCATGTCTGCTGACGCTATTGCCAACATCGTGAATGCTAACCTGCCTGGCTCGTCTGATGTGCATGTCGTCGAGGTTGACGTGAGCGATGTACGTGACGCACAGCAGCTCGACGCACAGCAACGTGCCTCGCAGCAGCGTGACACACAGGAACGTGCCTCGCAACAGCTTGACGCACAGGAATGTGCCTCGCAGCAGCGTGACGCACAACAACGTGACTCGCAACAGCGTGACACACAGGAACGTGACTCGCAGCAGCGTGACACACAGGAACGTGCCTCGCAGCAGCGTGACACACAGGAACGTGACTCGCAGCAGCGTGACACACAGGAACGTGCCTCGCAACAGCGTGACGCACAGGAATATGACTTGCAGCAGCGCGACGCACAGGAACGTGGCTCGCAGCAGCGTGACGCGCAGGAATGTGACTCGCAGCAGCGTGACGCACAGGAATGTGACTCGCAGCAGCGTGATGCAAAGGATTGTGACTCGCAGCAGCGTGACGCACAGGATTGTGATTCACAAGAACGCGACGGACAGCAACGTGACGCACAGCGACACGACAGTGAGCAGCCGAGGTGATGCGGGCGGCGCGCGCGGTACGTGTCGCACGTGTCGCACGTGTCGCACGTGTAGCTCGCCCGCCGGGAGCGGACGCAGCCACTCGCACGTCTCTAGTTCTACCCTTTCGTTTATTCACCTTATTGGGTATTTGACACCCTCTATCAATTGACATACTTTTTATGAGCGGTTAAAATCCGATTCCCCATAGATTTTGTATAGCAATAGCAACATGCGGCATCGCTAATTTACCAACTCAATGAGTAACTGAAAGAAAACTATTTTTTTAGTGAATTGATCATTAATCGGATTTTTCGTTGTTTTAGTTGTCCAAGAATTATTGGTGAACGGTGTCAAGTAGCTTATTCTCGTGACGCGTAAATAAGACTATTCATCTAATCGATCCATTAATAAATAATAATAATAATAAATTGTGATTATCAGTGATGAACTAATGTAAGGCTCGCCAGTGATTACGAAATTTGCATTTAATATCGAATTTGATGTGTCTTACAAATAAGTGTTTTAAATGTTAATCGGGAGAGAAATCATACTTCAGCATTTCCTAATCGTATACTTACTAATCATTACTCGTGTAAATGAAATGTAATACAAATATCATACCGGTAATATTAGTTGAACACATGATATCATAATCATCGTTAGTTCGGTGCGGTGGACGCGGCCGCTCCCTCACCGCGGGTGCGACGTGCGTGACGTGCGCGACGTGCGCGACGTGCGCGACGTGCGCGACGTGCGCGACGTGCACAGCCCACACGTGCGCACGTCGGCGTGTGCGCCTGCTTATGTTTTGACTCGTGTGAAGCGAGTCTTCTGTACCTGTCTATTTTGTCCAATCGTAGACATGTTGCACTGTTTAGTTTAGCCACATTGTTTATCCATCTTATTTAAATCAAGGCGGCGGCTGTCTGTGCAATGTTCTACTTATGTGGCCGATCGGTTCTACATTAATAACACGAGATGCTATGTAGGGGTGCTGCGTTTTACAGAACTGCTGGAAGGAGCTACAGATCTCTTAGATATAGATAGGCGATATGAAAATACTTTACCCCCGTAGATGGGTAAAGGCATAATTATAATATTATTAAAATGGAAGACAATGAAAAGTGTCCTGTGTGTAGTTCTGTAGCCGCAGCGCTGCTCAGACCGCTCGCAGTCGAACTCAATATTCCAAACACCATTCTCCTGAACATTTGGGGTCCAAAGTGAAAATTCCTTCTGTCCTTATTGATGCTGAACGCTGTCCGATGGGAATAGGTTCCGTTGTCATAGTGAGAGGCAACAGAGTAATGATAGATAATTATGGTTTCTTATGTGCTTATTTGTAGTGTACTGTACTACTATGTGATCTGCTTGTACCACATAGCCAGATTGTAATCACAACGATGTAATGTATATATATGTAGTATGAATAATTTGGGCGATTATCGAGCTTTTCTCGTTATTGTAAATTCCTGAATGTTATTGATAAATGATTGGAAAGTGTCGGAGATCAGGCTTGGCCCGCTGTCGGTGCCTAGTTAGTTAATTTGTGTGTTGCACAGTTGGCTGGAGCGAGTTGTTTAATACCTATCGGCATGTCCACACGCGACCACTCACCCAGCGTCGTATACTGTAGTAAGAACATTGTGTCTCCGAGGTGTAGACAGACATACGACTATCGCCCATTCTGACTATTGTAGTCCACTTAACGCAGCACATCAATCTGTTGATTGAATCTGATGGGAATCTCGAGTAGATACTTGATTTGACCGTTGAGTCACGCATCATATTCATATCTCTATATCAGTTCACATATCGAGCGCAAGCTACTTCGTAACTATTGCTGTCCAGCGAGGCACTTGGCACAACGTGTCAAACCGGTCACCATTCTACGTATATAGGGAACGTGCACAACGACGAATCCGAATCTTGTACTCTACTAATACGTGACATTGACATTTATAACAAGTAAACAGAATTAATTTTATTAGGGAAAATTATTATTGTAGCTAATCATAGTGCATTGTTGCATTTCTGGGTGTACCAATACATCCACAAAAAATGAAAATAAATTAAATATCGTAAATTTTTATTACTTTCCAAAGAATAGTACTCTCTTGTGCCATGGTTATGTGAAAAACGCAAAAAATGGATAAACGTAGTAAAGAAGCATACGTAAGAATGAGTTTTGAGCATTCACGTCGATTCATTTCAACAGATTCAGCAAGATTCAACAGGTCATAAACATTGGATGTTTTAGTTGTGTAATAACTTTTATCAGATTAAAAAATATAATTAAAGAGAGGTTTTTAGGGTTCCGTACCCAAAGGGTAAAAACGGAACCCTATTACTAAGACTTCGCTGTCTGTCCGTCTGTCCGTCTGTCTGTCACCAGGCTGTATCTCATGAACCGTGACAGCTAGACAGTTGAAATTTTCACAGATGATGTATTTCTGTTGCCGCTATAACAACAAATACTAAAAACAGAATAAAATTAATATTTAAGGGGGGCTCCCATACAACAAACGTGATTTGTTGCCCTTTTTTTTGATAATAATGGTACGGAACCCTTCGTGCGCGAGGCCGACTCGCACTTGGCCGGTTTTATTTATTTACATAATAATTGAAGGCACGATGACAGGTCTGACAAGTTTCCTTTACTGTCCGCATAGTGTCTCTTGTCGATTTAGTGCTGCCACCTATAGTTCGTGCACGTTCCCTACAGAACCATGCTGCACAGCGCACTATTCAACCTTTGGCAGTTATTTTCTCTGTCAAAATCAATCATTTAGTTCTCGTTGTGGTGGGTTTAAGTAACAGGAAAATAACTACAAGGACTGTAGTTCAGTGTCGTGGCAGGACTCAGTTCATGTCAAAAGAGTTGTTAGTCATTCGTTAGGACGTTTCTACGGCGACTTGCCCCACGTGGGATTACGCTTCAGTATGAGTATTACGAGCGGTTTGCTTTCCGGCTTAGAGCTAGTTGTGTGAACATATCCTGTTATATCAATAGGTTAGTATTCGTTGGTTCTGGTGGCCGTTGGACGTTCTCAAAGCAAGGCCAGCTTGAAGGTTTTCCAAAAAACAACATTATTTAAGTGTCGTCGTTTTCTTCAAAATCATCGGTGCCAAATGTTGCAAATCTGTATTTACACAATCACGTTTGTTTATTTTTTGTTGAAATTGAAATTTATCTTATTTGGTACATGCAATATTAATAAATGTGATCATTCTTCGTTTAGGAAACGTACCTTTTAAGTGTCTTAACAAATAAATATGAGTTTTGCAGTAAGTGCATAAAAATTGTCGCCAAAAAAAGTCGTAAGATTATCGTATGAAATATTTCTTTGAAAAAAAATAAAATGATATGAATTTTTACTTTTATAAGAAACGGAAATGATAGGGAACGTATGTTATATGTTAGCAATTGTGGGAAATATGTTTACATTTAAATATACCGCAGACATATTGAGAGTCATATCGTATCGTTTACTGCAGTAGTGTACAGAGTGCAGTGCTCACGTAGTTAATGTATTCATCCACCCGCTGAACAAATCATAGGAATAGGAGGTAACTTACTTGTATAGGATCACTAGTTTTATCGTTAGTACATTTGTGTAATTCATGTCATCGTTGCAGTTAGACACGATATTTTTGTAAACTTCCTGTGTATCGTAATCCGTATTGTTAGTTGGAGCGAAGTAACGAATTAGATGTGAGAGTCGGACGGGCCGTGGGACGCGCACAGCTGTCCCAGCACACCACAGTACTATGTACAGGACACAGGGTACAGGACGCGATTGTAACTCGCCCACGCGTGGCCCGCTCCGGAAGGTGCTAAATATAAGAGTGCAGTCGCACTAGTCTGAGCGATATTACGTCTCGTCACATCGGACAGTAACATTGTGATTATTAGCTCATAAGTTCAATATTCTTGTTGTCTTTCATTAAAATTTTACTACTATTATATAAAATTAATAAATTTTAATAAGTACGCTCTCAGGGGATTTTGTTCTGAGGCGAATGAAGCGGAATGAGCTGATGGTCAATATCAGTCGCATACAGTGACGTCACCGCGTGTAGAGTATGTCGAGGGAGAGCGAGTTTAGGAAGACGATCTGTTTCCCGTATCGTTTGTACTCGGAACGTGTTCACTCCAGTAGAGTACTTTCTCTGCCCACACAAGTGTAAAGAGCTTCACATAGTAGTTGATCGTCTTCCTGAAACCTTAGTATTATAGTTGTTAGCATTTAAAGCTGTGAAACGTAAACATTGTATTAGTGCAATTAGTTGCCTTTGGGTCTTGTTGTCAAATTTTATATTTAACTTAATAGTAAGTGTTCGGTTGTACCCTAGTTCAGTTCACACACACCTCTTTGTAAATACTGATCACTGTCCACGAGTATTCCGTAACTTGCAATTTCGGTACCAAATGATTGTAATGTTTTCGTCCAGTGTGTAACGAGCTCTGTCTGAGAGGGTCACTCAACAGTTGCGTGGGAGTTCGCCCTCTCTTCTATTTGGTTCGTTTCCGACCACGGCTTTACACGTTGGGTGATTTTATGTAGTTAACTAAAATACAATTTTGGATATTAGTCAAGTTTCGTAGCTAAATATACCTACTAGTGTTTTGTATTGGACGAGTGCGATAGCGACATGTGATCCTTTTGACTGCATGTGTCGGTTCGCTTTCACTGGTACTTCACACGACTTATACAATGTACAGGATTTTGTGAAAATGTGTACGATTTCCTCTTCTACCTTCACCCAACCGCGACCGTCCTCGATGTTATGCTTACCTAGTGTTCCGGTGTCGTCAGCTTTAACATAAAACTTCTGATTGATGTAAAATGCATATTAGTGAGTTATCTATAGAATGAGTACAGTTGTGATCAATCGCGTGCGACAGTCTGACCACTCCGTGCTAGCCACGGATCTTGTACAGTGTGTAGTGTGTGATGTGAAGCGACCGGGACGGTGGTAGGTTTGCGCTTGAGTGACACGCTCTGAACCGAGTTCTGTGTGATTGTGAAGTGGTAGCGAACAAGTAACCACACGGCTGCCTCCTACCGGTCGAGCGACCGCCGCGCCGCGCCGCCGGCCGGGGTCATGTCCCAATGTAAAAGGATAACGCAACGCCACGTTTCGGGCACAATTACAATGTATTATAGATTTCATAATTTCAATCGTATTACCTCAAAAATGTGACTGCAACTTGTGATTACTTGTCAGCATCTACCGTGTACATAGTACGTAGCCGCGCGTATGTAAATGATCAGCTGTGAGCGCCGCGGCGGGCGCATAATGCCCGCCTGCTGTTTAAACGAGGACTGTGCCTTCCGGGCGCCGGGGCGCGGGGCGAGGGGCGCTGGGGCCAGGGGGCGCTGGGGTCCTGGGCCTAGGGGCGAGGGGCGCTGGGGCCAGTGGGCGCGGGGCACTGGGGTCCTGGGCCTGGGGGCGAGGGGCGCTGGGGCCAGTGGGCGCCGGGCACTGGGGTCCTGGGCCTGGGGGCCAGGGGCGCTGGGGCCAGGGGGCGCGGGGCACTGGGGTCCTGGGCCTGGGGGCGAGAAGCGCTGGGGCCATGGGGCGCGGGGCGTGAGGCGAGGGGTGCGCGCTGTCGGCGTTCCGTCGCGCCCGATACGCCCGGCACATAATAAATGCTCGTATGTATTCTATTGTATTTATATCCTAGTTAAAGTTTTATTAAAAAAGTTGCTCAATATGTTTGTTCTTTTAATGTATGTCACCTGATGTTCTATTATAGGTCCTTTAGTATTTAAGTTCCGTGACAGGAAAAGTTCACCTGATCACCGTCAAATCAAGTCGTAATCTTCTCTTAACTTTATATTTATAGGTACTTTTTACACCTATGCTTAACAAATAAAATATGTTGACATTGAAAAATAATTTGGTGAAATTATGGGCAACCTGACTAGCAACTAGCAAGCGAACTTGTCCTAGCTGGTGTTATCATGGCAGCGCTAAATAAAAAGTAAAGTCAGTCAGTTAGACTGACTTTACTTTTTATTTAGCGCTGACAAACAGATTGGTAATCGATGGAAAACATCATTACTTATCTCACTAATTAAAAAATAATCAACAGGATAAAAAGAAAACCTACTTAGTAAAACACTAAACAAACGAATTTGGATGAAAATAAACAATCTCCGTCCAGCTGTGTGTGTGAATGTTGCTTAATTATGAACGCCAAGATGATGGGACCCCGCCAGGTTTTTTGAATGTCATGTGAATAGTATTTAATACAATATATTTTTCTACTATTTCATACTTTCGTAGTAAAATCCTACACAAAATATCAAAATATTCTACAAAGCCGTCGTCAAAGAACTGAATGAGAACGATTCTTGATCGATAACTTCAATGAGGTTTTTAGGGCCAGTTTCTACTGAAAAATGATAGATTTGATTTAGAGATTGGCGATATGGAGCTATATCGCCAAAAAAAGTTTTTATACCGAGTCTTGCATAGCGCTATCTATCGTTTTTCAGTGGAAACTGGTTCTAAAAACACCACATTGAAGCTATCGATCAAGAGTCATCCTCTCTTGTATTTTGTGACGCCCCGGCCCGACATGTTTGCATTATGCCAGCTGCACATAGCTAAGAAATAGTACATTTTGATACAAGTGGAGAAAGTTTGTTATTGCATTCGAGGCGGAATTATAACACACGAGCCGTAGGCGAGGGTGTTTATGAGCCGAGAATTGCAATAACAAATGTCCACGTGTATCAAACGACGTTTTTCAATACACTTTTGAAGAAATAAAATAGGTAAAATAACGAAAAATGTTTTTGTCACGAAACTATGATTTTAGTTTTCTTTTTTTTCGCGCTTTGGTTTCGCCAGGTTGAAAGAGAGGCAATGGTATGAAGCCGTTAGACAGCCTAATATAAAAAATAGATTTATTTCATATTTTTGAATTCAGAACACAAATAAATGTTAATTTGTGTATAAAAGTAACTATTAGTTTTAAATAATCATGTTTATCTATGATATTCTATTTATAAACACAATTTGAATATTCAAAAAATATTTACGCGTAGTGCTTTGCAAAAACAAAAAAATAAAACATTCATCTCAAACTATAGGCATTGAACCAATTTGGACTAAGTATAGGTATAGTTATCTGTGGCAATTTTCATTCCCGCACACGTGCGGGAAAGTGGAAAAAATCGCACGCGTGTGAAATACATTGTATGTTGTACCTAATCGTAGTGCGTTATGGACCAGTTTTCGAGGAAGTGTATTGAAATAGTACATTTTGATACAAGTGGAGAAAGTTTGTTATTGCAATCGAGGCGGAATTATAACTCCCGAGCCGTAGGCGAGGGTGTTTTTGAGCCGAGAATTGCAATATCAAATGTCCACGTGTATCAAACGACGTTTTTCAATACACTTTTGAAGAAATAAAATAAAATAACGAATATTTTTTTTGTCACGAACTATGAAACTATGATTTAAATTTTCTTTTTTTTTCGCGCTTTGGTCTCGCCAGGTTGAAAGAGAGGCAATGGTATGAAGTTGCTAGACAGCCTTATATAAAAAATAGATTTATTTTATATTTTTGAATTCAGAACACAAATAAATGTTAATTTGTGTATAAAAGTAACTATTAGTTTTAAATAATCATGTTTATCTATGATATTCTATTTATAAACACAATTTGAATATTCAAAAAATATTTATGCCGTAAAGACGCGTAGTGCTTTGCAAAAATTAAAAAAAAACATTCATCATCATAGTTTCATAGTTCGTTACAAAAATATTATTCGTTATTTTATTTTATTTCTTCAAAAGTGTATTGAAAAACGTCGTTTGATACACGTGGACATTTGTTATTGCAATTCTCGGCTCAAAAACACCCTCGCCTACGGCTCGGGAGTTACCTCGATTGCAATAACAAACTTTCTCCACTTGTATCAAAATGTACTATTCCTGCCTGATGCCATAGAATGGTATTATAACATAATTATCTGAGGCAATGTTGTAAAAAATTTCGAGCTCGCTACGCTCGCTCTTAAAGCCTAGTTTTTCATGAGTCTTAACTTTGTCTTTAAGAGGCCCAGGTAAGTCCAGTAGGAAAAGTGTTAAAATTTTTGAGCTTGCTTCGCTCGCTCTATAGACTACTTTCTCTTGAATTTATCGAAATTTCGGTCAAGTATCTCCTATATGAACGTTCGAAACCTTCTTTATATCTATGTTCGAAACCATTCTAAACTGTCTAAGGCAAGGTGTCGTAAGAATTTCTCGCTATGTTTTTTTTTGTGCCTGAATTTATTTTCGCGCGCGTTTATTTTTTAAGCCGTGTGGTAACCGGCAGAGTAGAATAGAACCAACCCATTACTTACAGTCACGGGTGTCGTATAAGGCGACTAATGTCTGAGGCAGAACACCTTGCGCCTCCGTAGACCAGAGAATGGGCAGCAGCGTTTTCTGTTAGTCTTTCATCACTGCGATCTCCAATCCGTCTGCCAAGCGTGGAGATTACGGCAAATTCCTGCCATCATGGGAGAGGCTTATGTCCAGCAGTGGACGTTATGGGCTGTTGTTGATGTTGTTATTTTTTGCAATAACTCCTAAGATATTCATTTTAACTACATGGTGTACGAGAGTATAATAATGTGAATGAAATGCTTAAGTAACTAATTAATTTATTTATTGCAAATCCACAGCTCTTTACAATTTTAACCTAAACAATAACTAATCCTAGACCCAACTAAGGGTTTACAATTTAATATCTTTAAATAGCTAAGAATACAGCGTGGGTGAGTGTGTGGGAGGGTGCCTGAGGAGTTAAAAGTGGGTGTGCGAGTATGTTAGAGTGGTGTGGTGTGTGGTGATTGTCTGACCCATTTATTTATTTGTCGCGTCATGGGTGGCCGACAATGCGAAGTATCGGGTCTTCTTCACGATCTGACATAGTTCTACGTAAATGTGGTTACTGTCGCGGGCACTCGAACGAAAGATAATTAAAATTAAAATAACTTTATTCAAAGTAACGGTTTTACATTACAAGAAACAAACACGTGCGTTGGTACTGAGCGTCTGCCAGGCTGTCGGAGCTCGACTGTCGCAATTGTCGCAACCGCAACACTCCGTCCCTTCTCCAGCCATCGCTGCATCGCTGCATCTCCTCTACCGACGAACGATCGTGTCCAAGCGGTCGGGTACGCTTGCGTTTCCGGTAACTAAACTAATATTATATCTAATACTAGTATTTGCGTGGGTGCGCGAGCTGCGCGCAGCTCGCGTGTCGTCGTGTTCTTGAGAAGTATGCCTTACCATCATAAAATTTTGAGAATCCATAAGAATCCTTAAAATAATTGTAAAATCCCTTACAACTACCCCTAAATCAGTATGAAAACCCTAAAGAACCCTCCTACCCTCTAAAACATTAAAAACCCATTAAAAAAAACACTACCCTAAAGTTTGCTTGTCGTCGCCCTGAGTTACGCTTCACCCACTCAACCTTCGTTACGCTGCGGAGGTCGCCGGCTCGCTTCGCTTGCCACCTCCCCCCTTCTCTCCACTCGGTCTCGCAGGTTCGCTCCACTCAGAACCTACCACCACCGGACAGGTTTCGACGCCTACTATAATATTTGTTCAAGCACCCAATGGCTACCTCTAACCGTTACGAAGTTACAGCCCTTTCAATTTTAGAGGAGGTTGGGGAGGGGAGGATACCCTCCGTATACAAATTTAAACACTCCTCAATAATAATTTAAAGTAAAAATCAAAAAGCCGCTACGTGTCCTAGTTACCGAGATACGATGGGGGGAGGGGTGAAGGGGGGGAGAGTGGGGAGTTTTGAAAAATGATTTTGACTAACTTTAGGCCCCTTCTTACGAATCTGAAAAAAAAAATGTTCCAAGTCTCTCAACTTCCGAGACCCGCCTAAAGGGGGGAGGAGGGGGAAAAAGGGGTCAATTTTGAAAACTGGTTTTTACTTCTCCGAGCCTCCTCTATACGAATCTGAAAAAAAAAATGTTCCAAGTCTCTTTGTTTCCGAGATACAATAGGGAGGGGGGAGAAGGGGGGCGAAAAGGGGAGGTTTGGCACTTTTCCCAAACCATTCAGAGTTAGTTGTTTACGAATCTGTCAAAATATACCCACCTCCCCATCCACCATCTGGGAGAACAATTCTGTCAGTGAGTCAGTGAGTGAGTGGTAATCGAGCTTTATATAGTATAATAACTAATATTATTAGTTCACAAAAGTAATTGTTAGATGGCGCTGCTTGTTGCACTATGGAGCCATCAATTCACGACATATTTATTTTGTTTAGACGTATTTGTCAGTTCGTCACATAGGTACTTAACTGACGTTACTAATTGTTTCCTGAATATACCTTTTTAGGGTTCCGTAGTCAACTAGGAACCCTTATAGTTTCGCCATGTCTGTCCGTCCGTCCGTCTGTCCGTCCTCGCTTAATCTCTGTGACCGTTTTAGCACTAGAAAGCTGAAATTTGGTACCAATATGTATATCAATCACGCCGACAAAGTGGTAAAATAAAGATTGGAAAAAAATGTTTTATTAGGGTAGCCCCCCTATATGTAAAGTGGGAAGTGTTTTTTTTTAATTTCAACCCTAACGTGTGATATATTGTTGGAAAGGTATTTAAAAATGAATAGTGGTTTCCTAAAATCATTTTTTGATAATGTCAATAATTTCGGAAATAATCGCTCCAAAAGTAAAAAACAATGTGTCCCCCCCCTCGTTTAGAAAATATGAAAAAAATCTGAAAAGTAGAACTTTATAAGGACGTTCTAGGAAAATCATTTTAAACTTGATGGAAACAACAGTTTTTAGACAAAAAAGACAAAAAGTTGTACAAAATAATTTCTGGACTAAGTTTGTAGTATATTCGCATATGCAAGCATTTTTACATAATAGATACCCACCTTTAAACTCATAAGTGGGAACACTTAATGTGACGGACGGGAAACTACGGAATCCTACACTGAGCGTGGCCCGACACGCTCTTGGCCGGTTTTTTAGTATTCAATGTATCAAGATCTTTTGTTATAATTAAGTAGGTACTTAGCGTCCTACCAATGACTGAGTTTTGAGCGTAGTAACTAACGTACCTACCTATTTAAGTTGATAAGGATTAATACTATCCGGATATCCGTCCAAATAGCTTTCCAATTACCGCATTTTACGTGACCATTTTTTAGATTCTAAAATAGTGTAGAAGATATAATGGGTAGGTAGGTAGTAAGCTAGCTATCCTTAAAAGATAGATAAATGCCATCTCGGACTTTTTTGTAGATCTATAAAAGGAATATCCCACCATGCATTGTTTTGTTATATCTCAAAGGGTTCTCTATTGTATTACCTAACTTTTTTATTCATAATTTAAAGTGCCATAACTTTTTTTGTCCTAATCGTCATTTGTCCGAATGATAACTTACCCGAACTTAATATCACATAATATCACATGCCATAAAATTGAAATTCCTAAATACAATATGCTCTAAACCCGTTTGTCATAAATATTACAATCAATAATATACAAAACACTTAAAATCGTTTTCAATAATAGTTAGGAATCCTAAATTAAAAAAAAAAAATGTTTAGATCTTAATAATATTTTTAAAACAAACCGGTATGTTCCCAGACGTTCCCAAAAGAGAACAGAACATTGTTATTTTAATTGTGTCTGTAATTACGGGTACGTACAGTAAAGTAAGTATTACTTAGCTTTTGCTATGCTATGAACTTCTCTCAACACAACACATTTTTATACAATATTGCTCTTATGAAATTTGTAAGAATTAAAAAGTAGAACCATCATATCGCAGAAAGTTCATAGTTAGAATCTTCTTTTGTTTTGGCATACATTTCATATAAGTAGTCACTAAGAGGCAGAAAATCAATCAATCAAACCGTCAATCATTATAAAACAGTTGAGTGTGAACATAATTATGTGGATTTTATTTTTCCCTGTAATAAGTATGCAATCACGCAGCAAGCATGCAGCAAGCATGCAGCAAGCAAGCAGCAAGCATGCAGCAATCATGCAGCAAGCATGCAGCAAGCATGCAACAAGCTTGCAGCAACCATGCAAGCAACCATGCAAGCAACAAGCTTGCAGCAACCATGCAAGCACGCATACAGTATGCAAGCAAGCATGCAGCATGCAAGCGAGCAAGCAACATGCAGCAGGCATGGTTTCTGTCACGGCTCCGGCGCTGCGGAGCTCCGGCGGTCCCACGCGAGCTTATCGTCGCAGATGTGTTTAACGCTCACCACCGCAACTTCGGCTTGCTGGCCGGCTTCGCCGGCCAGCCTCAGCAGCGGCGGCGAGTGTTACAACCACCTGCTCCTCAACTCGCGGGCCGCCTCGCCCCTCCGCGCCTACGCGATTTTAAATTACACTCTAGGGGTAGGGCAGACAAGACTGCGTGGGGTCGGATTTACAGCGATTCGTTTCTGTCACTAAAACCTAATTTTTAGCAAATGTTTTAGGACCAAAAATTGTATTACACTTATATGGACTTTAGGAATAATACACATTATATTATATAATACTTAGGATAATTGACTTTATGGCATATACAATTAGAAGATTCAATTATTATAGTATTCGATATTATGACAGAACAGTTTTAGAAATAAAGATAATTATGTAAAACAAAATTTCGGGATTTTGAACATTATGGTAACTGAAGTTTATAGCAAACGTTTTATGGATAATGATTTTCGGACAAAAATTTTTAGGAGATATAAGGGAGTACCATCTCAAAGGGCAGCGTTTTCGATGAAATCTCCCAGGCGGCTTAACTTTTTACGACATTTTCAACAATTATCGTCATATTTCAATCAATTTACACAAAACATTAACAAATTATACATGTAACCTTAACCTTTCTCATTAATTACTCTACCTATTGGCAGTTTTTGAGATTATCGCGAACAGACAGACAGACGCGGCGGAGGACTTTGCTTCATAATATGTATTCAGTGATGATTTAGTACAGGATTGTAATAGTATCTCAGGATATTGGTTCCAGGAGTTACATTTATACAAGAATATGATTAACGGTTCAGTTCATAGCTTAGCGAGACATTCAATAAAACAGCGATTATACTTTGATATACTTTTATTTTCATAATTTATTTATTTATAATGACTATAATAATCATCTACCAAACTAAATAATCAATATAATTCAACAGCATCCTTTATATACAATATGTATAGTTATTATAGTTCTTTATAACCCTCGTCTGAACGATTAGAAAAGAGACACTCGTCTAATCATACAAAATAAATGTTGAAATGAATCCTACACGTCGTTACATAACAAGTAATAATTTGCCACAAGATTTTTGTTTTTTAATTATTTATTTACAAATACTTATATTTATATTTTAGTCCCATAATTTCCAAATGAATCGTCAGCGTGTGTAATGGAACTGTCGTGCGTTACGCAGACTGTCGACAGCGAGGAGCGACACAGTACACGACACGCGCCACCTTCACCTACATGCAACGTGGCGTACTTCGACTATAATTAACAATTAATAGAATTGAGAAAACTTAACTTTTCCTTTTACATTATATCATATTTAAATAGAATATTGCACGGAGCATGAGGTATGTAAGTAACACGTAGTGACATCAACCAGGACTAGACGCGCGTGTGTATGGCAGACAGACGCGCGTGTGTATGGCAGCCAGACGCGTGTGTGTATGGCAGACAGACGCGTGTGTATGGCAGACAGACGCGCGTGTGTATGGCAGACAGACGCGTGTGAATGGCAGACAGACGCGCGTGTGTATGGCAGACGGACGCGCGGAGTACTAGACTGCACGCCGCGCGCCGCTGTCACTGCAGCGAGATGGATACTACATACAAACACATTTGCATCAATAACGAAACTCCGTTTCATTTTATAGACTAATAATCTGATAAAAATAATTTCTACGCGAACTATGTATTGCAATAGTTGGCTAACGTAACGATAGCTCTATACAGAATGATGGATGCTATGCACAGAGTGACGTGATGCGGTGAAATAATACTTCAAACTCTTACCTTACTATCGAGGTTAAAATGAGTAAACTACCTGATATTAAAAGGGCATTAGAAAACGTAGTAAGCGGCGTCTCAAAACTAAGTACCTATATATGATATTACGATAAGACAGGTCCCTGCGACGATGGTGATATATTCCACTGATATGCCACCCAAATATAGCACGGTGGTGTTCGTGCAAGCTAAGTCTCCACCCAAATAATGTAGCGTTAACGTTAAAATTCGCTTAGAGCATTTCTACAGATTGATCGATAAAATTAGGTAAACTTTGCTATGAAAATATTTGTTAAATATAACTCGTTACTGGCTACGTAACAAAATAATCTGGTTAAAAAGTGATATTTTATTGGAACAGCATAAGTTATAAATAATTTGTTTGTTCGAGACGTAATATTAACGCTAAGGTGTCGTAGTGAGGCAGGCTGCCGCGCTCACTAGAACAGTACTACATTACACAAACTCATTAGAACAAAATTACAAGTTGTGTAACAATTAAAATATTTATATAACACAGCATGAGAACAGTACAAAGTTTGGCATCCGATATCGTACACGGCCGAAATATACTCGCTAGCTAATAGATTAGCTGAACTAGCATGTCTAAGGTATAAAATTGTCAAGCTAAGTAAGGCGATCGAATGACACTGGACGTATAAATACGATTAGTATCAGAACGGAAAATATAACAGCATTCAGTTTGTATCATGCTGATATTGTAACAGTCCATCTAAAACTCGTGACATGTAACGTGTAACATGTTACTAGCACGCGAGCAAGCTACGAGTGAGGAAACATAACTAAGCAACGTAACAGCTAGATGCGGTGACGACACAGAACACTTTTATTGCCATGCGATACACCGATATCCACTACACTACTTATCTAGATGTGGCGACGGGACTCGCGCTACGCACACTTCACCTCTCCACAAAAGAAACTTGCACATACCGCGGTGACAGTAACCCTCAGTAGGTACTACTTACAAAGACCCAGCAACTCTACACGAGTGCTTACAACTCTCTTTATTCGTCAAATTCCATACAATCCCTAGTCCAACAAGAATACAGAACTGATATATATTATTTATACATAACTCGATCATAGAGCGAATCCCTCGACACGCACTTATATAATACCAACGATATACAAGGGAGCTTTATTCATTAGTTTACACATAATAGTTATCGCTCTATTTTACTTTGTTTAATTTTAGCTAGCAACACCGACACGACACCGATTGGTCTGGTTTACTTTAGGCTGGCAACCCGCACATAGTATTGCTATCATTGTGTCACAATATACAATAAGTAGCGAACACCAACTAAAGGTAATGGCGGCGACCGCGCAGAAAAGCGACGCGCGGCCGTACGTACGTAAACGCTAACAAATGCCCATAAAACGTTAATATTTAATTAATATAAGTAGTACTAAATACGAAACGAAATATCGGCTGACGTAGTGCAGGCACCTGGGTGCGAACAGAACGAACTGGCAACACAAGAAAGAGGTGTTCCGAAGAGAAACTAAACTACACATTATGTGTCAAAGAAATCTCCAGTGAGAAAAAACAAAAATTATTGTCATCCAATGCTTAAATTTCCAATCTTTATAATATATTATCTTCCTTTATATTATTTAATTAATACTTTATACAGACCAACATCGTCGACTATCCTTACATTACATTAGTTTACTTTGTATCTATAAAATGTACATCTACATTGTTTTGTAATATAGCAACATTCAAATAATCTCATGTGTTACGCAATACTAACATAACCGTATATCTATGTATACGCACGTAACATAAATGCAGCCTACCACGCTGGAGCGCAGACGTGAGACGCGCCGCGTCCTAGCTCCAGCACAGCGCGGCGCACTCGGGTGGTAGCGATACTATTGTATTCAATCTAACCGTAACAGAAGACACAAGGAGAGATCATCGGAGTCCAACGCGACACTACTATATTACTTGTATAAAAAGAGTTTTAAGTAAATTAGTTTATAATAATGCTTTCGATTTATTTACATTATCACATCGCGTGACCGAATGCGGAGCGAGCGCGCTATGTACACAGGGGGCCGCGCCGGCGCCCCGGGTCCCGGCTGCAGGTCCCAGGCTGCAGGTCCCGGGCAGCAGGTCCCGGGCTGCAGGCCCCGGGCTCCTCGCCCCGGGCTCCGGGGCGCCGCGACTTAGGCACACAAATAATTGAACGATTCAGCGTGTGATCGTAGGAAGCGAGACACTACTGATCGAAATCGACTATGCTCGAGAGTATCGATAGTTTGTGCGTTCATTCATGTCGAGTCACGCCTATAAGAGAGTAAGGTAAGGTTCATAAGACGTCTACGTGGTAGCTAAGCTCTAGCGGGCGGGGAGCGCGGCCGCTCTCTGCTCCTCACCTGCCGAGTGCGACGCTGCGGACTGATGCAATCGTCACGCTATTAAAAATCTCAGAATAAAGCACTCTGTGGCATTCGTCAACGACAGCCAGGACCCCTGACAGAGTCTAGGAATCGTACCAGATACGAGCGGGCATGTAGAGTTTGTTGTCGGTGACGATTCGTTTCTGGTACCTTCTAACATAGAAATTCCTCATACACGTTTCGAACGTCCCGCCTTCAGAAGCCGAAGTATAAGTCTTAACCTATCGTTCCGTTCGCCGCTCACAGCTGGTACCACTTCTTGTCCTTGTACTTGAGCATGAGCTGGTGCGCGGAGGAGGAGAACTCGGCGGCCTGGTTGTGCATGCGCTCCGTGTTGTCCTCCAGCCGGGACAGCTTGTCGCCGCGCTCCACGACCAGCATGTGCGCGCGCGAGACCTCTCCGGCCGCAGTACTGGCCCGCGCGCCCAGCTGCTCTAGCGGCGCGCCCGCCGGGATGTGCCGCGCCACCGTGCGCAGCGGCTTGCCGCTGCTCTCGCCGACTGCAACCCGACAGATGCGACCATTTATACACCACTCACATGCGCTAGCCAAATGACACACGCACCCTAGTCAAATGAGCCGCCTAATCTAAAACACCAGAGATCTAGCGTTGAATATAGGATATTATGGAAATTCTTTTCCCTTTGTGAGAGGAAATCGTAATGGTTGTTACACGTTAGATATGTTCAGTACCAATGATATTATAAGTAAAAAGGTGTAGATGCGTTATAAGCGCTCAGCAAGCGGTACGTTAAAATGTGGCTAATTAGCAAACCTTGACCTCAGTGTGACGTTGCCGGCGTCGACAGACGCACTTCACGTAAACACAGTGCATTATCAGTGAAAGTGACCCAAAACTACCGAAAATGCCGTCGTGTGTCATGAGATATTATAAAAATTATACTAGCAAAACTTCTAAAAGTCAAGGAATCACATATCATTCGTAAGTATACTATTTATCTTAATATTTTCACAAAACAAACATTACGTTTTTAAAATAATGGTGTCCGAAAAGAAAGAGTGCAACAACAATTTCTCTATCAACAAGTGCGATAGAGATAGACGTCATTACCGATCATAGAGTAAAATTATATGTACGAAACAGACAAGTCAGTTGACTTTCAATGCATTTTTATTACATTACTTTTACTACATGAACTCTTGAGTGAATCGCATTTTTAGGCATAAATCACGGTGTAAGGTAATGTCATATCTGATTTATTAATTCTACATCGTTTCTAGTACACTTGACGACGCACTGTCGCGAATTATATTTGTCTCTTTTTCACTCGCGATACTTGAATCATGCCATCCTATTTTGACGACTAATTGTAATGTAGTGTGTTATTGCAATATTTTTAGTTACTCATGTGTGCGGTGTGCCGTTTTTGAAGATAGAATGTCGTTTAGGTAACGTATCTACACCTTTTTACTTATAATATCATTGTTCAGTACAGACTGAATGATACAGCCTACTCACATAGTTCTTCCCTGTCTAGCGGCCTGGAGCCGCCGCCGAACAGTCCTCGGAAGAAGCTCTCCTTGGGAGGCTCGGGCATGTCGCGCGGCAGGAACAGCTCGCCGATCATCTCGTTCAGCTGCTGACTGTAACACGCGACACGTCTGTTAGCTACATAATGCAAACTTGTATTGCATAATTTGTTGTGTAATAATTCTATTTTAATTTGTTTATACTACACTTGCTTAGTAAGTGTACCAATACTACCCCACTAAAAGGCTTGAAAGCTGTTCATTAAACCTTCTCAAAAATCTAGGCAGTTATATTGTATGGAATTTCATTACTGCCCTGAAAATCAGGGTAGTAATGCATTACTAACGCGTTTTGTGTGTGCCGCGGGGCAGAGCCAGCTCACATACACAAAACAGGCCAATTGGCGCGTTTTCGAGTCTTCACGATTGCGCGCTCTTATCATATCTGTTTAATTGAATATCATTGCATTCAAACGATTATTTTACCATACGGGGAGTTTTTACCTTCTCTAACGTCTTCTGGCGCGAAAACTTTTTTTTTTTTTTTTTTTTTTTGTTAGCCTTGAATGCGAAAACTTTGACGCGCTAAAATTAATAAAAAAACTTATTGTTGGTTGACGTATTTTGTAGAGACAATTTTCTTGGTAAAGTTTGTCAATATAACTTTTTAATAAATAGCTATTATTCTCTTTTGTCTGACACGCTGTTTGTACCGTTTTGTCAATTTTTAATCTACGAAAGAACGCAGGAGGTTCTCAAGTCGACGCGTAATGTTTTTTACGTATGATCACGCATAACTTTTTACAGAGTGGTACGATTTTGATAATTCTTTTTTTATTGAAAAGGGTTGACCGAAGTTGGTCCCTTATGAATATGGAAACAATTTTAACCCTAGGGGTGGGAAAATAGGGGTGGGTGATTTATTAGTGAACAATAACACACCGTTTTCTATGAACTTGGAACTTAGTTATTAAGGTTAATTTATGTTAGTAGTGCGGTAAATTGGTTTTTACAAACGAGTAGACGAATGTAAGCCCGAGACGAAGAAAACCACGAAAACGACACTAATGAAGAAAAAACCGAAAATTTTCATTGGCGCCATCTTGGTTTTTCATTTTGACCTCATTTTCGTTATCAGCGAACCCCAAAAACCACGAAAACGACACTTATGAAGAAAAACCCAAAAAGATTCGTCAGCGCCATCTTGGATTTTCATTTTGACCTAATTAAAAAAAACCGTAAAGAATACGCACGGTGCTTTACAAGGGGGTATGCGGTAAAATAGGTACTTAGGTGAGAGTACCAATTTTACCGCACGTTCCGTTGTATGGTGCGTAATTCTTAAAATTCGAACAATGTAAATCTCCGTAAATGCATTTTTTAAGCAAATGTGTTGAAAAGATTTATAATTTTTTGCTTTTCAGTTTTTTCGGCGGTTTAATTTTATTGTTAAAAAGTTTTTTATACATAAGTTTTTTTATAAATGGAAACTTGTAATTGGCCTTATTCTACATATTACTTCTGACTACTCGAATGTATTAGCCGCAAGTTTTCCTAAAATTAATAAAATAATAGTAGTTTTTTTCAACAAGTGCACAAAACGAACCATTTTTATCCGAGACTTAGGCGAGGGCTGATAGTAATGTCGAGGATAAAATGGTTTTGTGGGCGAGTTATAAACTCTGCTTTTCACTTCGGTTGCGAGGAAATAAAACAGTAGTTTAACATAATATTTCTTTTCACTTCTCATGCTCTGAGAGTGCTTGTTTGTGCAGGATATAGGCTGCATAAAATCGAATTTTGTGCACAAGGGCATTAACGTATCTACTTATAAATGTATCTATATTATGGCAAAGACAATGAGCCATACAGCCAAAGAAGTTCATAGATCATAGAATTTGTTATTTTATAATATTTACTTTAATTTATTTACCTTATGTGTTTTTTAAGACATAAAAGATCTAAAAATTTAAATTCAAGTACCTACAGTAGGTTATTTAATTAATTTAAGAAACTTATTATTACAAAATTAATTTAATAGTAGGCTGTATAAGTCTGCAGCCCAAGCTTAATAATTAATATCAATGTCGTAAGATTACAAAAAAATAAAGCGGCGGGAAACAGCTCTTGTTTTTTCGTGCGTTTTGTAACGTTGTAGAAACTCAGAATAGTTTCTACCGTTACTTTGTAAACATAACCTATTCAACACTTTAATTAATTTAAATGTCAAAACAAACGCCACAGAGTATACATACTCATTGGGCCGTCCAGTTACTAAACGACTAAAATTAGCTGTTTTTACCAGTGCTGTGCGCGCGTTACGTGTATCTGATCGAATGAGTGAAGACTTGTCTATGCGTAAACACGCCAGTATAAATGTCACGGACTCGCGATGACGAGTCCTTTTTGGAAATATTCTGCTCCCAGTGACTAGACGCGTTTTTTTATCGGAAATTAAATTTCTAGAAGTATTCGTGATCTAGAATATTCGGGCTTAAAGCAGGCAGCTTTAATTTTTGTTAGTAACCTAACTCTTTTCGTTTTGTGTCTACGTAAACCCCATACTGGGTAAGTGTTGAACAGCAATTCACGTTCTCATATTTTGTGTATCACTAGCTACGTGGTCTCAACATGTGAGCCACTTTCTATCACCGTTTTTGCTATGCACATTCAAATGCTTAATATGTATATGCATAATCTTGTAGCCTTCAGCCGAGTGTGTTTGACATTTTTCATGACACTCATAATGTGCAAATCATGTCGTGCTTACCACCACCATCATGTAAACTCCGTACTGATTGTGACTACCACACATCACCTTCATTGGCGCACGGGTATTTCTCGCTTTGCTTTTGCCTTGGTGTCACAATCAGCGGGGATGACTGCTAGCCATTCCGTGACACGCTGGACGTTATTTTCCAGGGTTCAAGATTCCGGCTGACAGTCAGGATTTCGGCTGACAACCGTTTTACCGGCATCCAATTTGCCGCGGGCTCCGCAGCGGGTACCTTTTACCTGCGTGGCCGCGTCGAAATTCTACGGGTCGGCGCGATCATCTGCCGTCCGTCACCCTACCTGGCGTCTGCAGCGTGGCACACCGCTACGGTCATCGTCACGCCGGGCTGAGCCAGGAGAGTACCGTGCAAACCCCCAGGCGGGCTTGGAGAAACTTGTGACCATAGACCTACCCACACCCGTTTATTTTATTAAATATATTTTTTATGTTGACCTGGGTCCGTGGTTTTCTTCTATTTACCCCCACGGACACCCTTTCCGTCACATTGGAGCCCAAAAACGTGGTTTTATGGTCACTTTTCTTCAAGTTCTCTTGAGGGTGTTTTTTTTTTATGTTGGTGTTTTTTTTTTTGTGTGGTTGTCTTTGCTGTGTGAAACGTTTTTTTTGGTTGCCAGCAACTAAGGTGTACGTAACGGTACAGTGTTCTAGGTTTTTTTATTATAGTTAGCGTTTTTTTTTTTGAAATAAAATAAGTGGAGGTAGCAGAAAAAAAAAAGTAACTAATTATTTTATCATTCTTCGTAGTAGTAGGGCCAATAGTAACGGCTCGCCCCGGGGAAGTACTACCACCAAACTTAATTCGCTACGGTCATCGTCACGCCGGGCTGAGCCAGGAGAGTACCGTGCAAACCCCCAGGCGGGCTTGGAGAAACTTGTGACCATAGACCTACCCACACCCGTTTATTTTATTAAATATATTTTTTATGTTGACCTGGGTCCGTGGTTTTCTTCTATTTACCCCCACGGACACCCTTTCCGTCACAGTTTATTAATTTCTTCAATTTATACTACCCTGTTTTATTTCCTCGCAATCGAAGTGAAAAGCAGAGTTTATAACTCGTCCACAAAACCATTTTATCCTTAATATTGGTTACTTCAAACATACTGACCAGAACTCAGCGTCGATAGTGAACTTCTGTACTTCAGTGGGGGACGCGAGGTACAGTCCATGACCTCTGTTGCTGAAGCAAAATGTCTTCGCTATCCTGCAATACCACACACATCGATCGTTTTACAAGTCGTCTCGACGCACACGAGTGTTCTCTTGTGACGTATATATTGTTTATAGTCCAAGAAGAAAGAGAAAGGAGGTTTTTAGATCAAGAACGAAGTTGAGAAAGTGGGGGAAAGAGATTTGTTCTATCAATTGAAACGTCTCACCTGATGAATCCTCGCGATCCAGTGTCGGAGTCTATTGGACAAACTTTAGTCTAACATATAAGCGTAACTAACGAGTACTATCGCGACTAATAATAATAGGATAAACATTAATATGAGAAAAGTAAAACATTCAGAAGCGGGCATGCTGCAAGCGAAGAACGAGGAAGAACAACATGTAACAGAGCAGAGTAGCAGCCCAGCGAGGAAGTAGGAGAGATCGCTCAGAGAGTAGACAACCATGTAGTGGAGGTGAGTGCGTGTCGTCACTGTACACAGTGTGGCGCGTGACGCACGTGTGGGTGTGTGAGTGTACGTGTGCGGGCACATGTCACCGGGCACTAGTCAAGCACAGTGCAGGACGCAGGCAGCTCCCCCAGGGCAAATCATTTCGGACGACTCCGCTCATACGGATCGTTGGAATCATCGTGAGCATGTGTCCTAAGCTATACAGGGAAGTAGGCTCATTTCATTTTGAATAGCTTCTTCTGCTTTTCGAAATTCGATATTTAAAGGTAAGCGTAACGCGATAATGGACAACCTCGGTATAAGAGCCGGGTATTCCAATTTTGTTTGCAGACATGTAAAGGCCAATATTCACACGTGATTGTGTCGGGAGCGGTCAATGATTTGCCCGTGGCCGAGAGGAAACGTCAATGAAACATAACAGGCGAGGGTCAGGGCGGGCGGGGCGGGGCGGGGCGATCTATGGGCGCGGGGAGATGAGGGGTACGAAGCAACTGTCAACGTTACATGAACATGTCTAGGTACGCAACAGAGGCCGGAGTGAGCGACTCCACATGACAAGTGACGGTACGTGGCTAACGCATGTCATCTGCATGGACGGCGACTTACTGGTCGGTGTCCTCGTTAACAATGAGCTGCTGGCCCCATATGGACAGCATTGGGTCTACGATACCCCTCTGTTTGGACTGTGTCTGGAAGCTACCAGGAACACAGACACCAGTCAGCGCGGTGACTCGCTCCGGCGCGCGCCCCGGCTTTGTGCACGGCGCTCCCGGTTTGTACGTCGTCAGTGGCAGACGTCGACGACAAGTTGGATCACGAGACGACTTTGACAAACCGAGAGCGCCGCATATAAGTGACACAAAGGCGAGGCACGCGCCGATTAGTTAATCCATCATTGTTCTAAGGGTGAAAAGTTAGACAGATGTAAGAGATGCAGGGCGGTACACACTATCGTTATATGGTCGGAGGGCTAGCGCGGGGGTGTCGGTTGCATTCCGTGTCGTTCGGGTGTTCGGTCCGTTCAGTGTCGGGTAACCAGTGTGTATTTACATCCATATACATTTGCAGCACCAAAATAAATAGTTGAGTAGTTATAAAGTGATACGGTGTTCTCTCATAAACATAAGGGTCGGTATAACGCGCATTGTATAAAACGTGTGTCGTGTTGAGGGCGATGTCCGATCGTTTACTGTCAAACTGAAAAACAGAAAGAGTGCCAAATATCGGAAGCACAGGTGGTGCTCGACAGATTTGCAAAATTTTGTCTACGTCGCGATGTTCTACAGCGCGACTTTGTACGTCTAGTAGCTGAGTGCTGGACACGCTCGATACAAGATGACACCGCGCTCGCTTGGCACACCACGCGGTATGCGAGTGCGCCAAGCAAGGCTACGTTCTAACATCGATCGTTACTGTACAGGAAGTCTGTCGTTAGGCTCCCAAATGATAAAATAGCGAATGATCAGTACAGCTAAAATCTCTGATGAGAAATAATGAATGCGAAAACCGTAAAAATGACAAATCTCCGGTAGCCCAAAATAGCATTCAACATGATAAAACTGCGAAGCTAATGATAAAAGGTACTATATTATAAAACAAGCCGTTTATCATTTAGTGCCTTCGTTCGGTGCAGAGAAATCGTCTAATAGTGATCTGTGTGCACCGGTCGGTGTACCGGCGGGCGCGATAGACGAGCGCCACGTGCCCGCACGTGCCCGTGCCCGCACGTGCACGTGCGAGTACGGGCGCGCGGCGCGGACTGCGGGCGCGGCCTCACCCGAGCTCCGGCAGCGGCAGGAAGTCCACGTCCACCAGCGGCCGCAGCGACGGCAGGCTGTACGCCACCAGGTGACCCGTCGACAGGTAGTTCACCAGGCATACGCTGTCTGAAAGTTACACTTTTAACTTATTCTTTGATCCGATAAGACTCATGGATGACAGATGGAGTCCCGAGATCCCGACGCGCTCTAAAAGTTTATTTTATTTGTACAAAAATATGAGTGAAACGTTTGGCAACATGGAGCTACCTTTCAAGCTAACAGTCTCAGCTTTTACAACGAAATCGGTCTCCACGATCTGCTGCCGGTACACGCAGTTCTGACTGGGCAGCGCCACCACCCGCGCCTGCTTCTCCGAGGCCACGACCACGAACTGGCGGTCGCCGGCCGCGTCCGAGCCGGGCGTCGGGCTCATGCGGCTGCCGCTGCTCGACGAGCTTTGCTTCGTCGGCGTGCGCTCGCGCCGGTCTCTTACCTGCTAAACATTATTATTGATAAGAAACAATTCTAAAGGAGGAACATTATTATTATTGTTAACCACTAGGATATTGCGCTAAATACTTACATCTTTACTGTCGTCTCTCCAACTTTCGTAGGAGTAAGGTATTAAAGCACCATTGCAGTCAAGAAATGACATAGTCAGGATTGAACCCTTTAACCTAAATAACGGACCCCCTGAAAACATACAAGATATCTTTAAATTGATATGAACATTGGAAAATGGCCAATAAGTATGCCCTGAAAAGCACTACATCATATGAATAAAGGGCGTTAATTATTGCGTGGATTGAGATTGAGAGGTGTGAGAGCAACGCAGTGGGAGTTTGCTATATTGCTAGGTGCTGTAACACGCACACGTACCGCTGGTGGCGACCACGACAGGCTGCGTGTGCCTGTGCTCCGCCTCCGGCAGACTGATCATCATGGTCAGCACCGAGCCCAGAGTCGTGCCGATCCATAGCGTCGGCACGAGCGCCGTTGGGTCTGCCAAAATCAAAACATAAAAACGCCTGATTCAAGTGAACAACTTAAGACAGGCTTAGAAATTAGGAAGGATAGATTCGAGCTACACAAACATCACAGAACTGTTTTGCCAAATATCGATTCCGAGCTCATTGCTATTGGGTTTCACCCTCGAGAATTCCTCAGTAGTAGCCTGGAACGGAGCCTGGTCGGAATTAGTGTCCAGTTGAAGGAGAGGGCATTTTGGAAGACTGTCTCATGAAAATTTTGACGCTCAAAAAGTGGTGATTAACAGCCTGATTTTAATCCACTTGGTTCCGCCATACGCGGCTTAAACAGTTCTGGCGAAATCTGGATGTATGTACTAAGAGAAACTGTAGGTATAAACTCACCAGACTTCTTGGTGTAGCTGTCAGCAAAGGCGAGGCACTGGATACCCTCCTGCGAGATGTTCTCGAGGCTGGACATGGAGCTGGAGCGCGAGCGCGAGAACGAGCTGTCCAGCTTGTCTGACCGGCCGGTTGGCAACATACACACACTCGGTTACTGCCACCGCCGCGAGCGCACTGCGCCGGCGGCGGTGAGGGCACAACACTAGGCTAGCTAATGTGGATAAGGGAAGCTTTGAGCGCCATGCAACTTCATTTATTACGACTTAAAAGACACCTGTGGCCTGTGGTTAAATAAAAATGGTGACGTTTTCTTTTTCAAATAAATTTCTTTTTATTTTTAAACCACTGTATTGTTAGGTAATTTTTTCACAATGCTTGAGTTTTTACTATAATTTGGAGAAGTTGAAATATGGCGCATCTGTTTGCATGTGTGCTCTCCTCAGCTTTTCTTATTTTTCTCTAAAGGATCAGAAATATATTGAGCACGTTGTGACCCTCATCACCACCGTATTGTGCACTAGTCTACAGTAGGTAAGGTTGCAGACTAAAGCGAGCTCAGCTCACGGGATCAGTGTAATTAGTGCTGTTGTGAAATTAGCTGAAATCATCAGTCAAGTGCCATACACCAGTGCATTAGATAAACAAGTTAAAGAGAAGGAATTATAATCATGCGTCAGAGAAGAATCATGAGGCGATTGCATGCCCGTCCAATCTCAGCTTATTTGCACAACGTCTTGGTAATGTCCAGTTATGTTAGATATTGTTGTTAGTCGCTCGATGCTTATAATGTTTTGACCCGGGACATGAAATGGTTAGTACAAGGCAGACTACGGGCAAGTGAAGCTGCGGTCAAAACACCGATCGCCCCGTTATAGATCAGTAATCATAGAGTTATCTTAACTTAACGAGCACATCGATAAACAGCTCTAACCATGAACATAGCAAATGAGAAGCGAACCGAATGCTAGGGAACACAAGATGTACACAAAGAGCAACACAAAGGTGAGATGTGAGATGGGATGAGGATGGACGCAGGTCGGCACTCGGCAGGCTCTAGTCCAGCGGTAGCCGCGCCGGACGGACACGCAACACACGGCTACTACACGGGACTACGTGCGCGGGCGGCGCGTGCGCATGCAGCTACTGCACTGCTAGTAAGATAATACCGTAAGCATACATAGACATAATGACAGCCGAATATAGAGGCAGCCAAAAACGAGCCATATAAACTTTTTGCTTTGTGGTCGGGCTAGAAAAAGAAATAACATTCATGTACTCAACAGCGTTAGAAGTATATAAAGTACAGTAAGTCCTAGTCGAGTCAGGGACTCGGTCCGCGGAGGAACCGAGCGGCGCTCGGCCAGACCGCTCGCAGACGAAGGCAAATAAATACATAACGTGATCGCTCGTGAGGATAAAGAATCGACCATCGGAAACTAAATACAAGAAAGAATAGAAATGATAAATAGATCGTGTCTCATACAATATGGAAAGCCTCGCTTATTTATGCACATATAACATAGATATAGTATATTAGGTCTCGTTCATCGTAACAATAACAGTGATAGATATAAAATAGTTTTGAGTAGTAAGTCACCTTTTAGTTGTACAACTATGAGTCATGCCAGTCGAAAGAGTTTCGTACAAGAGTGCGCAGACCAATAGTGTGTGTGTGGGTACATTACAAGACAGTCACAGCCACGTCGCACTAGAGGACAGCTACGTGCGCCGACGCACACAAGCGGAAATAAACGAACACCATACCAAATAACTTAAGAACAAAACGAAACGATGCAAATGTTTTATTGGATACCATTGGGTTGCATAATTTGTAAGTACTCCATAGATGCGAGAGTCTGCGGAACAGTGGGTTCTGTACCGACAAACAAAACCACGATATGTTACAAGCACATCACAGGGCGGCGCGTGCGGCGCTCGCGCAGTCGCGTGCGCAGGCACGTGCGCGAGCGCTGCACGCGTCGCTAACATTCTGTACAGAGGGCGTCTAGCCGACATGGACATACATCACACACCATCGAACATGAGGAACTCATTCTAGCTCGGACTCGGAATGACAACGAAGGATAAAACTACTCGGATATAACAACTAGAGAAACCAAATTATAACTTAAAATAGGTGAGGAATATTCCAATGGTTACCTATTAAATGATTCCGATCTGAAATTGGAAATTTTTCAAATAAATAAATATGGAAGTAACTGAACTGTCCAACACATGCTCATTGGGAAATAATAAGGGGCCGAACAAAATGATAAAATTTGATCTCTACGGCTTGGTGTTTGGCAACCTAGGTCCAGTTAACATTGCCAGTTCAAAGTTTTATGATTTAGTTGGATTCATTTTTATTTCAATGTATGTAAGATTATGGCATTGTAAGGCCATCATTCTAAACAACACTGATGTGAGCTTGAAGTTTAGCGAACCAAACATGTATATACATAATGCAATCCACAGCCATTACTGCTGTCCGTTTAATTATGGTACCAGGTGCTCGAAAGCGACTACCGTCGACTACCTTCAAACTCACAGCAAGTCAACATGTTTGAGTATTCAGTTATGGAAAGAAGTATATCAGTGAGTGTGAAAAACAAAAATATAAAAATTAATAACAAAACATAACGAAGAGATAACAGTGAGAGTTGTAACAGACCTCTGAGCGCGCTTGACGGCGACGACTAGCAACAGAAGAGATTTCATTTACAGTTTAGATAAAGACAGACAAAGCATAGTTTCAGTTATAAACGTTGGTGCTGAGCGATTATCAGCCTAAATGCAATGTCGTAGTCCACTTAAGCTCAAGATGCTTCGCAAGATGCGCAAGCGCGCCGGCTCAAGCGAGCGCTCGTCCGCCGCAAGAATAAAAACCAAATCGAACAAAAATAAAAAAACCAAAAAGGAAGAAACTGCGACTGCCTCAGAACGGAAGGAGACTGAGCCGAGTGGACTCGGTACAAGGTGACTGTACTACCAAAACTGCAATACTGGCGCGTCGTCAGCAGCGAGTGCTGCGGGGCGGGGGGCGCGGCGTACACGTCGGACGCGGTGGACAGGCACTTGTGCAGTTTGCGGGTACCTTGCGAGCGCGAGCGGCGCACGCGCACCGCCGCCGCGCCGGCCGCGGCCGCCCCTGCCGCCCCGGCCCCGCCCGCCCCGGCCGAGCCGCCCGCCCCGGGCCCGCCGCCCCCGCCACCCCCGCCGCCCGGCCCGTTCATCTACAACACACACACTCCTAGCGACCGCCCTGCCCCAGTGCCCTCCCACCGTCCACCACCGAGCCGGCCCGGCCGCATCAACCACACGACCCGAACCGCGACTTCAGTATTACCCGAGAGACGACTCTCCAACTCGGGCGCAGTAACAGTTACAGTCATCAGTGGATTGTGTGTTTGATAGTGCAGGGCTCGATAGTCACAGGTCGGCGCCCGGCGGCGACGGACGGATGCCTCCACCGTATGATACAGAACATTGAACACTGAAGACCCTCTCTGTTATATGACGACGCGACACGATGTTAGAACGACCGTGATCTCTGTGCCAGATAGTCTAGTATTAGTCGTGCTTGTTAGTCGTGTGGCTGTGACGTGTGCGTCATACCTAGCGGCGGCGCGACGCGCTGCGTGTGCGCCGGCTGCGCGCGGTCGTCGCGAGCGGGACACAGGCGCGCTACTAACTCCCCTGGGGAAAGTCGAGCCATGAGCGAGCGCTGATGTGTACTACAAGCGAGAGTGGTGCCATCTATACCGACTACTCAGCTCGTACTTAGCACTGAACATCATCTCAGGACATCGACAACACAGAGATCACCTACGGTTTGATGCAATCATTTACACTATTAATTATTGTTTAATTACCGAGAAAGTCAGCGAATAGATATTTAAGGCAGTTAGAGTCTTCGTCGGACGAGTCCTTTTCCTTGGAAATAAAAGAAATATACACATCAATCACCAGCGTGCTGACTTACAAGTAATTATGCGATATACTATAGGACGAGCGGCACAGTACACCGTGCGACCTTTGTACATGTGGTTCCCGCGTATACATACATAACGTGTTTTACATATAGTCTTACTTATATCATACATAGTTTATAAACCAAATCAAATAAAAAGCCAAATATCACAAGAAGCACAAAGCATGTTAAGTCGCAACTCGCAATCTCTTACCGTTTCAACTCTACGGCCGAATCGTTAGTGACCGTTAGGTTCTCAGAAGTAATATGTTACAAATTAGTTGAAAACGTTTCAGTACATCTAACTACCATCACCTCTAGCTAGTCAAAAAATCTATGTCCCGATCGAAAAGGGAGCTACGGTACCAGTGTGTTAGATCAAAAATCGCAAACCATTAGCATTCATGTCGGAGGACCTAACTACTCTAACAACAGCGAGGAACGTCTAGGTGCTACGCGACGGAGACGCTCGACCGGCAGGCGATGTATTGATGCGTGAGGTGAGCGGGGTGACGCAATACTTACTGAAGCGCCGCATGATACCGCCCAGCGAGCCGGGCGCGGGCGCCGGCGCAGTGCGGCGCTCCTTGTACTTGATGTTCGGCACGGACAGCAGGCGCGCGTCCCGGGCGTCGCGCCCGTCCCGCGCGTCGCGCCCGTCCCGCCCGTCCCGCCGCACGCGGCGCGGCGGCCGCGCCGGGCCCGCGCCCTCCTCCCACAGCGGCAGCGCGTCGGGCCGCGCCGGGCCGTCCTGCGCCTGCCAGCGCTCCTGCAGCTCACGGTGCATGCGCTCGTACACGTCGGCGCCGCGCTTGTCCTGCAGCTCGCGGTGCATGCGCTCGAACACGTCCGAGCTCTCCTCCTCCGCGTCCGACGGCTTGGTGTCCGCGCTGGACGGCGACTCCGCGCCGGGCTCAGGCGTGGGCACGGCCGCCGGCTCGGCCGGGCCGGGTGACGCCGGCACCGAGCCGTCCGGCCGATCGGGCGCTTCGAAGTAAAACTGAGAGTTGCTTTTCTCAGCGATCGTCTCTTCCTGATTGTTTTCAGTGGGTGTCGCGAATGCGGCCTTGAACTTGAGATCCACTTTAGAGAGCTGACGTTTCAGGTTAAAATTTTTCCAGGATGTCGACTTTCTTCTTGTGTCGAGTTTAGCCTTATCTTCGGGCGCGGGCGTAGTTCCAGCCGGCGCGGGCGCTGGCAGTCCGGGCTGCGCGGGAACAGGAGCGGGTGCGGGCTGGCCGGGCTGGCCGGGCTGGGGCTCGTCCAGGGACAGGTCGTTGGGGCTGGCGGCGGGGGACGGTCGCGTGGCGCTCTCCTCCAGCTTACAGTCGAGGGATGGGGAAAAAATATAAATGTGAAGTAAAGTCGCGCACGACGACACTGTGAGCGCTCCGTGCGGGAGATGGGATGCCGTGAGCTGTGACGACGGATCGCTACTCGTGCGACAGTGAGAGCGGAACGAGCGGCTACGTCCGACGACATTACAGTACTAGCGCATACGGTGAGGTACGGTCGCACTGTCCTAGAGAAGTGTAACGCGGACGATCTGCAAACTTGACGTAAATATTCTATTTAAATATGTATGCGATAGGAGAGAAAGACAGGCCGAGTGTAAAGAATGTCTAACGATGCCATGCCATGTCACTACTGGGACAAGCCGGGAGTGGCGCTACTGCTAAATTAGATCAAAATAAATTACAAAATTATAAGAAATAATAAAAGTAGAAGGGGTGTGGCGGGCGCTCGCCAGAGCAAATCATACGTAAGTAAATAAAAAAGCAAATTAAATGTAATGTGAAGTAAACCGTTATTGCTGCGGTGTCTTCTTCGTTCTCTAACGCTCACGATCGTGTCGAGTTCTCGTAAACACCATCATCTCGTAACTATCACTGATTTGTTTTGCTGAGTGTTCGCGTCGTGCTTCTTCTAACATGTTTCCGTACGTAATGTGTAGATATACCTGGTCGAGGCTGGGCGAGCGCTGGCGCTCGGCGGGGCGCGCGGCGGGCGCGTGGTAGAGCGCGGCGGGCGCTAGCGCCAGCAGCAGCGCGCGCCGCGCCACGTCCGCCACCAGCACGCCGCGCTCGCCGCCCCACGCCATGCTGCAACACCCGCGTCACCGTACTGCACACCGCTTAACCTTTGACTTCCTACGCTAACATTGCTTTACGTAAATGCGGATTAGGGCGACTTATTTATTTCATAGGAATATTAAAATGATCTTTTAAACCTAAAACATAATAACGTACTATTTAAAGTAATTGTCTGGGTCGATTTTCATGTTGAATTATGGAGTGTCTCGCAAGGTATTATATTAAGCCCACTACTGATCTGAGAATGAAACCCTCCCCTGTATTTAGGCTCGGAAATCGGAATCGTGTTACATCAGACGGACGTAGTGTAGTATCGATCGTTAACAATCTGTGGGGACGGGCTGCAGATATTGAGTCTATATTTATTCTGCAGAAAAGAGCCATCAGAGCCATATATATCTATCTTCGTAGGCGCGATTCTCAAAGGGAACTGTTTAAGGATTGTCAATACATCTACGAAAACATAATGTACGTCAGAAAAAATCTGCACCTTTTTAGTAAAAGGGGTGACAGACATAATTACAGTACTAGAAATAGGGACCAACTAGTTCAGCCAGGTTTCAGACTCGCTAAAGTAGACTCATCTTTCATGGGGTACTGTTTGAGATGATATAATAAAATTCCACAAAGTATTCTGAAACTGAATGAGACAAAATTTCAAACATGCATTAAACGCACACTATGTAAGCAAGCATATTACAAGTTGAGCGATTATATCGCGGATAAAAATGCTTGGCTCAATGCTGGTCCTGCTCCACAAGGACAGGGGCGCATAAATTGATAGCATTAAATTGTATTGTTGGAGCTGCTGAAGATTGTACAACTATCTTTGCATTGTATAGATTCAATCTCTTTAGTATTATATAAATGCATAGCCCATATTGTGTGAGTACTATGTACTAGAAAGCTATCATTCACTGGAAACCTACGTCTTTTCTTGACTTGAATGTGCCCTGGCGGTTTAGAGTATGTCATGCTCACTCAATTGTCTCGCTGATGGTGGCGCATGTGTCGGATCATTTAGTTCCCTTCAAAATTGTTGAGTTGAATGGTGCTGATCCATGCGTCATGTCCGTGAACGGGCGCTGTCAGTTGTGACTGGTCATCTCTTTTTTTTTTGTGTGTGTGTGTTTGCTGTGGACACTTTTACCGTGCACGTCTTGCTACATTTTTCTCACATAATATACCATCTGAACGTGAATGATGTAACCAAGATTTTGTAACAATATTCTGATTTAAAAGAGTGTCCATGGAGTTTCTTGCCCGTTCTTCTCCATAGAGATCTACGCTAGGGAATGGGCAACTACAGTACTTTCACAGTTTTTATGTCTTGTGACTGGGACTGTAGCTAAATTTAATTTTCATCTTTGTTTCGACAATTCAAAAGTGCCTGTAACTGGCTTACTTCAAATAAATGCTTTGATTTTGATTTTGTAATAGTCGCCAAACATATTACAGATTCCTCCCCGTGACCAGACGACACTTCACCAAATTTTAATACAGATGGGTAACAGTTGGTATGTTGTTTAGATTTAACATATTGCCAAAAAGCCCTGGGATTTTTAGAAATTACTAATTCAATTTTTGCTATATGGTCGTCAAACATTTCCTTCTCCAGATCTTTAGCCCGTTGACGTAAGGTAACAAAATATTGATAGTCCGAAAGATTTCACAACACGCAAATAAGTGGGATGTTTCAATTAAAAAAAATAAAACCAACTTCAACCGGTTTTATTTTTTGCAAAAAAGTTTTTTATTTTTCCATTTTTAGTTGTAATGTATCCTATACAAATTCAATTTGAAGTAAGCCCAACAAAAGGTAACTGCTGTAAATCGTTGAGGAATTCCGTCGACTGTCTATGGTCTACATCATCAGACCTGTAATGGCACTTATAAGCCATATGGATGCAAAGTTCTTGAACAAACTAAATATTTTTATTTAGTTTGTCATTGCGTGTACCCTTGCTATGTAGTTTATCTATTCCCTCTGTACATGAAAATCAATTGCTTCACCAATCTTGGCCATTATTGCGAACAGGTCCATCCTTGGATATTGGCACTCCTTTGATCTCGATATTGTTCAAGCGCGATCTCTGTTCATTCTCAGACTGCCGATTCTCAAGCTGGGTAAGTCGATCCTGCAAATTGACTATCACTTCTTTGGTGGTCTTCATTGTCTCAATTTCATCTTCCAGAATGGACACTCTACCTGCCAAAGCTTCTATTTCCTGACCGTAGGACTCGAAGGACGATTTCATTTCGTGGACTTCTTGCCGTACGGATTTTAACTCCGCTAGCTCACTCTGGATAGCCTTCACACTCTCCATCAACGCAGGTAATGCTTCCATTTTAGCTGACAAAAGTTGAAGCTCAACCATGATGGTCTCTGAGTTTGCTGGCGATGCCTTCAAACAACCAGGTTGGGGACTGGCAACTGGGGTTGCCTTGCAGCTTTGACATTTCCAAGTCGATTTACGCTCGCCAAGTTTTCTCCAACTAGCCTCTGATATCCCAGCACAGGGAAAGTCGAATTTCGCCTTACAGGCAACACATGTAGCATCATCCCTCGCTTCAGTGTCACAACGCTTGCACGTAAACATTTCTACTGACTTTGATAAAAAGATTGAGAAACACTGCCAGCGGCCGATTTACGGAAACAAATATGTAATAGCTATTAGCAACGCCGTGTACTCGTGCGATCGGTACGCCGACTACCGATTATAAAACGGTTAATGCGACGATAGAGAGCAATGTGCCGAAACGCTCACTTAAACAGCAGAAATATCCACGTTGGTTTTCCTCTTCACTTATTAAATTACTTGCTGAGAAAAACAAAATCAGGAAACGGTACCGCAAGTTTAACAACCCACGCGACAAAATAGAATTTTCGATATTACGTGAAAGATGCTCTAAATTGTTTGTTAGCTGTCATAAAACTTATAAACAGAAAATAGAACAGGTTGTGACTAAAAATGCCAGTGTTCTGGCAATATATTAAGGAAAAGCGCAACAATAACACCTCATATCCTGAACGCATGCATCTTAACGGTATTTTTGGTGAAAATGGTACCACTTTTGCAAATTTATTTGCTTCACACTTCTCTGTATACCATGACGATTCCCAAACATTAACCTACACAACTACATCAATGAGCGATTCTTTATCCTTACTAATATTATAAATGCGAAAGTAACAGCTCTGTCTGTCTTTGTGTTACGCAATCACGCCTAAACTACTGAACCGATTTACCGATTTAGTCTAGAGCCTGAGAGCCTGAGAAAGGACATAGGCTACTTTTTAATTCGAAAAAGGGCTGTAAGGGGTTGAAATAGGGGATGAAAGTTTGTATGGAAAGCGCCATATACAATGAGCGCTACGCAGCCGTCGCGCGGGGGCGTGGAGTGACGCGGTGCGGCGTAGGTGGGGGAATATACCTACGTGAGTCAACCCGAACGGGCAGACACGTGAGGGCAGGCGACTGTGCGAGACGTATGCGAATATTTTGTTTATATATTTTCGTCCGTATGGTGTCGGACGTAAAGAATAACACCATCCCATATCTTCCCGTGGCTGTCGTAAGAGGCGACTAAGGGATTTACCAGAGAATGGGCAGCAGCGCTCTCTGTGTCTGGTGTAAGAACCGCACTCACTGCGATCGCCAACCCGCCTGCCGAGCGTGGCGATTATGGCAAAACCCCCCCAAATGAATAGCGCATCACAAAAATGGCCCCTAGTGCCCGGCAGCCCGTCTACCGTCGACTACGGCAGCGGTCGAGGCTACGGCGTGGCAAGGGGTGCGAAGAATCTCCGGAAGGGATCCGGCTGCCAATACCGACGACTAGACCTGGCAACATATAACACGCGCACACTCCGGACCGACGAGAAGATAGCGGAACTCGAAGAGGAATTGAGCAGGCTGCGATGGAGTATTGTGGGATTATCTGAAGTCCGAAGAGAGGGGGAGGACACGATAATCCTGAAATCCGGCAACCTGCTCTATTTCTGTGAGGGTGACCGGCAATCCCAGGGTGGTGTTGGGTTTATCGTCCACAAGTCCCTTGTGAACAACGTGGTGAAGATCGAGAGTGTGTCGACCAGGGTAGCGTACCTTATACTCAGAATATCCTCAAGATATTCGCTGAAGGTCATACAGGTCTACGCCCCAACCTCGGCACACCCCGACGACGAAGTGGAGACCATGTATGAGGATATATCTAAAGCCAAGCATGGTTCCAAAACTCACTTCACAGTTGTCATGGGGGACTTCAACGCGAAACTGGGCAAACGAGACGGCGATGAGCTGCAGGTGGGGCAATTTGGAGTTGGACGTCGGAATCGCCGGGGTCACCAACTGGCTAGTTTTATGGAGAAGGAGGGCCTCTATATGATGAACTCTTTCTTCAGAAAGCGTGAGCACAGGAAGTGGACCTGGCAGAGCCCCGATGGTGCAACTAGAAATGAGATCGACTTCATTATGTCAACCAATAAGCAAATGTTCAATGATGTCTCTGTGATCAATTCGGTGAAAACCGGGAGCGATCACCGCATGGTAAGAGGCACATTGAACATCAATATCAAGCTTGAAAGGTATCGACTGATGAAGTCTACGCTCCGTCCAGCACAGATCCAAATCCAAAACCCCGAGAGCTTTCAGCTTGAACTCCACAACCGTTTCGAGTGCCTAGGAAGCTCAGTGGACGAGTACAACGATGGGTTCGTGGAAACTGACCGGGTCTAAGTTCTTCAAGGCGCGTCGTACAGATCAGAACAAGAGGCTCTCCGATCACACTCTCAAGCTCATGAAGGAGCGGCGTGAGATGATCCTGCAGTCTTCAGACGAGGCATGTAAATATCGGCAGCTCAATAGACGGATCTCTAAATCCTTGAAGAGCGACCTCCGCCGCTTTAATACCGAGCGTATTAAAGACGTGATTGAGCGGAATAAAGGCTCCAAGGTATTTGCAAGAGATCTGGCTATTGGGCAGAGCCAGCTCACAAAACTGAAGACCGACGATGGTAGGATCTTATTCGCCAAACCGGAGCTTCTGAGGGAGATCGAGAGCTTCTATGGACAGTTGTACACGTCAACTAGTAAACCCGTCGTAGATCTAGCAAACGACCCAAGAGCTAGACTGACCCGACACTATACTGAAGACATCCCGGACGTCAGCCTGTACGAGATTAGGATGGCTCTGAAGCAGCTCAAAAACAACAAGGCACCGGGTGATGACGGAATTACGGCCGAACTCCTGAAGGCGGGTGGAAAACCGGTACTTAAGGCCCTTCAGAAGCTGTTTAATTCCGTCATACTTGAGGGAAAAACGCCACAGTCATCGTGCAGGGGTGTGGTGGTGCTCTTCTTCAAAAAGGGTGACAATGCCCGGTTGAAGAATTATAGGCCCATCTCACTTCTAAGCCATGTCTACAAGTTGTTTTCTAGAGTCATCACGAATCTCCATAGAGATCTACGCTAGGGAATGGGCAACTACAGTACTTTCACAGTTTTTATGTCTTGTGACTGGGACTGTAGCTACATTTAATTTTCATATTTGTTTCGACAATTCAAAAGTGCCTGTAACTGGCCTACTTGAAATAAATGCTTTGATTTTGATTTTGAATCGTCTCGCGCGCAGGTTTGACGATTTCCAGCCACCCGAACAAGCCGGTTTCCGAAAAGGCTATAGCACCGTAGACCACATACATACGCTGCGGCAAGTTATACAGAAGACCGAAGAGTATAACCTGCCTCTCTGTTTAGCGTTTGTGGACTACGAGAAAGCCTTCGATTCGATCGAGACCTGGGCTGTACTGCAGTCTCTCCAACGGTGCCAAATCGACTATCGGTACATCGAGGTGTTTAAGTGTTTGTACAAAAACGCCACCATGTCAGTCCGACTTCAAGACCAAGTCTCAGAACCTATCCTCCTGCAGCGAGGTGTAAGACAGGGAGACGTCATATCTCCGAAACTGTTTACTGCTGCACTGGAGGATGTCTTCAAGGTTCTGGACTGGAGAGGGCTAGGCATCAACGTCAATGGCGAGTACATCACTCACCTTCGGTTTGCCGACGACATAGTGGTCATGGCTGAGACCATGGAGGACCGCAGTACAATGCTCGATGACCTCAGTAGAGCTTCCGGAAGAGTGGGTCTTAAAATGAACATGGACAAAACCAAGGTCATGTTGAATGCCCATGTCACACCCACTCCTATCAAGATCCGAGACTCTACACTCGAAGTTGTAGACGATTATGTGTACCTGGGACAAACGGTCCAGTTAGGTAGGTCTAACTTCGAGAAAGAGGTCAATCGTCGAATCCGACTCGGCTGGGCAGCGTTCGGGAAGTTGCGCGGTATCTTCTCGTCCAACCTACCGCAGTGTCTCAAGACGAAAGTCTATGACCAGTGTGTGTTGCCAGTGATTACATACGGGACCGAAACGTGGTCGCTTACAATGGGCCTCATCAGAAGGCTTAAAGTCACCCAAAGGGCAATGGAGAGGGCTATGCTCGGAGTTTCCTTGCGCGATCGAATCAGAAATGAAGACATCCGCAAGAGAACCAAGGTTACCGACGTAGCCCGAAGAATTGCCAAACTTAAGTGGCAGTGGGCAGGGCACATTGCTCTCAGAACGGATGGCCGATGGGGCCGAAAAGTTCTGGAGTGGCGACCGCGAACCGGAAGACGTTGCGTTGGAAGGCCTCCCACTAGGTGGACCGATGACCTGGTGAAGGCTGCAGGGATCCGCTGGATGCGAGTCGCACGTGACCGTTCAATGTGGCGACACTTGGGGGAGGCCTATGTCCAGCAGTGGACGTCTTTCGGCTGAAATGATGATGATGATGATGATATTTTTTTTCCCCTGCAGATTGATAATAATTCAAGTTCTTTACACGATTTCTGTTTTTATTAATGATCTTCGTGAAATGAAAAAAAAAATCTGTTAGGTTATACATTTTTTTTTTCATTAATTTTTGTTTAGAATTTGAATAGATTAGATTTAGTTTTTCTAGAGTTGCTGAGACTCAATGGCAAAAAGAAACGCGTCGGATTTTAGATGCCGAGCGTCACGCAGCTCAGAGAGCTGCTGAAACAATAGAGCAAACTCGGGTACGTGGGCTTTTAGATTATGAGCGTCATGCGTTATTGACTGCTGCAGAGTCCCATGAAGAATCGCAAACACTACGTGTTTTAAAAGGGAGGCATTTCAATACGCTGCTTTTGATTATTACCCTTTGAGCGATTATATTTTTTTTTTCTATCCTGTACTGTCCCACTGCTGGGCAAAGGCCTCCCCCAATTCCTTCCATTTGCTCTTTTCTAGTGCCTCCTCGGACCAACCATCGCGGTACGCGTCCAAATCGTCTCGCCACCTTTTTCTGGGTCGGCCTCGGCGGCGCCGTCCGTCTTCCGGCAACCATCTTGTGGAGACTTTTGCCCAGCGGTCATCGTGCATGCGACTGACGTGACCCGATTAATCGATGATTATATTAATCATCGATTAATTCTTATATGGCGGATGGATAAAAATGTACACATATGTCTATTTAAAAAAAAAAAAAATGCTGCCTAAAGTCACTATTCCACGCGGACGAAGTCGCGGGCACAGCTAGTCTTGTAATATACAGTTCACCACAAAGGAAATATTTGTTAAGTTGAATCAGCTCGATACTAACAAAGGTGTTGGTCCTGATTCATTACATCCCTTTTTTCTAAAACAGTGTGCCAATGTACTGGCTGCACCGTTGACCAAAATTTACAACCGCTCTCTTGCCGAAGGAATTTTTCCAGAGGAATGGAAGAAATCTCGAATTGTTCCTGTTTACAAGAAAGACTATCACGACATTATTAAAAACTATAGACCCATTGGTATCTTTTCAACGTTGGCCAAATTTTTTTAATCCTAATTTATCCTATTTTATATCGACATGTTAGTAATCTTATCTCAACACATTAACACGGTTTTAGAAGTGGTCATCTATTCAGACTAATTTGACCTGTTTTATCTCTGATCTAACAAATTACATTGATGGAGTACATGGATGGACACCAGGTTGATGCGATATACACAGAATTTTCTAGTGCTTTTGATAAAGTAAACCATCAACTTTTATTACAGAAACTCGAATCTTATGGTAAACAATGGTTCCCTTCTTGCCTCGTTTAAATTATGATTTATTTTCAGATATGTCTGAACGGAAGGAAACAAGTAGTTTCAGTGGGAGGTCACGTTCACGGTCTAGTTTGTATAATGCCAAGTCTGGTGTACCACAGGGTTCGCACGTGGGTCCTCTTGTTTTCATTATTTATATTTTTCAATGATCTTGCTTCTCGAATAAGCTGCGAGTTTTCCTTTTATCTGATGATCTCAAAATTTATAAAAGAGTTGCCATCGGCAGATGCCAGTCTACTCCAACTCGATCTTGATAAAATCAGTCTTTGGTGTGAATTTAATGGGATGACCTTGAATGCAGCGAAATGTTTTTGTATACGTTACAATCGAAAATTAGAGCCATTAATTTCCGTCTACAAAATAAACAAAATTATCTTGCAAGAGGTTTCAGAAATCCGTGACCTGGGAGTAACTTTGGACCAAAAACTAAAGTTTCTCCTATCTCTGATACTGTGAAGAAAGCAGCTCAAATGTTAGGTTTTATCAAAAGAAACGCAAAAACATTTGGGGTTAAAACTAAAATTATCCTTTTCAAAGCATTGGTATGTTGTCCACTACAGTATGCCAGTATAGCATGGAATCCTATGTTTGCTGTACGTCCGCAACATCTCGAGAACATCCAGCGAGTATTTACAAGACATATTGCTTACATGTCCACAGGAATATCACACAGGTGTCCATACGAACAACATTTGGCTTTCTATCAAATTGAGTCACTTCGAAACCGTTGCACTGTCCATGACTTAGTTTTTCTACATAAGGTTGTGAATAGTCATATTGAATGTGAACAGTTGCTAGAACGTGTCATGTTGTCAGTCCCATATACCCGTCTTAGACAGCCAATTTCTAGATTGTTTCATAAGCCAGCCAGTCGAAGTAACATCGGGAGACACCAGTATCAAGAATGTGCATTCAATACAACGAACCCAATTCAAAATTGCCTGACTTGGATGTGTCCTTTGGTTCCCCTACCCAAGTTCAAAACCCTGTAGTTTTTATATTGATATTTTGTTAGGTTATTTTGTCTACGAGTATACTACTTTATTAGTGTAATTCTGTTATTGTAAGTCTGTTATTTGATTTCTTTTTTAGCAAAGAAGCTTTATTATACTAAACATGTTGTGTACTGTACTAATTGGTACGTAAATTAGAACCATAGCAAGTGTACTTTTATCAATAATGTTATATGTATGTGTATGTACTGTTGGTGCACCTATTTTAAATAAATAAATAAAGGAGTGTTATCATAAAGTATGTGTCGACACTGACAGGCCGTAGGAAGAGTTGATGGTGAGCGCGGCGATGGGATGCGGCGCGCCGAGCTGCAGCGCCACGAGTGCGGGCTGGAAGCCGGGCGGGCGCCGCGCCGCGCCCGCCCGCACGCGCACGCCGCCCGCCGCGCCCGCGCCGCCGCCCGACCACACGCCAGACTGCACATGCACAACACCCAACCGATCTATTTATTTCTCCCAGGATAAAGCACACAGAAAGATATAATTTGTGAACACTTCGCTTTTCGATTTTTTTCATGGTACTTGTAATAAATTTACATTCTTAGGCCATTGGGCATGCAAAAAGATAACTGACCATGTGCATTATACAATTAAAAGTGCTCCAGAATAGTGTTTCCTACGAAATAAAAATATTGTCAAACATACTCTTCTGCTCTCGCCTTCTGACGCGTCGCCCGCTCTACTGAACGACATGGAGCGCCCTCCTTCCGCTTCCGGTGAGCCCTCCTCTTCTAACGTGTCTGTTATCATTGGAATTTCTAATACCTGAAACAGTAGTCAGGAAATGAATCAATATCGTGTCTTCAAGGCCGGGTCTAGCTTCAATGTGGAAGCCACTTATTATGTTTTAAACTGCAGTGACCGTTACAAAGAGACCGAATTTTGACGTGGTGTATGTGATATTAATTTTACTTGATTTCGGTTATGTATAGCAATTGCTCAAATGTTATACTCCATCAGTCATGGCTCGACTGGTTTGAACTGATTACAGATTAGCCGTCTAATAAAAAATATCCCGGTTTCTGAAACGTTTGTAGACGCATCAAGATGTCGATAAGTAATTGAACAGCAATTTAACCGTTCTGGTTATAAAGAAGGATTCTCCAGTGAAGCGGTGTATGAGTGTACACTCGGTCTTGCGGAACTTGAAGAGCACGACGTGGCCGTGCGGCAGCGCCACAGCCAGGCGCCACGACTCGGCGCACAGCGCGATCTGCTGGATGTGAACACTTACGTGTGTCTCCCCGTGCGTCTCGCTCTTGCGGAACTTGAAGAGCACGACGTGGCCGTGCGGCAGCGCCACAGCCAGGCGCCGTGACTCGGCGCACAGCGCGATCTGCTGGATGTGAACACTTACGTGTGTCTCCCCGTGCGTCTCGCTCTTGCGGAACTTGAAGAGCACGACGTGGCCGTGCGGCAGCGCCACAGCCAGGCGCCGTGACTCGGCGCACAGCGCGATCTGCTGGATGTGAACACTTACGTGTGTCTCCCCGTGCGTCTCGCTCTTGCGGAACTTGAAGAGCACGACGTGGCCGTGCGGCAGCGCCACAGCCAGGCGCCGTGACTCGGCGCACAGCGCGATCTGCTGGATGTGAACACTTACGTGTGTCTCCCCGTGCGTCTCGCTCTTGCGGAACTTGAAGAGCACGACGTGGCCATGCGGCAGCGCCACAGCCAGGCGCCGTGACTCGGCGCACAGCGCGATCTGCTGGATGGCCAGCGGACTGTCCTCGTCGTAGCACGAGCCGCCCGAGCGCCTCTCGAATACTGCACACGAGGTACCGACAGAGCCGAATGAATAATGGCTAACAGTCTACTGCTGTTAGACAAAAAGGTGAAACAAAGTTTATAGAGTTCGCATTTCATATGGCTTTTTATTTAGTTTCTAGAGGTGTGGATAAGAAAGTAAAAAAAAAATTCGCCGCTCGTGACTTTTGAATTTTTCTTTCCCTTTTGTATTTTTTTTTTGGTTAATGAATAACTTGAAATTCGCCGAATTTATATTGTGGCGTAATAGTACAACTCGTGTGCATCCATTAATCGCCAATTTGGTATGTTTTGTTTATGGTTGTCGATGATTTTCTTCAATTCCTGTTCGGTTAAAAACTGTAGTTCATAGCTAGCTATACATTCATACAAGTTACTCATAATTACTCATTCCTTAGTTCATAAGCAGTGTTCAATAGAGCTTTGATGAACGTGTGGTTTGCCACACGACGTTTCATTCCAAAAGACAATCGAGCAAAACTCAACCTTATCACCTTAACATATGGTCCATAATCGAGCCGGATACCAGTGCTCGCAGGCGACATCGCCGGCCGCGACATAAGACGGCCAAAGTGTTTGAGTTGTTCAGCGCGAAGTATTTAATAAGTGAAGCTTATTCATTTCATTACGTTTGCTACGATTGAAGTTATTACAAACTTACGATGGCTATGGAAGTGGAAGAAGCGTTGAATAAAGTGGAAAACCTTGCACATACTTTGAAGAAGACCCAAATCAACCTAAAGAAGTGTCCAAAGGCTAGATTAACCCAAAAGAATTATGTTGAAACCCGCATTAAGTGTGTAGAAGATTACTGGAGTGAATATAAACAAGCTTACGGTGAAATAATGCGAAGCGTACCGAAGGAGAAGCGCGACCAAATACCTTTTTTTATTTTTTTTATTTTCGGATGGGAAATCATCAAATTACTCCTCCCGCTCTTGGCGGAGCAGGAGGGAGTGTCAGACTTTTACTGACTAAAACCCATACATGTTCCTTCATCGCCCTTTGTGTTCCGGGGCCGCGGTATCTCTTTCGAACTGTCCCGCAACCCCGGCAGGCATCGGTCCTTACGGACCCCTTCGTTTTTGCTGACTCTCTTTGAGGCGCGCGTGGAACACGAACGTGCCGTCGACACGGCCTGTCGTCATGAGACGGACGGACGGCGAGCTAGCCCATAGCCCACCGTCCACAGGCCCGCGCCTACGGTGGCCGGGGGCCACGTGGTGGTGGCCCCCGACGCCCAGGGCGTCTCCCGCGGCGGCCGGGACGTTGAGAGGTTCTCTCCCTCTCACGTTCCGCCACCTCCTTCTCTAGCATTACTGCTTCGCAGAAGGAGGTGACGGCGTCCCATTCCGTCTCGCTCCGGACCATGGCTTGCACCAGGGCCGGACGCGAGAGGTCGCTGCCGCCGATCGCCGCTTCGAGGACACGGCAGTGCTCCGCCCACGCGGGGCACACTTCCACCGTGTGTTCCACCGTGTCCTCCGGTCGATCCTCACAATGGAAGCACCCGGGCGTTTCCTCCAGCCCGATTCGGTGCAGGAACCTCCCGAACACTCCGTGTCCGGTGAGGACCTGCGTCAGGCGGAAGGTGAGGACGCCGTGGCGTCTCTCAAGCCACTCCTCAAAGAGGGGACTTATCGCCACTATAGTGGCGTGCCCTGCACGGGGTTGCGACAGTCGCTCTCTTCATGACCAAATACCTTACATAGTAAATGACGAATATTTTGAACATGAAGAGCTGTATTTAAGTCTGATGACAGACTTGAAGGATTTGTTGGTGTCTCAAACATTTAGTGGTTCGTTGCCTATACCTAGTGATTCTCAACAAACACGAGTGGTTTTGCCGAAAATACAACTGCCTACGTACAGTGGACAATATGAAGAGTGGTTATCGTTTCATGATTTGTTTAATACACTTGTACATAAGAACGAGTCGCTAAGTAATGTACAAAAATTGCATTATTTAAAAAACAAGTCATTGGAGAAGCTGCATCAATATTAAAACATATACAAGTGACAGATTCGAACTACGAACAAGAGTGGAACATCCTAAAAGCAAGGTATGCCAACAAACGTATAAATGTCGACGCAGTTATGAAAAGATTCTTTTCTCTGAAAAAAATGAGGGTGAGCAATTCCAGTTCCATCAAGAATTTACTAGATACAACATTTGAATGTTTACACCAATTTTAAAATATGAATGTGCAGACCGATAACTGGGATCCTTTGATTATTATCAAAGGATCCCAGTCATCGGTTCGTCATAGTGCAAAAACTAGACAGTGAAACCCACAAAGATTGGGAAAACTATGTAAGCAGCAAAACCCGACAGCCTCCCCTCCCTCGATATGTTTCATAAATTCCTGGAATGCCGATTTCGTACGTTAGAACTTACAGAACCCACAAAACAAAAGGTAAATTCAGGTCATGTTCGAGAAAGGTCATTTCACGCAGCAACTAATGTGGAGAATAGTAAAATATGTCAAATGTGCAAAGAAAACCACACACTTAGCCACTGTAAGGAGTTTGGAAAACAAACACCAACACAAAGAAGCGAGTATAACAAATTCATCAATTTGTGCTTCAACTGCCTTGCACCGGACACTCTGTGAGGCATTGTCGCATACCAACAAGCTGTAGAATATGCAAAAGACGTCACCATTCACTTCTTCACGAAAATAAGGAAGAGAGCAACATAAAATCAACCACAACGGGCAACACTGAAAACAAAGAAACAAAACAACCCGTCGTGGCACTACATGGCAACGTGGAGAAGATTGAAGATATAGAGAAGGACATTACAATGGTGACATCACACGTTTCTACGAATCAAAGCACATCGTTGCTGGCAACTGCAATCGTAAAAGTGAGAAGTGAAGATAATTACACAACGATATTACGAGCTTTGATCGACCAAGGCTCACAAGCAAGTTTCATTAGCGAACGTGTAGCACAACAACTCATGGCCAAGCGATATCAAGTCAAAGGTACAGTTGTAGGCGTGGGATCAACGAGAAAAGATATCAAACAAGTAGTTCAGATCAATGTAGAATCAAGATGTGAAAATTTCAACTTGGAAGTTAGAACATATATAATGTCCAAGCCACTGACTACTAAAATACCATCCCGAACGATCAACACAAAGTATTGGCCTCATTTAGAAGGACTAGTCCTGGCTGACCCTAACTACTGTCAGCCAGGGTCTATTGATTTGCTTCTGGGTGTCGACGTTTATGCACAAATTGTACAGAACCACCTAATCAAAGGTCTACCAGGGTCACCATGTGCACATAAAACAAACCTTGGTTGGATTTTATTCGGAAAGGTAGAAGATAGAGTACAACAAAGAGAGTCGGTTCTTGTTATGCATCATCAAACCATAGGAGAGAGAGGACTTATTGAAAACACTCTGGGAGATAGAACCAGATTCGAAGAGGACATATACATTTATTTATTTATTTATTTACATACAGAAGAAACAGCAACGGACAATACGTTGTGAGACTCCCATTCCGTACCAATGAATCGAAAGCAGCGGATGGGAACACGAGACAAATTGCAATGAATCGCTTGATTCAACAAGAAAGAAGACTTCAAAAACAACCTGAACTAAGAGAAGAATACGACAAGGTACTATAAAAACATCTAACAATGGGACACATGAAAGAAGTCCCACAAGATGAAGTGACCAATCGGTGTGTTTACATACCACATCACGCCGTAGTTCGAAGAGATAAAAAGACTACGAAAATCAGAGTCGTATTTGATGCGTCATGCAAAGGAAATAATGGCATATCATTGAACGACGAGCTCATGACTGGCCCGATACTACAAGAAGATATGCGAAGTATTATAATGAGATGGCGCATGCATAAGGTGAAAAAAACGTGTAAAGTATAAAGTAAAGTGACGTAATCAAAATGTACAGAATGGTACTTGTAGATAAGAAAGATACAGATTATCATAGAATATTGTGGCGTGGCAGCGTCAGACCCAATCTTGAGCCAAACTGCCAACAACCAGAAGTCAAGGACTACAGATTGAAAACAGTAACGTTTGGTACAGCATCTGCACCTTATCTTACCATAAATACGTTAATTAAACTAGCAGAAGATGAAGGTGAACAATATCCTGAAGCTGTCAAAATGATTCGTCAAGACTTCTATGTTGGCGATCTGAAGTGTAGGGTTCCGTAGTTTCCCGTCCGCCACAATAAGTGTTCCCACTTATGAGTTTAAAGGTGGGTATCCATTATGTAAAAATGCTTGCATATACTATAGAATATACTACAAACTTAGTCCAGAAATTATTTTGTACAACTTTTTGGTCTGCGATACAACAGAAGAAGCAATTCGTGTTAGTAAGCAAATCTATAGATGCCAAAAAAGTCACTACAAAGGCTAACCTAGACTTGAAGCTAGACGGCACCAAAAAGGCTCTTGGTCTGTCATGGAATCTCGGAAGAGACGAGTTTCATTACCTCTTACAACTAGAACCTATATCATCAGATCATATAACAAAGAGAAGTATTCTGTCAGATTTACAGAAGTTGTTTGATTCACTAGGGTGGATAGCACCAGTTATTGTAACTGCAAAAATTCTAGTACAGAGATTGTGGCTAGAAGGAGTTGGATGGGACCAAGACATAAGTAAAGAACTGAAAGAACAATGGAAGTTCATTAGAGAAGATTCAGAAAATGTCAAACATTTAAGAATCAGACGTTGGTTGAACACCATTAGCACAGAAAAGGAAGGAATAACCTTACATGGGTTCTGCGATGCGTCTGAAAAGGCATATGCAGCTGTGATTTATTGCCGTGTACAAACCAGCGGAGGTGACATAAAGACAAATCTCATCGCATCAAGAACAAAGGTAGCTCCTGTCAAGACCATTTCACTACCGCGACTCGAACTGAGCGGAGCTACACTACTAGCTAAATTGCTAACCAAAGTGAGTCAAGCTATGAGAATTCCTTCACACAACGTGTTCGCATGGACTGAGTCAACTATAGTCTTAGCATGGCTGTTCGGAGAACCAAACCGATGGAATTATTTGTCGCCAACCGAGTGGTAGAGATATTAGAAAACACAAGCAGTAGCCAATGGTTCCATGTGCAGTCGGCACATAACCCAGCCGATATAGCGTCAAGAGGATCATCTGTATCCGAACTACAACAGAAAACGTTATGGTGGGACGGCCCTGCCTGGCTTTTAGAGAAAAACGTCGAGTTCACAAAGCCGTTAAAGACGACAATATGCTTTGGAATTTTGCATACAAAGAGTACAAGAAGAAGAATTTCCTGATGAAATTAGAAGAATTAAAAAAAAGCGAATGTAAAAACCACTAGCATTCTGAAGTCACTAAACCCATTCTTAGATAACCAACATATCCTCAGGGTGGGCGGAAGGTTGAGAAACGCAGACGTCGATGAGAACCTAAAACATCCTGTGATACTGGGCAAGAAAAACAGCTTTGTATCACTAGTGTTGGCTGATGCACACCTGAAAACAATGCATGATGGAATAACTAGAGTATATACAGTACGTCACAATGGCAAACTGTCTCTTGAGATCAAGGACAAGGACAGGGGCGCATAAATTGATAGCATTAAATTGTATTGTTGGAGCTGCTGAAGATTGTACAACTATCTTTGCATTGTATAGATTTAATCTCTTTAGTATTATATAAATGCATAGCCCATATTGTGTGAGTACTATGTACTAGAAAGCTATCATTCACTGGAAACCTACGTCTTTTCTTGACTTGAATGTGCCCTGGCGGTTTAGAGTATGTCATGCTCACTCAATTGTCTTGCTGATGGTGGCGCATGTGTCGGATCATTTAGTTCCCTTCAAAATGGTTGAGTTGAATGGTGCTGATCCATGCGTCATGTCCGTGAACGGGCGCTGTCAGTTGTGACTGGTCATCTCTTGGTTGCCATGGCTTATTTGAATGAATTATTTTGAATTGTATTTTTGTTTGTTTGTGTGTTTTTGCTGTGGACACTTTTACCTTGCACATCTTGCTACATTGTTCTCACATAATATACCATCTCAATGTGAATGATGTAACCAAGATTTTGTAAACAATATTCGGATTTAAAAAATCAAAATCAAAATCAAAGCATTTATTTCAAGTAAGCCAGTTACAGGCACTTTTGAATTGTCGAAACAAAGATGAAAATTAAATGTAGCTACAGTCCCAGTCACAAGACATAAAAACTGTGAAAGTACTGTAGTTGCCCATTCCCTAGCGTAGATCTCTATGGAGAAGAATGGGCAAGAAACTCCATGGACACTCTTTTAAATCAGAATATTGTTACAAAATCTTGGTTACATCATTCACGTTGAGATGGTATATTATGTGAGAACAATGTAGCAAGATGTGCACGGTAAAAGTGTCCACAGCAAAAAAAACACTAACAAAAAAAAAATACAATTCAAAATAATTCATTCAAATAAGCCATGGCAACCAAGAGATGACCAGTCACAACTGACAGCGCCCGTTCACGGACATGACGCATGGATCAGCACCATTCAACTCAACCATTTTGAAGGGAACTAAATGATCCGACACATGCGCCACCATCAGCGAGACAATAGAGTGAGCATGACATACTCCAAACCGCCAGGGCACATTCAAGTCAAAAAAAAGACGTAGGTTTCCAGTGAATGATAGCTTTCTAGTACATAGTACTCACACAATATGCGCTATGCATTTATATAATACTAAAGAGATTGATTCTATACAATGCAAAGATAGTTGTACAATCTTCAGCAGCTCCAACAATACAATTTAATGCTATCAATTTATGCGCCCCTGTCCATGTGGAGCAGGACCAGCATTGAGCCAAGCATTTTTATCATCGATATAATCGCTCAACTTGTAATATGCTTGCTTACATAGTGTGCGTTTAATGCATGTTTTAAATTTCGTCTCATTCAGTTCAAGAATACTTTGTGGAATTTTATTATAGCATCTCAAACAGTACCCCATGAAAGATGAGTCTACTTTAGCGAGTCTGAAACCTGGCTGAACTAGTTGGTCCCTATTTCTAGTACTGTAATTATGTCTGTCACCCCTTTTACCAAAAAGGTGCAGATTTTTTCTGACGTACATTATGTTTTCGTAGATGTATTGACAATGTACCGTCATGATGCCAATATCCTTAAACAGTTCCCTTAGAGAATCGCGCCTACGAAGATTATATATGGCTCTGATGGCTCTTTTCTGCAGAATAAATATAGACTCAATATCAGCAGCCCGTCCCCACAGCAAAATGCCATAAGACATTATACTATGAAAGTAACTAAAATAAACCAGTCTAGCGGTATCTACATCAGTATACTGACGGATTTTTCTAATGGCAAAGGCTGCTGAACTTAGCCGCCCCGCAAGAGATGTTAAATGAGAACCCCATTGTAGCCTTGAATCAAGCGTAATCCCCAGGAAAACCGTTTTATCTACGAATTCAAGTTTCTCTTTATTCAATATTATATCACAATCACTACTTTTAACATTCGGTAAAGCAAATCTTATGCATTTGGTTTTTTTTTCATTTAATACCAAATTGTTTGCTGTGAACCAATTTTGGACCTGAAGTAGGGCATTATTCACGTCATCTAGATTTTGGGCCCGCCTATTTATCTTAAAAATTAGGGAAGTGTCATCAGCAAATAACACCATATTTTGAGGTTGGTTTTTCAGTAAATAGGGTAGATCATTTATATATACTAGAAAGAGGAAAGGACCCAATATTGAGCCTTGTGGAACTCCCATTTTTACTTTTAACCCCTGTGAATTATTAACACCATTTATTTGAACATGTTGTTGTCTATCATTCAAATAAGATTTTACCAAACTAAGTGCAAGTTTACCCAGTCCGTAATGCTCAAGTTTCAAAAGTAATGTGTCGTGATTTACGCAATCAAACGCTTTGGAGAGGTCACAAAAAATTCCTATGGCATCTTGAGACTCTTCCCACGCAGTAAATATGTGCTTTAATAAGGTTACACCGGCGTCAGTTGTACAACGTCCCTTGGTGAAGCCATACTGTTGATCATGTAAGATCCTGTTGGTGTTAAAATGATAGAGCATTTGATTAAGCATTACTTTTTCAAAAACCTTGCTAAAAACTGGTAACACGGATACAGGTCTATAATTATTAGTATCTTTACTGTCCCCGGATTTGAAAAGAGGTATGACTTTACTGTATTTCATTAAATCAGGGAAAACTCCTTGGTCTACACATAAATTAAAAATTAAAGCTAAGTAAGGGGCTATAGTCTCAAGTATGGATGTACAAACTTTGACAGACATTCCCCATAGATCTTCGGTTAGTTTGATCTTTATTTGCCGGAAAGTTTTAATAACAATCATAGGGTTAATGTGTTTAAATTTAAATTCAACCAGGCAGCCAGACACATTCGCCTTTAATAAACCAATTGAGAGTTCAGGTGAGGAAATAAGAGCCTCCGTTGTTTTTTGTGGTATATCGGTAAAGAATTTTACAAATTCTTGAGCTACTTCCTGATTAGAGCTTTTAGGACCACATGCTGTATCTAATGTGTAGCTAGTGTTACGTGTGTAAAAGAGTGTCCATGGAGTTTCTTGCCCGTTCTTCTCCATAGAGATCTACGCTAGGGAATGGGCAACTACAGTACTTTCACAGTTTTTATGTCTTGTGACTGGGACTGTAGCTTCATTTAATTTTCATCTTTGTATCGACAATTCAAAAGTGCCTGTAACTGGCTTACTTGAAATAAATGCTTTGATTTTGATTTTGATCAATCTCAAACTTATGTGCGTTAATTAATTATCTTTGTGTTTGTTTAACTTTAGTTATTTTTGGTTGGTTAAAATTAATATAGTTACCTATGTCATAAATTCATGTTTAAAAACACCTTAAGTATTAATCATTATTGTAAGTAAAATCATATAGTAGTTTTATAGTACGTAAGGTGAGTAACAATAACTTTAGGCCTTTAAGCCCTTTTGGTGGGCGGTATGTTCGGTTAAAAACTGTAGTCAGGGTCGTCGCGGAGCGCCCGGGGGCGCCTGTCGAGCGCTGAATTTTTGGATATTTCATTGAACTTAACGCCATTGCACAGTTTTATATACTTGTTACTTAAAAAAAGTCATCAACAATAATATTTTTTTTCCTTTTATTACGCGTTCGGCGCTTGTCATACCGCATGTCATACTACACTACACAAATAACAATTTTATTTAATACAACACGCGCGCGGCAAAATCTCTAATCCAAAGAGAGTGTATGTATTACGTTTGACACGTTGCCGCCCGGTCGCCCGCACTTGAAGCAAAATGATCTCTAAGTCAATAGAGTGTAAGTTCATTTGAAATGGGCGCGCGGCGCGGCACCTGTGCGTCTGTCATAGGCGAGTAATTGCGCCCTTTGACATTGCCGCCCGGTCACCCGCACTTGAAGCAAAATGATCTCTAAACCACTACATTATGGTGTAAGTTCATTTGAATTTACGGCGCGGCGCGCGGCGCCTATGTAAGTGTCGGTCAGTGATTGATCTGATTTCTTCTTTTAAGTAATTGAATTCGTTAGCTCATTTCATTTGCGACAACCGGCGAATTAGCACGGAAGTTCTTAGAGAAAAAATATAAAGGTAAGTCAATTTTATTATTTAAGTGTTAGTGTTAGGTACTTACATTACAATCATTATCATCACATCATCATCATCACATCATTTGTTTATGAGAGTGTTACGCGCATCACTATTAAGTAAAGCGCTGACACTGCTGGCACGAGGCACAACGCGTGCGCATCATCGACCCAGTTGCTACGAGGGGAAACTGCTGACACAGAACACGAGGCTCGACGACACCGTCCTAGTGACCGAGCCCGCTCACTTCGTATCCACCATCGATCGAGTCAATTTGCTCTCTTAATAATTGTAATTTCTTTTTATTAAAATAAATTAGTTTGTAATTAATTCGGTTTTTTTTTGAGTCCTCTGGCAGTAGCCCACGTATTTAGAGAGAGTCATGACTGTTTTGTTTATTTGTTTATAATTGCAAAAATACAAATACTTAATGTAAGTGATTGATAAAAAACACTTACTTTATTTAGAATAAAGAAAGAAAAATTAAATACTAAATTGAAACTTGGTCTAATTGTAGATGGCCGAATTAGGGGATAAAAAGAAACCATCGGGTGCTCAAAATAGAGAACGGAAACTGGAGAAAGAAGACAAAATTAAAAAGCTAACTTCTCCGATTGACTCTTTCTTTCGACCTGGTAAGTTCAGTCAGTTGGTACCATAAATAAAACATCTGAAGTGGCATAAATCAGTGACAGAAGTCGCTGGTGTATCCTGCCTGGGTTCGATCCCTAAGTTCCTACCTACTTATTGTTATTACACTTCTTATTTTTTGTATAAGTTACCTGTAACTGTATACCTAATGAGTCTTAAATAAAGTAGGTTTTTTTTATGATTATGACAATACTTATATCTAATTGTTTTTGAAAAAAAAAATGATATAAAAATAAATGATTTAATTAAAATCTTTGCCAACTCAAAAGCAAGTAAAATTGAGTTTGTTGAGTTGTTGTTGTTGAGTTTTAAGTTTAATTTTGTTTTTTAGAGTAATAAATAAATAAATTATCAAAATTACGTGTATTGTGTTTTCTTGGTTGACTAGGACCCCTTTCATACTGCAGTGTGTCGTCGGTCGCGTGCTACGCTGCAGTGTAAAAAAAACGAGGGCGCAGGCTGAGTCCCGCACCCCGGCGCAGAATAGACTTAAGGTCGTGGCACACTAGACAAGCACAGCACCGGCACCGCTCCGACCCAGCATTTAACTTGCCATTCAAATTAGAGCATTAAATCGTATATCATAAAATATATTTTACAATGTCTGTAGGAAAAAGCTTACGGCGGGTGGTCACCCCGCTTACCGCTATCATACGACTCGACTCGCGGGCGCCTCGGAGTCGGCGCGCGGCCCGCGCGCGGTCTGCGGGTGGTCAGCGCGCCGCCGTCGCGCGGACAGCGTGCTTACGGCGCGCCAACTCCGAGTTGCCCGCGGTTGCCCGCGAAACAATGTCGTAAACAAATGAAGCAAGCTCATAGTCCAGGAGAGAGCGTTGCAAACAAAAAAGTCATGAAACTTTTTTCATAAATAGTTTACATTATACTGGGGTTAAAAAAATCGTCAGCTGCATGGTGAAGGGGGGATTATGCGTCAGCCGCTTGCATAAACTTGTTAAAGAAACACGTAAAATAAAGTTACAATACGCCGAACGAAAAACAAAGTGATTGTTTAAATTATCAAAAGTACGAAAACAACAATCAGCCTCGTGGGTAGCGGTAGAAAGACCGTCAGCTGACGCAGTAAAAGTTAAAAATATTGGAGCATTGCTACTACGCTGTCTCCTTTTAAACTGTAACGGAAAGCGTGTTAGTGGGGTAGGTGAATTAATCCACGAATCTACTTCATAAAAATAAAATTACTAGACATAATAGGAGGTAGGTTAGTCACCCATTTTTTTCACCACTTCCCTAACTTCCCAATCCAATCCAGCCACCGCGGGTGCGTCAGCTGACGCTGGGTTCACTTATTATTGTCGTTCGAGATCGACGAACAAGATGGCAAACGATCAGCGTAAAAACACTACATAAACTGCAACGCTAGCTCCCGGACTATCCCGGCCAGTGCGCGGACTGCGAGCTTACGCCTCGCGGACGGCGCGCGGGCCACGGGTGGACGCCGCGCGGACCGCGGGTGGACGCCGCGCGGACCGCGGGTGGACGCCGCGCGGACCGCGGGTGGACGGCGCGGCGTAGCCTCAATTCGAGGCAACGCCGGGCAACAGCTGTGCTGGTGCAGTGCTGGTGCGGTGCTTGTGTAGTGTGCTGTGACCTTTAAGACGGCCCTAGTTCATAGCTAGCTATACATTCATGTGTACAAGTTACTCATTCCTTAGTTCATAAGCAGTGTCCAACAGAGCTTTGTACAAACCACACGCCGTTTCATTCCAAAAGTCAATCGAGCAAACCTCAACCTTATCACCTTAACAATTCCATTTAACTGTGTGCACCCAGCAATCAGTAAAACAAATCGCGAGCTCCTAGGAACTCAAAAAAGTCCCATGTGAATTCCATCAATATAAACTTCGTTCCATCTTTTTTTTTTTTTCTGCAGTCGGCTATAACTCGGTCACTCGTAACAGAGCCATCTGGGCAAATAATACAAGGTGGCAGACGGACAGATCGACGCACAAACGGTCGCCAGTACCACATACTCAGAACATTATTCTGAATGAATATCCACATTGAAATTTTTCATCGGTAATTTTTAAAAAATCACCTGTCCCATACATATTTTGACCGTGTAGGTCAAAGTCCGTACTTTAGTACGAACAGTTGTTTTTTATTTGGAATATCGTGTTGAATAACTAAATAATAATTTCGTGTTCATACTTTTACTAACCTTTAGAACATTTTAATTTGTACAAAATTTGTAAGGTCCCTGCACTTGCATCCCAAAATTTTACACTCCCGTCTGCATGTCTGAAACGTTAGAAATGTTATGTTAGTACAACTTTAATTGGTAACCTTTAAATATAGGATATCTACTTGAAGTTTTTGAAGGTCGTAATGTTCAAGTCCCATGTTCTTACGGCCCAATGTTGAGGGTGATTTCCTTTAATGTAAACATACCCAGTAAGAATAATTTCGTTATAGGAGCAGGAGGCGGGCTCCCACTCACCGCCGTTGATGGGCCACAGCTTCTCGCTGAAGCCCGTCGGCTTCTTGTTACCTTGCCGCCCCACCGAGTAGAAGGCCGGGATCTGGAAACATGGACACTAACTTATTTGGTTTTTATTTCTCTCTCCACAACGACTACCACGCAGGTGCGTTATGATGATGGATGGTTATAGCGACGCCTGTCATCTAACAAATCGCTTCGATAGTGAATGTGCAAATACAGGGTGTCTCAAAACGATCCAACTATTTCAAGAGTGAGCGAGAAGCTAACAAGGCGCGGGGGAGGGGTGGCAACTAAATATTTAAGGAACGCTCTAGTAAACGCCGCCTCGTTTACAGCCTTCCTTAAATTTTTAGTTGCCAGCATGCCGTACACGGGAGAGCAACGCTCGTTTTGCGTGCGCGCGTATTTCGAGAACAACCGATGACTCATTCGATTTCGACGGATGTATCGGTTACATTGACGACTGCGCAACATTGTGGAAACTCCAAGCAATGCAACAATTTTAGCTTGGAACCAGACATTCAATACTACTGGAAACACTATTGGCGAAATCCATCACGGCCGTCCAAGGACAGCAAGAACGCCTGGAAACATTCAGTCAGTTGCAGATTCTGTAAGCCGACAGCCTCGACTCAGCGTGAGAAAGCGTGAGTCTCAGCTGGGATCATCAAGAGCGACAATTCACCGCATAATGCGATCTGATTTACACCTAAAGGCCTATACAATTCAGATTGTGCAAGCTCTTCATGAAAATGATTACGTTACAAGATTGAATTTTGTGAATGTAATGTTAGAGAGATTTAACAATTTCAACAACATGTTCTTTAGCGATGAGGCACATTTTGATTTGGATGGATACGTCAATCGTCAAAATTGTCGTTTTTGGGGAGAAATGAATCTACAGACATTACATAAACGCCCGTTGCTTAGCCCCAAAGTGACCGTGTGGGTCGCTATGTCAGCGAACTGCATTATTGGGCCGTACTTTTATGAAGATAACAGAGGACATGCAGTGACTGTAACTTCTGCACGCTATGTCGACATGATACACAATTTTTTCGGGCCTCAACTGCAACAAAGTGAGCATTATAACCGGCTGACATGGTTTCAACAGGATGGGGCCACATCACACCACTAACAACTCTTTAGCTGCATTGTACGAGTTGTTCCAAGAAAAAATGATTTCACGAAGAGGTGATATTGAATGGCCACTTCGGAGCCCTGACTTGACCCCACCTTATTTTTTCTTGTGGGGTTATCTTAAGAGCGTTGTCTACGAGAATAATCCACGAAATTTGACAGATTTAAGGAACAATATTGAAGAAAACATCAGGAGTATTCCTCAACCACTTCTTCAAAAAGTTTTTGAAAGTGTACGCAAACGGTTTGAGGAGTGCCGTCGACGTGATGGCCGTCATTTAAATAACGTCGTGTTTAAAAAGTAAAATTTTGTTCCTTATCTTTTAATTCATACCAATAAATGCATACAAAAATAAGTTTAATATATTTTTTTTTCCAACTAAAGTAGTTGGGTCGTTATGAGACACCCAAATTTCTACAATGCAGTGCAACACTTCTAATCTACTGAAAAACCCTTTGTGCTTTGGAAGCGGCAATCTCTTGCTCTCCGAGCCTCTGAGACATTTTGGATATTCTGACAACTAAAGGCAGCGATTTCGACGAGGAGTAAAAAGGGTGTGTACGGTCGAACAAGCTATTTGGTTTACATTTTACAATGTAATTTGTGGGTTAAACTGTAAACTAAATAGCTTGTTCGACCGTACTATCGTCTGCGAAGAGAACTTTCCAGTAGAATAATTAGATGTGAACGCACCAAATCCGAGGGACAGTCGGCGAAGTAAGAGCAGCAGGTGACGGGCGACTCGTGGATATCCATGGGGTAGGGGTTCTCGAAGCACGGGTAGCCGGGCGACTGCAGGTCGATCACCACCAGGTCGTTCTGCAGCAGCACCACTATCGCGTACGGCTCCTGGTAGTCTGCGAACAACAGATCAGCAAATTTATGCATCGAAAACGTTTCACAAAAGTCCTTAAAGCGAAGCTTATTTCGAAGTAGTGTTTTGTTTCTGGGCCATGGATTTCATGAGACTAAAATAACTTGATATGTCATTTACCAGTTTTTTTATAAATATAAAAAGGGCCTAATCTTGATCTCAATCTTGTCCACAACAGAGATGGGTCGACGATGGAACGAGCTAAACCAAAATACGCATATTACAACTCGCGACTTAAATAGATTAAACTTAAGCTTTCTTAGTAAAGGATTGATGATTAGGAGAACGGAGCAACAATCTAACATTCTGGAATGTCGAGTTCGTTAGCGGGAGAAATCAGTGATATCGATTCGAGTGAACTGAAATGTTAAATCAGCAAATAATGTCACCGGTGTGTTACCTGCTGTGTGCGGCGTCTCACAGAGCGTGACGAAGTCCACCACGCTGTGCTCCATCTCCAGTACGGTGGTGGACTTGCCGTTGAGGACTGTGATGCTGTGCGTCCGCCCTGCCTTGTCCGAGGGCAGGCCGCCACTGAATATCACCAGGCTTTCTCTGAAACAGCACGGATGAGTCGTTCATTGTCAGCAGACAATAATAAAAGTAAGTAAGTTATAAGTGATATTGGATAAATCTAGATACCTCTTCTGCAATATTAGTTTTAAGTTATCTTGCTGCGCCCTAACAGGGTCATGTACTCACTAGTTTAAGCTTAGCGTGTAAAATTGGTTGTGTACATTGTGCAATAATTAAATAAATAAATAAATAACAAATAAGATACCGTTGCGGTCTACTTGACTTCCTTGATTACTTAATTTCTCGCCAAATATCAGCCAGCACCTATTTATTTACGACGGTTTAATCCCGCGACTGTGTATCAATCGATGATTGATGACGAACCCTTTCAGCCAAATGGTTCTGGCGTTCTGTGGTGTCTGCCTACCCCATAGGAAAAAGGCGTCGTTTTTTGTTTATGTATGGTTCTGGAAAGTTCTCAAGAACTCATTCCAAACGAGACAATATTTACTATTTTCCTACAGTTCGAACAAGTACAACATTAAGTTGCAACGGTTAATCCAAAAGAGATTTAACTGTTCGGATGTCGGTATTAAAAGTTTATAGCATATTAAAGAGACATAGTAACGCGACTAACAGCAGCTCGGAGGAGAATGAGCAACCAGTGGCAGTAATGTTATTTTGTTCCGATTCATTAGCCACGTCGGCTAATGAGCGACGGGACGCGGGACGTCAGCCTTAATACGTACGATGTCTCAGCCTTGATTTAAGTTACGTGATTTTTAAAAATTTCGCATTTGCCGTATCTGACGATTATATTATTAAGGAAGGGGTCCGTAAGGACCGATGCCTGAGAGATACCGTGGTCCCGGAACACAAAGGGCGATGAAGGAACATGGATGGGTTTTAGTCAGTAAAAGTCTGACACTCCCTCCTGCTCCGCCCAGAGCGGGAGGAGTCATTTGATGATTCCCCATCCAAAAAAAGAGAAAAAAAAAAGGATTATATTATTGGAATAACGTTCGCGTTCGTTCGTTCGTATAAGCTTGTCACGTTTATATTGTTAGAGCTTACTGATTCAACATTTAGAAGTTGCCAGTAGTTAAATACATTGATGAGATTTCACGTTTGCGGTCACGTACCTACCTAAAAAAAACAGTTTCCCCTGCAATAGAAGGTTCAAGTCAAACACACGTGTAAGAATAGTTTATAACGAACGGGAGCAGGTATCGTAGACTGATTGCTTCTGATAAAATACAGGAGGTGTGGTAAGTTTACGGCAAAACTATAATTTTTGTGTAACTGTATTACTGTATTGTAGTTCTAAATATTATTGGAATGTGGATTCTAGGCGCTAAGCGGACCGTTGACAATTCATCAACCGCTTGCATTTAGACATTACTTAGGATGTCACGTACGAGTAGTGATAGTAAACACGGGCACACGGCACAAGTACTTATAGCGCGTCATAGAGCGGTGACTCACCCTGTTCTCGAGGTCTTCCATTCCAGCCTGAGTATAGGTTTACAAGGTTCTAGTTTGCCGTCTTTGTTCGCTTTTGCTGTAAATAAATAAAAAATAACATTAGTCCTCAGATTCTGTGATATATAATAAATTTCTATGAAATTGATATTAACACCACCATCACGCATGCAAGCATTTTTCGTCGGCTTATTGACTAACCGGTGCAGCCCTACCTACTCGTACTAACCCTTTGTTAAGGTCAAACAAGTCAGTCATTCTTCCATACAAACGTAGTCTGGTGATTACTCGTCTGTTTGACGGTGGAGGTTCAAAATTAAAAATTGTATCAACTGGTCTTGTCATTATCTAGCCCTGTATGGAAGCAGAATTGGAAAAAAAAAATTGGTTTGGAAGTTATGAGCGTCGAAACTTTCATATTTCAACACTAATTTTAACTCATCTTTGGGCGTAAATAAATGACTTAAGTAGTATGAAAATGGAAAAACTGAAACCATACAAGAGTAGATAATTTATTCAAATATTGAAATAATTTTATTTTGAACAGATACATCCAATAGACTTTTCATGATATCCGTACTCCCAAAGGTCTGCATAAAAAAATTCGCGCAGCCGTTTTTGTTGTAAATCATATTGCATTTCGCTACAAGTTACCACCCCGGTCAGTGGGGAAGAGGGGCCGCGCGCAGCGCGTCTGTGTGTGCAGTGTGTGTGGGTGCACACATGCTCATTTGGTTAGCTGCCGCCCGGGCGCATGCTATTGTACGAGTAATACTACCTATTTAAAGCTCGTTATTTTTTAACATTGAACTCTGGATTGAATTTTGAATTCCGATATTTCTTTATTGATAGTTTGTGTTTATTATTTTGAATTTGTGTCAAATTTTACTGGCCCTGGCATTGAACTTTGGATTCGATTTGATAGTGATTTACGGGCGGCGTTTGAATTTGTTTTTTTTTTTTGATTATGTAGGTATGTTAGCCGATTTCTCCCCATTTGTGGACCGATTCTCAAAATTCTTTCTTTATTCTTTTTTTGTCCCATTTAATTTGGTCAAGATCTGATGCAGATCTTCGGAAATATACAATGGAACTCTTCAAAAATAGACGAAAATCTGTAGTCATTGTTGCAATAGCTTGGATGTTTATTGTTTATGACGTAACATCAAGCCTGTATGCTTTGAGGGGGTACGCAGATGTGTACAATACACCCAGATTTCGAAAGTTAGGTACCTATGTTTGCGGATGGATGGGCAGAGATTTTGTTGGCATGTCAGAAGTATTGTGAGAGGAATTTATGAATGTCTAAACCTTAACTTTATTTTGTATATTTTAATTTTATGTTATCTCTCACTCTTTTAGTTCTAGTTTTAGTTACAGTAATTGGTTTAAATACAACCGTTGTAATTAAATAAATAAATGTTAAGTTTCATTTATTGGGGATAAGCCTATTACCATGACATGTATTGTTAATGATAAGAGCAGCGGTGGCCCAGTGGTGGCGGCCTCGACTTCCGAACAGTAAGTCGTGGATTCGAACCCAGACAGGCGCATTACTTTGTGTAATTTATTTCATCACCACTGCTCCCAAGACATGTGACATCTACCAATCCGCACTGGGCCCGCGTGGTGGATTATAGCCCATTCCCTCTCATAGAGAGGAGGCCGTGTCCCAGCAGTGGGAACATTATAGGATGATGATGATGATGATGTATCGTTAATAATGTATAATAAATTTAAGGCGACTTGTTCGGGAACGACTAAAAATGGAAAAAAAATAAACAGCTTTTTGCAAAAAAATAAACTGACTTAAAAAAACATACACCAAATCAATCAAAGTGTTTTTTTATCCAAATCAATCAAAGTGTTTTTTTTATGTTTGTGTTTTTTGAAGTCAGTTTATTTTTTTGCAAAAAGCTGTTTATTTCTTTTTCCATTTTTAGTCGTTCCCGATCACCGGCTTCTGAAGCTAAAGTTATTTTCACTTTTTTATGCTTTTCTTTTTTTTTTAATTCTGTGATAACTTCTAAACTATTCATTCAAATGTTAAGCTGTAAAAGACAATTTTAATCTAAATTCAATTGTCAAGATAATGAACATACTTATTTGGATAAGGATTAATACTTACTGCAAATAAGGTAGGTACCTACCTACGTCATATTTTTAAATACATTTTCAAAGATAAAAATGTTACCTACCTACTGTAAGTTTACTTTTTGTCTGAATAGAAGGTCTACCTACCTATTCATAAATGAAATATTTTCAGAGAATCATCCAACGGCTATAACGAAGCCATAGCAACGAAATATTTTTTTACTGAGTCATCATCTGCCTAGCCTTTTTCCAACTATGTTGGGGTCGGCTTCCAGTTTTACCGGATGCAGCTGAATACCAGTATTTTACATGGAGCGACTGCCTATCTGACCTCCACAACCCAGTTAGTACCGGGTAATACGATACCCCTTGGTAAGACTGGTTGTCAGACTTTTTGGGCCTCTGACTACCTAACGACTGTCAAAGAACTACAAATGACAGGCGGGACCAACGGCTTAACGTACTTTCCGAGGCACGGAGGAAACTCGGTATGTAATGGGTGGTCACCCATCCATAGACCAACCTAGGCAAGCACGGCTTCACCTAACGATCGACCCGAGCGGCTGTTATTATTTAGCCACGAGCTCCACCTCCACATTTTTTTACTGAGTACCTAGGTATATTTAAAAACTTGACCCACAAAATAAACACTGGCTCCATATTTTTACAACATCCATTACGCTAGTTTACTACGTGCGTCGTATTTACCTACTGTCGGTCAGGAGCGGCACAATGCCTATTGTTGATAACTGTATAAGACAATATTACAGACCACTATTGTAAACTAGCTGACCCGCGCAACTTCGTCTGCGTCACATAATATAGCTTAGAATTAGAACATGTCATTTTGTGCATTCAATTACGAACAAAAATCTTTTAAAATCAACTTTGCTTACCTCCCATAACATACGGCGTGATAATATGTAGCCTAAAGCCAGCTAGTAGTAGTTTAGCTAAGCTATCCAGTAGTTTTGGCGTGAAGCCGTAGCATACACACAGACAAACAGACAAAATTCTAAAGTCACTTTTTGTCATCAGTCACGTTTTTCTAACAAAAGCCACTTATTTTTTCTCGAAAATTCTCAATGTACAGTTTTTATTTCGTTACTGTTTTATTATATGTATAGATAAACAGCCAATAAACATTTTACAAAACAACATATTTTTTATTTGATGAACTAACAACAAGCCTCACAGACTCACAGTCACATCAAAGTCACGCTGCACGCTGTCAAAAAAGCAATTATCCTGATTCTGGCTGTACTAATGAGGAGTCGCCTGTGTGTTAACTAGCTAGGGTAAGTAAATACCTATTTATCATAAAATAGTCATCATCATCATCAGCCTATTAAATGTTCCCACTGCTGGGACACAGGCCTCTTCTCTATGAGAGGGAATGGGCTATAATCCACCACGCGGGCCCAGTGCGAATTGGTAGATGTCACATGTCTCCGAATTGTTTGGTTCTAGGACATGCCGGTTTCCTCACGATGTTTTCCTTCACCGTTTTGAGAGCAGTAGTGATGAAATAAATTACACAAAGTAATACGCCTGTCTGGGTTCGAACCCACGACTTACTGTTCATAAGTCGGGGCCGCCACCACTGGGCCACCACTGCTCCCAAAGCAAATACCTATTTATCATAAATAGTAACAAAATAGTATATACATAAATATAATATTAATAGTACATACTACACCTAAAGTTGCACAACTTACAAAAACAAAGGTAGGTAAGCATAGAAAAAAAAAGTCAAATCAATGAAATTATTTGTTCATTGTAATAACAATATCTACCTACTTTAAACCTATTTGTTTGAGTTTATGTTGTCCTTCAAACATGAATCCGCCGGGCGGCGCGGCACCGCCGCACCGCCGCTGTCGTTCACTATTCAATGAAATCGCGCATATGTATGCATCACTCAGCGTTAGGAGTGTGTATGTGTACGCGCAGTAGCTTCTTACTGCTCTTCACAGCGTCTATGCCTTTCGCTCGTGATGTCGGATGAAATAGCATGCATTTTAGACCCGCCCACCAACTAGTTCGTGCCGCTAACTCGTTTACTCTTAAGACTGGTTATCAGACTTTTGGGCTTCAGACTTACATGAAAACTAGTATAAAACACACTAACACATCTTTTGAATGTAAGTTATAAGAAAATGAGCACTATTTAACATATTTGTGAACCTAAGTACTTGGGAGTGTGTTTCAAACAATAGGAATATACCATGTGGGTAGGAGAGCGAGGAAGGCCGGGGCGCGCGCGTGGTCCAGACGGCGAGCGCGCCGTCCGCGTGCGCCGTCATGAGCTTGCCGTCGTGCTGCCACGCGGCCGCGCGCACGGCCTCGCCCGCGCCGCCCGCGCCCAGCGCGCCGCGCCACTCCGCCATGCGCAGGCGCAGGTCCCACACTACCACGAGACCCGTCTCGTACGCTATCAGCAACTGGAACATAAACATTACACGTTTCATCATCATCCTCCTGCCCCTATTCCAAATTATTTTTGGCCGGTGGCGTAGCATACATTCTTATTTTTGTATTATATTATGCCGACCATGCTTCTCTATTAGTTGTCATCTCATGAGTCATCTTCAGGGCCTTAAAGACATCAGTATCATAGCTTGATTTGGGATGGCTATCCGACACGACCTGAGAGAGATCAGACTGCTTCTTAGTAGCAGTTTATGCATGGACCAACCCAATAGCACTGCAGCCAGGGATGCGAACCCAGGAGCCCATGCTCAGAAGTGGCACCCACGAGACCAACGAGGCAGTTACAGTTGCAGCGGCAGTAGGTAACGACTGCTATTTGCCCAATATTCAGTTCTACTCATCCCGCTATCAGGGATTAGCGGAATTATTATTATTTTACATTAACATTCATAAATAAGTGAAGTACATGCTTTCCTGCACGCGGAATGATAAAGGAAACATTTCCGCAGACTAATAATTCAAAGCATTTATAATGTTAAATTGAGTAATTGTTACCTTGCTGGCGTCCAAGGGATTATCACTAATTTCCACGACTGCGCCGGGGTGGTTCTGCCTCGTCCTGTAATAAACAAATATTCTTCTTAGCGAGGCGATTCCAGAAGATTTACGGTGAATAATTGTAACTCATCAGTTTTGTTAAAGCTTGCGTAGGCGTATTACGATCTCATGGAAATAATTCATGAGATTATAGTAGTAACCTACGCTCTTTTAGCAAGGAAATAATGCGAATGTTTATTTGAAATACTACCGCCCGTATAACACGTAGGGCTTCAATCTTGATTGAATTTACGCCGAGCCTATCAAAGCGTCATTTCCGTTTGAGAAATCAGACGTTTATGCAAGTATCTCGTTTGTACGTTCAACTGAAAAGAGGGAAACTTGGAGGTTTTATATTTTTAGCCAAAAAGAAGAAAGGCTGTAGACAGAATAGCACCACCTGGCTTTGACTAAAGCCACGAACATCAGCTCCTGGGCGTGAATAGCAGTGGCCTACATGGCAGCACTTAATGGATTGCGTATCAAAGTAGGCCGTTGCAAACATAATATAGCAGAACGGGGGTGGGAGATCCTTCCGTCACCCAGTGAGACAGCGGTGCTCCCGACGAGACAATTACGCGCTTGTGTCCAAAGTATCCCTGAAGATGCGATGATCCTAACATGACCGTCAGCGACAAAGTATCGAAACAAAAACAAGAATTTTGATTGTTAGCAAAATATGTGGCTTCCATTAATTGCTAATGAAACACTAAAGTAGAACCTTTAGAAGTATCGATATCGGTTGTATCTCGTGTCAAAGCATATGACACTCCTACGCGTATGAGTTAGGAACACGTGTTAGCTGTCAAATCTGTGTCATCCGGGAGTGGGGGGCACCGCGCGGCTCGAGAGAGAGACGTGACACGTGTCGCGTGGTTGTACTACGAAACTAGTGTAGTGTAGTGGCGGGTTATTTCAGAAGAGGAAGCATGATTTAGCATTAATTTTGTATGTAGATCACTTTATTTATTTAACACTTCAAGCACAAAGTACAGAGGCGGACTTAATGCCATAGGCATTTTCTACCAGTCAACCTTTAGGTGGTGCAGAGACAAGCAGTGGTAGGTGTCACTTCTGAAAATGAGAGAATAATTTTATTTAATACTACGATATACTACAAGGATATATAAATACTGTACATATATATCAAACACTATAATATATTTTAAAGTGTTTGGAAGACGAAATGCCATGTCAACCTGTGTTAAGAGTCCTATTACATTTTTTTGGTAAATTCATGATTTTTGACGCAGTAATTCTCAGCAGCAGTAAGATATTTTAATTATTTGCTTAAGAATAACGATAGTGTCATTCTCTTTCTTGTAAGTTGGAGTTACACATTTTCATTTTTCTTTTCGTATAATTTACTATAAATATTTTACGAACTCAGTTTGCAAGAAAAACCGTCGACGATGGAACTTTAACGCTCAAATTCACATAGTTACATTCAATTCTTATAAAAGCTAAAATTACTAAAACATAAGTTGAATGTTTTACTTGTTTATTGGAGTTTTAGAATTTCTTTAAATTCCTTGAGTTTTCACGGAAAAAATCGTAAAGAAATAGTAATTTAAGCCATAAATGTCTTAATTCAGCGTCCAAATAAACTCAATTTTATCAAACAAATTTATATGATATAAAACTTCAATCTACAATGAATAAGTTTCATTAGTTTTCGTTTGTCAATATAATAAGACAAAAATACAATAAATAAAATTAAAGTACCTACTATAATTCTCAATTCAGCTCGCTCCTCAGTCTCATGTCAGTCTCGTCTCTAATATTCGTCAATATCAATCGAAAATCGTCCAAATATCGCTATTAATATCGACTCGTGTACGCCGACCGAAATAATTTGACCCAGGAAGTAAAAATCAAAAATTTGCCTAAAAAATGTAATAGGACTCTTAAGTCCATCAATCCATCCAACTATCAAAATAACGTCAGAATAAATGGTGTAAATAGACGTAACGAAGCCCGAAGTCATTTGTTCTTCCCCGTCATTGCGACTATTTTTTTGTTCTGGATGGTCCAGAACAAAAAAATAGTAACCTTCTAGTTACCTAGGATCCTCGGAACCTTCTAGTTACGGAGATATTGGAGGTCAAAGTGCGAACTTTTTGACAAGTATTTTTTTTAAATACTACTTTTTAAGGTTATAACCCGTTTACTATTCAACTCCATGACCCGCTTACTATCTAAACCATCCATCAATACAATATAGACCGTAAAACTTAGTTTTACCGTGAAACTTGAAAGTCGTCTCCGAGCAATAATTTTTGCGTAGGGTACTTAGTTTGAAGTACATAACGCTTGGTTGACGGCTTCGTTTACACCCTATATAAGTATGTACAGGTCTGAAGCTTGATCAATATCAACATTAATTCCTTTTGAAGCTACGGATCTTGTCATTAAAACAAAGTGTGTTGTTTTGAAAGCAGCTCCACCGGGGCACCGTCACTGTCGATCTGTATCGTGTCAGTTTCATTGACGGCGCGCGGCGTCCCGGCGCCACTTGTTGCGACCATGTGGCGTCGCCCCCGCCCCCTCTCGCACGCTGGGGGAGACGGGAGAGGGGGGACGAGACTAGAGTGGTTTCAGCGGGAGCCAGGCGGCACGGAGTCACGGCGGGCGGCTGGAACCTGCGCATTTGTATGTAAGTACGTCGGAAATAAAAGAATAACGGTGCTCGGTGCGCTACTGTTGCGAGGACGACTATTGTCTGTGCAAAGGTCATTCAGCTGAGAACACACTGTATAGCTAATACAGTGTGTTCTCAGCTGAATGACCTTTGTTTGATTGATTTAGTGTTTATGTCACCGCCTTCTGAATCAAAAGTTATTTTTTACTTTTTTGTGTTTTTTTTTAAGTCGGTTTTTATTTTTTTTACAAAAAAAATTTAAATTTTTCCATTTTTAGTTGTTCACATGTGCTTACCCCTTCACAGCGTACCGACGTGAAGTTACGTTATGAACTGGTGTAAACAATAGACAGACATGATAATTCAGCAATCCCAGTCAATTTGCTATCATTTATTGAGGAGTTCCGTTGCCTATCTCTGAAGTTCTTCATCAGAACTTCACCAAATTTCAATGAGACCACTCCGAGAAAGTACTCTTCCAAAAACTACCAAAATCGCTTCAAGTGTGCCTATAAAACTTGAAGAGATCTCTCTATTTCTCCAGGATCCCATCATCAGATCCTGACTTGATGATCATGGGACCATCTGGGAAGTATACCCTTTCAAAAAAAAAAAACACCAAATCGGTCCAGTCATCTTCGACTAATCGGGGAACATACATAAAAAAAATTGAGAAACTCTTCCCTTATGAAGTCGGTTAAAAAGACCCGTCACGAAGCCGACAGGCATGCTCACTTCGTTATTGCGATTTTGTCGTTTGTTCTGGACAACACCTTGAAATCTTCCAGTTACGGAGACATTGGAGGTCAAAGTTTAAAAATTTTCACGTGTTTATTTTTATCAAAACAAGTTTTTAATGATATAAATTTATTTTATATACCTCCAAGACCCCGTATTATTATTAAAATGCATCCATCAGCACAATGTTTTAAATGCTTTACATTCGAGTCTTACCGAAAAACGTGATTTAACATCCTAAAAATAAAGTTGTTTCCCAGCAATATTTTTTACGTAGATAGAGGTACTTAGTTTGATGTGCTTCATGGTTAAAGGTCCATTTACACTGAGTATTTCAGAAATTCCATTTAATCATGTTTACCCGGATCTCACTGAAAGCGTCAACCTCTAGTTGGAAAAGGCCAGGAATGCAATATATCGCTATGTATATTGACACAGCTCTAACATGGGGGGCATGTTAAAACTGCATCTCTATTGACTCTATTGTTTGCTAAGAGGGATGAATATTTAATTTTAAGTAGTATTTTCTTTATATTGATGATGATTTATATTGATACTAAGTTGCGGCTATCCTAGAATAGTTTTGATTGCTATTTTACGCAAACTTACTGGTGTTATCATCGTGTAAAAGCTTTACTTCGCAGGCATACGCGACCAATCCATAATATACTCACATATAAGTACACATAGTACATGCCAGTAACGCGTAGCAATCCGTCGCTCAGTCACTAATGGATATTGCGACGGGTACTCTACGCTACAGATTGGCCGAGCTTTTACTGCTACATATTAATCTGACTTTATAGTGGTCCGCAAATATGTAACAACTACGAATTGTAGGTGTTGTTTGTTTGTTTGCTTTGACGTACAGATTTTACGTTATAACAGGTACTGTGGGACATGCCATAATGGAACACAAACAAAAAGAACACGTCCAAACAACATACGATGATAGTGGCGTAGCACATTGGCTACTACGAAAGCTATGTCAGCGTAGCATACGGCTACGAAAGCGTAGCCGGTGAAGCACGTTGGTTACGACAGCGTAGCAGACGTAACACATTGGTTCCGAAAGTTTAGCCAGCGTAGTATATTGCGTAGCACGTGGCGTTCGAGATTTTGAATTGTGCTTCAATTCACAAGTAATTTAGTGTAGACACTAGACAGAGAGCACTACATGAGTCAAGATGAGCTATTTTACATAACCTTGGTTCTAATAAAATTGAACCAAGAAATTATTATTATACTTTGGCCGCTGAGAGAATGTGTTCCTGACATCTGTCAGTTGGTACAAAAATTTAGCGCGAAATCATAACATTTATTGATAATTGATTTAATGATATCGTTTTTAATAATATTATTTGTGGATAGGGCAAACAGGGTAATAATAGGTAAGTTATATAAGCAATAACACAATAATAAAACGAATACGTACGTTACGTATATTGTAATAAAACGTATGTATACTTAGGTTAAGGTATTTATCTATGGGTCTTGGGTACCTGAAAATAAATGGATTATTATTATTATTATTAATAAGTTATTTATCATCACCAAAATACTAAAACTCGCGACCTGTCAGGAACGCATTCTCTCAGCGGCCGAACTTTAACCGTTTATTCACATAGAAAGCGATACAACTAAACACTTTGTAACTCTCCAATCTGCCGCCTGCATAAAACAGTCTTATTGTTTCCTCAGCTTATATTATAAAGCATATTTAATATCTCTATATTACAAAGCATATATGGTATCTCGCCACTTTTACGAGGGCGTCATATAATGATGCCCATAAATGTTGGGAGTTATTTCTCGAAGCCTTTCAGCGTGTTTTATGATTGACGCTAAAAATACTCGCGTGTCCTAGTTGTGACACGGGGAATGTTACTGTGTGGTGTGTGTGTACTGATTGAAGGAGAAGGAAATAAGAATTATTTATTGGTCTGATGTATGCACTGTAGTGTTGCATATGAATTATTTATGTTAATGTGAAGATAGTAGGATAGGTATTTAGTGTGTTTTTATTCAAAGAAAGATTAACAGCACGGAAAGTTTTAACGCTTTAAATGTGTACATCCATACATGAATAATTCAAATGTGTACCGTGTTAGTAGAGCCTATTACCGCGTTGTATTGTAATGTGAGCACTAGAGCCGCGTGACATCGCGAGACAAACTGAAACCGGATATTAGATTAATATCCCGCCGTCCCGGCTTAGGGCCGGAGTGCCCGAGTGTCGGAGAGCGCTGTACTTCCCGGAATACTAGCTGCAAGCTAAATGTCTTTGTAAAGGATCGTAACAGAGAATATGATGTTTGACAACTTTCTACTTTTTTTTTGTATCTTTTCCAAATATTGCTCTAAAGAGGTTTTAAAAATCCTGATAAAAAAACGTCTAAATATCGATTTCGAAAAGCTAGGCCCTTTCATTATACAACAGCTTGGTTGACTGGTAGAGACTGCCTAATTAATTAATTCCACTTTGCAGCTTTATCAATGTTCTTTTTATCGTCATTTCCTTTATTCATTTCTGTACAAATTCATTACATTTTTTAATATTAATTTAAAAAAATATATAATAAATACACACCAAACCTATATTTTCACTCGTGTTGGAGAAGGTTTTGGCTTCGGTTTTACAGTGCGCGACCTGGCAGACACTAACCCTCCTTGCGTTAATATTATTATATTCAAATTAATTAAACAGCTTCAAATGGAAACCATTCCAATAAATAAGCTATTGGTATAAGCATAGTGTACAGTCCGCGACACGATAGCAGTCACACTACAGGCGGCAGTCGCGCGGCAACTGTTGCTTGCGACGCCACGCCAATATTTGCGATAAACGACATAAAGCGGTTCCGGAGGGTAGTCCGGCGCCGCGCCGCCACGCCGCCATCTTGCGCCATGTCCGTCGCCACGCACCCTCGTCATTGTCTTGCTGATTCACGCTCATTTGCGGAATCAGGTCAACAGAATTCAAACACTTGGCATGATTACAATGAAGCCTACCGTCACATAATAAAAAAACGCTGTAATAAAGGTTGTATTTGAAATAAAAGTTATCATTTAAGTATAGAAGTTCCAAAGTAAATGTATTCAGATAAAAAGGTTATAATCTCAGCGAAAGATAACGAATTCAAATACTACACAGTTACGTAATTTTCCGCTTCAGAGAGCATCACAAGGATCTTTTATTATCCTCGCGCGCCCCCTTCGCCGCCGCTCTTTTTGCTCATCATTTATATTATTTTATGAGACTACGAACAAACGAGCCTATTCATTTGCGATTCAGCGTGATTTTTATTATATTTTCATAATACCTTTGTCAGTCCCTACGTCTGCTGCGGACGGATATCATTAAAACCTCATAGTATTTAATAACATCGTATGGTATCTAACAATGGTGTCGGGGGACAACCCTAGGCATTTTAATTGTTACTGTAACGCCATTGGCGGAAGTTCGTTACCAAGCGCCAATGAGTGCGCGTTACTTGAATTGCGAACTCGAAGCGAAGTAATAGGGTTGGCGCGGCCTGAGGGCGTGTTATAACGATCTTTATTGTCTGTGAATTTAGCGTTTACAATAACGGCAGCGGCGAAGAGGTGCCGTTCCGACAAGTTCTCCAATTAACTTAGTGTTTACTGCGGCGAGAAACTGTTAGCTCTGAACTAGTTGTGTGATCGTTACATATTAACAAGAGCAACGGTTGTTATTCCGCTGTTTGTTCGAAAACAGCTGTGAGGAACAATTGCCAACAAAATGGGGAAGGTTACCGTCTCTAGGTTGCCGTTTAAGTGAACATTAAGATTTGGGGCGAAGTGGCAACCTTTACGACCTGTACACACGGCGTTGTTGCCAAACTTTAACATCTTTCACTGAATAACTAACGCTGTATGTGTAAAGTTCAAGTTCAATCAAAGTTATGTAACAATGAGTTAGAACTTAGTAAATGTAAGGCCAGTTATAATTCTGTATCAAAATGTAAAATCTAATAACTAATACAACGATTTAATTCGATTTCTATTGTAACAAAGAATGACCCATAAAGTATTCAAACTTCCTTAACTAAATTAAAAGGCGAGTCGTTAATAGCTTTAAATAACTGAAACATTCCATAAAGTCTGCTGTAAAATGTCGCCAGTTTAGTGTTTCAACTTATTAATATCAGTAAGAGACGCGAACAATGGTCGATAAGGATTCATTGTCGCGAGTGAGCGATACTTCGTTTAGTGCAAACTTTTCCAATAACTGTTACTGGTTTACCAGTTTTTGTCCTTTAAAAATAAGGTTGAAAAAAAAATCGAAGTCTTTTTTGAAGACACCTTTTAATTACGTTCCAGGATGTTCGTTACGAGTAGCTTTAACATTTGGAACAACTCAAAAGATGTAGTTAAGGTTGTTAGTAAAAAAAATAAGTCCTTTATGTTTATTGTTGACACTTTCCGGCAAGAGTATAAATTCTCTAGGTAACGTAAATAAAGAGGGAAGGCAAACGTAAACGTCAAGCGAGACACACGTAATCGAAAGAAAATAACATCTACTTTGAAAACTCTCTGGAAGTATCACACATTTCTAAGAATAGAACTCCTCAGGTGTCATGATCCAAAACAAACTCATTACCTGCAAAAATATTGAGCGATCCTAATTCAACACGTCTTTGTTGGTCCTCGGAGAGTCCTTTATTCGCATCAGTTTACCAACACCGCGCACAGATGACGCTGTTCCGATAATTTCAATAGCGCGATGCAGGATCTTTGGAACTGGATTTTCCGTTAAATATAAATTGGAAATAGGAATGTATTTGAATCACGTTTTCGTTTAGTTTCGTTGGCGGCCGGACATGGCGACGTGAATACTAATCGACTTTGAATTATCGTTTTTGGATTACGGCGACGTGGGACGGGACTTCGTTACCTAACAATACAGGTATGCTTGATCACAATTTAAAGCAAGTATTTCTTCTGTTTGAATTTATTTTCTCGTGTGTTCCAGAAAAACTGAATAAAAATAATAAATAGATGTGCTGGTGAACCTTGGGCGTAATTGATGAAATATTTCAGTGTAGGACTGAAGCATTGTAATCTAGAGCCTGGGAGATGAAAAAAGGCGTCCTGATAAATTATTTCCCTGCGGACTGACATGACAAACGCTTTCCGCCGTGACTTACAAATTGTACGACAAGATAAGGCGCTGTAGATCCACCATGTTCTTTTATTTAGAAATCTTGAGTTAATTCTTTGAGCCTCTCGTGTAAATGTCGTCACTCATAAAATATGAATCTATGAATGATTCTTTTATGTAGTTAGTCTTTAAAATGAGTTACTGCGGCTATGAAAAAATACATAATTGTGAATTTATATTTAATTTATATATTTGACACAGATATCAAAGAGAGAAATTCAGAAAATCTTCCAATTATATATTCCGTTCCAACAAAAATAAAGCACAGAGCCAAACGTCGAACAGTGTTAGTTATAAGGCAGTTAGCTTGGAATACAAACAGTTTGATTCAGCAACAGAATCGAATACGTTTAGTTTTCGCTGCAGTGCACAGTGGCTGCGGGGGCCAGCAATCAGTGCGCAAACAAAAACATTTGAATGAAGCGAGCAGACTGCCGGCCACGATTGGACGAACTACGGTTGAGCGCAGTCAATAAAACGTTTCTATCGATTAACTTATGATGTGTTCCATTTTGCAATTTCAGTATGAAATAGGTCTCTATAATTTTTCATATTTTGACAGATGAAAGTAACGCGGTTGGCGGTACTGTTAAGATATATTCACTTTATAGCTACCTCGAAAACAAACATACGCCAGAAACATAATAATATTCAGAAGAAAACCTTCAAAAAAAAAAATTGGTTGAAAACCGTAAGTACATTTGCGCTACAATGTTTAAGGAGAGGACATTTGTGTCCTTATTGAACCAATAAATTGTGATCCCCGCCCCTTCGCCTGGCAGAAACGCTTATGACCCCTGTGGTCCCTACCAGCAGTAGCAGCTGGGCGTTATGGCGAGATCATGGCAGATATTAACATGCTTTAATATCAGGCGTTTGGGGACTCTTAGTTAGCTGAAAGTATTATAAGATAGTGAAGAAGGGAGAATGCAGACAGTCATATCGGGATCGTTGCTTGTTTTCCATAGGTATTATTGATATATCAGTGCATTGAACCCTTCAAAGTAGGTTTTATTTCCTAGTTTTATCTCGTATCTCGAAAATAACAATGTCATATTCCTGACCAGTCCATTCGGTGACCCCTAGCAATATCCGGACCAATGTAGAGGAAGAGGACTAACAGCCGCATGGGACGAGGGTTGTGTTATCTTATTAGTGGAGGGCGAGGGACGCGCCTAATTAACTAATTAAATTACACATGTCTGTATCTTGGCGCCGCGACCCCGGTGCGCGGTGATGCGATTACACGGAGAGAAACAACCGCACCGAGAGTGTTTGCGCAATATGAAGTCTAATTTATACAGAGCGAGCTTCAGAATGGTACATAGGGATGGTCATATTTTAAGCCAAGACTCTACAAATAACAGTGGATTGTGGCTTGGCAGAGCATTCTCAATGAACCAAAATAAATTGATTTATGCATTACCAGTCAAGTTTTATGACAAATCAATCACCACTCAAAAGGTTATGAGGCTTTAGGTTATATTATTAATAGTCAGCAATAAAAATCACATTACACACAATAATATACATGTATAAATAAAATATGTAATGAATTTTGAATTTGTATGAATTAAACTAAATCATTAAATTTTTCACCCCTAACTTATTTACCTACACGTAATGACCTTGTTGTTCGTAATACATAATTATTTGATTTGTGTTTTTTTTTTGATAAATAAAACAAACTGATACTACCGTAACAGGAATCCTTTCAATAGGGATCAAATCTTCTTAAATTGCAAGACAGAAATTACAGAACACACAAACAAAAATTCCGACTTAATAATATATGTATTACCCGAAGTCGAGCCGAGCAGCAATTAAAAGTTAGTTTCAAATAAACTATAAAGTGAAATAATTGACGACCCGAATGGCGCAGCGGTAGTGAGGCTGCCTTACGTTCTTAGAGGGTCCCGGGTTCGAATCCCGGTTGGAGCAAATGTTTTAAGCAATTTGTTTCCAAGTCATGGATGTTATATGTATATTATGTATGTATTTACAAAACAAAATTATCTATGTAGTACCTATATCAACTATCTGGTGTCCACGAGACAAGCCTCGTTGCTTAGTGTGGCACTGGATGGCGCTGTGTGAAATGTCCAGCGATATTTATTTATTTTATTTAATTAACTAAATTTAACTAGCAGCAGCAGGTACTTCGAAATAAACACGAGTTTGTTCAACAAAGCTCAACTCGGCTTGTGTCGCTGACAGCTCTATAGTCCCCGCACTCGCCCCGCTGCCGTCACGCTGCCGTCACGCTGACGCCCCGCACCCACCAGGCACTCACAAAAGACTCAATACACAAAATTTCCCTTTTGACGAAAGTTTAATTAACGAATGAAATTGGAAAATTCTAATTATTTTCAGCGCCAGCAAGTTGTGATTGTCCAGCGGAGACTTTATAGAAAAGGTTTTTGTAAATTAATAACCTGTTCCCATTTCATAAAAAAGTACTTATAATATACATCACCGGCATGTTCTAGAACCAAAAATTCTAAGACATGTGACATTTACCAATCCGCACTGGGCCCGCGTGGTGGCTTATGGCCCATTCCTTCTCATAGAGAGGAGGCCCTGTCCCAGCAGTGGGAAAGTTATAGGCAGATGATGAATATACTTTGTACAATCACCGCCGTACCCATCATTTCATTTAAAGAACACATTAGTGTTACTTAATGCTTTAATAAATCGTTTAACCAATGTGAACATAAAAAGGGAACCCTTTAGTTTTTAAACCATAAACTGGCGTAAACTGAAGTTGGCAAATATTTAATTACGAGTACCAGTGAGTTTGGGAACTAGTTTAAGATTCCAACAACGGCGTGACAGTGCTGACAATGCGGCGCCATTTATGTGGACGTTTGTATTGCAGGCCCAGCGCCACGTGAATACAATCATACTAGTGGGTTGTAAGGAGGCCGGTACACCGGGGACAGTATACTTTATTATAGCATTCACTTGATGTTACATCACGTCTGTAATCACCGAAGGTTAGGCACAGTTCACTCACATCTTGAATTTCGGCTTTTCTAATGAAACCTAATTCTAGTTGAAACGAGAAAGTAAATACAAGCATGAAAATAAATACCAACATACCCTTTAAATATATAAAGAAAATAAAGGCATAATTTTATTTCGTTTCCTACTACTCAGTATCTTGCGGTGTGTCGACATCCTCACCTTAAAATCGAAGGCACGTACAATAACCACTAAACTGTATCTAAATAATAAAATACGTGCTCCGAGTCAAGCGAGCGGTAGCTCCGTCATACATATCCCGTAATGTGGCTGTACCACATTCAAATAATGTTTTACGACTAACGCGGCTTAAAACAAGTCGTTTCGCTTTAATTACTGGCGATATGAATTGTATGGTTTTCAGGGTATTGTGTAGGACACCCTAATATTATCACGGCAATATAAATATAGTTATAGAACAAGGAACACATATGAATTTAATAACTGAAATCGTTCTACACATAGTTCCGTCGTACAGTAGCACAGTATTCGTAGAATTCCTGCTACGCTTTGTAGCGCATTGTTTCGTAGCTGTCAAGGCGTCGCTACGTCAGCTGCTACGGACGTAGCGCCGTAGCACCGTAGCGTCAGCATTGTGCTACGGTGTAAGCTACGAACTACGACATGATGTGTGCACAATGTTTCGGTGAGGGCTTCCAAGAAACAGTACACGCCTACGAGCTACGGTGAAAACAGAAGCATAACGCTATTCCAACATGATAGCTTTTGGAAAACGGAATATCAGGTGGTTTGACCATTTGAATGTTCTCGATTTTGGTATGAATTAGGCAATAGATAGCCAATTACATAACATCGCACCTGTATTCCCCGAAGGGTTGGTAGTGGTGTAAGTACCTACACCCACATTTCATATTGACAATGAATTTATAAACCTGTTAATTGTATTTATTTACGGCTTTCTTCTCCAGCCTCCAGGCAAATAGGCAATGAGTTAAAAGCAAAGTTGTCAGCCTATCGGTTTTTTATCGGTTTTTCTGAGCTTGTTTTGTAAAACAGAATCTAATTCCCCCATCTCCATTCTATCATCGGACGAGCCGACATACAGCGAAGCGTCACCATTATATAGTTGAGGTTCCACGGACCCCAAAGCGCTTGACTATCGCATTTATTGTGCGAACCGCCTGTGTGAAAGTCACCTCTGTGTGGACGTGGATGGTTAAGCTTAAAACTTGTGGCGCGACCGATTTTCATGATTGACGGAGGTGGCGTACATGTGGCGTGGCGGACTGTCAGCACTATACGTATTGTTAGGTCAAGAAATCAAACTATGAATACTTATGACATCACATATATTGTACGATATAGAAATAGAAAACCACACGTCACTCTCCCGCGCACCCCCAAGTATAATGTTTTTATTTTGGTCGCGCCGGTGCCAATCGATGCTAGAGCGGGGACACGTGTCGATCTCCGGCGAGTAGTGTTGGACCCTCATCGATGCTTGCTATTAGTTCGGCCGTCCTGCCTTCCTTCGCCCTCGAAGGAATACTAATAACCTCCGGTGAAGATGTCACGTCGACCAGGCTTCGCAGGCGGCAGCATTATAGCCCCGTAGGCAGTGATACTAGCCCCGTAGGCAGTGATATTAGCCCCGTAGGCGGTGATATTAGCCCGTAGGCTGTAGTAATAGCCCCGTAGGCATGATATTAGCCCCGTAGGCGGTGATATCAGCCCGTAGGCAGTAGTATCAGCCCCGTAGGCAGTAGTATTAGCCCCGTAGGCATGATAATTGCCCCGTAGGCATGACAATAGCCCCGCAGGCAACAGTAATGGCACCGTAGGCAGAATTAATAGCCCCGTAGGCATAAAATATCTGGCCCCGAAGGCAATAAAATATTTGGCCCCGAAGGCAATAAAACATTTGGCCCCGAAGGCAATAAAATATCTGGCCCCGAAGGCAATAAAATGTCTAGCCCCGAAGGCAACAAAATGTCTGGCCCCGAAGGCAATAAAATATCTGGCCCCGAAGGCAATAAAATATCTGGCCCCGAAGGCAACAAATATTTGGCCCCGAAGGCAATAAATTGTCTAGCCCCGAAGGCAATAAAATGTCTGGCCCCGAAGGCAATAAAATGTCTGGCCCTGGAGGCCTATTCAATTCTCGAGGACTACTACATCCTGCTCCAAATCCTCTTCTGACGAGCTCTCCTGTCTGGCACACCAGACCTTAACCTTGTTTCGAGCGACCACACTTTTATACGCTCTTTTACCCCTAGCGGCTGAGGTAACTTCATACCGATCATTAGGTAAAACTGCGGTCACCTTATAAGGTCCCGCATAATTCGGAACAAGTTCCCCACTGGAAAGACACGTAGGGCTATTACGTACCTCTGTTGACAGGTCGAAATGATAGTAACTGGGCTCAGTGTCCATCAATTAACTGTCAAAAGGTTAGTTTCGTATTATGTATGACCAGTCGCGATCAAATATGACGTCATTGGTTGTCATCGTGGCTAATAGTCACCGTAACTCATTTTGACAGACGCCTTCGTATCGATAAATATATTATTTTGATTATGTAAGCATAGTGGACAACAAATTAATGACAACTAAATTTGAAGTAGCTTTCGTGAAAGACGTTACACCGTACCCGGGCTATTAGTCACCGTAAACTGATATCCACTCAGTGCGATACGTAATACCAATATTATAACATTCTCGGTTGTTATCAAAGTTCGGTGTACAACCGATGCTTGATAGTCACTGGATATCAGAAAGATACGTAATAGGCCTACATGTCGTAAAATTTTCACCATGACCAATTTGCCTACCGCAATTGGCTTTGATGCTCGTCGCCCTGCATCGAGACGAGACTTCATAGCAAGTGAATTGTGCTCAATCTTTTCAGCCGCATCCTGCCTCAGGCTTTCCAATTTAGGCGTATATTGTGCACCTTGTAAGTCACCAGCGAGTCGAGTTTAAGCCCGCTGAGTAGCTCAAGAGATTTTCCTGTCCCCTGGCATATCGTGGAGTTAATGCCCAACTGCACTTTCGGTAAGTAAGCGTCCTATCCTCTTCGCTCTTCACCCATCTGTGCAGTCAATGAGCTTAAGAAGGTTCTGTTCAACCTTTCGACTTGAACATTCGCCCTAGGTGAAGTCACAGCGTTTAACACGTGTTTGATACCATGTTCCTCACAATAGTTCTTGAATTCTCGACACGTAAACGCTGTCCCTCTGTCACTAATTATCCTTACTGGATAACCAAAAACTTGGCGTAATTTATTAAACGCCGTAATAGCACCTCTGGCGTTTGCACTTGCAACAGCCTTCCATTCGCCCTTCTCTTGATGCTGTAAAAGTACATCACCAAGCTCCACCTTGGAAGCGTTGGTGTGGATTTGTGTCTCACGCTTGTGATCATAAATTGCAAGGACTGGATCGGATGTTAACAATCTTTGCAAGGTCTCCATAGCATTGGATTGCTCAGCGCCCCAACACCATTCTGCATTCTTCTTGGTCAGCAAGGTAAGTGGCCTAGCTATTGTAGCAAACCCATCGATGAACTTGCGGAAGTACGAAGCAAGTCCCAAAACTGTCTAACTTCGTGTACGTTCTCGGGTAATTTGAAGTCAGCCACTGCAGCAGGCATGATGGGATGATCTTTTTTCTTCGTCGGTAATCTGATGAACCAAGTATTCCACAGTCGTCGTCAGAAAAGAGCACTAGCTTAGCTTGAGCTTCACACCGGCACTTTTGATCAACTCGGAGACCTTTCGAAGATTATTCAGGCAGTCATCAGCATCCTCTCCCCAAACAATCACATCATCAATATAAACCTCAGCCCATTTGTGGATCACTGAGGCAAGTATCTCACTCGCAGCTCGCTGGAAAATAGTTGGCGCGTTACACAATCCGAAGCTCATCATACGATACTGATAGTGTCTATCAGGAGTAACGAAACCTGTGAGTGGCCCAGACTGCGGTGATATTTTAATTTATGGTATCCATTCGCAAGGTCCAAACTACAGAACACCGATTTGTTTGCCAACCTATCCAGAAGGTCTTGTATTATAGGTAAGGGGTATCTTTCCTTTTCAGTTATCTTGTTTAACGCCCTGTAGTTGACGCACAACCTATAACTGCCATCTTTATTTTTAACTAGCAGGATCGGGCTAGCATACGGGGATGTTGACTCTTCAATAATGCCGGTTTCTAGTAGTTCAGCCACAATCTGCCAAACCAATTCTCTTTAATGAAACGACATTCTATATGGTCTGTAGTTGATCTTCCGTTAATTTGATTGACATCTCAATGTTACAGCTGCCTAGTTCCATTTCCTTTCCAGAAAAACAGGACTTAAATTCATCAAGAAGGGAGGTGAGTGAAACTTTCTGAGCTGTAGTTAGATTTTCACCAATTTTAGGTTCAGAATCACTTGTTTCAGATCCCAGTAACTCAGCTCGCGCTATACAAACAGCACTATTTAATTGCACTGTTCCTGTCGTCTTGTTAATAAGTTTGATAATAGCTGTGCCTTCCTGACTTTCCACTTCTTCACTCAGTACATCCTTCTCGTATCTGGGTTGTCTCTGTTTGCTGTGTTTTATCTTCATTACGCCGTTTGCGGTAGGGTCAGTTCTCACAGGAACTTTATTAATTTCAGGATTCAATGTCGTATCAGTCTGTGGATATAAACGCACCTTTTCGAGACTTTCACATAATATTTCTGAAAAATCTAATGTCATTTCTTTGTTCAATACGTTGAGTTTCGTAGCAGTCTTCACCACGAGTATTTCTGGCGCCTGGGTTTAAGGTTGACCCACTAAGATATCAAAATCTTGATTTTTTTCAGGTACTATATAAAAGATTGTTTCGAACTTCACTCCATCAACTGTTAACCAGGCTATAATAGTGCCCACCGGTATGGTCACTGCATCGCCGTAGCCTTTGATAACAGTGTTTTCTCCAACTTTGATATCTAATTGATGCTGGCGACAAAAACTTTCTTTCATTATATTGCATGAGGAGCCAAAATCTATGTAAGCTGTAGCTGACGATTTATTGATGATGTACTGTTTTTAAAATATTTGTCAGAAGCAGCATCGCAGCTCACCGTCTAAATTCTCTTAACATTCTTATCAAGTCCGGCTTTCAGTTTCCTGCACTCTTCTGTAGAATGACCCTTGATCTTGCAATGTGAGCAGTGTTTGCTTTGGTTCTTCTTTTTAAAGCAGTTTTCCTCTACGTGCCCAAGGCGATCACAGAAGTTGCATTTTCTGTCATCTTGCTTCATCGGTCTAAGTTTACCGCATAATTTTGCCTTGTGACCGACTTTGCCACAAGTAAAACACATGATTGCCTTGCCTGACTTCTCTTTATATAATGTGTCCGTGTACTGTACTACAGCACGGTCAGTTGAGGTTTTCATACTTGCCAGGTACTTCAGTAAAGAAGTCGTATCATGGCAACCGGCAGATAAGGCGCCAACCTCAAGCAGTTTATCCCCAAGCGTCCCTATAATTGACTGAGCAATCACTTCATCGTTCATATTACATGACATTCCGATACCCAGCTTATCATAGTAAAACTTGATTGAATCTTCGTCTTTTGACTTAACGCGATTCACAAGTTCCCTGATCTGTGAGAGCTTATTTTTAGTGAATGGGAAAGCTCTAATCAACTTCTCCTTCCATTCATCCCAGCTGATCTCATATGAATCTTGGCGCTCATACCAGCCTTTAGCATAACCACCAAGCTTTGCTGTGCAGTTGCAGATCAAAGTGCGTTCATCCCAACCATGCATACCAACACCTTCCAGGTTCCGGATCCAATGCTCTACCGACACAGAAGATGTCTGTGGATCGAACTCGGGTATAAAGTCATTACGACCCACATACCGAACCACTGACTGTGGCCTAGGCGTTGATGATTCCGATGGAGTTCCCATATGGTAGGTATGTTTCTGCCTTAATTCTCTTATCAACCCTTCTAACGCCTCAATTCTACTATCTTTTCTTTTCAGATCTTTTCTATACCTTTTACTTTTAGAATGGCGTATCGTCCCGCTTGAGCTAGAGGAGGAAGAGCTGTTGGACCTATGTCTTTTCTTATGCCGACCCATGTTAAAAATTGAAATAAGTTCAAACAGTAAAGTCCTTGTACCGCTACCCGACTCCGCCAGACCTCCGCAGCTGCGTTGACGAGGCGAGGCACTTATCAGTGCGGTATTTTAAGTGTTTCCCCGGGCCCCGACCCAAGTAAATAAAAGTTACGTTGTTGCGAGATTAAAGCGTCTTTGTTCTCAAAGTTTTTGAACACTATGCACCAATTGTTCAATTTAATAACGAACTTGCTTAGCAGTCTTTTAGTTACTAAATTCACCCTCTGTCCTTGCACTGCACAGTATTTTTTTTTTTAACAGTTACTTGATGAAAAACACTATTCCAAATCAGTTCTAAGTATTCTTTAACTGAAACTATAATCGCTTCACTGTACAGAGTCAAGAATGTCAAACAATAACAATGAAACGATCTCACCGAGTCCGCTGTTTGGTAAGGGCTCGCAGTGATGACGCCAGCACATGAACAAAGGGAGCTTATGTGAGCACCGCCGTACCACAATTGTCTTAGTTCTTTGTTCACATCACAAATTTAGGTAAAGTCACAATTATGCACTTTAAGTGTTCTTAATTTATTTATTTTCCTTACTTTTCCTTAGAAATGTCCAAGTAATGCACAATGAAGTGTCCTTTTTCACCACAATTCTTATGTTACACTAATAGTTCACTTTTTTTTAGGTTTATCTTATTTTAGGCTTATCACAATATTAGGCATTGGTAAATCCCTCTTCTGAATTCTGTTAGGTCAAGAAATCAAACTATGAATACTTATGACATCACATATATTGTACGATATAGAAAACCACACGTCACTCTCCCGCGCACCCCCAAATATAATGTTTTTATTTTGGTCGCGCCGGTGCCAATCGATGCTAGAGCGGGGACACGTGTCGATCTCCGGCGAGTAGTGTTGGACCCTCATCGATGCTTGCTATTAGTATACATACAATAGTGATATTTCGGGGAAAGGTTCCTAAATGGCTAATGGCGTCCTAAATGCCTGGTTTAGCTATATTTATCTTTGATAGTATCAGTAGTTACTACTAGTACTCTCATTTTTGCAGTTTCTATAACAAAATATAAACTGACACATTGAGCGTCAAAGTAAGTCCTTTGAACTGACAAATATATTTTAATATCGGCCTAGCAGTCATTTGAAATCATAGCAAACCGAGGCATCAATAGCAAAGGTCTCGAAACCCCAATACTCAAATAGACACTAAACACGAATCACTAATATTACTTCTATCTGTTATCAGTCGGCGCAGGAACCCATCGCGATTGGTATTCACATGATGGCCCACAATGGCCCATCTAATTGGTGATCCTGCTTCAATGGCCCCGGTGTAAGCGCGGAGGGTATACACTAAATGTTAAGTCGTCGGTGCGAGTTATTTTATGGTGGAAAACTGGACATAATAGTAAATAATGTGCTATTGGTTATTGTTACATGATGTACCAAAAATAATGGTAATTTTATGTGGGTTTTCTGTTTTGTTTTAGTTTTGTATTCTTCCTGCCTTTCCATCTGAAATATTTTTATTACTAACAATGGGACTAACCACTGGTTTTATTTATTTCTGATTGCGATCGCTGATTGTGGAAGTACCATTCGTCAGAAAGTTCTTATTTTGTGTTTTTCTCGTCTGCTTCATCATCACAGTTATTGATAGCATATGGTTTGTACATTAATGATACTTATATTTCTAATACATAACAACAATCATTTAAAAACCAGCTGTACAAAGATACAGTAATATTGCCCAAGCTGCAATCCACAAACCTCCATCGATGTGAAGTACAAACAACAACATTCGAGCTGTCGATATACCGCTCTGTTTACTTCCTACTCAATAAATATTTCGAACAAACAGCATCTCTGCATCACATCACAGTGCATAGGAGCGTGACTTGTTGCTTGTGCTCACAAATTGGCTGCGACTGTATATCTGTCTGCACGAATGTCACTGTACTAATACGAGTACGGTACGGGTACGGTATTAGTACACTGACATTCAGTGCAGGTACGCTACATGTGGGATAGTTTTGTGATATTTATATTGTATTCAGACACAACAAACACAACCAGTAATTGGTCATATAACAGAACTTGCATTAGGAATACAATAGGGTATATGCATGATCTTTTTTATCACTCTAAACAAAGCGTATTAACATCAGAAATAGCAAAGTGAAATTATTTTCTTAATATTTATAAAAAATACTAAGTTATAAGCATTTGAAACTGCTGATTAGACAGAGAGATCCGATAAAGCGAATGACGTCATTCGCTCCATCGACGTACAAAATCCATACTAAATTCCGTTTATCTAGAAAGAGATAGAAACAAAAGTTTAAATGGTTATAACTTTTGTGTTGTTTGGCCGATTTATGTCTTGTTTTCGCTTTTTGTCATTATTTTTATAGTACTTTAACATTCCGTATCGAAATAAAAAAAATTAAATATATGCATATTCCCTATTAATGGTGTACTAACTTGTCTTTTTTGTCATAACAGCATGACGTTAAATCAAATTGAAAAATGAACTTAACGTGTCTTTCATTTTGAGAAAAGAGTTATTTTGCGCCATTTTATTACAATCATCGTTATCGACTGGTTTACATATCACGGCTCTGTAGGCGTATTTTTATATTATACACTTTTACCTCAGAGATTCGCTGGGTGTGTTCAAGCTAATATCAACTACTAAGCTGAAATTTAGCACGATAAGCACGCTAGCATTTCATAAAGTTTTTCAATCTCAATTTTTAGCGTGAAATGTTTGTTGAAATTCCGACATATTTATGAAGCCATAAACAAAAATATGTCTTCGCTAGCATTAGGTAAGCTGTAAACGAAACTGTTATGGTTATAAAATACTTTATGACAAATTGTTTGCTTGGTGCTACAGCTTGTTGACAATTTGTGTATATTTTACCAGTACATTCTGAAGCTATCATCATTTAACTTTCAACAGAATTGAATTTACACGAATCAATAGAAGCGCGCTGTATTGTTCGCTCCTCATTCGATTCGCTCGCATCAATATAATAGTATTGAGTGTATTTCTGTCCTACTCAATGGCACTGCTGGCCTGGATGGAGTTACAATTGATTTGTAAAATAAATTAATTGAAAAGTGAGCGTTTTGTAGAAACTTTCCATTATGGTGGGTAGGTTTCCATTATATCCGTTTCAATTTCGCGTACAATTACGTAGAAACTGGCCTACTTATGGTATATTATGTAAAACTGTTTGCTTACATACCTTTAAAGACACAGTAACATACTACAACAAATGCCATGCCAGTAGCGTGTGTGCTCTAATATGAGTATGTCAATCTCATCATCGTCGTACAATATTGCCTTACTTGTGCTACAGAAAGGCACTTTGCACCAACACAGTATTTGCTTAGGCGCAATGCATCGTGAACGCATCGCTTCGCTCGCATCCCATTTGAGCAATTTAAGCGCTGACAGTGTATTAGCTCAATTGAGCGACTACTCGGCGTATATCGAGGGTATATGCTGTTAACCTTTGTAAACTATACAGAACATTATCACTAGGGGAATATTAACCAAATGTATGAAGTTTGGATGCAGATTGAGATTATTATTCTGCACAGCTGCCAGAATTTTATCACAAATCGATCAATTTGAGAATTTCAGTAAAATATCTTGATCGGCTCTCTCTCTTGATCTTAGCGATATTATATCACTTTATGAAGAGTGCTTCTAACCATAGTATGTTCGCTTTCATACGTACCTTCGCGTATGTATAGACTATGTGTCCGTGAACATTAAACACACGAAAATGGTTTAAGTGCCAATAAAGAGGTGTTGATAGTGACAAGTTGTTGCTTACGACGCGCGACGCTACGATGTCGTAACACTTAGCGCCGGCGCCGATTCGGTGCTTACTTTTATTGGTCAACTAAATGTCATGCGTTCTGGGGTGGGGAGAAAGAAGGATGGGATATGATTGGAATGTGAAGAAGAGTGAGCAGTGATAGGAACGTCAGACTTCCTCTAAATAGCTGAACTATGTCTAAAACCTTTCGTTCTGTATTACGGCCTGGGATCCAAACACACAAATTAAATGCTGTTCCATAGTGATCGCTACTTCCCCAGTAAAATTATTCTGTATGCTACCGCAAAACCTATTTATATCCCGAGAATAGGCTGGTTTAAAGACATTATACGTACGTAGGGCGCTACGAAGCTTCACGCATAAGATTAGCATTATCGTTCACTCTAATGCCCCGCAGCACTTCTCCGTAACCGAGTCTACTTGAGTTTTACTCAGCTCTGAGCATCGCAGACATATCTCACTGATGATGGTTATACGCTCTTAAAAATACGCTCTTCTCAAAATATACACGAAATGAAAATGACACGACCAAGGTAAAAAATCTGAAGAAATAAAGAATATGTGATGTAAACCTGAAAAGTCTTGTAGATATTGTACACATCCTTAATGTTATAAGACGAGAACATCTTATTACATTTGACGGCTGAATAACTTAGTTTATGAGGAAAGATGATGTTTTTGTAACCTTTCTACGAGATATAAGGATAACATGATTGCGTTGAAGAAGATTTTTTGAATGAACGATAGAGGTAGGATTGTATTACAGATTAAACAATGTGTGTGATTATTTTAACCCCTGCTAAGATAATACAGAGCTGAGAGAGCTGGAGGCCGTGATTATGTACAATGTTAGACTTCGCCGTTATCTTTTGACAATCTCCATTCAATCTCACGAAAGTATAAAGCAGATTTTAAAGCGATAGCACCCAGAGACGATGTCACTGTACTTATAGATATGATATCGTGTGAGATCGTAAACTGCGCATTGTGTCGCACATAACCGTAAAGGTCGCGACACAGCGGGGTAGGCAGACACGCAAGTAACGATTCCACGGACTGATACATAAAATGTTCACGTGAAATTTTTACTATCCGCGATATTTTTCTACTAAAACTCTTATTTTATACTTTGGTACTTAAAATGGAAGATTTTTGTAACAAGACTCGATATTTGCTTTGTTTTGTGAAAATTAAATTTTTCGATTACTTTTCTGGTTAAATTGTCACAAATCCCAACATTTCTCATATGTGTTACCATATCTGCTACGTTCAAACAAAGTGTTGATCATCAGCTTAGCATACAAACGACGACAGTTGTCTGGTTGTGAGACAGTTTGCAGAGATGCTGTAATCATAACACAACGTTTTATGACCTGAGCGTTACTTTAAAGTATGAGCAGTATCGTACCTTTCAGTTTTATATACCTCCTATATACATCATCTGCCTAGCCTTATCCCAACTATGTTGGGGTCGGCAACCTTGTGTCAAACTCAAGTTCCAAGGGACAAGGGCGAGCAGATAATGAGCTTTACATAAATATAGAGGAACGCACTATGTATTGGTTTAAACTGCTATAGTATGAGAAAAGGGTTGGACAATAACAACCGAGGTAACTACCTCGTTGTATTTCCTTTTCACGTGCAGGTTTCCTACATCTCCAGCCTTCCTGATAAAATCCCGCAACGTTACGAGTCTCCCGGGAAGCAATATCCTGAGATGATAAAGTATTCGTGTCTCCGCAACGCTACGTCACGGCATATGTATGAGCTTAAAATTATAATTCATAGCGTGTCCTGCGCCGGAGTGAAGTTTACGATCGGCCAGCCACGTAAATATACTACTCCATATAAAGATGCTTGGATATAATATAATAAATATAGTAGGTATATATCTATGTATGGACCACAGAGCACACAGACACCTCCGAGGCTATACAAACTCAATTCAAACTCTTCAAAAACGTAAACCTAAAAAATATTAGAGGCTTCTTTGAATGGTCAAGGAGTCGCTTAGTTAGTCCGAAAGATGTTCGTTGTTGCGGCATTGTCAACACTTTCCATGTAAATGACACCGTGTCACCGTTTATTCATTAAACGACTACAAATGACACACAGAAACTGACGGTTTTGAACAGTCCGCGACAGAAGTTAGTAAGGAAATCTAATTGAAAAAAGAAAACACGAAAGACAGACAACATTCGAATGTTGTCTGTCTTTCGTGTCTAGTCACTCCCGGATTCCGTGATCTGTGCTATGAACTGAAAGAATTCAGTTGATTCTCCGTGAATGATATTATAGGTTTTACGACCGATGATGTCAGAATACAGACGTAAAACTGAAGGGAACTTGATGTTATGTCATAGCGCCGTAGATTTTATGATGAGACGAGTCTTTGTAAGCATGGCAGGCGATGGAAGATTCTGTTGTTGATTTGAATATAAGAACTAATAACATGAAAACAAAGTTTCCGTGTTCGGGGGTAAATAGGTTTACGAGAGAGTTTAATCCTTAAATATTTAAGTCAAAGGATCGATATAAAAACAAAAGTATGCCAGTAACTACTTCCAGATACCCTTAAGATGCTTTTCCTCTCAGAGTAGTCAAATAGAAAATGTCCACTCCTAGGTCATGATTAAAATATGACGTGAAAAAGTGATTCCGATAAGTATCCTATTTACAGAATAAATAAGTTAATTTTTAAGTTCGGTTTTGTAGTCTCATACAATCTGTGTTTCAGTACTGTTTCTACATAGAATCAATCTATGCTGTAGGAGTGTAGGCTTCCTTAACCTGACCGATAGAAACACCACCTAACTGATAACTTAATTAACAACTCTCATATAACTATATTACAACAACTATTCGCATTTAAAGGTCAACGCTCTCAAGGGTAATGTCAGTTATTTGACAAAGGTAGACTAGTTCATATTATTGAGTTAGCCGCTCGAATGATACGAGTATGTACATTGTGGTGTATGGTTCGAGGTGGTACCTTCATGAATGTATAATTCATAGCCGTCACAACGATAATCCCTCATCATCAGCGAAGGGTTTAGTCAAAGGGCTGTTAAAGCCATTAAATCTTGTTAGTAAATTGTAATCTTTAACAGAATGAGCACGTAAATCTTTATTACTTGATGAATTAAATTATTTACTGCTTTCGTGAATAAATATGACTTTTAGGAGCTCAGATTTATTAATGGTGGGGCAGGGGGCTCCTTGTAAAACAGTTCGTTTGAGGAAATGTTATAACATAATATTATGACGCCTGCATTCCTGAAGGGTTAGAGGCAGAGGCCAACGTTGAAAAAAGTAAGTGTTATTATTTCTGCTGCCAAATAAACATCTTTCGAAAGCGGGCGCCGAGCATGTCAAGTGTCGAGGTGGATGAGACACAAAAAGTGATTCATCATCACATCCTTTTTAATGTTCCCACTGCTGGGACACAGGCCTCCTCTCTATGAGAGGGAATGGGCTATAATCCACCACGCGAGCCCAATGCGGGTTGTTAGATGTCATATGTCTTCGAATTTTTGGTTCTAGGACATGCCGGTTTCCTCACGATATTTTCCTTCACCGTTTTGAGAGCAGTGGTGATGAAATAAATTACACAAAGTAATGCGCCTGCGGTTCGAACCCACGACTTATTGCTCGTAAGTCGAGGCTGCCACCACTAGGCCACCGCTACTCTCAAAAAGTAATTATAAAGTTACAGTTTGGAAAGAAATCGCGTTTGTCTAAAAATTCGTCATGTAACTACATAGTCAATTTTGAAAATTTGTACTGAAAGTGTCCTCTTACGTAAATTTAAGTCAGCTGACACACAAAACTGAGAAGCCTTTTCTTTACCGATGTAGACATCGTGATACGTGATACGTCGGGCAAACTGACCCCGATTTATTTCGTGTGGGCAATAGGGTAGATGACAAAAAAATCTAATTAGTCCGTCCGATAGATTGCCTAAAAAATATTGGACACATATTTTTCTGTTCACGTAAACAAAAAATTAAGACGAAGAAGCAGTGCGTTGAAAACTGTACTCACTTGAGTAAACTACTACTCATTTGAGTAAAATTTGTACTTAAATGTGACGTCACACTAGTTTTCAACAAGCCCCCCCACTCATGATCTTTGACACGATTTATCTTCATCAATTTTTATTTATTTGTTAAAACAAAAAACACGTATCCAATATTTTTCGATAATTTAACAGACGGACTAAACAGAATCATATTTTTTTAGTCAGTCATCATCCCTATTAGCCCTGCCTGCCCGCCACCCGCGCATGACTTAGTGCCGATTTAGTCACATGCCCGTGACTTAGCGGCTTATCGGTTCCTTCGATGGATGTTCCCTTTACTGGTGTTCCGGATTACTGCGACATTTTGGAGCAACCAGGCTTTTTGGATGCTACAATGTTTTTTCCGAGTTTTAAGATTATTTGGAGATTCCAAGATAAGCTTAAGCTTCATGTACGTACTCACGAGCGTACCTACATAAAGGACTTACGGCATACATATGTAAAAGGTAATGTTAAACATGATCACGTGAGGTGTTCATTCGTATCAGTAGGTACGACGATTGCCTAGTGACAGTGTATCTTTGCCAGAATGATATTAAATTCGTTTGGCTTAAGTTTGTCTACTGTATCGCATGTACAGAACTTTTCTTTATCTATGTTACAGATGTAACCGTGACTCTTCATATTAATGCATCAAGTGGTCGGTGGTACTCACACTTCGATGGCCTTGTTCCAGTTGATGACGTATCCGGAGAGCGCGAAGGTCTCGATGTTGACGATGTGCACGTTGCCGCGCTCCGTGCCCACGTGGATCCACTTGGACGCCAGCGGCAGGTGCAGGCACGTGATCCTGCGGGAGGGGGGCACTATGTTAGTACGTACACCACATGGTGGGGGACACATGGGGAAATGGGCGCTTTTGCGCATCAAACAGCACACTCAATGTCTCTTACAATATTTATCCATCGTCGAAATGGTGAACAATTGCTGGAATCTCATCACAAACTTTGAAGAGAGATATAAACATAAAGACATACAGACAAACCTCTTAAATATTGCTTCGTATAGAAAATATAAAAAAACAGTAGAGCCCTTTACATTGTTGTAAGAGTCAATACTGTTCTTGTCTTGTAAGCAAATAAAGTAATAAAGAATCTAAATATTTCGCTACCCCGAGTTAATTTCGCCAGGTTTTGATCTAATTCTGCACCCATAACCATTTACATTTCACGTTCAATTTAAATAAACAACCAGCACCGTTTACTACACGATGCTCGTTTATACTTCATTCATATTAATGTTAGAACATCTCAAGTGCAGCACTGAATTATTCATATAATAATGTTTCTGTTCAAAAGCCCGCGTCGATACACAGTCTCAGTCGTCTCTCAGGGTCCAGCGCACAAAGGAACTCGGCCACAATGTTCACAATGGAGTGACCGCGGTATCATGAGGTATATTCCCTCAATAAAGGTAAAGAAGGTATCGTCTCCTGTCATATCTATTCATGAACGAATAAAATTTTACTTTGCGTGTATTCAGCTCGTTATTCCGACCGGTGTGACCGACAGAGCCCATTGTAATCTGACGTTTACAAGTCTGAAAGGACCCTTTCTACGATAAGCTTATTAGTTTCGTATAGCTCCACTATAGTGGAGGTCCGTGTATTATGTTTTATACAGTAAGGCCAAAGGTGAAAATAATTTATTATAATACCTTGCTTATTGTAGGTTTCTCTATAGAATTACAAGTTCTGTAAAGGTATTATAGCTTGGGTCTCATATAAATTGTCGATCATTTTAATACATTGAAGCCGAAAGTGTACAAGGTTTTGATATTAACCCAAAAATATATAGATTATTGTGGGCGGGCGTATTATGAGCCCACTCTCGTAAGGTCACACCTCAATAGGTCTAAATATTCATCGTCCCGCGCCCAAAAAGCTAAGCAAAAAGCTAACAGAATTAACACCGATTGCTCTACGTGAACTGAATTCTACACATTTAACACACCTTTTATAATAATTAGCGAAAAAATTGTTAACAAAAGCGTCTACGTATAGAAGAGATATTATTTTTTATGTACAACAGTAAAAGTTTATCTAAACGGTCAAGGCATAGTAAGAACAGAAGGACAACGCAACACACGCTACACGAAAGAGTCGGAGGAGAGCCGGGAGGACAGAGCTTTATTTCGATGCAATAAAAGCGAATACGACGTCATTCGGCTCGGACAAAGCGGAATCTTTTCGCGAGGCTCGTGTTGGTCTTCTGTTCTCATCTCGTGGTATCGCTGTAATGTTGCCTGCCCAGCTTGTAATGGGCGGTGCTGATAAAGTCGGTCGCTGTACACTTTTTAATTAACCCTTTACGTGGCGATTATACGGCGATCTCGGGGGCGTATCGCTTGCGGGTTATAGGCTCGACCTGGCATTTACCCAACACAACGGATATTGTTTTTCAATACCTTGTTAACTGAAAATCAGTTGACAATATAAGCAGTTTACCATTTTCATGTGGGAGGGTCACGTTTTACGACATTAATGCAACAACGGATAGACTTCAAACTCACAGTTTCTATATCTACTACTTATTATTTGCGTATACTTACGACATTAAATAATCTTTACCAAAGCATTAGTAACGGTTATTCTACACAAAAATAAATCAAGGAAGAAAATAGTTTTATGAAAACCCAATAGGTATGTCTACGCGGCAAGTTACAAAACTTTATGAGAACGACTACTGAAGGCATGCCCATCCACGATTAAATAAGAATCTTGCAGTATCCTGTATACGACGTATGCGGTGTTCTGATTGGCTACAGCATGCTGTGTTACTGTCAAGTGGTCTGGTTGAGTTTGTGTCTGGACGATCACGTGGTTGGACTTTGTAAAGTGGGAAAAGTGTTTTAATTATAAGACCAATATAATCTGATAAATATAATACTTTTCGCACTTGAAAACATGTAATATAGACAGGTTCGAATGTCGAGTTTGCCCTGTATTTGGTGGTAAACATGTCTTTGATAAGTTAAGTTATGGAGTTTACTTTGGAGATGGAGAATAAATTGGTATGAAATTATATATATTGGTAGGTGTGTATTTGTATTGTGTTTGTCCAGCAGCGTCCTGCCGAAGTATTGACAGTACGTGCGAGTGCATGCGGGTGCGTGCGAGTGCGTGCGACATCAAACTAACACACACTCACCCCTTGATTTCGTTAGTTGATAGTGAGAGTTTGATGCGTGATCTGTAACAGCGCAAAATTTACGCTCAACTTTGTGCAAGTTACGAAATGTACGGTCAAGTTTGTGAACATGACTTGTTACTAAATGTACGCTCAACTATGTGTGCGCTCATGATTGTGCACATGTCACTGAATGTATGCTCAAGTTTGTGCACAAGTCGCACAGTGCTCATTGTGCATGTCAGTTCATATGTTAGAATCAGAAATGACCTATAAGTAGCGGGTGCAACAAATACTAAAGCGCTTTTTTGATAAAAAAACCCGTGATTCTGTGCGATTTGGTTTTGAAATAGTTGTGATTAGTGACTTTGTATTGCAAAGTCTGTGTTTTAGTTTAAGTGCGATAAGAATAGTTAGATTCGAATCCTACTTGCTGATAGTGGTGAAGGACAAAAACTACACATATTTATTGCACCCAAAAATTTTAGCAGCCAGACTAGGCACCTATATGTATTATTAAATAAGAACGCATATTACGTGCCTCTACCAGGCGACCATGAAATGTTAGAGATTGTCTTCAGAAAGGGTCAAACCGGTACGATTAAAATGCGGACGCTGCTCCGGATGGAAGGGCAATGACTGTAAATTCAGTAAGCAGGTATCTATGGAGATGTCACAGCACAGTTTCTTTCAGCACAGTATCTGTCAATGTCCGACCGGTTTGACCGATCCTAAGATAAGCCACAAGACAGTGCCACGTACCCCTAGCATATCGTCGGGATCTTCAGACAAAGCTATTAATATGCTAAGACGTAATGTAGGTGCAATGTCATTTGAATACAGATTGCATCGTCAGAGTCGATTGTAGAGGATAGATAGTAAGTTGCATGGCGGCCATGACAGCTAGGTATATACAATATAATAATCATAAATGAGTTAGTTTTATGGGTACAGGCTAGTACGACTCCAAGCTATCTAAAACTAAACATATTCTAGTTTAGGCTTTCGTTCGGTTTGTGCTGATCGGGAAAATTCGTTCGGCATCTATAATCAGTTAAGTTTAGTGTTATATAATGTTCGTATACAGTAGTAAGATTTGGTAAATAAGACCCAAACACCAATGCACCTATTTTTAGTTATTCTGCGTTCATAAAAGAGACATTCAATAATAAGACAAATCCTTACAAATTAAATATTGAACTTCTCTTATCTGATTATCATAAACGTGACGTAACGTGATACACCTCACGTTACGTCACGTCACTTGGCGCCAAACGCTTCATTAGCATCTCACAAAGTTCATTAATGAGACAGATTCTGGCGAACACTTCATCTTCGAGCAATAAGGACATATTATTGATAGACAGGATGTGATACCGGGGGCGCGTAAGTTGCGCTATAATACTGTAGAAACCAGATTTATTAAGACGTTTCATGTAACGTAAACGCGTTTTAAAAATGTGGAATAATGTTAACTATCCATGTACCAGAATTAACATATTATTTTTATATACCTAGATTCTATTCTTTTCTGTTCTTTTTGTCCACAATTTCTGTAAGAAAATAACTGGAACAAGTCCATCTTTTAGGCGACAACCACTCAATACCGTGAAGTGAAGAGGTTGACCACCGCTGATCATTCATTCATTACACGTTTGACAGGTTAACGCGCTGGTTGCGTGAGCGGTGTCGTGTCGTGTTGTGTGTGATTGAAGCATTACCTTCGATTGACGTGTAATACAGTGGTCAACAAGTAAACCGTGTGAATGATACATGATTATACAGGTCGTATCTATGTTGATATGATACCTACATAATAGGTTTGCAAGAATACATTTACTTGACATAAGTACAGTCGGGGTCTTTTCCGCCTGACCATTTTTTTTTTTTCGCTTAAAACATGCGGAGGCGCCGAGCCACGCCCCCTTAAAGTTTGGGCCTATTAGGAAAGCCTCAACTTTGGCGCGCAAAATAACAATAACTCTCGTTTGGCGCGCGTCGTCAGTGCGCTCGGCCGATTCGGTATCTTTTCATTCATTATTTCTATACAAAGTCAACGGGGCGGGGCTAGAGAGCGTTTCTATGTTGGGAGTGCAAGCAAAAATAAGCTAAGTGGTGGTTAGGCGGGAGTGTCCTCGATAGTACTTACCTATTAACAAGCTTATTTTGTTTCTATAATTATTTCTTGTTTATTGGATTATCGGCTATGACCAGTTCAGTAATATACTACCGTACTAAGCTTTAAGTTATAGTCTGGTCTGTAAAGTAAAGCTCTGCAGCTCTTTTCCTCAAGTTTCCACAAGTTTTTCTCAAGTTTTGTACAAGTTTTTTGTTTAATATCTCTCCGGTGTTTGTCTAGCTTATAATATAAACTGGAATAAAACATTCTGTTTCAAAGCTTAAATATAGAGAAGGAAACTTAGATGTTTTATACACAAAATAACATTTAAGTTTTTTCAATTCACTTCCTCGAAAACTGGTCCATAACGCACTACGATTAGGTATTGTTGTGTCTCTGTTTGTTCTGCTCTATTGAATTTTACTTTTACCGTTAATATTAGTTTTATATTCCTTCACGTAATGTTAATTTAAACTTGTTAATTTTATAGTACAGTGTACAATGCTTGTGGCACATCTAATATGTATGGGGCATGCGGTGCTAACCTGTAAGAAATTGTTGCTAACCTCAGATAATGGTAGATAATTACTCGAAATATTTACAGTGTAAACAATTGTCGGTTGGCCAATAAACGAAAAATAAAAAAACATAAAAATAAACCTGGTGAAAGCAAAGCGCGGAAAAAAAAGAGAAAATATAAATCGTACAAAAATATTTTTCGTTCTTTTATTTCTTCAAAAGTGTATTGAAAAACGTCGCTTCATACACGTGGACATTTGTTATTGCAGTTCTCGGCTCAATGCATATTAATTTTGAAACACCTCATAAGCTGCCTAGCCTTTTCCCAACTTTGATTTTTTTCCAGTCATGCCGCACGCGGCCGAATATCAGTATTTTGAATGGAACTACCTATTTGACGTCCACAACACAACGCCTCGTTACTAACAAGAAGGGGTGCTGCCTGTATTGAATGTACCTGTTCTCATTAATTTCTAGACTCCTAGCACATCTTAGTTAGTTATAATTAATTAATAACGAGTTCGAAGATGCTGGGAATGTGTTGATTATAATGATGTAGTGTATTATGAACGAACATTCATCAATTGAAGTTGCTTTGTAAATCTTCATTAAAAGGACTTAATTGTTGTCTAATGCATCAATTAAGTAATTTTTGACAAATAAGTATGTCGCATTAAAGGGCCCGATATTGTTGTGGTTGTTTCTTTGTGGCGATAAGTCAGGTAATCATTTATGCACGAGATACTGATTATATTCACTCACAGACTATAGGTATTCAAACCATGAAACAGGCAGTATTCGAAAGCTAGTCTCGTAAATTCAGAACCTAATCCACAAACGCGGTTCATTCCAAACCTGACCCGAAATTCTAACCCAGTCGCGGGTTAGGTTAGAAACTTGAAAAAAACATTGTTCCGAACGTAACCCTCATCATTACCTGACCCGATGTATCGTTCGTTCCTACTATAACCCGAATTGCGATATAGATAGGTTCCCCTCTCCTCTTTCTTAAAATGAAAAGTGGAATTGTTGGTAAGAAAAAAGGAGAGGGGAAATCCTATCTATATCGCAATTCCGGTTAGGTTAGGAGCGATACGTTGGGTCAGGCTAGGAAGAGGGTTACGTTCGGAACATTTTTTTTCAAGTTCCTAACCTAACTCGTGACCGGATAAGGATTTCGGGTCAGCACTGCAAGTACGTAGCAATCGATAACGATCGAATCGATACGATTCGATAAATCCGACTTTTCAATTGGTTAAAAACTCATTTTATCGAGAATAACTGTCAGATTTATCGAATCGTATCGAATCGAGTGCTACGTACTTGCACTGCAGGTTCGGAATAAGCCATAAAGGCGGTAAAGTGGTGACGTGAATCATACCCTTCAGAGAATTAACAGGATCTCATTTCAAAGACGCTGCCTACCAACACGTAAGTATAACGTAACTTTTATAATCTTCAACGGTCACTCACAGTCAACACAGTGTTGCGTCTAGGACAATTAATTGTTATTTGTAAGTCGCAGCCTCCTCGGGAACGCTTTGCCGTGCAGCGGTGTGGCAACGTGAGTCGCTAGTTGGAATACACCGTGTATTTGAGTAGTGCCAGGAAAAAAGACGTAAACGACGAATTAAGTATAAAACGGGGAATGAAGGTTGTACATTACAAATATGTCTGCCAACCTTTAATACTAATTACTAAGGTAATAAAAATAATTATTTTGACTTTGTAGTAGATTCACTTATAAAGTCTTATCATCCGTTTCCTTAAATCGTGTATTAAAAGTTGTGTAGTTTGACTAGTATCTTATGGTAAGGAAGCTTCAAGCGATGAGGCGAGTGAGTTGTGTTGCTGACCTTACTACGTAACAAGCTATAGGTAACTGTAGTGTGAATGCCATTGTGTGGTACTAGATTATTTTCCTTCATGAAAGGATGTTGAGGTGGGCGGGGGGGGGGGGGTGATGTCTTTGTGTGAACCCGGCCTTGTGACGAGGTGCGGGAAGCGGTCATCAATATGTGAGGATAATAGTGACGAAGTGAGAGCAACAGTGTGCTGACAATAGGATGCGTATAAATGCGAATATGTGTAGTAACTGTTTTGGGTCGGCTTATCTGTTCTAGATAGACAAATAGAACGTGCCTCCCGCACAAGTGTATCACCACCCTTACAAATATTAATAATGAGGAAAGTTGAAAGCACAGATGAATGAATTACGAGTATTTTGTAATTCCAACATGTTTTCCTTAACGTTTTCCAGGAAACATATTATGCCATAATATTACAAGCAATGTATTTTTGTTATAGCAGTAAGCAATGATGTGGCTCCTTACTAAATATTGCTATGAAAATTAGAGAAGAGACAATTTTTTATTGTTATCTATACTAATATTATAAAGCTGAAGAGTTTGTTTGTTTGTTTGCACGCGCTAATCTACTGGTCCGATTTGAATGATTCTTTCAGTGTTGGGTAGTCCATTTATCGAGGAAGGCTATAAGCTATATAACATCACGCTGCGACCAAAAGGAGCGGAGCAAAAATGAAAAATATTGCAAAAACGGGGAAAAATGTATTCCTTTTGTGAGCTGTTTCTCTTTTATGTGACGCAGACGAAGTTGCGTGGGTCAGCTAGTGAATGATATAATCCAATACCCAGAAAAGTTAATAGAATATGACGAAGACATGGTTGTGTTGGAAGTGTATTGTGTAGCATGGCGTCTTACACTAACAGTCGTAAAAATACCTACCCATACCTAACCTACATATTTCCTTAATATTCGATGGTCATAAAAATGCCAATAAATCAAGATCATAACTATTTTACAACCTAGACCAACCAAGATTTTCCTTATTAATTGAGTTAACCCTTCAAACGCGATAGGCTCGCGCGGGTAGGAACAGGAACACGATATGAACCCAAATTATACCCCGAATAATATCCATTTATCGTCTCATGTGGTGTAAAGACAGGGTTTCAGAAGAGAACAGCTCGCGTTTCAAAGCGACAAAACATCCCGTTGCTATGACAACGCCCGAACAACCCCACCCCACCCCAGCGACCTCTAGTGATGAATTAAACAAAGCAATAATAACGACCCACAGACAATACCGCTCTGATTTATGGCAAATAAAGTTTGCTTGTAAACTGTCGACCAACTTTCATGAATTCCGTTTTAAATGTAAACGAGCGATTTTAATTACTGACGTATTATTCTCTGTACCTATTTCAGCAATTTCATTCCTATTGTGTTTGCCCACAAAATCTAGGTCTTTTTTTTTCGAATAAATAGAGAGAAAAGTAAAGCACTAGCATCGCCGGAAATGTGTCCAAACGAGCGGCGACAAATCGAAGCGAACATGAAAAGCGGACGGAAATGACGAGAGACCTCTAACGAACACACGGCGACGACGACGGCTCACCGAATTGTGACATTACATCTTTGGGCCCCAATTTAGGTTAATATGGAACAAAAATTCTCGTCACGAATGTCTCCCAATCATTGCATCTGACTCGAGTCCGGCTCGTGACGGGTTAGCGTTAACTGAAGTAATTAGTGGTCTGTATGCAAACAGTTGGGGGCGTTGGTTTTAAACGGCGGCGTCGTCGTCGCGTCGCTTGCCAGTAACTCCGTCTTTATTTGGTGCTGACGGCCAAATGGACCGCCGCGCTACTGACATTAGCATCTGGGGGACGGATGGACGGTTCTGCAGGGTGATGGCAGGTCAGAGCGTGGAGGGTTGAAATCTCTTCTTTACTTTTTATAAAAAGGTACAAGATTTCTACTTACGGCAAAACGGTGGTGGTATTAGTAAACTTGCTAACTATTAAGTAATTATAGAAAACAAATATGGACGTAATATTAGGAAGAATCTGAATTAAATGATTTTATTTATTTAACAGTTCAGCAGAGCTAACGTCAATATCTGTCTAATAGAAAGAAAGAAAACCTGGATATTCTGACAACAAACAAAACACGAACATTATAAAAATAACCTAGAAAATAAGTCGAGAAACTTCTCCCTGTACAACAACAGAGACAAACAATTTCAGAACGATTAACATCAATCGTCTGGAAACAAACAAAAAATTGGTCCATAACATCAAACAGATGGCCGGAGCAGTAAAATTATCCTGAACTAAATAATGGGAATGTAACACCTCAAGCGGAATGAAATACGAGCCGGCGCCAGTAGAGGGGGGGATGAAAGAGACGCGGGGGGGGGGGGGGGTAATAAAAGTTCATATAATTGCGTCATACAGGCCCGCCCGCCAGCTAACCGGCTAGCTGGTCCTCTTAGTTGAGACTTGGTTCAACTTGTTACACAGAAAACTATCCAAGTTTGTAATTTGTTAATTGCATCTCACTGTGCGGTACCAAAGTTTAGCTTAAAATGAGTAAATTGAATAATAACAGTGAATAAAATTATATCGTGTCAGTTTTTATTAACAGTGGCAAAAATATAATTGTGTTGTTTATTTCTAGGTAGTCCTAGTAGAATTTTTGTCCTTATGTGCGATAAAATAAATGATTTATTAATGGTCTATGCGGTAAATAGAAATAGTTTAACCTAATGCACAATGTCCACGATGTCTAATAGCAAGTTTCATTGCTCGAGTTGAGCTCGCGATTACTATAATAGGTAAAACTTCCAACAAGTCAATGATCTGTGAATACCTTCACCGCGCAAGTTGCCGACCTCAACTTGGCCAATAAAACTTATGGACATCGCGGTTTATACTAGTGCTGATAACTTTATTATAGTGCAAAAAGTCTATGAGCTATGCATCCGACTGCAGCTTGGATATCGATGACTTGTGTCGTCGCTTTCTGCACACTATAGAAGCAGATTTTTATATTATTGATTCTTATCTCCAAACTTCTAGATCTTACACCTCGTCCACGACCTGGGCGATACGACTTACGTCAAACGAAACGCGTTGACACTTTATTCGTTCGCTTGAGTAACGTCTAGCACGCTCTATGCAAATAATTTCATGTCAATTAAGTACGCAGTCGCTGTTACGACATACATACGTGTTGCTTGTGCATGTTTATCGGCCTAGAGGTTAGAGTACTGGAGGAGGCTACAGGACATCAGCACCTACTCCGTTTTCATATCTCCGACAGCACAAATCATCGACATCGAGAAAAAACACAAGCAAAAACCACATCACAGTAACAACTCGGAGCAGTGGTACCTTTCTCTCTGGAACTTGAGCGAGTGCAGGCGCTGCGGCAGCTTCTGGCGGAAGGTCCAGAGGTGCAGCTGGTCGTCGGCGGTGGCCGTGACCAGCGCGCCCTCGTTCACCAGGAAGCTGGCGTGCAGCACCGCCTCGCCGCACTCGTGGCGCACGTGCGCGTCCACGCCGGGGCCGCCTAGTCTGAGCAGCGGTTCAGGAAGATCATTGCTTAGGGTATACTCAAAAAAATTAAATTGGTTTCAGCCAATTGGGTGCCACGATCTCGCAGATACAAACGTTAAACTTAGCAAGAAAGAAAACACGCTTATGTTTGAGTCAAGGGTTAAAAACCGAAAGTCATCGAGTATAAGAACGTCTGAAACTAACAGACTTTTCACGACTTCCTAGTGTTTTAGAACCTGAGACTTAATTGTAGTGATGATAATCGATTTTGGCCACAGCGACTGTATTCGATTCGGCTTATTCGGATATACAACTTTGTCCGAAAACTAAATTAAGAATATTCAAGGCATTAGCTACAGCTTTGCTCGACCAAATACATTTTATTTCCATAGAAATCTCAACAAAGAGCCATTCAGTAAGTGCAGTCTGAAATCCATCCACATTCTGCACAATTTTTGCGTCCTGTCCGCTACCCACAATCCGTTCGTTTGGAGTCGGTGAGTGAATTACTGCAACAGTGGGCATTAGTGGCGCGCTTCACAAACGTAGCCGCCATTACGCTAATAGACACACTCTGCACTGTATGTAGTGGTGTACTGTCGGACGAGTGTGTCCGAGTTCGTTCAGCACTTCGCTTCGCTAGAATCATCGGGAGCTACATGAGTGAAGCTTAACCAACTTATAGCTTCGTTTCGCTTTGCTCCCAGTGTGCATTGTGGCCTGCGCGTAATTTACGTCGCGCCGACGACGTGCGTGCTGCACGGGCAGTGTTTACAATACGTCATGTTGACGTACGTGTTACGTAGTATGGACGTAGTGCGTCTTTTCGACGTGCGAGTGATTGTGACAGCCGGTAACGGATGGATTGCGTTTTGTTCGGATGCGAGTTTCATGCGTCCATGTTGGTAATGGAAGGTTTAAGTTAATGCTGTTGTTAGATTTCATACTGTGAGAGCAAGTTAACACGTTGCGCGTTGTTTAACATCTAAACGTTTTAGCTAAGTATTCTTTTGTGTAGGTATACTGTACAATCAGATGGTAAGTAATTACCTCAGCCCGCAAACACATGCAACATAAAACAACTATTAATTCCTACGCTGCCGAGTTAGAACAGAATCGTAATTACATAGCAGAATGTTTTCTTTACCTAGAGTCTGTAACCCGACTATCACTTTGAATACGAAGCCTGCACACGAGTAAAAACGTTTCTATTCATTTGTAATGTTTAATTAGTGGGCGAGGTAAGTACAGCCATGCGTACAACTGAGACGTAACTCTAACTACGCCTCAGGGACGTAGGATAGTTACAGGTCATTGTTAGATACAGCGTTTGCATTGTGTGATTAAGTGATTCCCTGTTTTGCAATGAATTTAATTATAGTTTATAGTAATTCTTACTAAGTTTTTGTTCAAGTTTAAGGACAACATACACACACTTATTTATTCATATTTATAATGCTGTTAATTTTATATCTCTAATCCACCTGAATGGAACAATACCCAAATTACAAAATAAACAAAATTCCAAATCTGTCTCGGCGGACCAAGCTTAATCTACCTTCAATTCAAATAATTATAATGTTTAAAAATAGACTCCTAATTCAGTACTTATTTATATCTTTATTCTCCGGGTCCCCTAAGACGGAGTTGAGAGGGTGCCTAAAGCGGCGCATTGTAACCTTTGTGTGGGCTGCGGTAAGCTTCATTTGATACAATAGCGGGGAGGAGGGGAAGGGGCGGGGCGGAGGTGTTGCCAACGCGAATAAATTACTGTCGTTAAGCTGATGACAATTTAATACGAGTTTTTAGGCAAACACAGATAAGAGGGGTCATGGTTTTGACGTTAAAATAATCCATACACGCTACTACAAGACAGCGTGTATAGATTTTATTTTAACTTTTAGTTAGCAATTTCAAATGCTTCACGCCTAGAAAACTTAAACGTTATGATTACAGTTGGATTAAAGGTCAATTGCAGGTGCTGGTATTTGTGATGTAATTGTTTAGTAATCTTTCAAGACTGTTGCATCACATATCACGAAACGAAACAGACGCAATATTAAACTAGCTACATTCAGTCAAACAAGTATCAGTTTTTAGGTACGGCGAACTATTCTGATATATTTGAACAGTCGCGTAGAACACAGCACGCTAATTTAAGGGGACTATATTTCTTGTCACCAAAATTTATATTTGTCATCAAGTTGTATCACCTAATAAATAGATCTATCGCCACGAAATATGTTCGTTCTCAGTTAAACAAAAAGTGTTCCCAGGTTCCAATTATCAAATTAATGTTAATATATGTGTAAAATAAGAGATGGATTACCAATAACATTGTAGTGCATTACATGAATATAAACTTCGTTCTTATAATAATAGTTTTATTACTTAAATAATAGCTTTGTGCTCAGAATGGTAGATATGTCACCAAATAATTCGATTATCGATCCCTGACTGCGACTCGTTTTATTTGTTATTTTGTCACTAATACAGTGACAAAACACATACATTACATACAGTACATTTTATTTTGTTCAGTTATTTAATTTAACACTCTCACCGCCACGCATGTATACAGTTTGCCAAAGCAGCAGGCCATGTGGGCGGCGCGCCGCCCATCCCATTTCTTTAGCGACCCGCCAAGCTTAATTTGAGAGAACTTTTGCGGCACGCCAAGTGGCACGCTGGCAGGACACGCCATATATTTTATCAGCGACAAAAATGCAAAAGTTTTAGCGGTAAATTTTTGGTGCGCCGGCCGCCCACATGGCCTGCCGCAACAAATAAAAAAATCAGTAATAGCTTGCTGCACTAGAATTTACGTGGGCGGCCGGCGTACCACATGGCGGTGAGAGTGTTCATAGTTAATTTAATACATAAATTTTAATGAGGTGGTTGATGACAAACTAGTTTTGCCTAGGCCGACTTGGGGCACCCCGACACGGATAGATTAGGTTAGAAGGGTATGGCGGGGTCGAATGAGCGAGCGAAGCGAGCGAATAGACCCCGCCATACCCTTCGTGGTTATTTTTTTATAAACCATTCAGAAGTAGGTCCGTCGACCGGGTCTCCCTCGACTCGGATGCAAGAGCATTTTCTAGTTACATAATAATTATGATTTATTGGTGATCTCTTTAAATTAGTTTGCTTAAATACTTATTAGGACAAACCTTTTATCTAAATATATAAAAGAAGAAACTGACTGACTGACTGACTGACTGACTGACTGACTGACTGACTGACTGACTCATCTATCAACGCACAGCCCAAACCGCTGGGTCTACAGATTTCAAATTTGGCAAGTAGGTTCCTTATGTGGTCTAGGGGTGCACTAAGAAAGGATTTTTCAAAATTCACCCCCTAAGGGGGTTAAACGGGGCTCCAAAGTTTGTATGGGGAAACAAGATTAGTTTGACTATTTTATTCGAAACTTCACTGGAGTGTTCCTATTAATAAATGAGTAGAAACGGGTTTCAGGTTTTTTCAGAATTCAACCCCTAAGAGGGGGAAAAGGGGTGACAAAGTCAAAAAATCAATGCACAGCCCAAACCGCTGAGTCTAGAGATTCCAAATTTGGCACATTGGTTCCTCATGTGCTCTAAGGGTGCACTAAGAAAGGATTTTCCTAAATTCACCCCTTAAGGGGGTTAAACGGGGATCCAAAGTTTGTATGGGGAAACAAGATTAGTTAGACTATTTTATTCGAAGCTTCACAGGAGTGCTCCTATGGATAAATGAGTAGAAACCGGTTTCACGTTTTTTCAGAATTCAACCCCTAAGACGGGGAAATGGGGCGACAAAGTCTAAAAATCAATCACAGCCCAAACCGCTGAGTCTAGAGATTCCAAATTTGGCGTATAAATTCTTTATGAGATTTAAGGGTGGATTAAGAAAGGATTTTACAAAATTCACCCCCTAAAGGGTTGAAACGGGGCTCCAAAGATTACATGGGGAAATAGGATTAGTAAGACTACTTTATTCGAAACTTTACGGGAGTACTCCTATTGATAAATGACACACAAATTTGTTGTTCCTGCAACGAGGCTCAAAAAAATAGGGGGTACGTTCAGATGCCAATGTATACGTTTTTACAATAAACTTCCAAGCCCAATTCAAGCACTAAGCCTAAATAAATTCAAATCGTTTATAAAACGGAAGCTGTGCCTGAAAGCCTACTATCATGTTAATCACTATCTCGAAGATAAAAAGGCTTGGGATTAAGCTGCTCCAATGAAATTTGCTCTGTGAATGTCGAAGATTCGGACTTCGCTTGTTTATTATTTATTCCTTTCTTATCCTTTTTTATTTTTTTTTTCCTTTTATATTTTTTTCCTTTTTTATACAATCTGACATTTAATGTTTTGACATGTATTTTATTATTTTTTATACACTCCGACATTTAATGTTTTGACATGTATTTTATTATTTTTTACTTGTTTATTATTTTATTTGACATTTACTGATTTGACATGAATACTTATTTTGTTAAGTGTTCTACTTTTTTTTTTTATCATCATTGTGACTTAATGATTTTTGTGATTTTTATTTACATTCTTTTGAATAGAACTTGTTATGAATTTTATATGATTATTGTGAATGTGGGGACCATGTGGGTCACATTTATATTTTTTTGTTTATTTTTTTCCCACAACTGTCTGGCAGTTTGAGTACTCTAAGCGACCTACCCAAATGTCCTTTCTTTGGTATTGTTCGTCGTTTCGTTGAGCTCCTTGAGTTATAAGTCGAGCTACACGTTAACTGACAAATGCTTGCACTGACTGGACAGGTCCACTCAAATCTGTATGGTTCTTTCTTCAAAAGACCATCTCAGACACTAATCTGCATAGTCCTCATGTGAATTGAGCAAGATTGTCTGGACTTTAAAAGAGACTATGACCTCTGAGTTTGTTTCGGCTGTTTCTTCTCAGAGTAGTCAGGTACGAAACACCGGCCCCATCTAGTTTAAAAAAATGACGTGTAAAAGTGTTTGTAAAAACCTACTTGCAAAATAAACATCATTTATCATTTATCATTTATCATTTATCATTCATGAGTTAACATTTGTGTTTCAGTTTTTTTCAGAATTCAACCCCTAGAGGGGGAAATGGGGTAACAAAGCCTGAAATTCAACATAGGTATTGTTTTTATGGTGAATTGGGTCGGGTGTATTACAAAAACAATGATTTTAAGATTTAATGTGGCAGACCTGAAATACTACCATTCCCTGTTGGGGTGCGATGGGGTTGAAATGTCTAAAAATCAATATGGGTGTCGATACCGAGATTATCAGGGGTGCTGATTACGAAAATGGCATTTATTTTGAGATCCGGATATGATTGTGATTACGATGATGATGATTGTGATAATGATGACGATGATTGTGATGATGATGATTGTGATTACGATGATGATGATTGTGATAATGATAATAGTGATAACGATGATAATAAGTATGATAACGATGATGGTGATTGTGATAGTGATGGTGATTGTGACAGTGATGATGATTATGATAGTGACGGTGATTGTGATGGTGATAGCGATGGTTGTGATAACGAGGATGGAGATTGTGATGATGATGATTGTGATTACGATGATAATGATTGTGATAACGATGACGGTGATTGTGATAGTGATTTTGATGGTGATTGTGATGGTGGTTGTGAAAGTGGCAGTGATTGTGATGGTGATAGCGATGGTGATGGTGATTGTGATTGTGATTGTGACAGTGATGTGATAATGATGAAGTTGATTGTGATTACTATGATAATGATTGTGATAACGAGGATAGTGATTGTGATAGTGATTGTGATGGTGATGGTGATTGTGATTGTGATTATGATTGTGATTGTGTTGGTGATTGTGATAATGATGGTGATTGTGATAATGATTGTGGTTGTGATAGTAATGGCGATTGTGATCATGATGATTGTGATTACGATGATAATGATTGTGATTACGATTATAATGATTGTGATGACGAGGATGGAGATTGTGATGATGATGATTGTGATTACGTGATTGTGATGATAATGATTGTGATAATGATGATAGCGATTGTGATTATGATTATAATGATTGAAATGACGAGGATTGTGAAGATGATGATTGTGATTACGATGATAATGGTTGTGATTGCGATGATGATGACTGTGGTGATGATGATAGCGATTGTGATTACGATGATGGTGATTGTGATAGTGATTTTGATTGTGATTGTGATGGTGATTGTGATAGTTATTGTAAGAGTGGCGGTGATTGTGATGGTGATAGCGATAGTGATGGGGATTGTGATGGTGATTGTGATTGTGATAGTGATGGTGATTGCGATGGTGATTGTGATAATGATTGTGGTTGTGATAGTGATGGCGATTTTGATAATGATGATTGTGATTAAGATGATAGTGATAGTGATTACGATGATAATGATTGTGATTACGATTATATTGATTGTGATGACGAGGATGGAGATTATGATGATGATGATTGTGATTACGCTGATAGCGATTGTGGTTACGATTATAATGTTTGTGATGACGATGATAATGGTTGTGATTGCGATGATAATGATTGTGATGATGATGATAGCGATTGTGATTACGATCATGGTGATTGTGATAGTGATTTTGATGGTGATGGTGATAGTGATGGCGATTGTGATTGTGATAGTGATTGTGATGGTGATTGTGATGATGATTGTGATAATGATGGTGGTTGTGATTTTGATGGTGATGGTGATAGTGATGGGGATTGTGTGGTGATGGTGATGGTGATGGTGATTGTGATGGTGATTGTGATGATGATTGTGATGGTGATTGTGATGGTGATAGTGATTGTGATAGTGATAGTAATGGTGATTGTGATAGTGATAGTGATGGTGATTGTGATATTGATTGTGGTTGTGATAGTGATGGCGATTGTGATGATGATGATTGTGATTACGATGATAATGGTTGTTAAAATTATGATAGTGATTGTGATAGTGATTGTGATAGTGATTGTGATAGTGATAGTGATTGTGATAGTGATTGTGATAGTGATTGTGATTGTGATAGTGATTGTGATAGTGATTGTGATAGTGATTGTGATAGTGATTGTGATAGTGATTGTGATAGTGATTGTGATAGTGATTGTGATTGTGATTGTGATAGTGATTGTGATAGTGATTGTGATAGTGATTGTGATAGTGATTGTGATAGTGATTGTGATAGTGATTGTGATAGTGATTGTGATAGTGACTGTGATAGTGACTGTGATAGTGACTGTGATAGTGACTGTGATAGTGATTGTGATAGTGATTGTGATAGTGATTGTGATAGTGATTGTGATAGTGATTGTGATAGTGATTGTGATAGTGATTGTGATAGTGATTGTGATAGTGATTGTGATAGTGATTGTGATAGTGATTGTGATAGTGATTGTGATAGTGATTGTGATAGTGATTGTGATAGTGATTGTGATAGTGATTGTGATAGTGATTGTGATAGTGATAGTGATAGTGATAGTGATAGTGATAGTGATTGTGATAGAGATGATAATAATTGTGATGAGTTTATTACCTGGATTAACATGTAGGACACTATTATCCCTTTAGTAAGATCCAGTGGGACAGTAACCGAACTTCACGCGGGCGAAGCCGCGGGCAACAGCTAGTATTATATAAAAGACAAAACAAGTGAAATAGTATCTCTTAAAAAGATCAACATGAAGTCATTTAGGAAGTACAATGCGTTTAAACTGTATGTTTCCAAATGTAAACTTGACTTTTTCCTAAATAATGAGCTATGGCCAGATGGCATTGTTTTTAGGCGTTATGTGCATTTTATGTACAGAACGAAGCCCCAGGAGTCTATAGTTAAAGTTAATTAATTATATTAATTCTAATGGGTACACAAAGAATTAACAATTACCTTAGATATGTTAGTTTTAACTGTAAGTCGGTTAAGAGATCGATAGATAATATTAAGGATTTATGTGTGTGGTCTGATGTGGTGGCCCTACAAGAGACCTGGTTACTTTCCCATGACATTCCAATCTTAGGAACAATAAGTCCTGACTTTGATTATACCGGTAAGTCGGCTGTGGATACCTCTGAGAGCCTATTGAAAGGAAGGCCTCATGGTGGGGTAGCCATTCTCTGGAGGAAAGGCATCTTTGATTCCGTGTCTGTTGTTGACTGTAGTAGTCCTCGCTTGGTGGCCATCACAGCATCGTCGAAGGGCCGTAATATTCTTGTTTTTTCTGTGTATATGCCTACAAATTGTTCAGACAACTTACCTATTTTTACAGATGTGTTGAGTGAAATTAGTGCTACGATAGCGAGCTGTGATATAGAAAATGTTTTTATGTTAGGCGATTTCAATGCCCACCCTCATGAGCTGTTCTATAAAGAATTAATTAACTTCTGTTCTGACCAATCTTGGATTTGTGCTGATGTAGAGAAACGGGGGTTGGACAGCGACACATACACTTTTATAAGTGATGTGTATGGGTGTAGGAGGTGGTTGGATCACTGCTTGGTATCTGTATCAGCGTGGCATACAATTGTCAGTGTTGACGTATCCGAGGATATTTACGTGTCGGATCATCTTCCCATTTGCATGGAATGTGATTTGGAAGTGATGCGGCCTAAAATGATGCCGCGGACCATCTGCCGTGATTCTGTGGTGTGGGGTGAAAGAACTAAGTCTGAAACGCTAAACTACCATAATATTTGTAATAGTAAGTTGCGAGATTTTGATTTCCCCCATGATTTTCAGAGTTGCGGTAGTGGACCGTGTAGTTTGGCTGCACATAAGTCTGTGCTGGACAATTTGTATAGGCAGATTGTAGAAATACTTTGTGCGGCGGCTAGGCAGTCTAAAGTAACACACAACGGGGGGCCGAGACGGGGCAAGCGTGTGTGTGGATGGAATGAGCATGTAAGGGATGCTCATCGCGAGGCCAGGAATAGTTTTCATGCCTGGATAAATAACAAACGCCCCTCTTCGGGACCTATCTATGATAATATGCATGAGAAGCGAAAATGTTTTAAAAGCCGACTGAAATACAGTCAAAACCATGCTGAGCAGATTATTATGGATAGATTGGCCGAACAACGCGCTAATAAAAAATTCAGCGATTTCTGGAAATCCACTGGTAAGTTGGACGGGAAACCGGGACTCCCTACCAGTGTGGGTGGTATAAATGAACCTAGTGGGATCTCTAATATGTTCAAAGAGCACTTTCGAGTTCAGTCCCCTCTCGGTCCCTCAACCGTGAAAGTAGATACTGAGCCCAACAGTCGTGGAGTTAAACCTCTAATGAGATTCTCAAGTAAGCAAGTGAGTGCAATCATAACTGGTATGAGCCGAGGCAAATCTCCAGGTCATGATGGGCTCAGTATTGAGCACTTGAAGCACGCGGGTGTACATCTGCCGCGAGTCCTGTCTATGTTTTTCACAATGTGTATTAGTCACGCGTACTTACCTGCTGATTTAATGAAGACCATCGTGACTCCCATTGTGAAAAATAGGACTGGAGATATTTCTGATCAGGGTAACTATCGTCCCATTTCTCTTGCGACTATAATAGCGAATGTGTTGGACGGTGTGCTTGATACTTGCCTTAATGACTATATACATCTTCATGATGCTCAGTTCGGGTTTCGTCCCGGACTTCTGAAAGCGCTATTTTGAGTCTCAAGCACACAGTTCAATACTATGTAGATCGCGGGACGCCGGTGTACGCCTGCTTCCTTGATCTCTCCAGAGCCTTCGATCTTGTCTCGTATGATGTGCTCTGGGGGAAAATGGCAAGCAGGGGTATACCCGCGGAAATATGTGGGCTATTCCGGTATTGGTATGGCAATCAGACCAATCACGTGAGATGGGATGGTACGCTCTCTGAGCCTTATAGGTTGGAGTGTGGGGTGAGACAAGGAGGTCTGACGTCCCCCAGGCTTTTTAACTTCTACGTAGATGACCTCATAGAGGGACTCAGCAGCATGCGTGTCGGATGCAGTGTTGGTGGTGTTAGCATTAACAACATCAGCTATGCGGACGATATGGTGCTGTTGGGTCCGTCTGCGGGGGCGGTAGGGAAATTACTTAAGACTTGTGAAGCCTACGCTGCCGCGCATGGTTTAACTTATAATGTGAAAAAATGTGAGTACATGGTCTTTAAGGTCGGCGGCAAATGCCGGGAAGAGGGACCCGAGCTGCTTATAAATGGGTCAGTAATTCGTAAAGTATCTTCTTTTAAATACTTGGGTCATTTTTTGTCCGACGACCTTAAAGACGATGTAGATATAGCTAGGGAGCGCAGGGCACTTGCCGTCCGGTGCAATATGTTGATCCGTAGATTTGCTCGGTGTACGGACCTAGTTAAAATCACCCTTTTCAAGGCTTACTGTCAGAGTCTGTACACGGGTAATCTATGGATCAATTACACCAAAAGGTCGCTAGATGCCCTGCGAGTCCAGTATAATAATGCCTTCAGGATGTTGTTGAGACTACCTCGCTTCTGCAGTGCGTCGGGGATGTTCGCGCAAGCTCGTACCGACGGGTTTCACGCGATGGTCCGTAAAAAAAGTGCCTCGCTACTCAGGAGAGTGAGAGATAGTCGCAACAGCATCCTGAGAACTGTAGCGGAGAGCTACAGCTCTCCAATTGTAATTTTTCTTGTGCAGAGGGTAATTGGTACTAACACTAGATAATAAGTTATTTAATATTATGTTACTAACACTCTATGGATCTTTTTGTGTCCGAAATAAAATAAATTATTATTATTATTATTATTTATATTACATACAAAAACATTTATTTGGTACTAGACCCTATATCTTCATGATTTTAGGTGATTTATTGTGGAATTGATTTTATAATGTTTGGTGACTACATTTTGGTGACAAATCTACTATTTTGAGGGCAACCCCTATTATTTAAGGAACGCAAAACTAATTAAATTGGTGATAGCTTAAATGATACCCCTAATTTAATTACTAGAGAGGAGGACATTGACATACGCCTGCTTGTTTCTTTGTGTGTTTGTTTGATGAACTCTCTGCTTAAGACACAAACGTGTTGCTGCTTGCTCTAAGCAAATATTAACATTTAGGGCTTGTTTTTATGGGCACCTACATATTATCATAACCATGCCAAAACATTCATTTGAATAAGAAAAGACATCTTGACTTTTAATTCAAGAAGAAAGTTCACACGTTGTTAAGAGCCCTCTTCTCAAGTGTCATAGAATAAACGTACGAAATTAATACAATAGCAACCAAAAGTTTTGCGATAATTAATTCAGAACCAACACGCTCATAATTGTTTTGTTGTCGACTGTACTATCTAGGTCTACGTAAGTACGTTCCAACATAATGAGCTTATGTTTCAAATGTTTAATTATCTAAAACATGGGTCCGCCACTGTTTTACTTACATTAGGTAATTAAAATTTTACGGCACATAAATGTAGAATATAATTTAAATGAACATTATGTTTAGTACTCGTTAAGAATTCAAGAGAATTATCACTGTGTTAGAATACTTTGTTCAGCAGTGGGAGATATAGTTAGTTAAGTTAAAGTTAGCTTTAATTGAAACACACGGGACATAACAGGTTTAGTGACAGGCTTTGCCGGACAGCCATATGTATAATATAGAGAGAATACTAGAAGAAACGTTATAAAAAATAAAATTGCACCGAATATTAATATTACTAAACGTTGCTCTAAATACCAAGCAGTAGAATTATTTAATAAGTTGCCTACTGACCTACGATCATTGATTTACAAAGGTACTCTATTCAAAGCCAAACTTAAAGCGTTCCTGTTGAATAAATGTTTATATTCTTTAACTGAATTGGTGACAAATGATGGTGAATAGTTTTTATATTTAGTAATTTACCTTTTGACATTAAATATTTATTCAAGACATTATTCGATTTTTTGCATCTTAAATCAAATCAAATCAAACAGTTTATTTGTGATACACAGGTTACATTAACGGTCTTACAATATACAGTGAGTTCATGCTGTGATCACTGATCAGCCTCATATGGGCATACAAATTTATAAAAATAATAATTAAACAATAAACAATTATTAATGCAGTTCACAATGCGCTCAATCAGACATTAACACTTTTGTTAGAGCAGTAAAGAGGAAAGAAATAATAAAAGCAAAGTAAAATCATTTTAAGTCTAAAAATTCCTTTACTGAGTAAAAACGAGTGTTCGTTAAGAAATTTAAATAAATTATTTTTGAGAGAATAGATCTTAGTAGATAGAGAATAGATTTATAAGTATTTGACATAATAATATTTACAATAATTTATATAATTACTATTTACATTCTATTGACACAATATTTATCATATGTTATTTTAGATTTTAAATTGAGTAGATTTTACTGTTTTTTATATTCATAATTTGTTGTTATAGCTATAAAATTTTAATTAATGTACAAACCAATTCAAACACAATCATCATCATCTGCCTAGCCTTTTCCCAACTATGTTGGGGTCGGCTTCCAGTTTTACCGGATGCAGCTGAATACCAGTATTTTACATGGAGCGACTGCCTATCTGACCTCCACAACCCAGTTAGTACCGGGTAATACGATACCCCTTGGTAAGACTGGTTGTCAGACTTTTTTGGGACAATTCAAACACAATGCGAATTGTTATATGAATAAATAAATAATAAATAAAGTATGTATTGTATGGCCATGCTGTTTCTTTGACCAAAAGTAGTCCTTTGGTGTTCAAACAGTTGAGTCATTGGGTCAGAGCGGTCACCGAGATATTATTTATTTTACTTTATTGGCTAATCTGCATTCCAAGAAAAAGCGTTCTTATTAAGTTAATTATAAGATAGAAAATATTCTTTTCAACATAGCTATTATGTTTCAGATACCTACTGTAGAATAGGAACCTTACGCTTTTGTTCAGCTTCGTATCTCCGATCACCTTAGCATACAGTGACGTCAGACTAACTTGGCACACGTGTAGGTATCAACGCTAATCGACAGGTGTTGGTCATAATCGGACAGCTTCTTCATTAGCATAGCTATTGTTTAACCTGGCTTACTGGTATTTAATAAAATGAGAAGGTAGACTAAAGCTTTCAAGGAATGGTCGCCGAGAGACGGTTTATGAAGTGTGGGTAGACCAACAGCTGGATGACTCGAACACATTCAGAAAATCGCGGGTAACACCTGCTCGTGCAGACCAGGGAGGTAGGGAGGAGTGCCACAAAAGGGGGGAGGACTCAGCAGCGGGTGGAACAAAGCTGCCGATGATTATGATGGTGATAATGTCATAAACACGTGATTCTACTCACAATTATGAAACAAATTTACTTCGGGGCCAACTCTTAAACCGCTGGTGTTCACCAACATCGCAAAACGTCACCCGGTGTATTTAGAAGTTTGACCTATGACGTCAGTCTATGAACTTCGCGGACGGCCATTGACAGTACGTTAAATATGGACAATGGACACTGTTCCCTTGGAGATATCATAAGATATGCAGTGCAATCTGTCCAAGCTAATGTAGAATTATGTTATTTTAAACTAACGTTGTAACGGCAGCGCTTGCAAGTGTTAGTTGATTTTCAAGAACGCATTAATTTCGGTACAACACAGGAAAAAGTTTAAAAACCCTTATCAAGAGTCATGTTAAGAATCCAATGGATAAAGTCCGGACGTGGCTCTAGATATGGACACCGACATAAAGTATTCGTAGGGTGGTTCCGTGTCGGAAACCGTGTCCGCAATTCGTTCGCACCGGTTTGACCGAATTTTTATTGAAAGATGTGTAATGTTGGTCATTAGTCTCGCTCAAGCAACACACCGGCCCATCCTTGTTACTAAGTTTACAATTTATTACCAACTAGCTGACCCGCGCAACTTCGTCTGCGTCACATGAGAGAGAGAGGGTTAGAGAGAGTGGAGTCAACCTTGAAAGATAGACATAATGCTATCGTGGTTTTTTTTAGAACGCTTTAAAACGAACAATTCCCTAATACATGATTGTTGCGCAACTTTAACCGTTTATGCAGCGCCCGCAAAGGAAGCTCTCGAAAGAAATAAATTTTCCTTGTTTTTGCAACATTTATCATTGATGCTCCGCTCCTTTTAATTATAGCGTGATGTTAGATAACCTATAGCCATCCTCGATAACTATTCAACACTAAAAGTTTTCCTGTAATTAGCGCGTTCAACCAACCAAAATCTCTTTAGCTTTATAATATTAGTAGATATATACCTACGTAGATCCAAGTGGGTAACAGTTTAATTTCTTCGATATCATTCTCATTATCATTCATCTATTTAATCTTTCGCTAAAATAATCTACTTATGTTTTTCCAAAAAAGGACTTACCTCGACAGCCTTTTTTTTTCGGATGGGAAATCATCAAATGACTCCTCCCGCTCTGGGCGGACCAGGAGGCAGTGTCATACTTTTACTGACTAAACCCATACATGCTCCTTCATCGCCCTTTGTGTTCCGGGGCCACGGTATCTCTTTAGAACAGTCCCGCAACCCCGGCAGGCATCGGCCCTTGCGGACCCCTTCCTATTGCTGACTCTCTTTGCGGCGCGTGTCGAACACGAACGTGCCGTCGACACGGCCTGTCGTCATGAGACAGACGGACGGCGAGCTAGCCCATAGCCCACCGTCCACAGGCCCGCGCGTACGGTGGCCGGGGGCCACGTGGTGGCCTCGGACGCCCGGGGCGTCTCCCGCGGCGGCCGGGACGTTTATAGGTTCTCTCCCTCTCACGTTCCGCCACCTCCTTCATCCTTAGACACTCGATGACAGTCATACTCCAGCTAGGTCGAAAGTTCTCATCAAAGGTGCAAGAAATTAGCCCAAACACGATTTTTCAATTATAAATGGGACCAACTTTGAAATGTACCTACGCTTTTTACAAACAAAAGGACCATGTACGGACTTCTCTGTAAAAGTTATCAGTGGTCATATATAAAAAAAATACGCGTCGAATTGAGAACTGCCTTCTTTTTGTTTCGTCGGTTAAAAAACCAATCTTGAGGCAATTTACACGTTTGCGGCGGCGACCTCTCGCGTCCGGCCCTGGTGCAAGCCATGGTCCGGAGCGAGACGGAATGGGACGCCGTCACCTCCTTCTGCGAAGCAGTAATGCTAGAGAAGGAGGTGGCGGAACGTGAGAGGGAGAGAACCTCTCAACGTCCCGGCCGCCGCGGCAGACGCCCCGGGCTTCCGGGGCAACCACGTGGCCCCCGGCCACCGTAAACGCGGGCCTGTGGACGGTGGGCTATGGGCTAGCTCGCCGTCCGTCCGTCTCATGACGACAGGCCGTGTCGACGGCGCGTTCGTGTTCCACGCGCGCCTAAAAGAGAGTCAGCAAAAAGGAAGGGCCGGTCCGCAAGGACCGATGTCTGCCGGGGTTGCGGGACTGTTCGAAAGAGATACCGTGGCCCCGGAACAAAAGGGCGATGAAGGAACATGGCTGGGTTTTAGTCAGTAAAAGTCTGACACTCCCTCCTGCTCCGCCCAGAGCAGGAGGAGTCATTTGATGATTTCCCATCCGAAAAAAAAAAACAAAAAATAGGCAACTGACACGGGCGGGGGTCATTCAATTCAGAAAATGGAGTGAAATAAACAACGCCGTCTATCGACCAAAATGTTAAACTGCTAAAGTATAAAATATATCCTATGCTATAATTTTTTTTTAAATCTGGTCAGTCGATTTAAAAGTTATGACTGTGGTGAGCACATTTTTAGTCATTGGTATTATTTTAGTTCAACAGATGTCGCTGCATGTATGTATCTTACATTTGATGATTAGTTCTTCTTGAAAACTTTAAGTTCATATATCTTTTGATAGAATTAACCGATTTCAATGAAACAAACACTAAATCATACCCCAAGTTACACACAATTTTTATGTATAAACATTGTCAGCATTGAATTCGTAGATTTTACGTGATGTGCGCACAAACAAACAGACAAACAGACAAAAATTTCAAAAATGATGGAAATGGGTTCTGTTACCTTTTCACACGCTGGCTATTTTTTGTTTCAATTTCTTCAATGTACAAAAATGACTTTTCTACAGATTTATTATATGTATAGATAGATTACATTCACTGCTTATGAGACTGCTACTAAAACACTGAATAAAGAAATATTTCAGTAAACTTTGTGCCATTTCACAAGTTATTAGTTCCACTAGCTGCGGGCAGACTTCATTGAAGTTATGTTCCGTTAATTATTTGGTTCATAAAGATCGATTTTAATATTCGTTCATTCATGAAATTCCTTTTTTTTACAGTGATAAAGATTCAGCCGTGTGGTATCCGGCAGAGTAGAATAGAACCAACCCATTACACTCACGGGTGTCGTATAAGGCGACTAATGTCTGAGGCAGAACACCATGCGCCTCCGTAGACCAGAGAATGGGCAGCAACGTTTTCTGTTAGTCTTTCATAACTGCGATCTCCAATCCGCCTGCCAAGCGTGGAGATTACGGCAAATTCCTCCCTTTATGGGAGAGTTTAGTGTAGTTATGTCCAGCAGTGGACGTTATAGGCTGTTGTTGTTGTTGTTGTTGTTGATAAAGATTCAATGCGCTATGAAAACATTTGAGCATAGACGACTAAACAGGTTTTATAAGGCAGTATTTTTTGACAGATACCTTGGTCACTGACATTCACGTTCACGAGTTCTGTTAAGGTTCTGTGACTGACAAATTGTGGATACATCTCCGCACAGATTGTACTTTTTTTTGTGTCCGCAGCTGGTCAGCAAACTATCCACACTGTGGATACCATCCACCTTCCTACGGTGCTGTAATACCGGTGTGGTTCCACACCTTTTTACCTTTCTTGTTTAAAAAAATATTATATTAACCTTCAGCATCAACGTATCAAAGGAAAATATTCATAAATACTATCTCTAAGCCATTTAGAAAATAATTAGTCGCGTTTTCTACGTTTATATTCTACGTTTGTCCGCCATTGTTATCTTCGTTTTCCGCCATTAAAGCCTCAACAAGGGCCAGGTACCATTTTATGTGTATATTTTTTTAATAAGCATAAATGGATCCTCTGTGATGATAATTTCGATGGAATAACGTTAAAGAAAATTATGATAAATATCTGTTGAGTGGGCACTAGAATTTTAATGTATTTTATTGTCATGACCGCGGCGGCTTTGTTTCGATTGAAATTTTCTTAATATGTACTTGAAGATCTTTTGCTGTTATACTATAAAAAAACCGGCCAAGTGCGAGTCGGACTCGCGCACGAAGGGTTCCGTACCATTATCTATACATTAGACAAAACGGCAAAAAAATCACGTTTGTTGTATGGGAGCCCCCCTTAAATATTAATTTTATTCTGTTTTTAGTATTTGTTGTTATAGCGGCAACAGAAATACATCATCTCTGAAAATATCAACTGTCTAGCTGTCACGGTTCATGAGATACAGCCTTGTGACAGACAGACGGACAGACAGCGAAGTCTTAGTAATAGGGTTCCGTTTTTATAGGGTTCCGTAGTCAACTAGGAACCCTTATAGTTTCGCCATGTCTGTCCGTCCGTCCTCGCTTAATCTCTGTGACCGTTAGCACTAGAAAGCTGAAATTTGGTACCAATATGTATATCAATCACGCCGACAAAGTGGTAAAATAAAAATTGGAAAAAAATGTTTTATTAGGGTATAGGGGGGCTCCCCTATATGTAAAGTGGGAAGTGATTTTTTTTTTAATTTCAACCCTAACGTGTGATATATTGTTGGAAAGGTATTTAAAAATGAATAGGGGTTTCCTAAAATCATTTTTTGATAATGTCAATAATTTCGGAAATAATCGCTCCAAAATAAAAAAACAATGTGTCCCCCGCCCTCTAACTTTTGAACCATAATTATGTTTAGAAAATATGAAAAAAATCTGAAAAGTAGAACTTTATAAGGACTTTCTAGGAAAATCATTTTGAACTTGATGGAAACAACAGTTTTTGTACGAAAAAGACAAAAAGTTGTACAAAATAATTTCTGGACTAAGTTTGTAGTATATTCGTATATGCAAGCATTTTTACATAATGGATACCCACCTTTAAACTCATAAGTGGGAACACTTATTGTGCCGGACGGGAAACTACGGAACCCTACACTGAGCGTGGCCCGACACGCTCTTGACCGGTTTTACCCTTTGGGTACGGAACCCTAAAAACGTCCCTTTCCGTACTTGTAAACACTGGCATAAATAGTTCCGTATAACGTCACGTCACGTCAACACGTCATTAAAAATTATTGCACAACTTTTCAATTTTAACAATTTTTCGTTGAAAGAATACAAATAAATGAAATAATAATATTAATTTCAAGTTCTCTCTCACGCAATTGGCTCTCAAAGTATCTAATAATAAAAATTGAGATGCAAGCAAGAGCTGCAATTTTACATGGTACACGTATTTCGCTAAGACCTGCACATTGGTCAACCATATTAGTTTTTCGCACCGCTAAAATGTTCAATAGCCCCAACATTTCGTTTAATTCTGCGCACATCAAGTCGTACAACGACGACCGCTCATACAATTGCCCAGAACGACCCGTCACCATTATAAAATATTACGGTTCTCTATTAAACTACCTAATTCAGGTTCCTAGGACCAATTTCCTCGTACCTGACGACTGAGGTCGGCGACGAGCTCCTAACGCGCAAGACGTGACACCCTGATCCTTTAAATTGACATAATAGAAAAAGGTCACAAGTAATTTAATAAAAGGGAATAGAATCTGAGCTCTATGTAAATGTATGAGTCGATTGTAGGCGGTTACCGGCAGATGAGAGGTTTCGGTGCTGGACGGGATCAAATATGATTTTGTGGATATTTCTTTGTTAAACGAACGAGTATTGCGGATAAAGACGTCACAGAAATAGGTTCGTTCCATTGATCGTTAACATTTGAAATATATTTTAGAGGGATGTTATTAATATCTGCACCCCTAGCCAAGTTACAAACGGGTCGTATCGATTCTCTTTCTACTATCGTAAACGGCTGCGTAAACGATTGTAGAAAGCGCTAAATTGGTAGCCAAGTTGACACGACTGAGTCTATCGCTCGTTCTCTAATGTCTGTAGAAAAAACCTACACTTTAGTCTACGGTGAGCGTTCCTACCAAAGAGTTTAGCGATCAACATTGTAGAAACGATAACATTCTATTCTATCATTTTGAACGATGTAAACTTGTCTACCAATTTTCTATTCGTTTGTGTTGATCACGTGACTTAACGTTGAGATGATGTCATTACCATCGCCATAGGATCTGGAGGCGATAGTCCTCGCGCGCCTACATGAATGGCGCGCGGAGGCGCTAAGCCGGGGGGAAACTCCGCTGCCGCGGCAAATTGTCGCTCAGCGGACAGACTTCCGGCGGGATCTCATGGCGACATGGAGAGAGCGACTGTCGCAACCCCGTGCAGGGCACGCCACAATTGTGGCGATAAGTCCCCTCTTTGAGGAGTGGCTTGAGAGACGCCACGGCGTTTTCGGGAGGTTCCTGCACCGAATCGGGCGGGAGGAAACGCCCGGGTGTTTCCATTGCGAGGATCGACCGGAAGACACGGTGCACACGGTGGAGGTGTGCCCCGCGTGGGCGGAGCACCGCCGTGTCCTCGAAGCGGCGATTGGCGGCGGCGACCTCTCGCGTCCGGCCCTGGTGCATGCCATGGTCCGGAGCGAGACGGAATGGGACGCCGTCACCTCCTTCTGCGACGCAGTAATGCTAGAGAAGGAGGTGGCGGAACGTGTGAGGGAGAGAACCTCTCAACGTCCCGGCCGCCGCGGGAGACGCCCCGGGCGTCCGTAGGCGCGGGCCTGTGGACGGTGGGCTATGGGCTAGCTCGCCGTCCGTCCGTCTCATGACGACAAGCCGTGTCGACGGCGCGTTCGTGTTCCACGCGCGCCTCAAAGAGAGTCAGCAAAAAGGAAGGGGTCCGTAAGGACCGATGCCTGCCGGGGTTGCGGGACAGTTCGAAAGAGATACCGCGGCCCCGGACCCGGAACACAAAGGGCGATGAAGGAACATGGATGGGTTTTAGTCAGTAAAAGTCTGACACTCCCTCCTGCTCCGCCCAGAGCGGGAGGAGTTATTTGATGATTTCCCATCCGCAAAAAAAAAAAAAAAATTCATTACCATTCATTTGAATAGTTTTCTACTAGCGTTAACGATTGTAGATTGTCAACTTGGCTAGGGGTGCTGAAATGGAACTGTTTATTTTGGATGAGATGTTTGGGCGTATCTTTAATAACTTATATATTAATTTTCTCGTCATAAAAACATAACATCACGCCTGTAATGTCCGTAAGTTATGGTAGAGGTGTAGGTACCTATAGTACACCCACATTAACGAGTAATGTTTAACTTCCGTGTAGTAGGGGGTGAGTCTATTGCTATTAATCGGGCACAGATGCAGATCCCTGGCTGCTACTGAGAAATTCCTAAAGAAAACCTAATAACTCTATGTCCGCTCTGGGCATCGATCCCAGGACTTCAGTCTCATCAGAAGCGCTAGCGACCACTGCACCAATGAGGCAGACTTCTCGTTAATATAATAAAATAAACATCGGCTCGTATCTTCTGCCTTTATCACATCATTTCGTCGTTGGGTCGGGTCAATTTATTTAGGCATCGGCCGAACTGCAAACAAAGATTGCGATGTGGAAATATTTATAGGACTTTGACCCAAATCCGGATTGAAGAGAAAGGCAGTATGTGACGACTTGCGGGCTAGAATAGGTTTTAGATAGATACACATTATTTCAGCCATCTCGCGAAGTTATCCCACAAAATTAAATATAGGGGTTCCCTAATCTAACCTTTCATCATAAGCGTAGGTACTGATTACTTATTTATTCTAACATGCAAACTTATGGAAGCTTTGAGCAAAATTGGACAATTCAATCAAGATCGTATAAAGAGCCTTTTGATTATTTTAAGTGGCTCCATTTAATATAATGGCCTATTTTCCCATCAGGCCGCGACGCCAATTCAATTTCGCTACTTACGAAACCAATTTGTATAAATAAAAACCAAAATATATTTTTGGTAATCTTAAGGTTGTCGTCTCTGCAGACCAACTTAAAGTTATAAGCTTTAGAATATTCTGGGAGCTGTGCCAAGCACGACTCACCCTTAACCGTTTTCCAAGTTTTATTACAATTCATGGTTTACGCCCCAAACTTTTTGATTTATTGTCCAAAAGAAAATTATACTTTCATTGACTTTGTTCTTTAAACACGACTGGATGATATTTTTTGCTTTAATTAAAAAAGTAATTCATCTGGCGGTCACCTCTGATTAGCACCGGTTAGGACCAGTTAAAACCTGTTTCCTTTCAATAATACATTCGCTTGAATGCTGCCAACATTACGTGATCAAAGTTTTGTTTTATTTCAAAAGTTAGTTAATTAATGCCGCGGCAACAGAGTACGCAACTTTTTAAAATAAATGTACATCAACTATGTAGTTCCCTTTCCTGAAAACTGTAATTTGTAGTGATATAATTGGCTGTAATTACACAGAGTTCCGTTTGTAAGTTGATGGTACGTACTTGAGGCACAGTTTTTAACCGTTTTACTTTTGAATATTTCATGACGTTTACGAGAATGGTTTGTACAAAAGTTTAGCAGCTCTGAATAATTTAAAAGTTTCTTTATAGGTTAGCTACGTTGTCATTATAATGGGCCATGACGGGTTACGACGTAGATTAAACGACGTTCTACATAGTCCTAAATAGGTCATTTAAGCTTTAAAAAACGGTACTTATCTAATAAGAGTGTCAAACAACTGCCCGAATTTAAGTATTTAATTATTAAAAAGGGTTTAGGATTATAAAAGCAAGAGATGTTATAAAATATTAGGTATATTCCAAAATATCCTCACGTAGAAGTAACAAGATTACATGCTTTTAAAACCGTTGAACCCTCTCGCGCCGGGGACGCGGGACGCGCCGGGTATTAAACAAGGACGGCTACTAAAATATTGGTTTCTCTTCCATTTTCCTCACATTTATTTTACGATACCTACATAAAAGGCGGCCTGCTGTGAAATTTCATTAAAAACGGTAACAAACCAGCGGTCCTGTGACATTGTGACGAATTAAACGAGAAAATAAACGTTTCAATGGCCCACGAGGACTGAAAAGATCTTATTTTTATTTATTACTTCTTTTAATATAAAACGTAAGCAGAGACCACTCGAGACTCAAATTAAAAGGAATTTTGATAGGCGAAAAAATATGGCGACGCTGAGCCAAATTAATTAGTAACACAACAATATTAAAGATGGCGGCGAGGTCCTGGCGGGAAAGCATAATTTACGTTTAAAAAATAAACGCCTTCATTACCTACCTCTATGGTGATTTTTACTTTCGTAAATATTCAATGTTGAAATGAGTGGACCTAAAATGTAAAATGTTTTAGTAATTCTAAACTTATCAGCAGGTTTTACGCCCAACGGGATTTTATTTAATTAAAACCCTAAAAGCAATGCTTTCCTTTCAAAATTATATCTATTCAGAAGAAAAATCTGAAAATTTACATTTATTTGTAGCTTCTGTATAATTACCAATTTCCCGTAATTGCACGTCGCAAGTTACAGAATATCAAATTATTGGGTTATTAAACTATTCCTCGGGACGTCGTCATCATAATGAGACAATCGACGCCCTCCATAATTAGAGCAGGCTGCTCTCGGAAATGTCAATAAGACAAGGTTCAATTAACGGCTCAGCCTAATTATACACGTGTTTACTGAAACTGTGGAACTGAGTGATTTGATTAGGGTTAACGTATGTAAATGTAAGTGGGATACTAGATACTACATGTATTATAATTTCATCTCATCGCGAAATAATACACAAAATCAAATTAAATAACTCTACAAACATCACAGACGTGCTGAGTATGGATATCTTACCATGATAATACACAAAAAATAAAATACTAGGTACAGGGTCGACGATAGTCTGGTCAATTGTGAACACGTAGTGGATTGTAAATTAACTTTTATATTTAGATTTATATAGTATAATGTACTCTGCGCAAGTATGTTTTCCCTAATATAGTAAAATAAATAAATAAGCCACCAATATATAACCACAAAATTAATCGCCAACTCAATCACCTAAACTCACAGTCTAGATAGCTGTATAAGCACAGAACAGAGTAAACAACCAGTACACCAATCTGTATCAACAATCAATTTGTAGTATACACATTACACGGCGGCGGAGCCATTACAGACTAATACAGAATAAATAAGCGTTACTTGTTGAAGTCGCACTTGTGGGTTAGTTCTTTGTGATGTTTTTTGTTGGGTGACGAATCCAACGCCATACTATAGGATAGGTGAGGGAGGGAGGCTGTTGGCGAGGAGCCAAGCTCGTTATATGTTTATCGATGAACGGTTCCATCTACAAGATTGTTTATTGTTCAATGTTTGAGACTATCTTATCTTTAATTGACTTTACTTCAAACTTCGCGGACTTGGAAATACGCTATTCATTCGTACTTACAGAATCAGGCGTTTTTAATTTTGCATTCTATAAAATATCTGGTCTTCAATTGTAAACACCAAATAATCCTTTTTCTCTAAGACTTCTACTTTACCGAAGGTTTGCCCAAACCTTTGCACAAATTGCGGACATCGGACTCTGACAGATAATTTACTGAAATATCTGTTCATGCGGCGCCCGCGCCGGCTTGCCCTCACTTCGCCCTTAACGACGAAAATGTACATTATTGTTTATTATATGTTTTGTTTTAAATTGCTAAAATCAAAACTGAATGTCTTCTTACTGACAAAAATATATCGTAAACAACACTAAATATTTCCTACATTTCGCGCCGCATTCTGTCGCCATATTTATTCTCCAGTTCAGTGGCTTGATCTGTGTTTGGTTGGCCGTGGTCCAACACTTGGTCTTTCGGAAGGAAGCGAGTGGAACCGGGACACTCTGCAACAGCTGGAAGCGGCCAGGTGCTTCTTGTAGCGTTTGGCAACCGAATGTATTTCTTTTTTTAAGTTTTTGGCAACATTGGAAGTGTGGGGGGGGACTGATAGTTTTATTGCCCGCTCAATTTTATATAGGTTTGGAGATAGGCAATCAATATCGATTAGGGGTTATGTTTAATCTTCTAGCTCGTTTTAGAGAATAAAGCAATGTTATAGGGAAATGTGAAGTACCTCCGACCGTAACCGTTTAGTTGGTTTACAAGATCAATAGCTAAATGTTAACTTGATGGTTGCCATGAATACACACGTAACAAGTCGTCATACAATGCTACAACCCCTCACGTCGCTCAGCTCGGCTGTTAGCCTCTCTTCCTGAACCACCCTATTAACACTATCCGCCCTACATCCCAGCTTATCCGCCTAGATCGTGCGATATAATGCGCCGGCAGCCGGCAGCGAGCGGCGCCGGACATCCCGCGTCCGTGACGTGTCCGGTAACCGACGGAGAACGGTACAAGGTAATATTTTTCGTCGAACGTATCTTTAAAAGGCAGTCAAAGGTGTTTTATTGAGGTCCGGGATAAACTGAAGGATGAATTTTGAGTAGTGCTCGTATAAATAGTAAATGACGTACTTCATTTCCTAATCATATTCTGGATGAAATGACCATCGCAACTGATCCATAAAAGTATGGGCAGTAATATAGCCATTTCGAAGTAGTTGCCACTTTATTTTGCGAAAACGTGCTCGAAAAATATTTCCTTGAATTCAATTTTCACAAGTGTGAGCATTGTCGAATTAAAGTCTTCATTTTATAACTTGGAAGTTTTCATCCCAACGTTTTCATGTGTACCCCCGGGGGGTGAAACGGGAGACTGGTTTAGTGTGGGGGGAAATTGCAGGAATATCGTAACTTAAAGTATTTCATAACTACGGGAACTATTTCACTATCTTCACGCAACAATGTTGGTTAAATTCTACAGTTAACCATACTTCAATGAATAACTTAAAGTTAAGCTTAATAGAGTTTTCTGATATAAAATATTATTTGAGCGTAATGAACTAAGGGCTGACTAATTATAGCAATAAATTATCCAGAAATACTTTTGGTTCACTTGTTCTGACAAAAGGCGGGATTATGAAATCTAGATAGAAGAACAAGATTTAGTGCCTAAATGTGATTTAGGACGGTCCCTAGGCACGGAGATTATAATGACGATTTATGTTCTTAAAACTCTCGTTAGATAGATTCAGATTCAGGGAGTATATTTCAGTGCTGCTGAACTTATAAACTTTTATATCGTGGCTAACAGTGATTGTATTACAAAACCCTCAGTGATTGTGTAATTCTGAGCGTAAAACTCTCAATCCCTCCAAAAATATCACAACTTTGCACATTTACATTCAATTTATAAACTCCCTTTTGAACCCAGTTGACAACCAGCGAACTACATTTCCAGCTCTTAAAAAGCACTTGCCTCGTCATAAATCCGTGACGAGTGTGACGACACATCCCCCCGCTAAACGGTTCACTGCAACATAAATTAAACGGTGTCCAATCCGCGAGCTATTAATTAAATCGCAAACCGGTCGAAAAGCTCAGCGGAATTATAAGCGGCCCTTGCAATATAGGACTCTAATAGGGCAGGGGGTGAAACAGGGCCCAGAGGGGGTGAAAGAGGGTTGAATTGCGGTCAGTCGGGGATTAACAGAAAGTGTTCTGTAGAGTATTTAAGGGAAAGTGGAGAAGCATATGGGATCACTTGTTACAAGGGTCTGTTTGGCGGAAGTGGTTCTCTTGGTCGCGTTGGGCGATTGCGTTTCGCAGTAACATTACGTGATAGTCCTATAAAAGTCCTTGTGTTGAAGTTACAGGTACGGTCAAAAGCGATGAGGCGTTTAGGGTCAAATTCGTTTTATATATTACTAGCTGACGTCCCGCGGTTTCACCCGCGTAGTTCCCGTTCCCGTGGGAGTACGGGAATAAAATATAGCCTATAGCACTCACGAATAAAGTAGCTTTCTACCAGTGAAACAATTTTTAAAAATGGTTCATTAGTTTCGGAGATTACCCCCTACATACAAACTTACAAACAAATGTTACCTCTTTACAATATTATAGTATAGTATAGATAAAATGAAAAATACTTTGGTGTACCTGTACATTTTGTCAAAATACTTATCTTAAAATAATTTATTGTCCCGTGCAATCTAAATGATTGCATCGTACAATATATCACAAATAACTGTACCTAAAAAGAGGGCTTATTCCCAGGCGCTCCATAATTTTATTCCCGGCGGCTCCAAATTAAAAAAGCAATATAATAGTAATAAATAAAATAAGAGAATGTTGCTCCACAAAAACCTTTACAAAATCTTTGATTCAATTCGTAGTAACTCACATTAAATTTCTCTATTACCTAGAACTAGATTAGGGAGAGATTCTAACCCCGGCGCTTAGGAAGGTCCGAAAAAATCTCGTTTGTATGCGGTCCAGCGGAGAAAATCAAGTTGATTTAATAAAACTAAATATTATCAGAGCATTAGGGCGATGTTTGGCGAGCGAGACCAACCCCCCCCCCCCCTCTGTTAGGTCCCTGAGGGGGGGGGTGTAATTGCCAACTGATTTTTAGGGCGAAGCGATCCCACCTGTAATCCTACTGCTTTCCATTCAATTACTATTTACATAATGCTAAGATTTAGACTAAGTGGTTTTTTCCCTTTTCTATGTATTTATTTACGTTTTGCTTTTGTACTAAATAATGGATACAGGATAAGTTCTATTGAAAACGCTAACTTACTTTTATTTTCATGATAAGAGGCGTACCGTTTATATAAATACATGTATCTACTAGCTGTTGCCCGCGGCTTCGCCCGCGTGCAGTTCGGTAACTGTCTCACTGAATCATACTAAAGGGATAAAATAGTGTCCTACATGACGTTAATTCAGGTCTCTCACCATCAATCACCATCACTATCAAAACCACCATCATTATCTCAATCATTATCACAATCACGATCACTATCACAGTCACCAACATTATCACAATCACCATCACTATCACAACCACCATCATTATCACAATCATTATCACAATCATCATCACAATCACCATCACAACCACCATCACCATCACAATCCCCATCACCATCGCTATCACCATCACAATCACCGTCACTATCATAATCACCATCACAATCACCATTAAAATCACTATCACAATCACCATCATCGTTATCACAATCATTATCATCGTAATCTCAATCATTTTCATAATCACAAACATCATGATCACAATCGCCATCACTATCACAACCACAATCATTATCACAATCACCATCACTATCAATATCACTAACACTATCACCATCATTATCACTACCGCTATCACTATCCTTATCACTATCACTATCACAATTTCAATCACCATCACAATCACCTTTACCATCACCATTACAATCACCATCACAATCACAATCACCATCACAATCACAATCACAATCACAATCACAATCACCATCACCATCGCTATCACCATCACAATCACCGTCAATATCACAATCACTATCACAATCACTATCACAATCACTATCACAATCACTATCACAATCACTATCACAATCACTATCACAATCACTATCACAATCACTATCACAATCACTATCACAATCACTATCACAATCACTATCACAATCACTATCACAATCACTATCACAATCACTATCACAATCACTATCACAATCACTATCACAATCACTATCACAATCACTATCACAATCACTATCACAATCACTATCACAATCACTATCACAATCACTATCACAATCACTATCACAATCACTATCACAATCACAATCATTATCACAATCACTATCACAATCACTATCACAATCACTATCACAATGACCATCACCATCAAAATAACAATCACCATCATCGTTATCATAATCACCATCACAATCACCATCACAATCACTATCACAATCACAACCACTATCACTATCACAATCACTATCACAATCACAATCACCATCACCATCAAAATCACAATCACCATCATCGTTATCATAATCACCATCACAATCATTATCACAATCATTATCACAATCACAATCACAATCAATATCACAATCACCATCACGATCACTATCATCATCATCATCGCAATCACAATCATCGTCATCACAATCTCCATCGTCGTCATCACAATCTCCATCCTCGTCATCACAATCATTATCATCGTAATCACAATCGTAATCATCGTAATCTCAATCATTATCATCTTAATCACAATAGTCATGATCACAATCGCCATCACTATCACAACCACAATCATTATCACAATCACCATCATTATCACTATCACCATCACAATTACCATCACAATCATTATCACAATCACTAACCTCGTTATCACAATCATTATCATCGTAATCAAAATCATCTTCATCATTATCACAATCACCATCACTGTCACAATCACGATCACCATCGCTATCACCGTCACTATCACAATCACTATCACCATCACCATCACCATCAAAATCACTATCACAATCACCCTCATCGTTACCTATCACAATCATTATCATCGTAATCACAATCATTATCATCTTAATCATAATCATCATCGTAATCACAATCATTATCATCGTTATCACAATCATCACAATAAATCAACAATAACCCAGAATAGAAGTTGAATCCGCCATCTTCTGGATCTCAAAATAAATGCCATTTTCGACATCAGTACCCCTGATAATCTCGGTTTCGACACCTATATTGATTTTTACACATTTCAACCCCATCGCACCCCAACAGGGAATGATGGTAATTCAGGTCCGCCACATTAAATCTTAAAATCGTTGTTTTTGTAATACACCCAACCCAATTCACCATACAAACAATACATATGTTGAATTACAGGCTTTATTACCCCATTTCCCTCTTTAGGGGTTGAATTCTGAAAAAACCTGAAACACAAATGTTAACTCATTTATCGATAGGAGTACTCCTGTTGAGTTTCGAATAAAGTAGTCTAACTAATCTTATTTCCCCATGTAATCTTTGGACCCCCGTTTCAACCCCTTAGGGGGTTAATTTTTAAAAATCCTTTCTTGATGCACCCCTAAACCCCATAAAGAACCTATGTGCCAAATTTGGAATCTCTAGACTCAGTGGTTTGGGCTGTGCATTGATTTTTATAGTTTGCCACCCCATTTCCCCCTCTTAGGGGTTGAATTCTGAAAAAACCTGAAACCCGTTTTTACTCGTTTATTAATAGGAGCACTCCTGTGAAGTTTCGAATAAAATAGGCTAACTAATCTTGTTTCCCTATAAAAACTTTGGAGCCCCGTTTAACCCCTTTAGGGGATGAATTTTGAAAAATCCTTTCCTAGTGCACCTTAAGACCACATAAGGAACCAATGTGCCAAGTTTGGAATCTGTAGACCCAGCGGTTTGGGCTTTGCATTGATTTTTAGACTTTGTCACCCCATTTCCCCCTCTTAGGGGTTGAATTCTGAAAAATCCTGAAACCCGTTTCTACTCATTTATTAATAGGAGCACTCCTGTGAAGTTTCGAATAAAATAGTCTAACTAATCTTGTTTCCCCATACAAACTTTGGAGCCCCGTTTAACCCCTTTAGGGGGTGAATTTTGAAAAATCCTTTCTTAGTGCATCCCTAGACCACATAAGGAATCTACATGCCAAATTTGGAATCTGTAGACCCAGCGGTTTGGGCTGTGCGTTGATAGATGAGTCAGTCAGTCAGTCAGTCAGTCAGTCAGTCAGTCAGTCAGTCAGTCAGTCAGTTTCTTCTTTTATATATTTAGATTAGAAATCTAGCCTCTCAATTACATTAGTACTAACTATATTAGTGAAGTCATCCAGCTAGTGTTGCCCAAATGCAAGACCAAGACGAGACCTTAGCCAGTCTTGGTCTTGGTCTTGCGTCAATACACCTGGTCTTGGTCTTGGTTTTGGTATTGCGCTCTCAGTCTTGGTCTTGCAGCACTTGACTAGACTACTTTCAAATACCTATGAGCATATTGCTATATAATAAACACGTTAGTTTAGATCTTAGAACAACGTAACAGAGAAGGTACATGTTGAGCTTAAATTGATATAGGCATAGTGAACCACCAAATTAATCAAATCAACTTGGAAATAATAAAAAAAAAAATTACGCAATTTAGTACCTAAGCGTAATTACTAACTCTATGTAGGTACCTTTACTGATTTTCTGTACGCGTACTGGCTATCCTAAACTCTTCACAAACTAATAACATTTGTCGTTAGCTAGACTTTTAATTACCAGCACAAACATCTAAAAGTAGAATTAAATTTTTGATACCTACATAAAAACTAACTACCTAAAATGTATCAGAAATATCATTTTTTTGGATATATATTGTGGCTTGTGACGAACGAAAATTGTTTGTAGCAATTTATAAGCACCTATTATTTACCTATCGCACTTTAAAAATAATCTGCTGATTTATGAAATAAAATAATTGACATTGATGTGTAACTGCGAGAGTGCAAGAGTCTTGCAGGCTTAGTCTTGTTCTTGCTCAAGTCTTGCAGGGTTCAGTCTTGGTCTTGGTCTTGCAAAAATGCAAGAACAAGATCAAGACTGCAAGACCAAGGCCGATTTTGGGCAACACTACATCCAGCTCCAATGGCTGTATTATGTAAAGTTTTATGGCTATTAGAGGTACGTTTATGTTCCAATCGCCCATCTGCTAGATCAAATAAGTAATATCTACCTGTGTACTGTACATGTCCACCACTAAACAATTGTCCCATAATAATTCCTCACACTTTTACATAAAACTAGCAACAACTACTTCGCAAATCACATCACATCTCAACGATACACCAATAAAGATCAAAACCGTCAACAGGCTTCAGTCTCTATTACTATAAATACATTTTAATTGTCCCTCTGTCTGAAACTCCAGCGACGAGTGGATCACTCTAACCCACTTAAATCTCTTCAAAGACGGCGGATATAACCGGTTCACGCCGGTCCGAGTCGGCCCGAACCGGTTCAAACCGGTGCGGACCGCCGAACATTTCGCCACTCGACTTATAAAAAGCTTTCAAGAAGCCGCCACTGTTTGTCAAGCGCTTTGAGCTGTTAACAGCTTTTTGTTTTAGTTGCAGCGAAGTACTACATCATGGTGTGGACGGATTTACGAGTGATTACAGGGATTTAAGAGCAATGCTTGAATGAAAAGCCGAGATACAATCAGAAATACCTCATTTATTCGTCTTAAAAATTATAGAATTTTTACAGCCTGTATTGCATTGTTTTCCCATACAAACAAACAAACACAAATTCAGACTTTTATCAAACATTTATGTACTCGTATGTATGTACGCTAAACAAATATTTCCGATATCGCCATTGATATGGTTGATAACTATTTCTACTTTTGAACCATTTACTTTCATTCGTCATCTGGCGACTGTGAATCTCGCGACTGGTCGCGAGCTGGCACCTTTCAATAAAAATAAAAATTGAAAAGTGCCATCTCGCGACTGTCGCGAGATTCACAGTCGCCAGATGACGAATGACTCGTCAGACGATCCGGGTATCCACTCGAAATAAAATGTATTTTACAACCGTGACCGATAGCGTCCAAACTGTTTACGTATTTATGAGGCCGACCGTACTAAAGGGCTCGTAAATAGCGTGTTATGCTGACCCTACATGATAAGAATAACTTGATCACCGGCGGCGACAGCCTTGCCGACGGTACCTACTCCTACTTGACAGCTGACCGAGCTGGCGAAGTAAATTGAAATTCATACGCGATTGGATGGAGGCGATCGGGAGAGAGAGTACTTCTTGAGACCTAGGGTGTCTATATTTCATCATATTTTTTAAAGCTTTGTAATACCGAAGGTAGGCAGCTTAGAAATGTTGCTGGTGAAATATTTACAGTTCACAAGATGAACCAAATAACCGTTTAGTCTACATTTGACAGATTCTACTTATGACCTCATATTCTACATTTGACAGATTCTATATTTGACAGATTCTACAATCGACAGATTCTGCAATCGACAGATTCTATAACCGACAGATTCTATGTTCGACCGATTCTACAATCGACAGATTCTATGTTTGGCAGATTTTGAATAAAATACGTATCGGAAGTCGTTTGATTGTCTATACAAGGCAAATAGAGAATATTCCCGATATCAAAAGATCTAGGAGTTTCTTCCACCCCATTTGAAACAGGAGGAATAGGCGAAGGGCGCCCGCCCTTCGCCTATTCCTCCTGTTTTGGAGCACTATCTGTAATATCGACGTCCGTTTTGGAGCACTATCTGTAATATCGACGTTTGGTTAAGTAATTCTCCGGGTAGCAATAGTCAGTCATCATAAGATAGGTGACGTTAAATTGACCTAAAGTTGCAGTTCCCCATTTTTACCGCTATAATAACACTTAAAACTACTTGATAAGCAACAATGTATTGCAGTTAGTAACTGTAACTGCTGATAACTAGTTGCCAAGAGAACGACTTTCTCGAATGTTGCGAAGGCCCGGGCGTATACGTGTACGTTTGTTTATTGTTTTTTTAGACCGATTCTAGGTTATTTATTACTAGGTATTTATCTTAAGAGCCTAATATACTACCTCAAATTAGAAACTCTATATTTGGTAGTTCAAACTTCGTTTGAAATACTGTTAGAATAAAGTTCTAATCAGCTTGCACTACGAAGTGGTTGTTGCGTCAGTCACTGCGGCCGAATAGTGCGAAATTAGTGTATTTTTGCGATTTACAAAAAATCTATTGATTGGACTAAAAATAATAATAATATACGACCTGCTTTATAGTTAGTTCAGTTAGTATAAAAAGTTTCATGATCTAATTTGAAGTATTTTATGATTGCCAGCGGTATATTGTTCAGTTTAGAGGTAACTTTGGGATTTTTTTCTATCGAGAAAATTTTATGGAATCGTGTTTTTGCTAAATATAGGACTTAACATTTATCCTCAACTTTACCATATATTTATTTCATAATTATAGCTGCAGTATTTTAGGCGTAACGGAGGATCATGCTAAGCCATTTGAGGTAGTATAGGCCCTTAATATTTAAAACGTACCTAGTTAAGCAAGATTCTAAAAAACCGGCCAAATGCGAGTCGGACGCGCGCTTGAAGGGTTCCGTAGTGTCATAGTAAGGGAGCCTTCTTTTTTTGTATTTATAGCAGCAACAGAAATACACATTCTGTGAAAATTTCAACTGTCTACCTATTACGGATCATGCGGCTCTCAGCCCGCTGACAGTTATAAGGTCGGACGGACTGGCGGACAGCGGAGGCTTAGTAATAGGATCCCGTTGGTCACCCTTCGGATATGGAACCCTATTAAAAAGACATAAAAAAGGGGTTTTCATGGGAAACAAGAACTAATTCTATTTTCTTTATAGGTTTGACATTTTGTTTCACAAAAGTGACTTTTGACGGCCTGGCTACTATAAACATACTCGTATGTTTTGACTGTGACATGACTATTGCTGATAAATAGGGGCGGCATTATCTGTAGCGTGCTTTTATAAGTTCTTCTAAGGTTTATTGACTTCAGAATACTTGTTTTCTAGCAACGGATACACTGTGGCGAAGTACTTAAATCATAGTTTTAAAAGTCTGGAGATCCTACGACTCTTAGCACCATTTATTTTTATTTTATTTTAGGTATTTTATTCTGTTTGGGAAACTTACAGCTAGTTTAAACAATGTTCCCAAACAATACGAATTTGATGGCCAATTGGAAGTTTCCGCATTTGTACACTTCAAACAAAAAAAAAACACAACAAAACAAAAAGGTAGGTACGAAATACTTACTCTAGAAAACTTTTAAAAACAAAACAACACGATCGATACAAACTAAAAATGTAAAATAAAGGAAAATACTAAAAACTACAATCAGATACAAACAAACTACTCATCTGTAAAAAAGCTAAAAAACTAATAAATTCTTAAGTCGCGAAACACTTGTGTTGAAGATGTCCAAATCATGTTCACTCGTAAGTTTATTAAAACTTCTGCTCGCACGGATTAGAAACGAACTCTTGTGTCAGCGGTGACCCCCGGGGCAATCTCTCGCCTTATCACCGGAGACAGCACACATGATACATAGCATGCAGCATCCAACTATAGGAGTTAATTACTGTGACTGATTAACTTGTTGTCGGGCGACTGATTAATTTGTTTTGTTTAAAGTGCATTTATCTGAATGGATTTGTTTTTACTTTCATTTACTTTGTAATATATATAGGTCTTTGAGGAAAATATTTTGGGTTTTAGTTTTAATAAATCTACATGGGTATTTACGAAACGACATAAGTTAGGTTTGGTCGTTAGCGTAGTATCGTAGAACCGGCAAGAAACCCCTTGGTTATTCTGAAGTGTGATTGTATGTAACATCTTGCAGAGGAAAATTACATTTCAGAAACGTGCTTGGCAGACTGTTTATCTACCTATTCTGAAGAAAGTGATGAGTGTAGTCCACATTCTTCAAGATTATGATACCAGTATATCACGATAAATGATAAATGATAGGTTTTTACAAACACTTTTACACGTCATTTTTTTTTTTAAACTAGATGGGGCCGGTGTTTCGTACCTGACTACTCTGAGAAGAAACAGCCGAAACAAACTCAGAGGTCATCGTCTCTTTTGAAGTCCAGACATAATCTTGCTTAATTCACATGAGGACTATGCAGATTAGTGTCTGAGATGGTCTTTTGAAGAAAGAACCACACAGATTTGAGTGGACCTGTCCAGTCAGTGCAAGCATTTGTCAGTTATCGTGTAGATCGACTTATGACTCAAGGAGCTCAACGAAACGACGAACAATACCAAAGAAAGGACATTTGGGTAGGTCGCTTAGAGTACTCAAACTGCCAGACAGTTGTGGGAAAAAATCAAACAAAAAAGATCTTGAAGAATGTGGACTTACCTACACATCTTATCTTATATCTACTTATATTTTCATTCCGCGCCGCTTTCTTAACTCAAACCCGTTGTGGTGTGAAAAGGATACATTCTGAGGTTGCCGCCCTTGTCGCCGATGGCGAGCAGTTTCTGTATGGGATCCCATGCTAGGGCTGTTGGCGAGAACGGGAACCCGTGCCGAAATGTCTGTGGACAAACAAACAAGACATGTTAGAAACTTTACATAATTTAAACATATGAGCATGAGTGAGAGACAAATAAAACGTAAAACCTTTTTACAAAACCCGAGACCAACTTTTAGATAAAAAAAGTCATCATCTGCCTAGCCTTTTCCCAACTATGTTGGGTCGGCTTCCAGTTTTATGGGATGCAGCTGAATACCAGTATTTTACATGGAGCGACTGCCTATCTGACCTCCACAACCCAGATAGTGCCGGCACTATATATGCACTATGTATTACCCGGGTAATACGATACCCTTTGGTAAAACTGGTGGTCAGATTTTCTGGGCTTCTGACTACCTAATGACTGTCAAAGATCTACAGATGACAGCCGGGACCAACGATTTAACGTGCTTTTCGAGGCACGGAGGAAACTCGGTATGTAATGGGTGGTTATACCCATCCACAGACCAACCTAGGCAAGAACGCGGCCCGAGCGGCTGTTATTATTTAGCCACGAGCTAAAAAAGTAAGTCAACCAAAAAGTTCGAAGTATGCAATTTGAAAAACGAACACCTAAGACCGAATTTGGGTTCGATTTTCAAACCGTATACCGTTGGCCATGAAGAAATATATCGAGACAATTTCATGATGTAATTTATTTCCGTTTAAAATGTTTTCACGCCTTTGGAATTAACGGATTAGGATGAAAACGTAGACTCCCTTTAAATAAAATGAAGGGTAAAAGCGATTTCACGTCGAGTAAACATCGTCCCCGTAGGACGGCAGATAATCCGAACAAGATAATTTCGATCATTATAAACATGGCAATTCTGAAAAAGCTTTAATTTTTTTTTAACCTGATTTATGTTTGGAAAGCAATGAGATAAAAGTACATTTGGGCCTTGATTAATGGAGTTGGGGTTTGTTGTACTTAATTAGAACTTCTTGCTGATAAAAGTGTAATTGGAGGCCAGGCAGAAATGATAATGGCTTAAAAGAGGCTATCTTAGTTCTAATTTCATAAAAACAAAGTGTCTTTGACAAAAGCTAGACTATCTATACTAATATAGAAAAGCACAGTTTGTTAATTGGAACGCTAATCTTAGTTAACTATCCCTTGAATTTGAAATGTTGTATTTGCATTTGATAGAATACAATGTTATAGGCTAAATCACGCTACATCCCTCAGGAGCCGAACGGCGGGCGAACCCGCGGGCCAGAGCGAATCTCTTACATGGAAGATTGACACTTTTCAATGCAAAGCGTTACTGTAGAGTAAGTACTATGGAATTCAATGAGATCGGGGACTTTCATTCAGGAATGTCTCACTACACTACACTACAACAGCCCATAACGTCAACTGCTGGACATAATGGGAGGAACCCTCTCCATGATGGGAGGAATTTGCCGTAATCTCCACGCTTGGCAGGCGGATTGGAGATCGCAGTGATGAAAGACTAACAGAAAACGCTGCTGCCCATTCTCTGGTCTACGTGGAATGTCTCAATTGGATCTGAATTTGTTTCTGGTTGATGGCAATGGCTCCCCGAAACTTTAAAATAACTGACGAAATGTTATACTATACTTACACTATAGTTACACTTCTATAGTTACACCTCTGCCTAATCGTTCGGGGACAGCAGTCGTGATGTTATGTATGACACAAATGCTCGCATACCTACAGTACGTATTGATGATAACCTGACCAATTATACATGTAAATAAATCCCGAAATTTAAACTATCGGAGCTTATCACCCCTGTTATTAATTGGCAGTCGGCTGATAAGTTACATTGTCGTATGTTATAGGTTTTGGTGCAAAGTTGATAGATACAACTTTCTAAGTTCACCGTGCTATCACCTGTTATCACTATAAGTGTGATAACGTGACAGTGTGCGTCACCGTTGACGAGGTAAATGAGCTTAGAATACAGGGGCGTGGACTTGACGTGGATACTGCATTGGTCCAGTGGTGATAAGTGTGACTAGGGTGCGAGTTCGATGTCCAGGAAAGGTAGTATTTTTATAGGTTTCCTGAAAATGTTTTTATAACGTTTTTTAGGCGTAACTACATTCTGTAGAACCAAAAGCAAAAGAGACGTGATTTCATGGTTTGGTTTTCTCAAAATTTTGTTTTCTAATCTCTCAGATGCAGATCTCTAAAAGTTACCGAACATACTTCAACATAAACAGACATGTTCCCGTCCCTATCTTGCACCTGCAGTGCAAGTACGAACTTAGCATCGATAAGACATCGACATCGTTAAGGTTGTCATTTTTATCGATCTTGTTAACGAATTTGGAAGTACGTAACACGCGACGATAAGATTTATCGAGGTACGAATCGAGTCGACAAGGATCACTTGTCAAATGGCAACACTGAGGACGTCCAAAGACAATACATTTAAGGTGGGATCTCTGTAGTACAAATATGGTCTGAGATTTTTAAAAAATCCTTTTTTTCATAGATTTTTGGCATTATATACAATATTTAAGGGTTTATTTCAGAGAAACTACCAGTATTTTCCAAAATTTCCAATTATTTTAGTAAAAATACAGAAAATGTCCATCTTCATGACGTCGTCGTGTTTACCTTTGCCAAAAAAAAGTTTGTAGTTGACACTTTGAGTCAAAGTGTCAACTGTCAAAGTCTTTGACAGTTGACAATGACATTACTTTCTTGAGGTTTGTTTGAGAAAAAAACTTTGTTTTGTTTCGAAAATTTAATTTTAATACATGATAAATACAGTTACACAGTCAGTGGTTCGTCTTTACAATAGCAGAAATATTTCACTTTTCACGTTCTCGGAGACAGCTGAATGAGCAAGGTACGTATTTTTATATTGAACAGTTTTTAATTTTAGATTCATCCTTATTTATGTTTCCCTAGAACATTCAAATCTTGGGACTACTCTCTAGTTAAGTAATAAACAGTCCTAAGTCAGTTATTTTGGCTGAAAAACCAGCAAATAGCTGTAACGAGCAAGCAAGGATTCAAGTGCTATATTCAATTAATTCCAACCAACTTTTACAATATTTATCATCCTGCTATAGCATTTCACATCACAGTGGCATGTTCACTACTGGAAATTGGTTTCTAACCACATAGTGATTACACTATTAGCTTTTTCTCAATAGAAAGGCTGCTGGATGTCAATGGTTTGTGTCAATAATCCTATGTTTACTTTTAGGCAGCGCTGTAAGTAACATGCAAGAAAAAGATGTTTTAGTCATTATATGGTTCAACAGAATGAAAAGTGGGCCAAATTGGCAAAAGAGCTGGCAAACCTTGGCCCAAACAAGACTGTGGATTGGTGGTTTACTGTGAGTGATTTGTCGATGTTTAATAACAAACTATTCTTTAATTTTATATCATTTGTTTATAATATTTTCAACTTTTGTTTCACATTAATTTTTTTGTTTGATCATAACAATGAACACAACATTATATTGTCACAACATGAATCCCCAAGTGGGTGTCAGAGGTGTTCCCATGTGTAAACTGTGAAGCAAGTCACAGTCGACACTTGGTACACCTGCTTTTCACCGATTATTATTACATCCTAAGATTGATGGGTGGAAGGAGGGCCCTATCACAATATTTACTATGGGGATTGAACTCACAACCTATGAGTCCACTACCTGAGTATTAGACTGACTGATCACAGAGGCAGTCATAATAATTACTGTGATTAAGGTTTAAGGTTATAATGCTGCTAATGCTTTCTTACAGACATGGAGGGATCTCAAATCAAGGGCCAAGAGTGCGAATGTAAAGAGGGCTCGAGCTTGACCCTGGGAATTGTGCATTTACATTCAAAAGCCTGCAGTTAACATCGCACACCTAAAAATTAATTAGCATACTTTGTATGTGTAGCTATAAATTGATTGTGACCATTGTTGGGTACCTAGATACTGTGATGGAATAAATATATCCTCTGAATGAGTTATTAAAATGTTCTGAAACACTTTTGTTATACTTTTTAAATAAATTATTCTAATTCTTATTTAACTTGAAAGAAATATTGGAAGATTTAATTATGGCTTTTCTGTGACTAAAGATTGTTAAATAAATAAAAGCCAATACACTGTAAATTGTAAAATAAATAAGTACTCAAAAACTGTGTGTTATTGCTGTAGTACCCTTTTATACCCATATAAGGGGTCATCGGGAATATTGTTGTAGGGTGTGACTATTGCAACATGGGTGCAATCGACACATCCAAGGCAATCTCGCTTTCCAGTGCTGGAATCCTTCCACGATGGCTCTCCTTTCAACTGCAGTTCCTGGGATCTTCACGTAGGTAGGTGTGGAAGAGGCGGCGAACTATTGTCCTCGACACTTCTCGCACAACCTTGCTCACAGTTTTGTGGCCAAGGGCAAGATTGTACTCCTGCCCAATGCACCTTTGGTAACTCCCAATTGCATAAAACCTTACGGCTGTCAAAACCTAAAACAGCAGGTGCTTACCACGATATGGACAGGGAATCCAGTGGATCGTGTCCTCCGTAAATCTACCTCTATCCTTTGTATTAAAATGACTGCTACTTCTCGAGTCACTCGAAAAAGACGAACAAAATGTGGAAGTTCCAGTGGATTGTTCGTGTCTCTGAAACGTTGCCTCCGAATACGCATCACATTATGATGGTGCTGCCGTTCTTCCTCTTCATCAGCAATAACACCATAAGTCCTAAATCCATTAAATTAATGATCGATAAGCTTGTCGCGCTTTTAAAAGGCGTCGATAAATTACCGAGCTCGACAACGTAAATTGTCGATCTCAACTGTCAAAATGTCGTTTCGTACTTGCATTTTCGATAAAATCGTTATAATTGTGGAGTATAATAACGATCGTTAAAATAGTAGTTACGTACTTGCGACATCGATTCGATTCGACATGAACTCATTTTATCGAGATTAGCTGTCAGATTTATCGAATCGATTCCTACGTACTTGCACTGCTGTAGCGAGACATTTGTGCGACATTGTCAGCATTAGCATAAGTACTTGTTTAGTTATTGTTGATTTGGCCTTACAAGGGGTTGTATTCTCTGTCATAGAATTTGTAAGGAGAAGCGTTACCACGTAACCATGTTTTCATCCAGCCTTGAAAGAAAATATTTAGAGCTGGGACTTACAATGGACAGCTCTGCAGCGATACTTATGGCTCCACGTAGGCGGCTGTCTAATAGGTATTACAGCTGTTATCAGTAGACGCTCGGAGGACGGAGGGCCTGTCAGGTCTATCAGGAGCTCAAATAAACAATATACCAGATAGAACTAGTTCGGATGATCCCGTGGACAACAATACGACAATAAAAGGTGTTTACTTCGTTTGCAACAACACGTTCGATAAAGCTTTGCATCATACATCGTTTAGATAGGTACCACAAAGTTCACAACAAAACACTTTCTCCTACAAACTGCACTATTATAAACGTGACTAGATATTTCCTGCGGCTTTTCCTGTGTCTAGATCGGGAACAATCTCACTGGTATACGCAAAATCAAAATCAAAGCATTTATTTCAAGTAGGCCAGTTACAGGCACTTTTGAATTGTCGAAACAAAGATGAAAATTAAATGTAGCTCAGTCCCAGTCACAAGACATAAACTGTGAAAGTACTGTAATTGCCCATTCCCTAGCGTAAATCTCTATGGAGAAGAACGGGCAAGAAACTCCATGGACCCTCTTTTAAATTGAAACATTTTTACAAAATCTTGGTTACATCATTTATGTTGAGATGGTACATTATGAAACGCATTCATCATCATCATCACCATATCAGCCCGGAGTCACCATAACTGGGTATAGGCCTCCTTTTCTTCTGCCACACTTCCCGCTTCTGTGCGTCCCTTATCCAGGTTTTAGAAGTGGTGCAGTATTTGAAAGTGAAGACCAACTGGACTCTGAGGGTCGAAAGGTTGGAATCGCGCCATAACATCAACTTTAAATCATTTGTGGTACGAGTTCCAGCCCACCATCTGCAGACCTGCATGAAGGAGGACTTTTGGCCGAAGGGTGTCGTATTTCGACGTTTCCGAGGACGGTTACGCGACACCACGCAGCGAAACACGACGCCGACAACGTTACGTGTATATTTTTAGTTTCTCATGGTTTTAAAATATGTATTAGTTTATTGTTATTAGATGTTATTTTGTGTATTTTATCTATGGGCCTTAGTAGCCTGGTAATAAAATGATTATTACTATTATTTTACGGAATCACGAGAACGCATTACTGGGACAAAAAGTCATGGTCATGGTCGTAACTGTGACTGTGTACCAAATCGCATTGAAGGTATGAAAAGAGGACCGACATACAGAGGTATTTTTATGTGTCGATTTATTTATTTAGTAAAGTATATAGTTACCTACTCATAAGGGTAAACGAATCGCTAGATAAGGTTATGTTGCTTACGAGACTGTTGCACCGCATAATGACGACTGTTTTCCCCGAAGAGACGGGCAGGGGAGTAACTATCCCAGTACCCGTACACTCATATTTTGCTTGTAATGTTTAACTCCCGTGTATTTAGGCACAAATATAAACTCCGGGTTCTATTTTTTTCTTAAACAGCACTCAACAATAGCACAATACTTGTTTATTCTTTACAATATATTTATTAGAGTTGACAAAAACGTCAACGCTGGATGACATTTCTCAAAAATCTGCCGCTTCAGACAATGCGGTGCAGCGCACAAAAAGTTCGTGTTAAGATTCCCCTACACCGTGTAAAGGTAGCCAAAACACGTAAGGGTGAACCACACGGTATACACGTATATGTTGCCACACAGGCTCCGGGTACATACACCTTTAGTGTATAGATTTGTTCTTCGTAAGCTATAGGTATATTTTTTTTATTGTACTAAACACCTACAACATACTACTAAGTCTGACAACCAGTCTTACCAAGATGTCTAGTTAATAAGATACTACTGGTACTGGTACTGGGTAAACTCGAGAACTAACTGGGTTATGGAGGTCAGATAGGAGTCGCTCCATGTAAAACACTGGTATTCTGCTTCTAGTAAGCTGCATCCGGTTAGACTGGAAGCCGACCCCAACATAGTTGGGAAAAGGCTAAGCAGATGATGAGTTGGATAGTAGCAGCTGGCGTTCCGTAGTTTCTGCCTCTCCCCATGGGTAAAAGGCGTGAGTTTATGTATGAACTTATTCTTGTAGCTTACGAGTATCATCATCATCTAAGAGTAAGGTAAGACTGGTTGTCAGACTTTTTGGGCCACTGACTATCTGTAACGACTGTCAAAGATCTACAAATGACGGCCTTTCAGAGGCATGGGGGAAACTCGGTATATAATGGGTGTTCACCCATCCAATGACCAATCTAGGCAAGCACGAATTAACCTAAAGATTGACCCGAGCGGCTGTTATTATTTAGCCACGAGCTCCTCATCCTGCTACTATCCAAATAAACCCAGAATTAAAACCTGTATGCAATTCTTTAGTGATTACCGTCGTTTGGCTAGCTAGTACCCTGGTTGGTATTTCGCTCAGTCGCCACCAGTCCCGCAGCGCTTATATGCGAGCTTGTAAATAATCTACGAGTATATTTTATGTGGAGATCGAAACTGCTCTAATATTAATAGTTTCCCACCCGGCCGGCGTGAGAGCGTGTGTAAGCCAAGGTTAGGGGTTGAGGCCGCTGAGATTCATGTGTAGCGGGGTCGTTTTAATGGGCTGCTTTGATAAAGTATAGAGGATAAGGTAAAAATAGTCAAACTGCCACTGAAAAGCTTAGGTGTTACAGTGCTTTGCTTGAGGTGTCATATAGTAAGTCAATGCAGTCATTTGAACAACGATCTCAAAAATCAAAATCAATCCAAATCAAAGCTTTTATTTCAAGTAGGCCAGTTACAGTCACTTTTGAATTGTCGAAACATAGGAGAAAATTAAATGTAGCTACAGTCCCATTCACAAGACAAAAACTGTGAAAGTACTGTAGTTGCCCATTCCCTAGCGTAGATCTTTATGCAGAAATGAATAATTTTTTAGCAAGAAACTCCATGGACACTCTTTTAAATCTGAAATTTTTTTACAAAACCTTGGTTACATCATTCATGTTGAGATGGTACATTATGTGAGAACAATGTAGCAAGATGTGCACGTTAAAAGTGTTCATAGTAAAAACAAAATAACAATCCAAAAAATTAATTCCAATAGCCGTCGCAACCAAGAGCTGACCAGCGGGTCTAAAATGGCCGCTCTATCAGATCCTACGCAGAATCTTAGCATGAATCACGTTAAAAAATTTAAATTCTTAAAATGGACTTTATGTCAATAACAATAAAGTCCATTTTAACAATTTTAATTTTTTAACGTGATTCACAAAACGATTCTGCTAAAGCGGCCATTTTAGACCCCCAGTCCCAAACTCCCAACTGACAGCGCCCGTTCACGAATCTGACGCATGTATCAGCACCATTCAACTTAACTATTTTGAAGGGAACTAAATGATCCAACATACGCGCCACCATCAGCGAGACATTTGAGTGAGCATGACATACTCTTAACCGCCACGGCACATTCAAGTCAAGTAAAGACGTAGGTTTCTAGCAACTGATAGTACTCTAGTGCATAGCACTCACACAATATGGGATATGCGGTTATATAATACTAAAGATATTGAATATATACAATACAAAGATAGTTGTACAATCTTAAATAATATTTGTACACCAATTTCATTGGTAGGACAGAGCGAACTAAAATTTTATGAATAAGACCTTTATTACAATGCCTGTGTTCACAAATAAAGATGATTTGATTTGATTTTGATTTGATCTTATCTCAATCTTAACAATACAATTAGTGTTATCCAGCAGATCTCAGTAAGCTATTTCAGTTCGAAATCACACGATTGTCTTATTTTGTCGTTTTAGTGTCTGTCTGCTTTAACCTAATTTAAAATGTTTAAGAACACGGATTCCTTTAGGAATTGGAAACGAAATTAGTTGCTTACTTTCCAAACATTTTTGTTCATGTATGTTTGAGGTTACAGATTTCCAAATAAATACACTAGTGCTGAAAGTACTTGTCTACACTGACACCTTTAATGATCAAAACTACAACACTTTCAACTACTCTGTCACCGAAGTCTTTTCTCGTGACAATGGAACACGCCTGTAATACCTGAGACGATGATAGATAGGCCCCGGGAAGTGTATCAGCGTGATTGATGACTAGTGTGCCGAACTAAAGTAATCACAGTTTACCTACGAGTTACAAAGTATAGCATCGGTAATACCTTAATCAAAGGAAATTAATCAAATGAACATTTGAGATTAGGCGTTATATTACAAAAAGTTATATACATCTTGAGAAATAAGTTACCAACGGCCCGTTCCCCTGCACTCTTGAGGATCCAAACAACATGTCTGTCTGCCGCAATTAACGTGGCCATTTACTAGGCCCAAACATTATAACATTATGGATATAACGTCGAAACAAGAAGAAGACGTTAAAAACATCAAATAAAATAACGTAAGCAATTACAAGGCTTCATACACAATAAACGAAATTTTCTTCCAGCTGCAATATGTGACACGAATATTCACGATCGAAAGCACCTGTTTTACTGTAAATGAAGGTAATTTCACGGACATGCTTTAACACCCTCCCTCAAGGAGGTACTTTCGTAAAGAGGGCTTGGAACAAGTCCTGTCCTCTGACCACCGTAGGACATCAGTACTCCCAAGAGGTTATCACTTAAAGAACAACAATTGATAATGACGTGCGCGATGATAATGAGAATGAGACAAATACTAAGTGGTATAAAAGGGGGCAGCGAGGTGAGATGGGCACAGTTGTGGAGCGGCAGTACAGCAAACATGAGAGTACTCCTGGTATTGGCCGCTGTGGCCGTGGCGACAGCCACCGTCATCAAAGATGACACCACTGTGTACATCGGCAAGGACAACATGGGTGAGTTCAGATATTATCATTATTTCTGCTTTCTTATTGTAATTTACATCCATAATAGATAGTCTTTCAGTAACAGAAATTCCGTTTTTAATATTGTCCTAATCTTTTAAAATATAACTTGAAATATGACTATACAAAAAGCTTCAAAGTGTTTTTCAAAAGACATCATACATTAGTAAAAGACGAAGTATTATATTATCTGTGGTAAAAGTAATATCAAAACAGTCCAAACAACTCATAAGATTTCGAAGCGGTCTCTTGAGAAGAAAATAGAAATGCAACGTAATGTTGAGATTATGATTGTTGATCTTATGCACCAATCCCAGTGGCTAAAAAAAAAACTTCCCGTGGTACTACTGGATCGCTTGGTGGTACTACGGGATTTGTTTTTACCCACGGGCAATAAAGGAAACAATCTCAGCCGCGAAGGAAAAACTAAATTGAAACAAGACTGTGCTATTTGATTTAGCATTTGAACATCACAACTTCGACAATCCTCGGACAGTTTAATTAATTCAAACTCAACAATGTTCACGAAATCTTCACATATTCGTGGATGTATAAAAGTTTGTTTGTTTGCACAGTAACGTGGGACGTAAAGATGAAGGAGCTCTGCATCATGAAGCTCTTCAACCACATCCTGCAGCCAACCATGTATGACGACATTCGCGACGTCGCCAGGGAGTGGAACATCGAAGAGAACATGGACAAGTACTTGGTAAGACTCCAATACATTATTTTACGCCAAGTTTATATTTCAATCTACATAATATGCTAATGATTCAATATGATATTGCAGAAGACAGACGTCGTGAAGAAGTTCATCGATACCTTCAAGATGGGCATGCTCCCTCGTGGTGAGGTGTTCGTCCACACCAATGAGCTGCACATTGAAGAGGCCGTCAAGGTCTTCAAGATCTTGTTCTTCGCCAAAGACTTCGACGTGTTCATCAGGACCGCGTGCTGGCTCAGAGAGCGCATCAACGGAGGCATGTTCGTGTACGCCCTTACTGCCTGCGTATTCCATAGGACAGACTGCCGTGGCATCACAATCCCCGCCCCCTATGAGATCTATCCCTACTTCTTCGTCGACAGCCATATCATCAACAAGGCTTTCATAATGAAGATGACTAAGGCAAAGACGGACCCCATCATGATGGACTACTACGGCATCAAGGTGACCGACAAGAACCTGGTCGTGATTGACTGGCGCAAGGGAGTCCGCCGCACACTCACTCAGGACGACCGCCTCTCTTACTTCACCGAGGACATCGACCTGAACACCTACATGTACTACCTGCACATGAGCTACCCCTTCTGGATGACCGACGACATGTACACCGTGAACAAGGAGCGCCGCGGAGAGATTCTGAGCTACGCTACCATGCAGATGCTAGCCAGGTTAAGGCTAGAGCGCCTCACACACGAAATGTGCGACATCAAGGCTATGGTGTGGAACGAGCCGCTGAAGACCGGCTACTGGCCCAAGATCCGCCTGAACACCGGAGACGAGATGCCCGTACGCTCTAACCACATGGTCGTGCTGACGAAGGATAACATCAAGTATAAGCATATGCTGGATGACGTTGAGAGGATGCTTCGTGACGGAATCCTTACTGGCAAGATTGAACGCGTAAGTATCATTCATGTTAAGATCAATACTTTTTACCTGCTTTTCACTGAAACACTGCTCATTGTAATTGTTTTCTGCAGCGCGATGGAACAATCATCACCCTGAAAAAGGCCGAGGACATCGAGAACCTGGCTAGGTTGATGCTCGGCGGTATGGGACTGGTCGGAGACGACGCCAAGTTCATGCACGTGATGCACTTGATGAAGCGAATGCTCAGCTACAACGTGTACAACTTTGACAAGTACGTATCATGACCAAGAAACATAAGTAAAAATATAAGTAACTAGCTTTTGCTGTTACCTTAGCCCATCAGCTTGATTCACCCCTATTGAATCTCTGAGGCAAAGCAAAAAATAATTAGTGGACCCTATTTTAGATAGATAAGATTTGACATAGTTACGTTTATCAAGTTTATAATAAATCCAATTTTCACCACAGGTACACGTACGTGCCTACCGCCCTGGACATGTACACCACCTGCCTGCGGGACCCCGTCTTCTGGAGGCTGCTGAAGCGCGTCAGCGACACTTTCATGCTCTTCAAGAAGATGCTGCCCAAGTACACCCACGACGACTTCGACTTCCCTGGCGTGAAAATCGACCACCTGACCACCGACAAACTGGTCACCTTCATGGATGAGTACGACATGGACATCACCAACGCCCTGTACCTTGACGACGTTGAGATGAAGAAGAAGCACTCCGACATGGTGATGGTAGCACGCATGCGCCGCCTTAACCACCAACCCTTCAAGGTCACCGTTGACATCACCTCTGAGAAGACCGTCGACGCTGTCGTCCGCGTCTTCATCGGTCCCAAATACGACTGCGTCGGGCGCCTCATGAGCGTCAACGACAAACGCCACGACATGGTTGAGATCGACACCTTCCTTTACAAACTGGAGACCGGCAAGAATACCATTGTCCGCAACTCCCTAGAGATGCACGGCGTCATCGAGCAGAGGCCGTGGACCCGCCGCCTCCTCAACACCATGAGGGATACCGTTGGCATGATCAGCAAGACCGTCGACGTTGAGAGCTGGTGGTACAAGACTCGCGTCGGCTTCCCGAGCAGGCTCCTGCTGCCTCTGGGTCGTCACGGTGGTATGCCTCTGCAGATGTACGTCATCGTCACCCCCGTGAAGACTAACCTGGTGCTGCCCTACGTCGACATAAACATCATGAAGGAGCGTAGGACTTGTCGCTGGAGCGTCTGTTACGACACGATGCCGCTCGGCTTCCCCTTCGACAGGAGGATTGACATGACGCACTTCTTCACCCACAACATGAAGTTCACCGACGTGATGGTGTACAGGAAGGACATGGGAATGTCAAACACCATTAAGGACGTGGACATGTCCGACATGGTGATGAAGAAAGACGACCTGACTTACCTGGACACGGACATGCTCGTCCGCTGGTCTTACAAGGATGTCATGCTGATGAGCAAAGACAATATGATGCGAATGTAAGGTACTGCACCACCTAACCAACTGTCTATTCAATGTAAAATAAATAGCACCCTATAAATGTACTAACTTGTTTCAATTAATTCTCTATTTCGCTGTACACATTCCAAACATATTATTTGTGAGAGAGCACAAGTTTCACTGCAGTTAATGGATTCCTCTAAAATTCATCTCCCTTCCGTGGAGCGCAAATAAAATAAAATAGAAACACAAAATTTCAATTAACTTGTTTCGTAAGGCGAGGAAAGTTGTGATCTAACAAGATTTCGTATTTCAAGCTCGAGTGAATATAAAGCTTTTCTTTTGAGTTTTAATAAAAGTTCTCGCCTAATTGGTAGGTATTTCATAAATAATTGGGAACTCAGTAATTGTCGAGAAAACAAATCGGCAAGGGACAGCGAAGTCTCGCGAAGTGTGTCCTAAGTAAACAAACAAAGTTAGCGCAAACATTTAGAGTCCCTTTGATCCCGGCCCCGGACTGCGGACCCTGCCAGACGGGCTTTTCTTATTTCACATTAACTGAGAGGCTGCGGCCGAGGAAATAAATAAAACTAGCCACTTTTGGTGCCGACGACGACATGACGAATCGTTCTCTTTAATTAGACAAAGGCCTGCATTGGTTTGTTCACAAACAATTTAGTTTGAAAGGCTTTATCACTGGTACTTATTTTCTTTTTATACTAAATCCAGAATGAAAAAAAAAGATAACCTTCAACTGAGTGCAATAACATTGAACCATCGTGGGAACGACAGTGCCACTCAAAACATATAATATTTGTATTAGAAAAATAACGTAATAGTCGACATTTTAATCAGAACTCCTCAAACTCAAAAACCCTGTCAAAAAAAAGAAAAATATTTATTTGACGTCAGTTATTAATTCACACACACATATAAAAAAAAAGAACGAACCAACTATTCAATATTCTTCTTCAGAACAAGTTAAGATCCTATTACAGACAGACGTTTGTGAAAAGATTTTAATTCAATTGAGTCGAGAAAACGATTCGTAGCGATTATAATTTGTTACAATTAGAAGACTGGGGATCGGACTCGACACCCGGGAATTACAGGTCTTACAATAAGGTCATGTTAATTAAGTATATAAGAACATTCAGAGTAGAAATTACCTTTATAAAGGATCCTTACAAAAAAAAAAAAAAACAGCTGTTACCAATGATATTCTAACAAACAGATATGTTATACACCTACAAAACCACCGAAAAAAGTGTGGCGCGGGGGAGAGCCAGCTCACATATACGCAGTGACGCAGAATAAAGGAAAAACAGGACAATTGACACGTTTTCGAGTCTTCACGATTGCGCGCTCATAACATATCTGTTTAATTAATAGTAGATTGTATCATAAGGGAGCAAAATAATATTTTTACGGCGAGGGCGCTTTTTTGAATCCAGAGCGAAGTGAGGGATTCTAGAGTAGAATCCCGAGCGTAGCGAGGGATTCTTTAATAGAATCCTGAACGTAGCGCCACCTAGTGCCACACTAAGCAACGAGGCTTGTGTCGTGGACACCAGATAGTTGATATACTACATATATACTTTTTGTTTGTAAATACATACTTATTATACATATAAACATCCATGACTCGGAAACAAATGGCCATGCTCATCACACAAACATTTGCTCCGACCGGGATTCGAACCCGGGACCCTAAGAACGTAAGGCAGCCTCACTACCGCTGCGCCATTCGGGTCGTCAAAAAAAAAATAAATAAATAAAAGGCGCCTCATAATTTTAACCGACTTCAAAAAGAAGGAGGTAATTCGACTGTTTTTTTATGTATTTACACCGATTACGCTGATATTTATGAGCCGATTGACGTGATTATTCTTTAGTTTGATGCGGAATAGTTGCCATTTGGTCCAATAAAAATGTAACATAGTTTGGCCCAGTAGTTTTCATTTTATGAACATTTTTACTTCAGTCGTGTGGTCTAATTTCAACATGTAAAATAAATGCATATCTAATATTTGGATAGGATATTACAACTAAAAATGGAAAAATAAAAAAACTTTTTTGCAAAAAATAAAACCGACTTCACAAAACACAAAAACGTCAAAAATAACTTTAGCTTCAGAAGTCGGTGACAAAAAAAAACTAAATGAATCAAACAAAGGTCACCGACTTCTGAAGATCTAAAGTATTTTTTACTTTATCGTGTTTTTTATTCACTGTCACTTGAAGAACTCATTTTTCAAAACAAAACCATGAATTTCTAACAATTCATGAAAATTGACGAAAACGCGGTCTGTAGTTCGCACGTTTTTAATTTGATTTCTTTTTTTTATTCAGTCAGCGCGGCGGCCGGCGGCGGCAGCGCGACTGGCCGTCGTACCAGCCAGTCTTTATTCAAACAATATTTGCGTTCGATTTCTTTCGGCGCTGAACACTAAGATGTTCCAAATTCAAAAAGTGCGCCGCAATTATCTTTGCGGCGCACTTTTTGAATTTGAAACATCTATAAAGAGGATTAAAAACTCATTACTGCCCGCTAAAAGTTTCTTATAGAAAACACCACCTTTGGGTGCACTTAAAGGCGAACCAAGTCGTCCTTTTCGAATAGATGGGATGAAAATATCATTGGCTGTTACATACATACTTATTGCATGTTACAGCGGTTTTTTTGGGCATACCTATAGGTACCTGTTGCATGTTTTTTTTTTCTTAAAAGCCGTCAAAAGAGTGTCTACAATCATTTTCGGTAACAATTTGCGCGTCGATGTCTGTATAATAATTATGAATAACACTTATGAACCTAATAGCGTAACTATTAGTATTTAAACTGTTAACATCCCAACTGTAAAAAGTAGTCGAAGGTATTTATTTCATGACCGATCCATAGTCACACCACATTGCCACACCAGTGTTTTGTGAATTCCAAGACAATTCAGGTTTTTCCATTGCAAAGTAAACAGGAATATTTCGCATACTTTAAGTCTTTAAACAAACGCCTACATCTGTTCGAAACAATTGCAACAACATTAAAATTCCTGTACGATCGCAGATCCGGGCCCGATCTTACGTGCCTACGTTACTGAGAGAACGCCTGGCCACGAGCTACTCGCTCCAACAAAATGAGTTGCAACGTCTTATCAGGGAGACATTAAACTGTCTCCAGATACAGGTTGGCCGAAGTAACAAAAATCTACTCAGGATTCATAGATGAGTATGCCTTGAGTAATGTGTACTTGTTCCACAAATGACGGGTCACTTAATATCATGGCGTGTCCTGTTCTAAGCTCATGGAAGGAATACAGGTACTGACAGACGATAGACGCGTGTCGCATCGTCCGAGGTTGTGGACGGGGTCTAACATGCCTATGTTAACGAGTAAGGTATTCATTGTGCACAGCATAATGCTCAGCGCACACTCCGCACACCCCCGCGCCTCGCGGACGCGGGAATTGCCGACTCCGGTATTTCGCAATTACATCCTGGCTACAATCTGGGCGAGCCGTTAAATATATTTTGAATAACTTCCCGACTTCAGTACTAACTACGATACGGGCTACGGGGCTACGGGGCTACGGGGCTTGTACTCGATATAATTGGAATGCTTTCGATGTTTCATTTTGTGTGCATATAGTTTTACTCGGCCAGTCTGTTTGAGTGAGTGGACCAACTGGATTGTTTGTACGAACTTTATTAGAGTTGGATGTTGAATTAAATTCTTTGCTCTGAGTTGTTTTATTCTGTTGTATTTCGTAATTCCAGTGAATGCTGGGATTTCAGTCATTTTGACAATTCACCACCATTCATTACGTTGTATAACGTAAACAACGTAATGAATGTTTTTGAAACGTTAAAAATACGTCTGTCGGACAACGTGTCCCGCAGGCGTATTTTTAACGTTTGAAGCAATGGATTTTCTTTCTGATTACGATATACAGTGTGTTGTGTAATCAGGCTGCAGGCCTCCCGCCAATGACAGGTAAGTACCACCACCACCACTTTGACCTCAAGTATCTATCCAAATAAGAAGGACAGATTGAAAGATGCAGGATGTCTAACATGAACTATTCTCCGTCACAAATTAGCCATATCTTAAGTTTCTAAACCATCATTATAATTTTCTTCTCTTATTTACCAAGTTAATGATAATTATAACACAACTTGCCAAGCACACATGGTTTGAAGACAAAATCCCGCGGATCGCGGTGCGTGATCACGATACATAATATATCTTATGTATTATGACGTCACAGCATATTACATGGCTGAATAACTTAATTATAGCTCCTGGTGTGCAGCCAAGGGATTATAGACGTTATGTAGATTAGATAGAGGCGAATGTTGCGTTTGGTGGGACAGAAATTAAATACGGTTCAATCTGATAATTTCCGAAAGCGTTTTGTAAATCCAGTGAGATCTATTAAAAATTATAATAAAAAGTTTTGAATAGCAAATATGTAAAGGAAAAAAGTACTCATAGGTACTCTAAAATGTATGCATTAAAACCTGTAGTGAGGTCGTATAATAAGATATTAAAATAAAATGTAGTAGTTTAAACTACCTACACTGCGGTGATAAATAATCTGCCCACAGCGCCTTTACACTATGCTATAAAATATCACATTTACGTATTGCATATTTTTATCGGCAGGCATCGCGTCGTGTGAGTAGTTTAGCTTGTCATACAAAATCGTTAATATTTTTATAGTCACATTTCTATTGTTGAAATATGCTGACGAAAGTCCAACACTACACTGTTTCTTTATCATTTTAGGTAAAAGTTAGGGGATATTTCGCTTGAAAAACTTGTGGTTTTCCGACATCCTCCGAGTTGATAGCTATCGCTTTTAAATTCAAACTTTGACGAAATATTTAATGCTATTTTCTGTATAACATTCAAATACCTGCTTGCATCATAAATCACATGTCATCATCATCATACATTTACCGCTAGCGTCGCTCTGCTTCATTCAATCGTCTGAAGATGACAGAGACAGAATGGTGTTTTAAATTATGTTTAGCACTTTATGCATTTAAGATTCAATCGCAGACGCAGCTCCGGACACCGGTATATGACAGATTACTAAACGAAGTATGTATGAGTTTTCGGAGCCGTATCTGCAATTTGTTCGAACCTCTAATGACTATTGGTGCATTTTAAGTGAGGCTTAATTTTGCAATTTATTTATTTAAATCCAAGCATGGAGTCGACAGCAGGACGCAACGTTCCATTACAGTTTACATCCTCCGACGGGATCCATGAAATATGCATTGTTCCGCCCGACCCACTTCTCCTCAGTAAAGAACAACGCACACTTGTAAACAGCGTACGTGACGAGCATCGTCTCTACCCCAGCCGCTCGGGACTCTTTCTATCTTACAACGCAGACTTAAAATCATCGTAACGACATCGCTTTGGTTCGGCATCAGGTAGTAACCAGCTACCATCGAGCTCTCATGAGGGTAGTGCTTTAATTGAACGAGAGCAGTAGTCCAGTGGCAGTGGTACTGGCCACGGCTGACGAGTTTTAGGCCGTAGGTTCAAACCCAAGCAGACACTTTGTGTAATTCATTTTCATTGCCACTGTTCTTAGAACGGTGAAAGAACACACTGTGAGAATACATGTTCTAGAACCGATATTGAGCTCGTGTGGTGCTTAACTACCAACCATCTCGCACAGAGGAGTCCAGGCCTGGAGGCGGCCCAGCCCCAGCTGTGGCCACGTTTTGTTTATGGTTACAACTGTCCGTTGACCTTTAGACTGAACCCACCGACGCATCCGCTGCTATCGAGTTTACAATACTATTCGCGTCGTCGGCGTCGCGGCTACGGCAATCATTCCCCCGTCATATTGTAATACTAGCGGACGTCACGCGGTTTCACCCGCGTAGTTCCCGTTCCCGTGGGAGTACGGTGATAAAATATAGCCTATACGGATTCGGAAGAATCCCTATAAGTAATGGTAAAAGAAATTTTTAAATCGGTCCAGTAGTTTTTGAGCCTATTCAATACAAACATACAAAAATACAAAGGTTTCCTCTTTATAATATTAGTATAGATATAGATATATACGAACACGATGCGACGACGGAATATGAGAACGGAATCGTTCAATTTTTGAAACATTCAAGAATTTCAACATGAAATGGATGTGGGGAAAATTGGCTTTTTGAAATTGTCTTGGCATTGTTTTGTTGTAATTTGTCATTCATTTTATACATATTCTACTATAGGTATTACCATACTGTTATTGGATTCCAAAAAATATCTTAGAAAGAAATAATAAAAAAAAGAAAGTAATAACATCTCGATTGCATCCCTTATTTTTATTTCAGACGCATTTAAAAACAAAGCTGATTCAGAAAAGACTTCTGCTACAACAAAGCACATAATTGCAATATCATATTAAAAACACAAAGAAAGAAAATCCCATCGTAACACAAAGAAAATATTCTAGATTGTTCTCCGATGCAATCCCAAGCGAGTGCTTTGTCTTCTCTTTTTTTAAATTAATCTGAATAAAGAAATCTCACTAGAGGTATAAAGTAGCTAGCTATTGTATTTTCAATTTTAAAATAATATCATGAATGCGAGATGAGTCGAGTTGAGTGCGAGAGAGAATGCATCGCATATGTGTTGAGATGATATCTCGCAAGTTGCACTACTTACACCCCTGGAGGACTGTTGGAATAAAACAATACCTGATAGTGTTGTTGTGTGCAGTTGTTAAGCGTTTGTTTTGCGTCTAACTGTCGTTATGATGCTTTGAATGGTACTGTAAGCTCTTGCAGGGTGCACGGGCACGTTAGAACAGTGATCGTAAAAGTATATTCTTATCGCAAAAGTTTCAAATGTTTCGCATATCTGAGAGTGGCACAAAAATAGAGCAATTGAAGCTTCAAAAAGAGTAACAGGTCCTTAATTCCTTCTGTCACGACCAGATTTACTTCGTAACATGTGTCAAACGCAAACGGATCACCGCAGCCGAAGACACATCAATCATACAGCCAATACACGCGATATAGGGGGCGCTAGTAACGCAAGAGCTCGCCCGACTAATCAGGACTTATTATCCAACTATCGTTCAACCAATCAGGAGTCGTATCAGCTAATTTGTCGCGATATTTATCTAGCGAAGCTATCAGAGTGACGGCTCATCGGAAATTGAGCGTCTCTTTGAAGGCAGCCACTCGGCGCCGGGCGGGTCCCGAACCCCAATATAAACTTAAGAGGAATTTACCAATAAACTTCTTACAATTTATTTACCTTATTCCTTGACGGATTTAAAGAAAGGAAAACAGTTTGTGAGTGTTTGTTCTTTGAGATGAAAGATTGCAAGCTTGAATGACGCTCTGCCCTACGTTACAAATGGAAAATTCAAAGGAAGACAGTATTCGAGCTGAGAGGAGTACAATTATATGGTGGTTACAATACCTGTATAGTCAAAATTATCTTCTTTTTTTTGTTAAGTGTTAATTGCACAAAACAATTAGTACGGTATAACGGCCCCGGTCAAAATCAGTTTAAGCTTCTATTCTTCTAATATCCTTTTATTTGACTGAAACTCTGTACTACGTAAGACCAGCTCAAGGTCCAAGTGTTATCATCTTCGCCCGGTCGTGCGACCAAACTTTCTTCCTGGTCGAAGCTTCTCCGGCCAAAAGTCGTGGTCGTGGCCGCTAGTGCGCGAAGTCCCTAAATCGGTTAGACAGAGAATCGTCTGCCAACTTCAAAGAAGATTCACTAATTAGACTTGACAAGCCTGTCAGATCCCGGCGCTAACAGCAAAACAACCTCCGATACCTACTTTATAAACCTTCTCAATTTTCCCGATAACCTCGTTAAGGAAACCAAAGTACCCTTGTAATTAAACAGTAATAAACAAAATAGCGTAATGAGTGTAATATAACAAGTTAACCCAATAATATCGCGAATTATCTCCGAGCCAAGAGGAGCGATCCTAATTGACTAACAGCGCAGCATTAATCACTAATCCGATTTAAAAGATAAATTATTTATAGGAGTTTCTACTGAGACGGTTTTTGCAAATTATTCGCTAAATTGCGGAGATAAAATCCTGGTCATTTCTTAAACTTTTTTCATTTTAAAGGGAATTTTTGTCTTAAATTTACTTCAAGAAAGGTAATTTTGTATGTCGTTCATTTATCTTATCATATTTTGAATTAGATAGAATATATTTAAAAAAAGTCGGGGTTTTCCTTTATTGTATAAGCAAAATGTTCGCATTGGTTCAAGGGCTCCAGAGGCCCGAGACGCACTTAAAGCTTATGAACATATCCACATAATAACGTTTTAAATTATTATGGCGGTTCCCCGAGAAAAATTAGCAACTCTATTTGTGGTGGTTCAAACTTCGTTTGAAATGCTGTTAGAATAAAGTTCTAATCAGCTTGCACTACAAAGTGGTTGTTAGGTCAATCACTGCGGGCCGAATAGTGCGAAATTAGTGGTTTTTATTCTTTATAAAATCAAAATTACGTCTTTTGGAAAAAAATAATACGACAATTATGTTCATTATTAATTTGCCTATCGATTAGTATAAGTAGCAAATCAAAATAATGGTAACTTTACGAGGAGTAGCATTTTATAAATAATTATTTCTCATTTCTGTGGTTGTGAAGGGATTTATTAAACACTAGCTGACCCGCGCAACTTCGTTTGCGTCACATGAGAGAGAGAGGGTTAGAGAGAGTGTGAGTCAACCTTCAAAGCTAGACATTATTTATTTATTTATTAAAATTTTATGCCCATAATGTACAAAGGCGGACTTAATGCCTTGGGCATTTTCTACCAGTCTACCTTATGGTAGGCATTATTATGCTATCGCGGATTTTATGTTGAACTTTTTAAGAGGAACAATTTCCTAATACATGATCGTTGCGTAACTTTAACCGTTTATGCAGCGCTCGCAACGGAAGTTCTCATAAGAAATAAATTTTCCCCGTTTTTGCAACCTTTATTATTGATGCTTCGCCTATTAGTTACTAAATTTACATCATCACGCTACTGCGTGATGATGTAAATTTTCAAAGCAGCGTCATGTAGACTAATCTAGAGTACCTTATGCTATAATAACTTTTTCACTTCTCATGCTCTAAAGTTCGCCTTTGTGTTGTGCGTAGGCAACATAAAGTCGCTTTTTATGCTCTAGAGCATAAAGTAAAATCTTCGTCGAAGACCAAGGCAATCGGTCCAACAGCCACATGAACAACTTCAACTTCATAGAATAACCTCTTTATTTTAATTCGTCTGTCTGTCCATATGTCTGTCTATCCGTCTGTCTGTTTATCTGTCTGTCCGTCTGTCTGTCTGTCCGTCCGTCTGTCCGTCTGTCTGTCTGTTCGTCCGTCTGTACATCTGTCTGTCCGTCTGTCTGTTCGACTGTCTGTCCATCCATGCAACCGTCTGTCTGTTCAACTGTCTGTCCGTCTATGCGCCCGTCTGTCTGTCCATCTGCCTGTCCGTCTGACTAAATTGACTAGGTATTTTTCTCGCACTCAAAGTGAAAAGTACAGTGTAGCACACGGCGCTAAATTCCCATTATAACTTGGTACCTATTTACTACCTCGCTAAAGCTCGGTAGTAAAACTACCTCGTATATAATGGGTCATTTTAGCCCCTTGTATTACAATGTACTATTAAAGTTATCTGCATAGCTATTCACAACCCTTCGATTCGATTTTTGATTCGGAAAGTCGTATGTCGATCTCACTCGATTTCGTAATGTCACAAAAAGATAGACATACGACTTTCCGAATCGAATCGAAGCGTTGTGAATAAGGCCTGGTGAGCACATTGTTAGTCATTAGTACCATTCTAGTACAAAAGATGTCACTGCATCTTACATTTGATGATTAGTAAAGTTCTTCTTGAACACTTTAAATTCGTATATCTTGTGATAGAATTAACCGATTACGATGAAACAAAAACTAAATAATACCTCAAGATACACACAAATTTTATGTATAAAAGTTATCTGTATTGGTTTCGTATATTTTACGTTATGCTTGATCATCGAAACAGACAAACAGACAAAAATTCCAAAAATGCTGGAAATGAGTTCTGTTGGTTATCTTTTCACACATTGGCAATTTTTTTTTAAAATATTTTCATGTACAAAAACGATTTTTCTACAGATTTATTATATGTATATTGTATTTTTATGTATTATATGTATTATTAAGCTGCTTATAAAAAAAAAGAAACTACCAGTTTGGAGTCAAGAACATGTAGCAATTTAATGTATTTTTTATTAGTTGGTATTTCTTTTGGATAAAGAGGAGTAGGCTCCAAAAAACTGCTCGCTCAAGGTCATTTGCTCGGGGAGGTGCCTTAAAAACAAGATTTTACATATTATACTAATTTATCTACGCTTTAATTACATCTTACGCTGAAACGTATCATAGATATATTGAAAACGTATAAACACTTTCCTCCGCATTAATCTTATTCTTTCCCCCGTACAACAACGATTTTCAATCTGAGTCCAACACAGTTAGCTTCTAAGCTAACACACAATAGCTGCAGCCTCCATCCGTCATAGCGCACAATAAGCACCTTCCAGCTCGTGCAGCTCTCTGCAGCTAGATGCAGCTGCAGTATCTGCACATTGCAGTGGAGACCATTACTCAGTGCGCCGTGATTGATCACACCTGCCGAGGTTTTATTTGTTTGGCTTTAAAGTGTAGACTACAATGAGGTTTTGATCAGTATAAATGGTGCAATAAGTCAGTAGGGTTGGCTTTGAGAAACTACGATTTATTTTTACGGGAAAGATGTTTGAGTAGCTAAGTTAATCCATCGTTTTCGTCGAAAGACGGTCACTGCTGGACATACTAGTCCCTTGAGTTAATTTATTGTTGATGTATCGATAAGTTCTAAGCTTCTTCATCAGCACGTTTAGTTTCAAAACTTCATTAAATAGATTGGAATTTTGACACAGCTTTTTTACATTGACGGATCGAGTTTGCTAAAAAATGCATAGTATTAGTAGGATTTATCATTTTTTTTCTTCTTAGATTAATAAAATTCTAAGTGACATGTTGACTACAATATAATTTATCATTAACGCTAACGACCACACCGACACATTGAGTGAATCAAAAGACAATATATCTTATAAAGTCGAGCCAACGAGCCGTGACTCTATTGCGCTCCCACTCCGCGACAACAGCACAATGGCTCGACTTGTCGAACAACGAGCTCGAGCTAGCAACAGTGGCAACAGGCAGCAACGAGCCGCGACCAATACACTCAACTGTTGCTTGTGGAACTATGTTATATCTAACTTGTGTGATTATTTTAAAAGCCTGTATAGAGTAAGAAACGATTTTGTTAATTGAATTTTCACGCGACCAGGTTTAAAATGCACCGGAATCATGTATATAAGCTTGTCTAAAAACAAAATATAAAATAAAACTAGACGTGTACTGAGTCGTAATAGTATTACGCAATTAGCTGTCTCTACATTTGGGAGATTCTCCGTCGGGAAGTTGTGTGCGAATTGTAACAAGAAAAGTTTTGTTTATCTTAAAGCTGGTAGACATTGTATCAAGTGATTTAGTAACCAAACAATAACTTAAGTCATTACAAGCGTGTTAACTAAGTAGCAAGTTGTAATTTAACTAAGATACAGATAAAGGGCACAAGTTTTATTTGTTCCAGACGAATTTAGAAAGTTACCTAAGATATGGGGTAACTTGTGTGTATTTAAGAAAACATGAATATGGTTTACTTTGTAAAAGAAAAATGTCTAAAGAGAGTAAACAGCCTGGCAAGGATTCCTCGAAAATTGCTCCTGCTCTTCTAAGAAACAAATTGCTACGTTTCTGCAAAAAAAAATGTTTATCAATTGTCTGAATGATGAATCCAATATCTTTTGGTAACGAAGTTTGGGTCCTAAATCAACAATATTTTACGAGAAAAAGAAAGAGAAAAGAAATTACGAAATCATAAATCCAAGGATAACTTTATTACGACAGCAAAGGACTTGACATTATAATGGGCCTTTATACGTGGTCAACTAGATTATTTTATAACAGTCTGTCTGTGACTCTCACCTGCCGCCGAGGCTAACTCGACATCCCTGGAGGGCTTAGCTCTCAGAGCACGTAAACTATCAAACGAACCCTTCCTCACTCCAAACCTTGTTAACTTTCAACGAGCTTAAACTGACAGTCAAAAATGTTAGTTATTTACTTTGAAAAGCTTTCATTTCGCTCAAAGTAAAAGCTAATATTACGAACAAACACTTAATAACTTGTGAAAGGAAAGGAATGAGGAAACATTTCGAAGTCAAAGCACAATATTCTTGACGTTTGAAAAATAATCGAGTATTGCAAAAGTTGACGTTCAATGGAATAATGGATCGCCCAGTGGCCTACATTAGGGGAGCATTCTCTAGCGGGGCGTGGACGGGGCGCGTGCGGGGCGGCAGCGTCCGCTGAGCGGCCGCATTCATTTGCTCTGTTTGCCACACTCCATTCACTTTCCAATCGCATTTCATCAGTTTTCAATTGTCTCGCTTCATTTGCGGCGCGCTTTGTTTGTAGTCCGTTGTGTTCAGCGCACAGGCACAGGCACAAGCTAGCTCTAGCTAGGTGGATACACAGCTTTGTTGCCGCGATGATGTTCAGTTTCTCACAGATCAGATATTAATCAATCATTTGAAATTGCTGTTTTGTTATGATACATTTCAGAGTTTGTTTGTCTGAATTTTGTACTTATTCAAATTGTCTTCAAGTTTTCGTTCCTACAGAGAATCTCAACAAAATATTTAGGTACTGAAAAGTGAATCTTGGGAAAATATTCTGTTGTTATATTGTTCAACAGTATTACCCACCAAGCTGTGGTATTTCATCTCCTGAAACACTTGGCAGCAAAGTTTTAATACCATCAAACGTTTCCGACCGACGGAAACTGATCGCGAATTCAAATCCCTTTACAATGCGCCATTGAACGGGCTGACAACGTAATTCCTGCACTTCATACAATGCAAAATGACCCTTATTACTCAACGTAAAAGCTCGGGACGTATGCAAAGGAGCTTGTTAAGAGGGAGCAAATTATTGTTATTTTAATGGCGGAAACGTGATTCAGTTTGCTATCTGACGCCATTGTTCGAGTATTTAGACGATGCGGTGTTGTTGTCGACAATCTGCTCATTAATCTGTCTCGAGTTGCCAGAACTTGCATAAGTAATGATGGAACTCGGGAACCTTTAGATTCTGCTGTAAACATTATTAATGAATTTAAAAGAGAGTTCGAAGAAGATAAAAGTGATATACTAAAGTCGAGTAAGATAATGAAAACAAAACAGGTTAGACTGAAGCATGCCAACACAACCTACGTCCCAAAAAGGCCTTAAATAAAGTTCCCCTTGACCGGCGGCATCGAGTTACAGCAGCTGTGTAAACCTTTTAGAATTCAACGGGAACGGCTCCCCGACGTTCCTAGGCACACATCCAATCTGCGAGCTCCCTGTTGAGTAATCTCTCTTTGACAAATCGCCTCTCGGTGTCTCCTCCCGGAGTCAGAGGCGCCTCGCCCATCTGTCTTACCTATTTGCGTTTAGGTTTTTCAATTTTGTGCGCACTGGTACCTAGAGACTGTCTGGAAGGTTTGGCTTATTCAATTGGGTTAAACTTAGTCGGAATATTTATTATCTTTGTTTAAGGGTTTGCTTTGGGATTTGCAGCAACTGCTGTAGTTTTTGTTACGATAAACGTAGATAGTTTTTACAGAGAGGAAAATGTTACTCCTTGTTGCCAAGAGTTTTTATAGACAGCTTGTATTCTGTACAACGTTCATAATTGCGCATTGCTGAGATCTACTACAATGGTAGAAGATCTAAAATGGTAAAACTACAAGTTTTTATTTTGCAAAATTGTGTAAACATACATGTTCCGGTTTATTCTTCTTTTTTCTCATAAAACCCGAAAAGTCCACAAATTCAGTAACAAGTTTATTTTGTGTCGCAATAACATAACATCATCTACGTACACAAAACCGTCTTAAGCATCGTCGGGAGCGCATCAAAGAATTTTTCCCGCTGAAAGTTGTCGAGACATCTAAAAACCTATAAATAAAGGGCGGTGAGCCGTCGGGCCACGTGGGAAGAGGCTTTGAAGCCTGCCTCAATGGAGACGGTGTAAAGACGATTTGGTGGAAGGCGACGACAATCTCTCACTCGGTTAGAGAAGCCTTCCACAAAAGGAACCGCTCGCTGACATTTATCAAGGGGATCTTCTTTTGTTTTGGGGATTGTACGCTCAATGAATTCGACTGGTCATTTTTCATTGGACTTTTTAAGTGGGATTATTTGTAAATGAATAAAGTATAAAATTAGAAGACATTTAAGCCGAAGGCAATTTTTTTCAACATTCAATTAAGTTTGAAACAAAAATGCTTTTTACTTCACAGATTGTAAACGTACCTACTATTAATACAAACACACAACTATAAAGGGTGTAAAACACTTCTTAACGAAGCCGAAAGGCACTTGTTCTCCCCGTCATTGCGATTATTTTTTTTGTTCTACACCATACCTAGGAACCTTCTAGTTACGGAGATATTGGGGGTCAAAGTTCCAACTTCTTGGCTTTTTTTTTAATACAAGTTTTTAATGTTAGATTTTTAATTTAAACACCTCCACGACCCTCGTACTATTTATTCCATCTATCAGCACAATGTTTTGAGTGCGTTACATTGAGTTCTACCACCAAACATGATTTATCACCCCAAAAAAAAGTCGTTTCCCAGTAATAATTTTAGCGTAAAGCACGGTAATATTATGATACAGTAGTGTAACTCGGCCGCATGATAGAAATAAATGCCTACAGCCGCGCGGTACGTAAACATGCGTTAGGGCTGCCCGTCTCCAGCATTTTAATTACATTTGCCTACTTTCTGTTTCTATTTAGTTTTGTGATTGTAAATATCCTTTTTATATAAATAAATTAAATACTTTGTATATTGAATAGGAAGTGTTCAATAAAAATGCGTGTTGTTTTTTTATTGGTAGATTTAATTAAAAAAACATGTTTTTGTTCGAAAAACAAATCGGGCTTATAAATTTGCGACCGAAAAATATTTGCGCCTCGACTGAGTCGTACGAAATGCTTTATTGTAAAATTTTAAAGTATAGGCACCGAAGTTTTAACACAAGCGTAAGTAGGTAGGTACCTACCGTATCATGATTCATTCAGAACCGCATGTAACTACCTATTTCACTCGTCTCAATAACTTTCCGTTACTCTATTCGCTTTATTTATTAATCCAAACCCCTTTTTTTCGTGAGATAAAAGGAAATACTTATCCATTAAAAAGACACACATTATGTACCTACCTACTAGTAAGTAAAATTATTTTATAGTCTTACCTTTCAGAGTTTCCAGGTAATTTAAAAAAACTTATGTCTGGATGCGTTATTAAATAAAATAAATAAATATTGCTGGACATTACACACAGCGCTATCTAGTGCCACACTAAGCAACGAGGCTTGTGTCGTGGACACCAGATAGTTGATATACTAAATACATACTTATTATACATATAAACATCCATGACTCGGAAACAAATGTCCATGCTCATCACACAAACATTTGCTCCGACCGGGATTCGAACCCAGGACCCTAAGAACGTAAGGCAGCCTCACTACCGCTGCGCCAATCAGGTCGTCGTATTGACGAATTCATACAACCAAAAACAGCACAATATTTCCTACTCGTCATATTAACTGATTTTTAGAGAAAAAATCGCGCGGTTATTGTTAAAAAAACAACACACCGTCCGTTCGACACTGCGGTACAGCCGTGACTGTCTGCGCCCCAGGTGCACCCTTAGATCGAGGCGCGTAGGTATAGCTCGCGTTTCGTCCGTTTCTATGAAGTCGGAATACTGTATCATAATACTACTGTGCGTAAAGTTACTTAGTTTGATGTACAGAATGCTTGGTTGACGGCTTCGTGATGAGGTCTTTTACACCCTGTATACACAAACCACTCACTTTATTTGAAAACTAAAACATTTGTTCCTCCTACTGTAATTGAATTAGAATGCGGCTCCACCGCATGAGTGCAGTTTGAAACTACGTTAACTTCTTAATCAACGTTCGCTTGGATCTTAAAGTGTTTAATTGGAGTTATTTTCAAGATCCTTTTTGCATTAAAATTCATCAAGCAAGTAACGAGGAAAGTTTCTTCCAACTCCACTTTATTAAGACACTATTTGTGGAAACAGACGGGAGACTAAAATGTAGGGTGCGGTGTGGGGTACGTGGGGGGGGGGGGGGGGGTTAAGTTGGACAGAGTTCTGATGTATGCAGAACCAAGTTTATGGACAGCAGCTTAGTAGTTGTTAGTAAACTTATAGCTGTTAGAACCGCTTATTATTATGTCGAGAGAAAAATGGCTAACTTTCCATTTTGCTCTCAGAAAAATATCTATTTGAACCAGGATTAAATTCAGTCAGAAAAATAAACTTGTCATACTAATGTCACGGTTTCGTCATATTTTTATGCGCACATACATTTTCAGCGTACACATTAAAACCGCAACCTGTTTAGGGATCGCCTGGGAGAGCGTGTTTTTACAATAACTTTCCTTAACCGTGTTCTCCCAACAGAATGTTTGAATGAAAACTTTCCTATCGTTGAGTTGGGGCGACGCAGATGGTAAGAAATAACTGGCTTCTGTAAAATATGGACCAATAACGGCGAGAGATAATCTTATTTACCTTCGAAGCGCCAAAGAGATTGAATACAAAATGTAAATTTAACTGAGTCATCAATTTCCGGAATCACCGCTCGCTAAATTAGTTCGAAACTAAAGCTGAAAGTTAGTTTGTTGGTTGTGTGAGCGATTTGGTGTTGGCTTTCATGTACGCTGTTTGTTTAATGTTGTCTGACGTTTACGCGAATATTGTTCGTAGATTCCGAACTAGTTTCGCTCTTTGTTTATCTTTTGCTTTGATTTAAAAGCTTTCCGACGTTTCTGATGTCTCGTGTGTTTTAAGCATAAACATATAAACAGGGAGCCATCATGTTTTGTTAGTTTTCTTCTTACCAAATAGAATTAACGTCGTTTATGTCTCACACGTTTAACACATCAACTCAAAACATTTTATTTATCTTGAGCACGTACTTGAATTTATCAACGAATTAATTTAATAACGTAAGCTCCTCGACGTGTACATCTTAATTTACAATTTTAATTCTAAGCTCATTCGGTACACTTTCATTAGCATTTACCACATATGTACCTTGGTACTTATTTACCGTGGAGTACGGCTCGGCTCTTGCTTTAATTTTGAACATCATGTATAAAGGTCAGCGCGAGCTTAGCGTCTCATTTCCTTTTACTCTGATATTCATAACGTTACTTACGTTCTTAGAGAATGCTGTTCAGGGAGAACCGCTTTTAACTCGGATATAAAGTGTAAGTAGTTGATGGATAAGCTATGCTTCGTATAAGACGAAAGGGGACGGAGATGTGGAAATATTTGAAATTCTGTTGGCATAGCGATAAGTACCAACCACCGGTCTTTGATTCAGATTGCGGTAGGAGCTAGACAAAGCATCCTATAATATACGATAGTTTACTGTACATAGACTTAAGGGCTTATTAGACTTTACTAAATTTAGTAGCCTAAATCAGGATTCAGAAAAGGAACAAAATTAGAAGCTTCTAATCACACTGTTCTAAATATAGTTACTAAATCAGTTGCCTGCTGAAACGCAACAAAGGCGGACGTTTTACTACTCTATATAAAATGGCTCCAGTGCTGTCTAAAAATCAAAAAATTGGCCTCGCCGTGGCTGTGGCCGTTGGGTCCATCAAAATAAAGAAAAAAAAAAGAAAGACGTGGGTCAAGGAATATTTATTACTGCGCGACAAGTTATCAAACATGAATATAGGTAATGAGTGTTTTAGAACCGGCAGACTTCAGAAATTATCTTCGAATGGTTTCAAGATCGATCTGCACACCGACCATAGACTATATACTATAAACACCGACTGAAGTGGCTAAACGCGATCGCACCTTCCTAAATTCGATTCTAATTAGGTTTCTAAACGACTGAATTTAGTAAAGTCTAATAAGCCCTTTAGGCAGTATATACTAAGTCTATGGTACTGTATGACAGTACACTATTATTTCGACTATTGTGCACGTAATATTCCTACTAGTATGCATTACATATACTCGTACATAGAAGTACCTAATGTACGTTTTTCGGTTAAATTCAAGCCATAAATACCCGTCCGGCAGCATGAACTTGTTAATTTGGCCATGATCATAATTTTCGTTGTTTCGTTCACACGTAGTGATTCTAGTTCCAAATTATGTTTCGTGAGTTATGGAATCTAACCGTGTATTTTAGATCCAGTTTAATCATTTAGAAGCGTTTTGTTTCTTTATCAGTATCCAGTTTCAAAAGCTTTTGCATACTGGTGCGATTAGTATTGCAAGTACAAAAATTCAGGTAATTTGACTAGTCACTAAAAATAGAGATCAACAAAGTTATAAACCAGGTTCTTGATTTCAATTTCTGTCCAATTTTCTGATCCTTCTGATAGTCTATAGCTCATAGCAACGTCATTTGTGTGCCTTTCGGAACATATTGCATGTTTTATTATTTATAGAGTTTTGCATAAGGTGACTTTCGGGCGAGCTCTACATGCCCAATGTCGCGACTTTGACCTCAGTGTAATATTGTGACTTAGGTACACTTCGTTATTATTACAATACAGACAGGCCTATTGCTTCTGCAGAATTCTAATAAAGTTTTTTGTGTTTTTTTCTACAATAATGGCACAATCACAATATTTTTGATTAGAAAACCGAAGCAATTTGTAAACATATTGTTTATTTTAACTTTTTGTATTCTTTTGGTCCAATTTGAACGAAAAATTTATTATCATCTATCACCTATTTCATACGCATCTTTAAAAATCTAGCAAAGTTTATTTAATGTTAGAACAAAATAAACACCCAACAAAAATTCAAACAACTGAAATCACACCAATTCAATCTTAGCCAACACAAACCATCTCTGAACAAATCGGTGCTCGTTGTATATAAAAAGTACATTAACATGTAAACCCGTGTGAGTGAAATCGTGAACGCCTCGTTACACAAGTCGTTATCTCCTAAAGAGGTTACAAAAGCCGGGTATTAAATAACAAGCGCCACAAAACCCACGCGTTCTGATATATTCCACGACGGAAAACTATCTTTTGGACTAGCTGACAAACTCTTCAATAATTCAAAAGTACCCGTGAAAGGGTCTTATTGAAATCAATGCTTTGAAAAAAAGATTGAGTCCCTTTTGGTTCGCAACGGATATGTCTGGATAGAATTTCTTGCAGGTCTTTACCCTTTTTTTATCTGTGGGGGGAAATCCTAATGGACACCTTCTGTCTGGGGAGGTCTATCGACTTAAACCTCATATTACGGTTTCTATGACCACCATGAGTCAGCTTCCGGGGGAGGAGGGGAGGGGAAGGAGGATATTTGTACATTCGCACGCACTTCCTGAGTATTAAGTCTTTACCTACATATACATATACATACTAGTTGGCAGACAGTTCTGCAAAACATTTCAGGTCATAATTCTCGTAGCAATGTAAAGACTGAAGAAAATACAGCATTTTCAATACTGTAAGTTCATAGATAGTAACTACGTTGCTTAAGACCGTGGGAAGACTTGGATGAGTGTCACACAGACCAGGGCAGCTTCACGTAAGAAGGATAACGTCTATACTCAACAGTGGGTGTTACGAAGCTACCAACGAATAATGATGATGACTTAGGTTATGCCACTTTTTAGACAATGGACCTTCTTCCCCTACCATTTGGGTCACTTATTGGGTGAGGTAGTGGCTCGTGTAACAATTATTAATATAAATATAATTATGTTTCATAAAGAGTAGTCAGCAATGATGACGAGTCAACTTCAGAGCTCTGAGTTTCAACAATATTAATGACGCCTGTGTTTTTGTTTTGCGGGGGAAATGAGGGAGCTTGTTTCAAATTAACTTCTAAAGTTAATTTGTAACTGTGTCTAAATTAAGATCTTGTGTTATGGCTTCTGTACAAAATTCTTGTCAGAACTTTATTACTTAGTGGCTAGATTCCTATTAAGAAATTCTCGTAGCACTAGATTGCTACGAATTTCTGTAACCCGTAGCGTCGTAGCTCTAGCGCTACGAGTGTTTTAATCTTGATTTAATGCAATGATCTTACTCATTCGAAGTACATAGTTGTACTGCATATTTTATAAAATTTGTCGTGCTGTTTGTGATACACCTTTTTCAAATAATAGTGAGAAATTATTTTGTTGATACTCACAGCAAATCTCCAATATCAGTGGATCTACATCATATTAAAATTAGGATAACTGCGCAGTAATAGTTGGTTGGCAAATGAGAAAACAATTTAATGATCCGACGCAGCCTCCAACAAAATTGATAACGAATTCAAACATTTAAGACGCTCACACAATTTCCTTACGTTTCATATTAATGTCAAAGTAAAGTACGAGTTACATCTTCCACTTAGCCCGAAAACAACGAACCATGAGCCACGTATAACTGAGCCTTCAAGTAAAAAGGAACTTTATCTCTGCGACTAATGTTTCAAATTAGTTCGTGTCAACAGTATTTGCATAGAGGATTCGTTGGTCGGCTGTAAAACATGGGTGTCGTAGGATTACTATGTAAGTAGGCGCAGAAGGTTCGCTAGGTACCAAGACATACTGAATTATGAACAGAGTCTGTGTTGCAGACACGTAAAGAGGCTTTGAAAAAATCTATAGGTACTTTACATCCACACAATGTATGAATGCGAAAGTAACTCTCTCTGTCAACAGATGGAATGGTATGTCTGTGAATGGATTTTGATGCGAGGCACACAGGTAGACCATGACGGAGGTTACCCTTTAGGAGGAGACTTTTGTTCAAGTTCTGGCGGACGAAGCCGTTGAGAATGTCAAAATCTACAATAAACTTCCGAAAAACTGGAAGCAGTTAAGGGATGTAGCATTCAAAAGAAAAGTAATTAATTTACTAGCAGATAAGGCTTATTATAATTTAAATGAGTTTTTAGATGAGAAATTCTGATTATTTGTTACTTATCTTTTATTCTCTATGGTCTCTTTATATTTGTTTTTTTTTTTAAATTATCTTGTTAATTTTTGAATAATTTGACTCAGTGACATTATAAATTATTGTATTTAATATTTGCATGCCATTGGCAAACGTGATGATATCTGTATTTATACTTATTTTAACATCTCTTGCATGCTGACAAATTTTATGTATTGTATTCATGTTTGTGCAAATAAATAAATGATTATGATTAATGTAATAGCTAATATGAGTATGTTACAAATGGCATACAAGCTACTCTAATGAAACACGTATTTGCAAGTTCCTGGCACATGTATCCTTGGTTCTTTGGTTTCGTTGCCGGAAATTACACTGGTTATTCGCCATTCGAAAATACATACTTTTACTTTTTAATATCGATTTCACTGCATACCTAAAACTAAGTAAAACTGCGTGTAAGCTGTATGTGCAGTGATTTGCTTCGCCACAATTTTTTATGAACGCTCTACTGAGTATCAGTGGTGCACACTGCACGCAGTCCGTGCTCATGCGAACAAATTGCGTTCCCGATGCTCACAGGACGATTAGCTGGGCGGTCCACTGTGCAACACACTGTTACAGTGCGTTATTTGTACGCAGTAGGACGCTTTTGTATAAGCTTTATAAAGTTTGATACTTTGCTTTCGACGCTTAGTTTATGGTTTGAGATATCTCGTGACCCATATATTAGTTTTTACATAAATAAAGGCATATTTCACTTGGTTTACGCTTGCATTTCTAGTGGAGAACTAATCAGACTGCAAAGACGAAAAATTATAAAGAAATAGCAACATACTTACACTATCCATACGAATGGACATTCTGCTGCCTCATACGTAACATTTAAACCCTATATCACATAATATTGCCGCCATTGTACGCATTCTGCGACGCGTAATGTCTTGCAGACGTGTGCGTAATTACAGACGGGCGGAGTTGGCGTAAAATTAAGTTTTAATTGGAACGGGCGCCACTCGTCCTAGCCAGTGTACTCACGGCTTTATTCCAACTCGTCCTGTCATTGTGCTCAAACCTTTGTGTCAAATGTTGAGCTCCCAGACGTAGCCATTACCTGCAACAATTAAATTAATGTTGTACTAACTTGTTTTAGAATTAAATGGAAATTGGATAAATAAACGTAAGTAACAGATAACGTCATTAATTGTGTAGTGCTTAAGAAGGCAATATTAGAATGTTTCTATTAAGCTAGCAATGAGAATATTACCACTTTAGTGTTCTACTATTTTAAATTACGAGGAGCTTTGATGAGTAGAAACCTGTTCCTATGACACGTTATTTCGAAATCACACATACATAAAGGTTGTTCGTACTACGCTAAACAATGCATGTGTTTTGCGTATTGTAAATCAATAACCATTTCCAGTTATTCTATACTCTTCTACAAAACATTTTAGGAATATACCGCGAGGAAAACCAAACATTCGAAGACATGTGACATGCACAAGCACGCACTGGGCCCGCGTGGTAGATGCTCCACTCCCTTTCAAGTTGTGGACTGATAATTATATGCGTATGCCATGCTACGAAACTTCAAAATACAAACTTCAATTTATTTTAAAACTAGCTGACGTCCCGCGGTTTCACCCGCGTAGTTCCCGTTCCCGTGGGAGTACGGGGATAAAATATAGCCTATACGGATTCGGAAGAATTCCTCTAAGTAATGGTAAAAGAAATTTTGAAATCGGTCCAGTAGTTTTTGAGCCTATTCAATACAAACATACAAAAATACAAAGGTTTCCTCTTTATAATATTAGTATAGATTAACTTTCATCAAAACGATAAACAAGTAAAACTAACCTTCTCAACCATTTACTCACAAGCAAATGACTCCACACAAAAACTCCCGCCCCTCCGAGAGGCCATCAATCAGGAGGAGTGCTCTCGAACCTCGACACCGACACAATATCATCAACAGGTCTCAACAACACTAGACAAACAACTGTAGTTCAACAACTATGGCGTGGTGTACAGTTGTAGTGTAGACTTACGTGAGGGAGTTTTAAGTGGTTCCCTATCCATTTGCATAAAATTTTAAGACCTAATATAACTTGGCATACTTTTGTTACTACTAATTATATTTTCGCATAACATTATTTACGCATAACAGCTTACGCATAATTTTTTTAAGCATAATCTATCTAATCATAATAATAATTAAGCATACCATTGTTAGGCATAAATTGATTTACGCATAATGATACTAAACCATAATTTTTATAGGCATAACAAAGAAGCATAATCCTAAAATGTTAGACATACCCTAATTGGATATACCAATTTATTTTGACTTTTGTAGCACGACTTAATGAATTTTTAATTCAAAATAAATATGTAAAAATAACTCAAATTTGATTCCGGTATTTATATTATTTGTATGCCTAAATACTATTATGCTAATAGTCATTATGCCTAGTAACATTATGCAAAATTCAATTTATGCCAAAACAAATTAGCCTTCAAGATGATTATGCCATCATAAACAGTATGCCAAAAAAAAATTTGGCAAAGTATTATTATGGCAAAACAAATTATGCCAAAACAGTTATGCCAAACTATATTAGGAAAAAGAAGATTATGCAAAAAAATGGGATCCCGTTTTAAGTACTCTAGTTTGGGAGTTGGGCATTAATTTGTAATCTCTGTTTCTGTTACTATATTATAATGTCAATAAACATTATAATATAGTAACTAAGCCTTGATGAAGTCGTAAACGCTACTGCTGGGGGGTTATTGTACATTCGTCACAAAGTTAATTCGTCACATTTTTGTAAACTCCATACATTGAAAGTATATTCGTCACATGCATAAAAACTATGTGTAAATTCGTCACAAGTCTTCATAGGTACATAATTTAGTGGTAGCAAACAAAGTTATTGGTTTTTAGCGCTCGTAATGAAAATGATTTCTAAAATCTTTCTTTTCTCCTGCGCTCCTGCACACGCTATCACACGTTCGCTGGCTCGCTGTATCTATCTTTTTCTAGCCGTACTGCAGCAGCGGAGTAATGCGAAAAGGCAGCCACTGCCATTCTTTTCGAGGAACCTCAGGCCTTCGCAGAGGAAGTACAGCCCGTACGATCGAGAGCTGTTGGCAATATACGAGGCAATCAGGTCCTCCCATTTAATTCCGCAAAATTCGAAAAATCAGTTTTTTTGTCCGTTTATCGTAGATAAACGTTAGTTTATTAATGTGTGTGTATTATTTGGAAGTAAAACAGAAAAAAAAAGTTTTGGAGTATACTGTTTGAAAACGATTTTTATGACGTAAGTACTGTTTCAAGGCCTGTACTACATATTACTACTAGCGATAGAATTGACTGGGGGAGGTTCGGAGAGGTTAGTAGTGGAAGATTTTTTTATAGTATTTAAAAGAAAATTTTCGAAGCTCTTAATAAAAAATAAAAATGTTTATTTCAATCACATATAAGGCTTCAAGAAACAGGATTTGGAGATCACCTTTTAAGCAAAGAGATGCTTGTGTTAGGTGACTCCGCTCTTCCGCATTGACATTAACATTATAATGCAATTGAACACAACATAAATATAAAAGAAGTTATAAAAATTCAAAGATTGATGGAAATTTTTAATTTTTTTTAAATAAAGTAAGTATTAAAAACTTAAAGAGGAGCGCATTCGTGAGATGTATGTGAGTGGGTTAATGCGTGTGTATGTGTGCGTGTGTCTTAAGTTGAGTCAAACTTATTTCGGAGCGATATTTACTGGATAAAGTCTGTTTGAAGATGGATACGATTACTACAAACGTTAGAATATTGACTGAGGCGGTTTCGTAGAGGTTAGTAGTGGAAAAAAATTCGATAGTTAAGTAGTAAAGATACAAGTCGATTAGAAGCTGAAGGCAAATCAACATATTGCAATAAATCTATATTCAATTGTAAGTAAAACTGTGATTTTTTGTAGACGTAAATTAACGTTAAAAAAAAACGTGATGATTACTGTGATTTAATTATCTCTCTATTTTTTTTTTTTTACCAGCCGTTTATTTTTTATTTTACAAATTTCTTAAACATTTATTTGAATTCAGCCGCCAGTCTCTTGGGGACATTACCAGTTGACAGTGTTGAGGAGTTTTTTGACGCCATTTTTTAAGTTTTTTGTTTTAGTTAGTTATTTTAGTTTATTTTATTAGATTTGTAAATTGTAAATAATTTACATACTTACTGAATACAAATAAATGTTTAAGTAATTTGTAAAATAAAAAATATTTTTTTTTCTTATAATTGTAATGTTGTAAGCAAATCAGCCACTTGCAATACATGTTTATTTAGGATTAGGCGTGTCACGCAGGTCACGCTGTCCTTGATAACGCGGCCTTAAAATAGAACAAAACCAGACAATATTAGCGTATATTTTAGCTGTAAGTAGAACTGTGATTTATATGTGAATTTCTGTGATTATTAAAAATAAATAAATAACGTTATAATCTACTTATTGTTTGATTTTTCTGCTATCTGTACGGAAATAAACAACATGGCGGATTTTCTATCATGAAAATAGAGTTGTGGCGAGTTTACACATTCTTTTTTTCGTGGCGAATTAACTTTGTGACGAATGTACAATAACCCCTGCTGGGTATAGGTTAGATTCGCAAGACAGGTAAAGTGTTATTGGGTTTTTCGATAGCGAACTATTAAGCACCAAGCCTGGATATGTGACCGGTTGCTGGCAATTGGATCGTTCTCCTACATTATGGGACTTAACTCACAAAAAGTCATCATCTGCGTAGCCTTTTCCCAACTTTGTTGGGGTCGGCTTCCAGTTTTACCGGATGCAGCTGAATACCAGTATTTTACATGGAGCGACTGCCTATCTGACCTCCACAACCCAGTTAGTACCGGGTAATACGATACCCCTTGGTAAGACTGGTTGTCAGACTTTTTGGGCCTCTGACTACCTAACGACTGTCAAAGATCTACAAATGACAGCCGGGACCAACGGCTTAACGTGCTTTCCGAGGCACGGAGAAAACTCGGTATGTAATGGGCGGTCACCCATCCACAGACCAACCTAGGCAAGCAAGGCTTAACCTAACGATCGACCCGAGCGGCTGTTATTATTTAGCCACGAGCTCCTCAACTCACAAAAAGTGTTCAGTATAATATGTATTTAAACCAACTAGCATACAATAAAATTCCGCATGAACACCATCTCTCTATAACTAATTTAAATTAACTAATAATCTTCTTCGTAACTTCGCTGTTTCTGAAGCAAGTCGCAGTAAGTTCCAAGTTTCTTGCGACGTTAACGTAAAATAAAACGAACAAGTTTATTAGCAAGAAGACCGCAAATATTCTAGTAAGGCACCTCTAATGAAAACTTGTGAATACCGCCTTTGATACCAACAGTTTGTGAAGAGTTTTAGATCGATACCGCGACCACACGGTCTTAGCTCGCGGTCGGGAAGTATCTTTAAACTAACTTTGAAAGGTCCTGCTTATTAATTTGGTTGAATGTCTGTGTACTGGTAACAGGGTGCTTCCGTTAAAGTTCCTAGGTTATAACTTATAAAGTTTGTTTTGAATACCGTCCTGTTTGTTACCTCTTAAAACTTTATTAAGACTTGCCTTTTGGGCGTTGAGTTTCTGTAAGTTCCTAAGTTTGTCTCGAATGACCTTTGTTCCTAGTGTAGCAGAAATATCTCTGATTTTGTTTTAGTTAGTACAAAAAATACACTGGTTAATAAAAGTGCTACCAACACAAATTTATAATCATAACTATTACTAGACTTCTTCGTCGTGTCGATGATTCCCATATTCAAGTTACAATATTCAACTTCGACTTCGTATCAAAAAGGTTTTTTTTATTTGAATTGTTGGATTGTCAGAACTCAACAATTATAAAAAAAAACCTGGTAACAATCCTCTTAATCACAACTGTCACGCTATCCCGCCATTGATCTGAAAATAGCGGCCGTGCGACAACGGGCCGGTGGGACGGCAGCGGGAGTGCGGGACAATATCGAGAGCTCTTGCTGTCACACCTTTGTGTGGCGTGCATTGTACGCGCCTTACTGTCTCCGTGTAACGTGTCCCGACACACGCGCCACTTGCAGCGTGACACGCCCTGAGCCGTAGACAGCTGGTGTTAAATGTATTCAGGCAAAGACAATGTATTGTAGTTGCTAGCTTGTAACTTATATTGTATGAACAGACACCAATCGATTTGTATTTTGAAAATCAACTTTCTTGTTTTTTTTTTTTCAATTTGTTGTGAATATATACGTTAATGTACGTTGTGAATATGGATAAACACAGGTCATATTTTAAGGGAGCGTAGTAGGTACCTACTCATAAATGTGAACAACTTTTAAGATGGAATAGACCCGGAAACTTGTAGAAAAATCAGCTGTTTCTTACATTTATGTTTGCGTAACTAGATAAAACTTGTCTACATTTCTTTTTTATTTCTCCTTTTGCAGGTCTGCTGGCAGAAATTTCTTAAGTAATAAGCAGTACCTATGTACTCATATTTTATAATGTATTATCCTGTGTTGTATACTGTGTGTACATAAATAGTAAATAAGATGTATGGAATTGAAATTATTTTTCATAAATATATCGTTTAACCTTTCACTCAGTGTACATTGATTTAATCTTTGTCGCAAATAACTAGAAGAAAAGCTTTGCAAGCGACTAGATAATATGTCCATTCAAAGAAATACGCGGCCATTGCTATTGCTATGACACTATCAAGCATCTCCGTCATGCAGAACATTGTGCAGCGTGCATTGTGCTCGTCTTACTGTCACGTCAGTGTGTTCCGACTTCTGCTCCACTTCCAGCGTGACGCGGTATGTCACGGTATAGTTAATAAATGGAAAACCAGTGAAACTTTATTTGTAAACTTGAAACGAGAATCAGAAATGCAATATTTTTATTTGTTAAAGTGTTTTAGAATTTTTAGTTTTCTATAGTTGACTAATTCGACTCGCTTCACTAAACATTGCTTTTTAAACCTGATCAAGCGATCACCGACATTTTGTTCATGATTATCAAAAAAAGCTGACAAGACCCAACATTGTAATTCTTAATTACGTCACTGAGACAAGTTACCCTCCATTAAGTCTAGCGTGTCACCGCGGGCCTTGTCCCCACCGACAGCGTGTTAGCCGCGCTATTTCAGACGACGCGCTCTGAAGTCTGGACCGCGGCTTATGTCAACTATGTGCCATGTACGTGTGGGGGCCTCCTCTTTGTGAGGCGCCACATTATTGTGAACTCGGACAAAGACAGGAATGTTTCTGTTGACTGCGGCGAAACTTGTTCGCTCTGCAATTAAGACGTACATTGCTTTGGAAACTACTTAAGCGAGTAATGTTGGTAATTTAACGAAAGCTTTTGAGTGAGATGTGTTGCTGGTTCACTTACAATGAGACACTTAAAACAGTGTGTGTGTGTCCTATGGCCGGTTTGCACTTTAAAGAGACTGATGAACGCTACTGATGGTGCGTAACTGCTCAAGTTCTGAGCCGACCCTATTTAGATTGCCATCAAGACGCTTAGAAGTTTTGATTGCGTTAATATTTGGTAAAAAAGTCGTTGCTTAATAAGTAACTGTAATCAATTAGTCACCTTTAGCAACACCCACAGATGACATCTTTTTCGGACAACAACAAAACAATAAGATAAATGTACGAGGCTTATCAATCAATCTTCTTTTTCAGCACAACCTTAATACCGAGGATAATAAATCAGGTACAATGTAGGTAATACAAAACGTTTTACAGACCATTGGAGCATAACCATTATCCCAAATATCTGGACCTCAAATATGGACAACAATAAACAACACAGTCCCTGTTGCCAATAACAGTAACAATACACGATAAATGTACGAGACCTAGATACCCTAGATAACATTAGGACACCCGTCGTGGTAGGTACCGGTATCTACCACTTATGATAAAGTACGAGTATCGACCACTTATATATCGGTATCGTTCGACCACTTATGACCACCATTTGGTCGCGATCGTCTCCCGGCCACTCGTGTTATTGTGAGTTATCTCTTCTATTCGGCTCAATGCTTCTTGAAAGCACTATTGTATGAAAGTTGTAAACGTATGACAATGTATTACTTATTTTTACATTGTATCTTTGCTGTATGGTTTTAGATTGTAGCTGGTTATTTTTCGCATCAGCATCAATGCTTGTGTAAAATTTTGTACATCAAAGTAAAGATTTGTGTGACCGATTATGCTGAATTATTTATAAGTACTTACGGTGACTGATGAGTTTTGCGGTTGAACTTTGACGTAAGACTTTGAGATTTTTGAAAATCAAACATACAGCGAATAAGTGACATCGAAGCGCAAACCTTTACTATGAAATTCAATACATGACTCTAACTAGACCCATCAGAATACTGGTAACACGTCGATGTTCCTTGCACCATTTATTAATGCCAATAAAATCTTAGCCACATACGTGTAGATAGTTACAATACTCAAATATAATATAATACCAAAAAATCCATGTAAGTTGCTCTAACTTCGACAAAATCCGCAGAAACATTTCGCTGACTCAGTCGTTCATCGCGACACTCGCCCGAAGACATATCCCAACTTATCCGATCTCACTTCAACTTATCTTAGGCCCCATCTACAACCTCAGGCATAGCGATTGGCATCAAGGGACATGCACGCGCGTCTCTCGTTTTCTTCGCGTGTGTTGGTACCGTAACTTCGCAACCCGTGCGGCGATACCTCGTGGATTGTTCTAAACAACTTCGTTCCATCTGGTTTTGCCGCAGTCGCGTGTCACCAGAGCGGTTAGCTCGTGGCCGAGCGCTAACATTACTTCAAGTTGGTCTTACATCGGTGCAACTTAAGTGACAGCTTTCAAGTTTAAGTGGTCGACACAGATTGCATGTCGCAGAGATCGGGTTCCATGATCGTAGGAGCTTATTTTTAGTGGCTCGTCTATATTGGCTTAAGAGTATCATAGACATGCGAGTGTGAACTTAGGAAGTTCGGTTTCCGATAAGACTGTTATATGGTTGGATTATAGTTTGTAAGGATGATAAGGTTTGTAAATGTAAAACCTCATTAACTCAGGGTAAATGACGAACTGTTATCTAACAACTAAGATGTGTGGTTGGGGATAGTTCATATCATTATTTCGTTTGAAAAGTGATCCTGTTCTAAGCCTAAGTAAACTCAATAAGTTTTTATTTGATGTTGATGCATGGAAAGGGATAGAAAAGACCAAAGAAAATATGGATAGATAGTGTGAGGAATGACATGAAAGACAAGGGTGTGAGTGATGGCATGACGGTTGACATATTATGTAATGGAAGAAGACAACGTGTTGCGCGACGAGGCTAGGAAGATGATGAAAATGAACAAAATTCGTAAAACAAATTTTCAGAAATCACAGAACATCATTTTGAATATCGTCCTTCAAAAGGAACTTTCATAATACAACAGCAAATGACCTGAGAAACGTTATTTCGGTTGACCGAACAGATAAACATAAGATAACATATTATAGACGAAAGGATTCTGACACGTTTCATCGGCGACAAATTGCCGGAGCAACCTTCCGTGACGTCACGACATTACGTCATCAAAATGTACATATACATTTGTGTAATGTATAGATATACGTGTTAGTTTATCGGGACATTATATTTGGGGTTTCTTCGCAGATATTATTGCTATTATCATGAATTTACGAGCCTCGTAAGTGATATTAAGTGTTATAAGTTTCATGTGACGATTTATAAGCTCGGCTTTATATTTTAGTTGTTTATGGGGGGGAAATGTGTCGGAAAAATAAAAGGTAATCTTCACGGAAAATATTAATTAAAACCGGAAAAGGTCCGCGTGGAACCTCCACAAAGGCTTCGAAGTTTTGTACTACCACGTTTTATAGCAGTGCACCTGTTATCGAGTGGTTTTATGAAGTTCTCTCTGTGGACTAACCTAACTACCTTGTCACCTGTCACTCATTTTTTTTTAGAATTGCATTTAGTTGGTAATCTATAATGTAATCAGGGTACTAAATATTGGCAAGTATGTTCATTATTATATTAGATCTCATCATTGCGCATTCGTATTTCCGAAGATAGACGATGATTAACGAAGCAAGTACCTTAGAGTATGAAGATAAGTAATTTTAAATTACGGCAACTTAATTTTCTTTAAAAAGGTAAAGAAAAAAGTGTTTCAAAGTCAAACTTAGCCACAGTTTATTTTTAGGAGCTACTTTGAAGACCAAAGTGTCTTTACTTAGGTAACACTAAGAAAACCTTTATCTTTATTTGTTAAAAGTTTAACGTTTATTACGAAACCGACTTGGGTTTCATTTTGCTAAAAGGAAAGTTTTGTTAACCAAAATAAGTTTGATAGATCGCTTGTGTAAAGTGTCTCATCCATTGATTTATTGTGTTACAAACAATCTGTCAAGTCTCAAGTTAAAGTAATCTTCTAAAATTAATACAAGTGCGCCCAACAGTCCACGTGCAAAATTATTGATTTTCGTGTCTTTCTCTGAGAATGATCATAATATCAGATTATAACAGCTTTTTGAACAAAGGAATCCTCTCTATGAGAAGGGGTGGGCCATAATCAACCACGCTGTCCCAGTGAGGGTCAGCGGGTACGGACATGCCGGTTTCTTTGGCTTCTAATAAAAGCATTAAACCTAATACTTTATAGAACCTATTTTTATTTAATGAAATGGTGAAGCTTGAAATTATATTTTAGTTTTGAAAATGCCGCTTAACGAAAAACTGTCCATAAAAATATAACAAAAAGAAATAGGTTCATGAAAAATAAAGTCTCAGACAGACAATCAAAGCCTTTGTCACCTACAATGTCCAGCCCATATAATATTACTAGCTGTTGCCCGCGGCTTCGCCCGCGTGCAGTTCGGTAACTGTCCCACTGAATCATATTAAAGGGATAAAAAATCAAATCCAGGTTATAAACTATGTATGTGCCAAATTAAATAATCATCACAATTTATTATTATCATCACAATCACCATCACTATCACAACCATCATCACTATCACAACCACCATCACTATCACAACCACCATCATTATCACAATCATTAACACAATCACCATCACTATCACTACCACCATCATTATCACAATCAGTATCACAATCACAACCATAATCACCATCACAATCACCATCATAATAGAAAGAAAGAAAGAAAGAAAAGAAAGAAAAAATATTTATTTGCCGCAGGCACATGACGTGCAAAACATAGGTACAAAACAAAGCATAAAAGACAACCATAATCACCATCACAATCACCATCACAATAACCATCACAATCACCATCACAATCACCATCACAATCACCATCACAATCACCATCACAATCACCATCACAATCACCATCACAATCACCATCACAATCACCACCACAATCACGATCACAATCACGATCACAATCACTATCATCATTTTAACAATCAAACACAAAAAAACCTGAAACATAAATTAATGTTAACTCATTTATCGATAGGAGTACTCCTGTTAAGTTTCGAATAAAGTAGTCTAACTTATCTTATTTCCCCATGTAATCTTCGGACCCCCGTTTCAACCCCTTATGGGGTGAATTTTAAAAATCCTTTCTTAATGCACCCCTAAATCTCATAAAGAACTTATGTGCCAAATTTGGAATCTCTAGATCTAGACTCAGCGGTTTGGGCTGTGCATTGATTTTTATACTTTGCGACCCCATTAGTTCTCTTCGTCTTAGTGGTTGAATTCTGAAATCACTATCACTATCACTATCACTATCACAATCACTATCACTATCACTATCACAATCACAATCACAATCACAATCACAATCACAATCACAATCACAATCACAATCACAATCACAATCACAATCACAATCACAATCACAATCACAATCACAATCACAATCACAATCACTATCACAATCACTATCACTATCACAATCACTATCACAATCACTATCACAATCACTATCACAATCACTATCACAATCACTATCACAATCACTATCACAATCACTATCACAATCACTATCACAATCACTATCACAATCACTATCACAATCACTATCACAATCACTATCACAATCACTATCACAATCACTATCACTATCACAATCACTATCACAATCACTATCACAATCACTATCACAATCACTATCACTATCACAATCACTATCACAATCACAATCACTATCACAATCACTATCACAATCACTATCACAATCACTATCACAATCACTATCACAATCACTATCACAATCACTATCACAATCACTATCACAATCACTATCACAATCACTATCACAATCACTATCACAATCACAATCACTATCACAATCACTATCACAATCATCTTCATCATTATCACCGTTGCTGTCACAATCACAATCACTATCACTATCACAATCACCGTCACTATCACAATGACCATCACTAACATAATCACAAACACCATCACCATCACAATCACTCTCACAATCACTATCCTTGTTATCACAATCATTATCATCATTATCACCGTCACTGTCATAATCACAATCACCATCACCATCGCTATCACCATCACAATCACCGTCACTATCACAATCACCATCACCATCACAATCACCATCACAATCACCATCACAATCACCATCACAATCACCACCACAATCACGATCACAATCACGATCACAATCACTATCATCATTTTAACAATCAAACACAAAAAAACCTGAAACATAAATTAATGTTAACTCATTTATCGATAGGAGTACTCCTGTTAAGTTTCGAATAAAGTAGTCTAACTTATCTTATTTCCCCATGTAATCTTCGGACCCCCGTTTCAACCCCTTATGGGGTGAATTTTAAAAATCCTTTCTTAATGCACCCCTAAATCTCATAAAGAACTTATGTGCCAAATTTGGAATCTCTACATCTAGACTCAGCGGTTTGGGCTGTGCATTGATTTTTATACTTTGCCACCCCATTAGTTCTCTTCGTCTTAGTGGTTGAATTCTGAAATCACTATCACTATCACAATCACTATCACAATCACAATCACAATCACAATCACAATCACAATCACTATCACTATCACTATCACAATCACTATCACAATCACTATCACAATCACTATCACAATCACTATCACAATCACTATCACAATCACTATCACAATCACTATCACAATCACTATCACAATCACTATCACAATCACTATCACAATCACTATCACAATCACTATCACAATCACTATCACAATCACTATCACAATCACTATCACAATCACTATCACAATCACTATCACAATCACTATCACAATCACTATCACAATCACTATCACAATCACTATCACAATCACTATCACTATCACAATCACTATCACAATCACTATCACAATCACTATCACAATCACTATCACAATCACTATCACAATCACTATCACAATCACTATCACAATCACTATCACAATCACTATCACAATCACTATCACAATCACTATCACAATCACTATCACAATCACTATCACAATCACTATCACAATCACTATCACAATCACTATCACAATCACTATCACAATCACTATCACAATCACAATCACTATCACAATCACTATCACAATCATCTTCATCATTATCACCGTTGCTGTCACAATCACAATCACTATCACTATCACAATCACCGTCACTATCACAATGACCATCACTAACATAATCACAAACACCATCACCATCACAATCACTCTCACAATCACTATCCTTGTTATCACAATCATTATCATCATTATCACCGTCACTGTCATAATCACAATCACCATCACCATCGCTATCACCATCACAATCACCGTCACTATCACAATCACTAACACAATCACCATCACCATCACAATCACCATCACAATCACCATCACAATCACCATCACAATCACCACCACAATCACGATCACAATCACTATCATCATTTTAACAATCAAACACAAAAAAACCTGAAACATAAATTAATGTTAACTCATTTATCGATAGGAGTACTCCTGTTAAGTTTCGAATAAAGTAGTCTAACTTATCTTATTTCCCCATGTAATCTTCGGACCCCCGTTTCAACCCCTTATGGGGTGAATTTTAAAAATCCTTTCTTAATGCACCCCTAAATCTCATAAAGAACTTATGTGCCAAATTTGGAATCTCTACATCTAGACTCAGCGGTTTGGGCTGTGCATTGATTTTTATACTTTGCCACCCCATTAGTTCTCTTCGTCTTAGTGGTTGAATTCTGAAATCACTATCACTATCACAATCACTATCACAATCACTATCACTATCACAATCACTAATCACAATCACTATCACAATCACAATCACAATCACAATCACAATCACAATCACAATCACAATCACAATCACAATCACAATCACAATCACAATCACAATCACAATCACAATCACAATCACAATCACAATCACAATCACAATCACAATCACAATCACAATCACAATCACAATCACAATCACAATCACAATCACAATCACAATCACAATCACAATCACAATCACAATCACAATCACAATCACAATCACAATCACAATCACAATCACAATCACAATCACAATCACAATCACAATCACAATCACAATCACAATCACAATCACAATCACTATCACAATCACTATCACTATCACAATCACTATCACAATCACTATCACTATCACAATCACTATCACAATCACTATCACAATCACTATCACAATCACTATCACAATCACTATCACAATCACTATCACAATCACTATCACAATCACTATCACAATCACTATCACAATCACTATCACAATCACTATCGCAATCACTATCACAATCACTATCACAATCACTATCACAATCACTATCACAATCACTATCACAATCACTATCACAATCACTATCACAATCACTATTACAATCACTATCACTATCACAATAACTATCACAATCACTATCACACTCACTATCACAATCACTATCACAATCACTATCACAATCACTATCACAATCACTATCACAATCACTATCACAATCACTATCACAATCACTATCACAATCACTATCACAATCACTATCACAATCACTATCACAATCACTATCACAATCACTATCACAATCACTATCACAATCACTATCACAATCACTATCACAATCACTATCACAATCACTATCACAATCACTATCACAATCACTATCACAATCACTATCACAATCACTATCACAATCACTATCACAATCACTATCACAATCACTATCACAATCACAATCACAATCACTATCACAATCACTATCACAATCATCTTCATCATTATCACCGTTGCTGTCACAATCACAATCACTATCACTATCACAATCACCGTCACTATCACAATGACCATCACTAACATAATCACAAACACCATCACCATCACAATCACTCTCACAATCACTATCCTTGTTATCACAATCATTATCATCATTATCACCGTCACTGTCATAATCACAATCACCATCACCATCGCTATCACCATCACAATCACCGTCACTATCACAATCACTATCACAATCACCATCACCATCACAATCACCATCAAAATCATTACCACAATCACCATCATCGTTATCACAATCATCATCATCGTAAAACAATCATTATCATCGTAATAAATATCATCACCATCACAATCACTATCACAATCATCATCATTGTAATCACAATCATTATCATCGTTATCACAATCATCACAATCATTATCACAATCATCATCATAGTAATCACAATCATTATCATCGTTATCACAATCATCACAATAAATCAATAATAACCCTGTATAGAAGTCGAATCTGCCATCTTCTGGATCTCAAAATAAATGCCATTTTCGTAATCAGCACATCTGATAATCTCGGTATCGACACCCATATTGATTTTTAGACATTTCAACCCCATCGCACCCCAACAGGGAATGATGTTATTTTAAGGCCGCCACATTAAATTTTAAAATCGTTGTTTTTGTAATACACCCAACCCAATTCACCATACAAACAATACCTATGTTGAATTTCAGGCTTTGTTACCCCATTTCCCCCTATTAGGGGTTGAATTCTGAAAAAAACTGAAACCCGTTTCTACTAATTTGTCAATAGGAGCACTCCTGTGAAGTTTCGAATAAAATAGTCTAACTAATCTTGTTTTACCCATACAAACTTTGGAGCCCCGTTTAACCCCCTTAGGGGTTGAATTTTGAAAAATCCTTTCTTAATGCAACTTTAGACTACATAAGGAACCTATTTGCCAAATTTGGAATCTCTAGACTCAGCGGTTTGGGCTTTGCATTGATTTTTATACTTTGCCACCCCATTTCCCCCTCTTAGGGGTTGAATTCTGAAAAAACCTGAAACCCGTTTCTACTCATTTATCAATAGGAGCACTCCTGTGAAGTTTCGAATAAAATAGTCTAACTAATCTTGTTTCCCCATACAAACTTTGGAGCCCCGTTTAACCCCCATAGGGGGTGAATTTAGAAAAATTCTTTCTTAGTGCACCCCTAGACTACATGAGGAACCTACTTGCCAAATTTGGAATCTCTAGACTCAGCGGTTTGGGCTGTGCATTGATTTTTATACTTTGCCACCCCATTTCCCCCTCTTAGGGGTTGAATTCTGAAAAAACCTGAAACCCGTTTCTACTCATTTATCAATAGGAGCACTCCTGTGAAGTTTCGAATAAAATAGTCTAACTAATCTTGTTTCCCCATACAAACTTTAGAGCCCCGTTTAACCCCCATAGGGGGTGAATTTTGAAAAATCCTTTCTTAGTGCACCCCTAGACCACATAAGGAACCTACTTGCCAAATTTGGAATCTGTAGACCCAGCGGTTTGGGCTGTGCGTTGATAGATGAGTCAGTCAGTCAGTCAGTCAGTCAGTCAGTCAGTCAGTCAGTCAATCAGTCAGTCAGTTTCTTCTTTTATATATTTAGATAACAAAGTTCCCATCTATGTCCCTGTGTACCTAGGCTCTGTCTACACCTGACCGTCGTCACTGCCACGTCAGAACTGAAAGTACAATTCTGAAGGTGGTGACCGCAACTAAGAACAGCAACGGCACAACCACAGGACTCTCTTCGAATGAAATAAACGCTTCCATAGATGCCGACATTGCCGAGTGTTGCCGTTTTAATGCAGTTAAAATAAAAAAGTTAATTGACAATATAAAAGAGAGAGTTCCACAGAAATCAGTCATGGCTTTGTCCCTATTACGATTGTACCTACATCATGTTGGCGTCAGCGCCCCGGGAGCGCCCCGGGTCTCGGTCTAACTAGACTAAGCTCCAAATAATAAAGTTTTTGTGAACATTTGTTCACGTTTTTCAGGATATTACATAAAGCTAAGCTGTTTGAGTTTTTACGTTGAAGTTTTATTGTTTGTGTTTAGAGACAATTCGAGGTTCGGTTTGTTTTATAAGTTTAAACTTTTTTGAAACAGTTTTATTTTATTTTAAATTGTAATTAGTCCGAAATGTTATTCAAATTGGTTTATTATAGCTGCCATGAACGCAGTTGGAAGAACGAAAAATAATTATGACGAGACGATTTATTTATATACTGAAATTAAAACGGTTGAAAAGCAATAAAATTAATTAAAGGCTGTACCTGACAGATAGTACAGTAACAATAAAATATAAATAGATTACAATACTTTCATGAATCTTTCTCACAGTACTTCTGACATACCATTAAAATATCCTTCCATTCATTCGCAAACAAACCGGTCTTGGATGGAACGGTTTATCTTATTCTGAATCCAAAATAACAGTTTCGGAGAATCTTTCAGAAGAGGTTTTATTCAAAAAAGTTTATGTTCTTATAGTAAATCCTTTTTCTCGCTAAAGAAAATCAAACATTAGAGTACCTTGTCCCGAAATCCTTTCATAAAACTATTTCCCAGAAACAGCCGAAGTATTATTTTAATCTCCCATCAGCCTCAAAGTGAGGTAAAGCCTCCCGCAGTAACAGGGTGTATCGTAAAAGAAACGCGCTTATTTCCCCTGACAGGCGGCTCGCGAGGTAAGCTCCTCGGACGCGGGAAACACACTAATAACGTTACCATTTGTCATAAATGTACTGCCGGACGGGGCACATGTAGTTATTGAAGAGGAGAATTTATTGCGGAGTTATGTGTCAGTGAAATCTATTTTGATAAGGGTTGCAGTTGTACAAGTATATAGGCACATTCAACAGGTTCAATTTAATTCAGATGTGGTTACAAGTCACATTGGCAATATACTCTTTGTCCGTAGCACGTATGATAAGCTTTCGTAGCAATCTCGTAGCACCCGCGTAGCAAGTCTACGACATTTCCTTTCCTCAATATCAACCGCAGTTTCTACCATTTAACCCTGCTAAACCCCTGGGGAAAAACAGATTTCCTGTAACAGTGTTTTAAGGTAACAGGAAAATGCTGTTCTTCCTCAATATAACTGTATAGTTTCCTCCATTACGATGCTACTGGGAAATGATTATTTCGCACGTCTCACCTTTTCTAAGGTATTTTTAAGCTTGACAACATCCAACCAATGCAGGCATTACATTACTTTTCCCTGGTAAATAGATCACAAAACATGTTTAGACAAGATATGAGGTATGAGGTCGTGGGTTCGATTTCCTGGCCGAGGCAAGTGTTGTTTTATTTTACTATTTATGTACGCACAGTAGAAAATACAGGAAAATAACATAAAGATGCTTATTTCTTAAGAAATGTCTGCCAGCAGACCTGCAAAAGAGAGAAATCTGGGATTTCTCAGTAGCAGCTCGGTTGGTAGGAATAAGCTTGCCGTCTCTTAAAAACATAAACATAGTATAGGTAGGTACACATCTAACTAAGCCGTCGGGAATTACAGGCATAACGTTATGTTAGACAAGACAGAACTAACTTGAACCCTAGATCGCTGTTCACATAACCACAGCACTTAACTTGTCGCCGTGTTATCGGCTAAAGTCACGACAACCCGACACACAAGTTGTCGTGTTCACCAGATAGCGATACATTCGTCATAGAGTGTGTTGTGTATCGTTGTTGTAGTACTGATGGTCGTGTGTCGTGTGTGATGTGTGGTGGATAAGTGAGCTAGTGTGCTGAAGGATTTAGATTTGCTGCACGATAACTTTATGAATTTAAAGTTGAAGTTATTCATTCACATTTCGTTATTCCTATTTTTACTTAAAATGTCTCGTTATCTTTTCGTATTGGTACCGTGACTGAATTATAGATATATCATCATCATCATAATAATTTCAGCTGAAAGACGTCCACTGCTGGACATAGGCTTCCCCCAAGTGTCGCCACATTGTCGATCCCGTGCGACTCACATCCAGCGCATCCCCGCAACCTTCACCAGGTCATAGGTCCACCTAGTGGGAGGCCTTCCAACGCAACGGCCTTCCGGTTAGCGGTCGCCACTCCAGAACTTTTCAGCCCTATCGGCCATTCGTTCTGTATGTGCGATTGTATTGAGTATCTACACCAGCGATGATATACAGTAAAAACATCTAGAACTGTCAAGCTAACATGTCTCAGAGACAGAGATTTAAAAAAAGTAAATAAAAACAATCCAGTGCACAGAAAATTTCCCAATGCAGTGAAATCTAGCCCCTTACATTCTAAAACTAGTTACAATACATACTCGTACTTTACAGTTGGTCAGAGGCGGTGTATAAATCGTCATTTTACGTCGCATGCACCCGCGGGGAAATCACGCGAAAAAACATGTATTGAGTCGACTGAACAGAAAAGTGAACAAGTGTTCACGATACTAGGATGTTGGAATGGAATAAACGTACAACGATGGTAGCTAAGGTGTTACGTTTCTATACATACTACAGGTCCTGTTACTATGAAGGCAAACCTATTGCCATCAATAGGGATCCAGCTCCTCATACTTGCATCTTGTGACACATACTCACAGGAGCGAAGCGTGACGTCATCAACTCACGACATACTCACCGCTCACAAACCGTTCGCTATCGGGATTGGATTCAACTGTTTGCAGCGTTCAATTAATTCGCGTCGGCTTTCGCGTTTACTTTGCCGGAGTTAACCGGAGCATGTAAACGATGATATTCTGTTTAAACTGTTCAGGGGATCATGTGAGAGGATTGTTTTTTTTAATAAATAAGGGGTTTGTAAGTGATACTTTATTAGAACTGCGGGAAATTGGAAGTAGCATTTATTCTATTGGCTGAATAGACGTTTTGCATGATCAAAAACAATAGCACCTAGTTCTACCAATCGTATTTACACCATATTTTTGACATGAGAGAAGAGGAATTGACGTTACCTAAAAAGCAGCGGTTGCCTAGGTCGGTCCGGAGATGATTTTCTAAGCGCCTCGGAAAGCAAGTTAAGACGTTGGTGTCGGCTGTCATTTGTAGATCTTTGACAGTCGTTACAGTTAGTCGGTGGCCTGAAGTCTGACAACCCGTCTTACCAAGGGGTATCGTATTATGCAGTAGATACTAACAGGGTTCTGGAGGTCAGATGGTCGCCCCGTGTAAAATATGCATCAGTATTCAGCTGCAGCCGGTGAGATTGGAAGCCTACCCCAACATAGTGTTGGGAAAGTACAGGCAGATGATGACGATTATGTACACACATCAAAAAAAGTTTGTGATCACTTTGAAAATTCGAAATCTTTTTTGTTACGTTTTCATAAAAAAACTAGCGGACGTCACGCGGTTGAACCCGCGTAATTCCCGTTTCCGTGGTAGTACGGGGATAAAATATAGCCTATGTTACTCAGAGTGAATGTAGCTTTAGAGAATTTTTGAAATCGACGCAGTAGTTTTTGAGTTTATTCATTACAAACATACACACAAAAATAGAAATCTTTCCTCTTTATAATATTAGTGTAGAAGTGTAGATAAAAAATAGTTTTATTTTTTAATTTCAAACAGGGTATTTCTATTTAAAGAAAACACACAACAAAGGTTTTTTCTTGATAAAGTTCAATTTAAAAAATTATATCAGCTTATGCTAGTGATCACAAACTTTTTTTGATGTGTGTATGTGTGTAAAGGGTGTTTTAATAAAATAGCCTATAAAATGCGAAGGGTTTGTTAAACGTAAATAGGGACCTATATTTTTAGCAACGCAAGACTAAATATGTAATAACGTACCATTAAAATTCGTGGTCAGACCCTGTGTGGTGCGGTGAGTGCTGAATATTTAGTATAATGTTGGAGTAGATGAAATTCAGTCATGGTTTCGATTTCACGTGGTTAATGTTATGAGCCGCGTGTTATGGGCGCGCGGATTATAAAGCCGCTCCGGTTTTTAACAATTCTCAGTTAATTAATTATAAAACCTATTTTTGGTGTAAACGCTGTCGGAGACACTTTATTAAATAAACCAAAGAAACAGGACACTGCATTACCACAAATATTGAAAGAAAAACCTCAGTCTCATCATGTTCTAATACATGATGAGACTGAGGCTTTTACTACAAAGGATAAACGTCCAAAAAATCGGAGTAAATCGTCGTTTTATATATTTCTCACAAATAACAAACACAATGCCTAGGCGCATTGCCCAGGATATTGGTGGAGAATTTTTGAAAATATCTACTAAATAGATCAGTTTAAAATCATATTCCATTTACTAATAGAAAGTACTTCGAATATACTTTATATTTATAGCTTCACCATAGCTGCACCAAACTATTCAATCCAACATAAGCTTGGCATGCAGAACATGTCGAAACCTCCAACTACGTAAGTAGCGAGTCTCGGTCTCAAGTGCCCTCTCCGGCACACGACAGCGAGTTCGGCTGTTATCGCGTGATTTCGCTTTAGATAAAGTGTAGGAGGGCACAGTTTACTGGGATACTCAGTAATTAATCACTATTAACTTAATTGTAGGGACATGAGGAAGTTCACGTAGTCCTCGTGTACGGAGACCTTGATTTATCTTAGTTTCGTAAGTGATGATTAAGGTATTACCTTATGAAGGTAGTTCTCCCTTATCTTTAGAGTGGATTGGCAAAAGCATATCTTGATAAACGATCTAATTGACTAATCAACTGCCAAGGTGTGTGTAAGGTTCTTTTCCACATTATGTTCCTAAACCTGAGGTTGTAGCGCCCGCGCCGGTTTAAATCATGTACTTTGTGTCAAACAAGCTTGAATCTTTTAGTCTAAGCTATAATAATAATAAAATCGTTTATTTATAAAAAGGGGCACATTTACAATTAAGTATCTTAACAAATAAAAAACTTTTTTGCAAAAAATAAAACCGACTTCAAAAAACACAAAAAAGTGAAAAATAACTTTAGCTTCAGAAGTCGGTGTCTCATGTTTAATTGATTTCGTTTTTTTGTCACCGACTTCTGAAGCTAAAGTTATTTTTCACTTTTTTGTGTTTTTTGAAGTCGGTTTTATTTTTTGCAAAAAAGTTTTTTATTTTTCCATTTTTAGTTGTTCCCAAATATTTGCCATGAATTTATTTGGCATTGTTAACAATACATGTGATGGTAATAGGCATATCCCCAATATATGGAACTTAACATACCTTTTTTTTTCGGATGGGAAATCATCAAATTATCGCTCTGGGCGGAGCGGAAGGGAGTGTCAGACTTTTACTGACTAAAACCTATCCATGTTCTTTCTTAGCCCTTTGTGTTCCAGGGCCGCAGTATCTCTTTAGAACAGTCCCTTTTGCTGACATCTCTTTGAGGCGTGCACGGAACACGAACGAACTGTTGAAATCTGGGTGTATTGTACACATCTGCGTACCCCCTCAGACCATACAGGCGTGATGTTAAGTTATTTGAGTCGCGTGCTGAACACGATCGCGCCAACTTAGCATACCTAACTGTCGAAATCTCGGTGTATTGTATACATCTGCATACCCCCTCAGAGCATACAGGCGTGATGTTACGTCATGATGTTGTATAAACAATGAACATCCAAGCGAGTGCAACATTCACGGCACATTTGCCGTCTATTTTTGAAGAGTTCCATTGTATATCTCCGAAGATCAGCATCAGATGTTCACAAAATTTAAATGGGACCACACGGCAAGCACCAGCTTTCAAATAAAAAAAGAATTGTCAAAATCGGTTCACCCAGTCGAAAGTTCTGAGGTAACAAACACAAAAAAAAAAAAAAAAAAAATACAGTCGAATTGAGAACCTCCTTTTTTTGGAAGTCGGTTGAAAATAGAGCACTGTTGCTTATTGCCTGAACTAGGTGGAACCTGTGTTTCAGGCTAGAAGGTGCTTAAATACCTACTTAAAATAAATAAATTAACAATGAAAGAAAAGTAAATTACTAAAATTACAACTATAAACAAACAATGTGTCAGCAGTTTACTTGCAGACAACAAGTAAATCTTCTGTCTGTGCATAGGTGATGGGTTGTAAAAAAGTTATAATAGACATTTTACAGCTAAAATAGTTTAACTTATAAATACTTAGTTTTCTATTTAATCTATTGTACAAAAATGGGCCTAAAACTGTAAAGAATCTTTCCACAAAGACATGTTTGGAGGTTGTATTAGAAATGCATACTATATCATTCCGTCTCTTGTTAGTATTGTCAGCATTGTACGTGAGCATGGTGTGCTGTTTTAATACTAAGTGCATAATGAAGCTGAGGAACATGTAGGTACAATCGTGGCTTCAAGCAGGCTTCTCAGTCTAGTAATATTGACCTATTATTAGTCTTAAAAACTCCACACTCTACACGCATAATCTTTTATACCACGAACACAAAGCTCTATTCATAGCCTAGCTCTAGCAAGGTATTGTTCTAATGAAGTGCATAATATGAGTAAATTATCAGCACCTAGGCGCCTGGCTGGGTCGCGTCAGTGCGCTGATGCAATTGCTCGCACACAATGCTTGCTCGGTGCGTTGTGGCAGGCGCTAGATCGGCGGTAACCTGCCGGTTTGTACTACATTACACGTGGAAGGCTTCTGTGTACCTTTGTTATAGAAGTTTGCGTGGAGTGTTTAGTTTGAAAAGCGGTGGCCCAGAACGGTAACGATCCCTGAACTATGTAAGTGTCACAGGTCGTGGGTTCAACCCGCGTTTTCCTTAATTTATTTCATCACCGCTACTTTCAAAAACGGTGAATAAAAATATCTTGAGGAAACCTGTAAGTCCTAGACCCATAAATCCGGAGACAACATTTAAGGCTGATTATGTGTCCGGAGAGGGGCTATTTATAGTTTTTGATATAGCTGTCTAGTGAGACGACAATCATTATCATCATCATCAGGCTATTAATGTTCCCACTGCTGGAACACAGGCAGGAGGCCTGTGTTCCAGCAGTGGGACCTCTATGAGAGGGAGTGGGCTATAATCCACCACGCGGGCCCAGTGCGGATTGGTAGATGTCACATGTCTTCGAATTTTTTGGTTCTAGGACATGCCGGTTTCCTCACGATGTTTTCCTTCACCGTTTTGAGAGCAGCGGTGATGAAATAAATTACACAAAGCAATGCGCCTGTCTGGGTTCGACTCCAACGACTTACTGTTCGTAAGTCGGGGCCGCCACCAGTGGGCCACCGCTGCTCTCCTGTGAGACGACAATGCTCCTACAATAATAATTAGACATTTGACAATCGTCTGCATATGCTACATTACTATACGGAATGGCTTCTCTATACCTTTGTGATATGAATATGTTATAAGATCTTTAATTGAATATCATAGTTATGAAAGCGTAAAACCTTTGGCAAAATCTATTCAAATAGTCTTCTTTCAGATTTAGACAGAACTTTATGATTTAGTTCCGAACATCGAAATTCTGTTAATTAACAATAAAGGCGTCGTCGTCACCGGGTCGCGGCGGTGGCGGTGTGCGCGCGTCCTGAAGCGCGTACTATGTATATTAAATTCACGCGACGCCGGCGCTGCTAATTGGCTGCTCGTTGCCATGGCGACTGGCGCGCTCCGCTGGCCCGACATATTGCCTGACCAATATCTGTACAGCCAAATTCGGGATTGAAACTCATAATTTGGCAGAATTATTGCCGTAATATAAATGTTTGGTTCAATTTGTTACGATTTTGTGGTTTATGATTTGAATATGGATGGTTGGTAATTTACTCATTTGTGTTCACTAATGAGTAAACGCAGGTCAAACATTATTTAAAATTAGTGTTCATATTTGTGAAGTTAAATTGAAAATGTGAGTTTAATATTACCGGATTTATAGTTTTATATTAGCTACTCATATTTCTCTTGTTAATAAATTACGTAAGAGACAGTCACTAACAATATTTTATGATTAACATTTTTTCTAAAAACAAAGCTTTCCTTTTACCTACTTAGTTAAGCTATAAGGTAGGTAGGCTATAAGGTATAAGGAAGGTATTGTCTTACAAAGCACGTAGGCCTAAGAGGTTTACAAAAAACAATTTAACTAAAATACTTACTTACGAAGAGCCGAAAAAATATTCTCTACAAAGAAAGAAATTAAAATTCAGCGCGCACCTTCGGATAAAATATGAAGTTGTCTATAAATATATTTTGATTACGTCTCGTACCTTATTTATTATAATTGCTTTTATAGAAATTAAATTTGAGCAGGTTACGAATTTACGATTAAGGAAGAAAACGCTCTATTACAATTTTTGATTACAAGTGTCATTCTTACTTTAGAAAAGAATAGAAATCTTTTTAACATTACATTTTTTTTTTCAAAAGTACGGATGATCAAAGTAAAATAACGTCCACATAACACTTTTATTACCACATACGCTACGCAATCTCCTCATCTGAATGAAATACAAATTTTACAACAACCTCGACGACGGCGTAACGTAATCCGCGCTAAAACCAAACAGGACAAAGCAGCGTATTTAACGTAGATAACATGGTCTTTTGTGTACGCAGACAAAGGCTTCGGTACGCGGGGCTACGGTACGCGCGGTACGCGGTCGTGTGGCGACGCCCTTACTAATTAATGTCGCCATTGTTTTCGTGAGTGTGATGAAATAAAACAGAGTTTATGAAGAGTATGTTATGTGCCATTGTGAGACTCTTTGGGCCTCTTCGTGGATGGGGACTGATTATAAATGGGTAGGGCTCGAAATCACAGGAATTTTATGTATTTGGCTGTGATTATGATATCCATTGGACACCATAAATTCGAAAGTAACTGTGAGATTATGAGATTTCATGAAAATTGGCACACACCTATTTGGCTTCTCTATAGTTTCCGAATTTAGATATGAGATTAGTTCCCAACCAATGAACGAGTTCTAAAGCAGAGCCAAGAAGTTCACTTCCTGTTTCCAATTCGGGCGCACCAGCGAATTGTAATCCGGCTCCAGCCAGCCGGCAGCCCGCTCAGATCAACGTCGGTAATAAGGAACCGGTTAATATTTGTCTTCTCACTGAGCACAAACTGAACTCAACTCAAACACTAAGTTTGTCTTACCGTTTAATTTCAACAGAGCTCCAAATTAATTTCCGGTGGATCCAATTTTCATTTTCAGCAACCCGGGTTCCCACCGGCGGCGGCGGCATTAAATCGCGAAGGTTTTTTTGCCTCGTGCACAGTTTTTTTTTTAACTTTTGGCGCCCAGCGTCGAAAATCCAACACAGTGCATGCCTTGTGTGATGAAAAAGTACACTGTCCGGTTTTCATCGGTCGTCCCGTGCGTACGAAAGCTTACTATGTAATGGGATTTTACGACATTGGAAACTGAACAAAAGTGGAATTACCAACAAGAATATTTACCAGTACGAGTGTAGCTAACTTCAACATACCCGGATGTTTTGAACCCCATGGTTTCCCGCACATATTACTGCACAATGGCAAAATAATCCTCTCAAACAAAGACTACAGTTTGGACAGCCCTGTTCCGTGGCCACGTGCACACCGCGCACGCTACATTTATTATCCATTTGAGAGATTAGTGTCTCTTCAGACGTAACGTTAGCGTGTTAGTGCCGGGCTAGGGAGCTGGGTAAAGCCCTGTATGTAGCAGTCAGTACTTTTGGAAACACTCATAACATCCTTTGCATTTTGTATGAGAGCTTGTTATGATCATTCCAAGCGAATTTGGAAATTACATTTCTTGCTACACAGTGTAACTAAAAGTATAATACTAACTTAATGTTTCCTTTGCTATTACTACCCTAATTTTCTCGTACCTATAACCGAATAACGACGGAGGGTAAAAATAAATGCACGCAGAGAATCCCCATACGAGTTGAAACCCGGCGAGCTAGATAATACATCAATCTGAACTAAAAAATAATGTGTGTTGATTGTCCAAATCAAAACAAAGACCGCGTGTGAACCTGTATCTACATGCATTAGACGTGACATGACGTGTTTGTTCGTTTTGAACCGCTCGCTGGCGACGTCACGTTATGTTACTGTCGCGACGTCATGTCACTGACGCGTAACGTTGTCAACGGCCTGGTTCTGATGTGTTTACATACAACTGTGTTTTTGAAAACGTAGGTAAGGATGAGAGTGGACGTGTTCCGGCTGATATGACGATGAAGAAATGAGCACTGTATTTTTTTCAACATGAACTTTTACATTAATTTGTCGTGGTACACCTATAATATCATAACTATTGTCTAGTTATTTTGTGTTAGCACGAGAAGAGGTCCCAAGACCATGCAGATAAGATAGTCTCAAATTAGGCTCTTAAAACTGGTCACAATAGTATTATTAAATTTGTTTCCTTTTTGTTTTTGCCTAAAAATCACATCTTTTTTTGTTAAACCTTACCCAGATAAAACGAAACGCCTGAACATTACTAAAAACTAGTTATCACTCTGATCTTATGAGATAAAACTTTCTTTAGTTGTAAACCTTTGCATCACAATTCTTCAACATAATTATATGTCAGTTTCAGCCTCATTTTCAGCACCTCCGCCCAAATCAACCCACAGTACATATGTCCTTCAAGTTTATTGTTACACAATCTGAACAAAAGTATCTGCGGTGCGAAGGAGGGTGAGTAGAGACACCAGACAATGTTGAATGAATTGTATGGTCATCGTGAATACACGTATGTTGTTGGTAGGTGAGAAGGTAACTACGGAGAAACCACAGATATTGACCTGAAATCGCAACTGCCGTTCTCGCTTTAATAGGGTAGATGACACTATAAAACAATAATTCCATGACACTATTCTTTAAAAAAAACTCTTTATTTTGGGCCTGAAAACCTGCTTTATTTTCAATTAATTGCCAAATTCGATTTTTAGTTGCTTTGAAATCAATAAATAGTTGAGTCATTGAGTTGAATAAACAGTGACGTCACAGTTTGCTATTGCCATACAAAATCTATGAGAGAACCGCGTTTTGAGAGCTCTTAAAAAGTATCTCAATTGATTGATGTGTCATCTACCCGTGGACTTACACTTTCTTCTGCCCGGCTCAAGCCGGCCTATTCTGCGTTGATTCGTCTTTCATAAATAGTTTTTATTTTAATATTTCAGTCTTGTATTATTGTGTACTGATCTAGATTTAGATCTACTGGGCTATGATATTTAATCTATAGAATATAGCTCTAATCTAGCCTAGATTAGAGCTATATTCTATAGGATCTGAAGGATCAGTCGTATACATCGAACCACATCGAATAATGTGTTAGGTTAAATAAAGTTTGTTAAGTTTATGAGATCAAGTTACTGGACTTTTATAGATTTTTTCAATGTATTTAGAAATAACTAAGGTTTATTACCTACTCTTAAAAATCTAACTGTCCATTGGGCAGATACAAATGACTACCATATACGTACAATAGGTAGGTACTTGCGGTCAGATCCTAAGAGCCTTAACCCTAGACTGGTTTGATTCATAATTATAGAAACTTGATCTCTGAGCTAGCAACAATGCGGCCACAATCAGCCAGTGCCCCGTACTGCTGCTAATTAATCGGCTTACCCTCCGTACTCGGACGATAATTGTTCCTCTCCCCATCACCATGGCAACGGAAAGATAATTCCCATTCACTACCAACAATTTGAAAACAGAAATCATAATACTGCATCTGTCAGTGATAAGACTTATGTGAAAATCCTATGATTTGAAAAGGGAACTAGAATTGAATGAATAGGGTTGTGTTTCGTGAATCATCAATTTGGAGTTATGACATTTTACTTGTAGGAAGTAAAGAATTATTGGACTGTATATTCATGCCCCCTTCCGAGCGGGAAAACGGGTAGTTAGTAATAATTGGACATCGTCGGTATGCAAGCGATAATTGTTTGATTTGTTTTACCTGTAACTGAAGGGAGTTCGTTGAATGATGGCTGTCTGGTTTCAACCCCCGGGGGTAGTTGAGAGGTTTAATTATTGTTTGTTGTGTCTGCAGTGAAGGGGTTATTGAAAACAAACACACATTTAAGGGTGTTGTAGTGTTAATAAACAAAGTTTGTATTCTGGCTGAGAGCACACATCCATCAACACCTTATCGGCTTAATGTGAGACGAGTCCTGTTCACTGATCTAATCAAGAACAGGGTGATGAATGAAATGAAACTATGGAGTTAAGGTCACCGCCTAGAAGCAGATGGGCATGTCTTAGATAACAAAAATCGAAGACATCTGACATCTAGCAACACGCACTGAGTCCCGAGTGGATTCCTGGCACACGCCTCTCACAAAGAGGAGTGCTATGTCCCAGCAGTGGGAACCTCATACCCCTTATGGGCTGATAATGATGTTAACTGATGTTGTAACTATGCACTATCGCTTGGAGAAAAAAGTCTCATCAAAAACTTAGTGCTATTTCATTTCCCACCTTAACCTCTGCTCACCCTATTACCATGATCGCGTGAAGCCAGGGTCAGTCACGTGCCCCAGCCCGCTCACTCGCTGTTCAATGCAAATCACTCGCGCTGCCTGCTAGCTGGGGTAGGCAGAGAGCTAGGCTATTAACGTGCCTGGTTTTATCTGCCTCGTTGCAGGCGTTTGTTTTAATGAGGGTTACTATTAATACACTTATCGTGATTAAATGTAGGATTACGAGTTGTTGTTCTTGTTTTATTGAATGGCAAAAGTGTTATAAAGCGATATTTCGCCGCCGTTGCAAGCGCCATGATCGCGGGTTGACTCGAGAATGCGGGTGGATGGAAAATAAATTGTTAGGAGCAGACAAATCTGTCTACCCTCTTTCTTTGTCTTTATATAAGTGTTTAGTTTTAAATCAAATCAATATATTTATTTGATAGAATATGGTACATTTAGGGTGATACAGTAAATTGAGTTTCATCATATCCTGTCACAACATGACGTGCAAATACATTCACAATAGGCGATGTCAATTAGTCTTACAAGATGTAACTTACAAATTACATATTCTACTGACTTGTCCTCTAAGTAGTCCCTAACGGTATAATATCTTTTCAATACACTTCCTCGAAAACTGGTCCATAACGCACTACGATTAGGTACAACATGCAATGTATTTCACACGCGCTCGATTTTTTCCACTTTCCCGCACGTGTGCGGGAATGAAAATTGCCACAGATAACCTACCTATACTTAGTCCAAATTGGTTCAATGCCTATAGTCCGAGGTGAATGTTTTTTTTTATTTCGGTAAAGCACTACGCGTCTTTACGGCATAAATATTTTTTGAATATTCAAATTGTGTTAATAAATAGAATATCATAGATAAACATGTCCTGTCATTATTAAAAACCAATAGTTACTTTTATACATAAATTGACATTTTATTGGTGTTCTGAATTCAAAAATATAAAATAAATCTATTTTTTATATTAGGCTGTTTAACGGCTTCATACCTTTGCCTCTCCTTCAACCTGGCGAAAGCAAAGCGCGAGAAAAAAAAGAAAATTAAAATCATAGTTTCATAGTTCGTGACAAAATATTTTTCGTTATTTTATTTTATTTCTTCAAAAGTGTATTGAAAAACTGCGTTTGATACACGTGGACATTTGTTATTGCAATTCTCGGCTCAAAAACATTATAATATAATTCCGCCTCGATTGCAATAACAAACTTTCTCCACTTGTATCAAAATGTACTATTTAGTTAGTAAGAGTTGAAAAAGGTTTTTTTTTTTAATATTGTGAGCGGTGCGGGCGCTATTATCTATTTTTTTTTAACAACTTTATGTAATTACCCATATTAGCAAATAAATGATTTTGAATTTGAATTTTTAGGTCTTGAACACTATTTGATAAATGATTGTAAATAATAATCGACATGCAGTATACGTTTTTCTTAAATAATTCTAGTTTTATTGGTGGCAACCGAAGTCTATCTTTATGCCGTGTTCGGCTGTTAGGTCTGACAGTGCTAGTTTCAAATAAACTGTAGTTTCTCCTAACAACAACCGTGAATGCTTAAAACAGTGTTTGTGTTATTGGGTTTTTCCATTAGGAACTTTACAATACGTTTGGAAGGAACTTAACAGTGCTGCGGGCTGCCTAACCTTTTGGGGATTCAGCTTAGAGTTTGACAGCTGCTACAATAGGCGAGACGACGAAAAAATGTAATTAGTCCGTAAGTTAGATTATCAAAAAATATTTGTCCCGTGTTTTTTCTTTTGTTACGTAAACCAAAATTGACGAAGATAAGACGCTTTTAAAATTCTCAATACGTCACGCCTAGGTATAATTTTTAGCTAGTTCTGACGTCACGAGCCCCCACTCCTGAGTTTTGATGCGTTTTATCTTTGTCAATATTCATTGATTTACAAAAACAAAAAATACGTGTCCATTAATTTCCAATACTCTAACTGACGGACTAAATAGTTTTGCAAGTTTTTGATACTGTCGGCATGCCTATTATGCCTGTAATATATTATGATCTTTTTTTTACAGCAGTCAAACTCCAAGCTGTTATAAATCTGCGCGTCAACCCTACCTTGCACCTGATCTCTTCCCAATTGTGTCGGATTGCCGTCTCGTCGGTCTGTACAGGAATAGAGTGAGTAACATTAGAGTTTTTTATAGAAGGCTCTTTAACTCACACTTGTGCATTTTTCTCTTAAGCACGACATTTCATATTAAGCACATAAATATTTATTTTGCTATCGTAACTTTAAAACCTTAAAATAACAGCCCTCGTCTACATTTAACATCATTGTAATTAAAGCCTGAATGAGTTGCTGTTCCGTACATGAGCTAGCTCTCACACTATTAGGACTTTAATTACAGGTGCAGGCTTCACGCGTTAGTTTGGTTTCACGGTAGGCTGGCAGTTGGCTGGTGTTCGGGGGTGTTCGGCTTTGGTGTTCGGCTTTCGTTCGTGAGTATTCGGCTTGCATTCGGAAGTGTTAGGCCGCGTTCTCAGTTTGTCGTGACGACGGATAATCGTGTAGTTTTAAGTGTCGTGTCTTGTCATCTTGTGTTTATTTGTCAATAAAGATTGTATTATGATTATTTATTATTATTGTGTATTTAAATGGAGGTGTTCACATATATAGGACGACGCGATTACTGTCGTCCACGACTTTTGCCAACTAAAAACCAACGATAAATTAATCGTTACTACATAGTGGGAATGCGACCTTAGGCTTACGGTTCTCTGCAATGAGGGATTGTGACAGGTTAATTAGCCGAAATGACTGTTAGTTAACCCCAACAGAGACTTTTCAACCGACTTCCAAAAAGAGGAGGTTTTTACAAGAGGAAATTATTACAACAGTTTGTGGTTTACGCCTTGTATACTTAAGTATCCTGCGAAGACTGACTGAAATCCATTGAACCTGAGGCCTGTCAACCCCCAAACACCGTTAAAAATATATTAAAATTTAACTCAACATGACCAGATTTGAAAGGTCAGTCTCGCGCAGTCAGCTTAATCAATAAAATGTTACAAACATAGTGTGAGCTTTACATTATTGCAGGAAGATCGGCTGATCAGTATGCGAACGATCTAAACCGAGCAAACAAAGCACCGACTGTACAATCACAAGCACTTATAATATTGTATACTCGTACAATCACAAGCACTAATAATGTTGTATACTCGTACAATCACAAGCATTTATAATGTTGTATACTCGTACAATCACAAGCATTAATAATGTTGTATACTCGTACACTCAGCACATTTAAAAGTGATTTTCTAAAACTGTTTTTATTGTAATTTCATGTTGTGACAGTTATGTGAAACCCATTTTATTATAAAATAGGTCTTATTTCAAAGTTACAATCGTTATTCCACGAGAAATTCTCTTTTAGAATTAAAAAAACGTGCTTACGACTGTACCGGACAACTTTACACTGTGGGACAATTAAAGTACTCACAATGTTTACCATTTTAATGTCACTTTTTGCTTGGAACTGCTGTTTGGGATTTCAGTATTGTAAATACTTGTAAGTTAGTGGTTTTATGGCCGTTTTTCTTAAGGGATTTGTGGAATGGAGTAATTTGTGTAAGGGAAGCGGAATACACTACCTAACATTAATTAGTATTTTGAGGAAAAGATCCGCCGTAACATATTTACCCAAACCATTCTTGAGATAAAAAATAAAATGTAATTAGCTGCTTCATTCATATTAGGTAACTATTTATCTCACAAAGAGTTAATTTAAGGTTCAAAGAAAGAGTGTAATTATCCTAGACTGGAAGAAGCATAAACTGTCTTAGGTACTTAAACTTAGATTATAGCGTAGTTCAGCTACTTTAATTTCCGTTTAAAGCGTGTTGTATATCTCACTCGTAACACACTTCCCAGCATATTCAACAGACACATAAACCAAGCGTTATCTACATCACATTAAAACCAGCTAACATAAATAACAAGTACCCACATAAAGTAATACAAGGTAATTACACGGAAACAAAAGAGCACCCGTGGGCGAAGTCATACAAATTACGACAAAATATATCCAGCTACTTAATGACAAAATATTCTATTTTCCGAGGGCTATCTTAAACAAATTTATTCTGGTCGTAAATAAAAATGTGAGGTACAGTTATTTTGGCCCGCTGTGCAAATCCTGGGGTCGGCTATTCGTTTAAAAAGGCGAAAATAAAACCTTGACTTGTTTGCTTACAGCTATTTTCAGCTTGTTATAACACAAAGGTAGTTATTAGGCTACTTTACCTCTCTTGAGTGTTTAAATGTAAAAAATATTACTGTTATAAACGTAAAAGGTTCTCAAAGTGTTCTATAAAAAATCAGATTTTTTCATTCTCGATAAAAGAGCACTAAATTCGTGAAACGGATTTCGGATAGTATATTTTTAGTACAGGCTAACTTATTTTATTTCGTGTGTAAAATCAACCCGTATTTCTTCAAAGTGAGTTTAGATAAATTGGAATTAGTATCTAAAAGGAAACCTAAACTAAATGCTATCCCTTTTCAATTAAGTTTCAAGGATAGCTTTTACAAGCTCTTTACTAAAATTATGTGAAAAGATGTTCTATTGGGTTATTTAAAAGCATAAATGGCTCATGTGGGTGTAATATAAGTACACCACTTCCACAGGTTTTTAAGACGTGTGTTTAGTGAAATATTTGGCGTCACAAAATGTTTTGAAAAGTTTAAACATTATAATTTTAATACAGCCTCGCAGCCCTACCGCCCTCGCACCCTAGCGCTCACTGCTCTCTATTACACTCTACATTCACTATTAAAAACACTGTTTTTATTGAGTATGAGAATATGACGTTCTCTCATCTTAATAATTCTTCTTACAATATTATTTTTAAGTTTATTAAACGTTCCTGAAGAGTTTACTTTAGTTTTGATTAAGAAGACGTTTAATTTGAATATTTAATATTGTTTCTCAATTCACAATCTCAAGATTTCACGGGTACTTGTACTGAGGTTTTAAAGTTTAATATCCACCAGCCGGTAACCAGCTGTCCATCATAATATTCCTGGAACAACTCGCTCGTGTTCGTGGAAAACGAAACACGAATGCTCGCTCGTTTTCTTGGAAATCCAGACGAAATATGAACTAGACGTCAGTTTAGATGGAGTTTATGTCTCGAGCCAGAATTCAAGTAGCAATTAACAATTTCGTACTAAATTCTTGGTATCCAAGAAATATGAACTTTATTTTATGTAATAAGAGCTTTCATGTGAAATACACTCTATTCTCAATTTCTTGTATTTATTGAAGAGTGGAAACAAAGATTAAACCGAACTTTGATTAAAATAAACAACATTTTTGAAATATTTAGTAGAGTTTATCTTTCACGATTAGCTGGTAAATATTAAATGTAAAAGATGAACACAACTGCCCTCAAAAGATAGTTTCATCTCAAAGGATGATGGCTTATTAAAATGTACAGCGCTATGATTAAAAGTTGGAAGAGTTCTCAAAGTAAAAGTAGTGGAAAGTTGCGTAAGTCGTTCAGTGTATTGAGTAACGAGCTGTGACGGGTAAATAGTGTAGAAATAAGATGAAAACTTCGATGAGATTTCTAAATAACTATACTTTGAAACTAAATCTAATTTGTTCTTTTGAAAAGTTTACCTAGACCAGATGAACGGGACGGAAAAAAATACCCATTTACCAATAACAACTAAATGCCGTGTTTTTTTTATCACAATGTGGTATCTTTACCCTGATGTGGTAAGATGGTAAGCGACAGAGGCCACATTTACAGTCTATATTTTCCACCATTATTTAAACCAAACCGTGGTACAGTTACATCATCATAATAATAAACCACGACCGGTAACGACGAACTACCCTCGAACTCGACCACAAAATTTCTCTCATTTCAAATAATTTCGCTGTAATTCGTCGAAATCTGCCGAATTCGCTCCCCCGTACACGCGCGCTCTGAAAGACCGCAATGTATCGGTTTTCAATACAAATCACAATTTGTTCCGACTACCCGCGGTTTCAATATTCCTGACTCACCTCTGCTGATTAATACGTTCATTAATGAGGATTTAATATAGTGGGCCAGAATATCAGGTGGGTCGGATTTTGCATGAACCTTTTTGCGTGGTTTTGATATATTCGTGAACATGTATGTAAATATTCTAGTAGGTAGTTTTCTACAAACACATGTACGGTAACTATGAATTATAAATGGCAAATAACATGACGCCAACAGTCCCCGAAGGGTTAGCAGAACGTCACGCGCACATCCTATGTAATTGCAATCCCTTGTAGTCCAATATCCTTTACAGAACGACCTTCACCGAGATGGTTAATGGATAAAAAGTTTTTATATTAAATTAAGTATGTCAATAAATATGTTGCAAATGGGTTGACTAAAAAAATTCAGTCCAGAATATGATTAATTAGCGATTTAAAAATTATATATATTTTTTGAACATTTCTCTGGTTTGGTTAATAGACAAATTCCATAGCAATTGAAAGTATGAAGCCTATAAAATATGCAAAAGTTATGAACCTAAAGAACGACGACCGAGTTATGACCTGAGCTATGTACCTTCGATTGGTATGGAATTTGTCTATTAACCAAACCAGTAAAATGTAAAAAAAAAACTATTCTGGACTGAAATTTTTAGTCAACCCATTTGCAATATATTTTATGACATATTTAATTAGATATAAAATACTTTTCATCCATTAACCAGCTCGGTGAAGGTCGTTCTACGTACAAGGGATCCTATACTATTGTAAATAGAAAGAAAGAAGAAATAATGAAAAAATCTATATTTATTGCAGGGGCATGACGTGCATACAAAATTTGAAAACAGAAACAATAGGTAAACATAACAAACATTCAGCATATTATAACAAAACGGAACATAAACAAAAAAATTGTAATTTAAAAAGTTGACAGTTTGCACGTCGTAAAATACCCAATCAACTGGGCTTATATTCTGACTGCGGGCCACTACTGAGAAATGACTGGCGAAAAAACCGAATATCACTTTGCCTGATCCGATAATTGAACCCAGGAGCCCATGCACAATAGTAGTGCTTGCGGCCAACTTCAGAAAATCACCATTTTGGATTTACTTTACTAAAACATTTTCCATTTCAATGTCATTTAATTAAAATTATTTTACGTGTAGTTCAACTGAAACAGGTTTGTATGAGCTGACATGACGCTGATGCAACAAATTCATTTTATTAAAGAATTTTGATATTCTGTTCAAACTATTTCGCCCCGGGTACAACTCCATTTTGTGAAATTCATTCACAAATTCAATAGCATGTTGTGCTGTTCGATGCAAAATTCATTTAAAAAATAGCGTGTCTATTGGTTTTAGGTTTTTTAGGCTTGGAAATTGGTTCGCATTAACAAACATTTTATTTATTTACGTATTTTGTCAAAAGGGTTGTACGAAAATGTAAATTATTATGATAACAGAGTCATTTGCTTAGTTAGGAACTTAATGACATTGATTGAATAGTTTTTGGAACAGAATGCTTTTTCGTAACGTTTACATAACCAGATTTAAAGGCAGAAACAGGACTGGATGAACGTTTAACAGTGGACGTCTATCGGCTGATATAAATTGTTGTTGGTCAACGTTGTCAGTGAGCACATTCATCATAACTAGGTACCAAACCAGTAGTAACCCCTTCCTTCCTTTTATTTTGACTCCAATAATAATCACATAATGTTTCACAATTTTCCCCAGTACTTTAAAAACATTTCTCGCTATGATATAATCCGCCCAGTATCGCGTAACGTCTGAAACTAATGTGTTAGTACACAAAGTCTGCGATCCGCCATATTGCCAGTTTGCTCACAAACACGCCGTCCGCGTCACACGGGTAATCCTCTTACAATGTTCGTTAAACGAGCGCACGTGAATATCACAAGCAACTGCATCTTGTGTTTTCCTGAATTCGTGTTCAAATGGTTTAGGAACAGTAGTCATGTGTGGTAAACATCTTACAAATCAAAGTATGGTACCTAATGGGTGTTTTTTTTTTGTTCTGGGCCATACCTAGCAACCTTTTAGTTAGGTACGGAGATATTGGAGGTCGAAGTTCCCAGATTTTCACAGTTTTTAGGGTTCCGTACCCAAAGGGTAAAAACGGAACCCTATTACTAAGACTTCGCTGTCTGTCCGTCTGTCCGTCTGTCTGTCACCAGGCTGTATCTCATGAACCGTGACAGCTAGACAGTTGAAATTTTCACAGATGATGTATTTCTATTGCCGCTATAACAACAAATACTAAAAACAGAATAAAATTAATATTTAAGGGGGCTCCCATACAACAAACGTGATTTTTTTATAATAATTGCTACGGAACCCTTCGTGCGCGAGTCCGACTCGCACTTGGCCGGTTTTTTTTTTTTGTTCTGGACCATACCTAGCAACGTTTTAGTTACGGACATATTGGAGGTCGAAGTTCCCAGATTTTCACAGTTTTTAGGGTTCCGTACCCAAAGGGTAAAAACGGAACCCTATTACTAAGACTTCGCTGTCTGTCCGTCTGTCTGTCCGTCTGTCCGTCTGTCTGTCACCAGGCTGTATCTCATGAACCGTGACAGCTAGACAGTTGAAATTTTCACAGATGATGTATTTCTGTTGCCGCTATAACAACAAATACTAAAAACAGAATAAAATTCATATTTAAAGGGGGCTCCCATACAACAAACGTGATTTTTAGGGTTCCGTACCCAAAGGGTAAAAACGGAACCCTATTACTAAGACTTCGCTGTCTGTCCGTCTGTCTGTCACCAGGCTGTATCTCATGAACCGTGACAGCTAGACAGTTGAAATTTTCACAGATGATGTATTTCTGTTGCCGCTATGACAACAAATACTAAAAACAGAATAAAATTAATATTTAAGGGGGGCTCCCATACAACAAACGTGATTTTTTTGCCGTTTTGTCTAATATATAGATAATGGTACGGAACCCTTCGTGCGCGAGTCCGACTCGCACTTGGCCGGTTTTTTTATAATAATTGGTACGGAACCCTTCGTGCGCGAGTCCGACTCGCACTTGGCCGGTTTTTTTAATGTTATATTTTTACTTTATACCTCCATTAGCTGACGTCCCGTGGTTTCACCCGCGTAGTTCCCGTTCCCGTGGGAGTACGGGAATAAAATATAGCCTATAGCACTCACGAATAATGTAGCTTTCTACCAATGAAATAATTTTTAAAATTGGTTCATTACTTCCGGAGATTACCCCCTACATAGAAACTTACAAACATAGAAACTTACAAACAAATGTTACCTCTTTATAATATTACTAGCTGACGTCCCGCGGTTTCACCCGCGTAGTTCCCGTTCCCGTGGGAGTACGGGAATAAAATATAGCCTATAGCACTCACGAATAATGTAGCTTTCTACCAATGAAATAATTTTTAAAATTGGTTCATTACTTCCGGAGATTACCCCCTACATACAAACTTACAAACATAGAAACTTACAAACAAATGTTACCTCTTTATAATATTACTAGCTGACGTCCCGCGGTTTCACCCGCGTAGTTCCCGTTCCCGTGGGAGTACGGGAATAAAATATAGCCTATAGCACTCACGAATAATGCAGCTTTCTACCAGTGAAACAATTTTTAAAATTGGTTCATTACTTCCGGAGATTACGCCCTACATACAAACTTACAAACATACAAACTTACAAACAAATGTTACCTCTTTATAATATTAGTATAGACTAGCTGACGTCCCGCGGTTTCACCCGCGTAGTTCCCGTTCCCGTGGGAGTACGGGAATAAAATATACCCTATAGCACTCTGGAATAATGTAGCTTTCTACCAGTGAAAGAATTTTTGAAATCGGTTCATTACTTCCGGAGATTACGCCCTACATACAAACTTACAAACATACAAACTTACAAACAAATGTTACCTCTTTATAATATTAGTATAGATTAGTATTAGTATATTAGTATTAGTATAGATATAGATGATACTTGTACTATTCAATAAATCCATCAGCACATGTGTAACATTGGATCCTCCAGTAAACCGTGTTTTTTGTAATTAGTTAGATGTGCAGAATGCTTGTTGGACGGTTTTGCATGTGAAGGCTCCGTTTACATTAATCTTGTATTTATATTATATTATTGTTTTTTTGGGATAGTAATTGAACAGAAACAACGCACATTGAAATATAAATGGCATTATAACAATAATGTTCAAATTTGTTGCCTCTTCAATCTTCCGAACTCTTCCTTTCCGTAGCGTGTGAGTGAGCCAGCGAGAGCCGCGTGTGTCTTATGATAGATTATCGGCCACACTACCAATAAGAGCACACGCAAGGCTCCCGCGGACGCGTCACGTCTTCATCTGCTGGTATAGGCTTCATCTTCATCGTGAGAGGCTGTTTTCAATTGCCGGTGTTAGTCAGCAGCCGCTTAACGCATTCGTCTACCTGTATGATCTCCCTGGTTACCTTATGTCCTGGTTACCAAAATGTTTCACGCAAATCTACATTTTCTATTAAAAAAGTAATTATAATATATCCCACAGTTTAACAGTCGTTTGACTGAACTAACCTCGATAAATATTCCTAGAATCAAACTAAGCATACAATACTCAAGAGACGCTATTTAAATACGGCTCCCCAAACCTTTTAAATTATTCACAAAAATAAGTGTTCGTACCGAAACTTTAAACGGCAAACTATTTAGCTGATCAAAAGGCTTTCATAAAAGAATAAATCAACTTCGAACGTTCGCTTGGAAGTCGCAGACGAAGTTTAGTGAATGAACGAATGAACTGAATGGTCGGCTTTCGTAAGCTCCCGACGATTGGATCGAGAAGGCATTTAGTTCGGAAATACTTCATCACTAAGACTTTAAATTGAATAGGATTACAATCAGCTTAAGATTTCGGTTAGGAGTTTAGATTGCGGAGTTTTCAACAGAACTACTAATATTTCTAAAAGAAAATAGGTTCCTTTTTTATATAAATCCAAAACAGACTAACTTGGGACACGTGCGACTTATGGCGTTTATTTCTGGTAGCTACGTTAATAATATAGTAGTATCCGTAAATTATTCGGTATCACATCAAATTCAATCGAGACTGTAATAAAATAATCATAGCTGAACAGTTCCTATACCTAACAGCAGTAAAAACCAAGGCTCAATTCAAAGTAACAATAGTCACTCCGAATTAATTGTTGGGCCAACAGCTTTTTGTTCTCACCAATTAAATAAAACACTTTTGTTAAATAATGGCTAGCTAACTAAAAGCTATCAACGTCACAAAAAAACCTTTCTCTTATTAAAACCGACACAAAAAATTACAAATTCCACGCAAAAAATACGATCGCTTTCAATTAATATTTAAATAAAACCAATAGACCGGGATATCGCCATCACTAAATCAGCTTTACCTAAAATAATTTTCCTTCCCTCGCAAAAAATGACGGTTGTATCAAAAAGTGACGTCGGAATATTCAAAAGGTCTGGGAGTTGAATTATTCAGATGGTTGATTATTCATGGAGCTGGCTCCTTGTCTGAGTTCAGCGCACGTCATTCAAACTCATCGTACTTCATGCTTGTTTAATTAAGAAGTCTTACGTGTGAACGATAATAAATATTGAAATTTTTAGACATGAATGAGCATCTAGAATTCCACCTTTAGATGTTTTGAGAGTCGATTAGAATTTTATTTCACAGTTTTCTTGAATTGACTACAGTGCGTTTTGATTAATTGACTGCCCTGCTAGGATAAATATTTGAACAACGTTCATCATACTACATAATATTACAATAAGAATCTTTAATGAATTCCATCACAAAGAAACGTTATACAAGCACATGGTCTTATATTAAATGCACCATCCACCAAAGCTCTCCAAAGAATAACACCATATCTTAAAAAACATCATTAATTCTTTCTTAAAAAGCAAAATAATAAAAAAAGATCAAAGCAGCATTTAATATGGCGTAGTCGCAGCTGCTTAATAAGAAGATCTCGAAACAGTTTTTAATATAACTAGCGGGAGGCGCATCCATCTGGCTTATACCGGATAAAACTGGATGTAATCGGTTTGAGGCAGACACTTAGATTTGCGCGACGTTTATTATTTTGTTCTTTTACTAATAATATCATAAGATCCCCTCCGGCCGTTTTCGCAACTGCGATTCGCATAAGGTCATGGAACAAGAATACGTTTGAACAATAAGGAAAACGGAGTCGAATTATGTGTCATTGCTATTATCATAAACAAGGGATCACAAAGATTATTTCGTCTTAGGGCCAACATCATGTTGAGGTGTTAAAAGATCATTTAGTTTTGAGTAAAAATGCAGAGCAGTGGTGGCCCAGTGGTGGCGGCCCCGACTTACGAACAGTAAGTAGTGGGTTCGAACCTAGACAGGCGCAATACTTTGTGTAATTTATTTCATCACCACTGCTCTCAAAACGGTGAAGGAAAACATCGTGAGGAAACTGGCTTGTCCTAGAACCAAAAAATTCGAAGACATGTGACATCTACCAATCTGCACTGGGCCCGCGTGGTGGATTATAGCCCATTCCCTCCCATAGAGGAGGCCTGTGTCCCAGCAGTGGGAATATTAATAGGCTGGTGGTGATGACGATGAAAAATGGTTGGCACATTATTTTTCGTAAAAACGTAGTTAATTTGCAACAAAACAAAACACTCTTTTGTCCCAGTTTAACGATAGACAAAGAAAGTTCAGTAGACTGCGAAGTTGGCGTTTTTTGCTCAAGACTCAAAGAACATGGCCGGTGGTGCACGCCCAAGTTTTAATTGATCCTCAGTAAGGAAGAAATCGACTTTTACAAGAAAGTTGCATTGTCCCCAATATGACAAGGAAATGTTCCTACATTTTCCGTACCTATTCTACTGCGCTCAGAAGCTCTCTCATGTTATTTTTACGTGCGGTTGTTGACAAAACGTTATGAATAATTGGCACTTATCATTATTCTGTACAATAAAAAAATAATTCATGAGATTAGACTAATTGAAAAATAAAACTATAAAGTTAGTGATAGTCATATTGCAGACTGCTTATAAAATTATCCACAGAGACCATATAATAATCGGTACCATCTAATAATACAAAGATAGCAAATAATCTACAAAGAGACCCCGACACACAACAGTTTTAGTAAAGGAACCAAACTTAGACCCCACACAAATAGCCTCAGAACTATACAAGACAAACAAAGTAACTCCCCACAAATAGCGTTTCCGCTGGCCTAAATATGACAAGCGAACTTATACCTGTCTGTCACAACAGTTGCAGACAACATGTGCAAGTGTCGGCCGTAACAAGTGTCCGTCGCGTACGAACAACACCGGACACGGCCGCGAGACGGCTTTCATCCGGCGCCGACCGGTGAGCGCCGAGCCGGGAGTAAAGGAGGCTGTTTGATCTGGGTGTCGGGCTTTATCAGGTAGATGTCGTTTTGTATATCGTGTTGTGTTGGTTTATTTTATCTGGTCCTTTTGTTAGCTGGAGTACAGTGTTAGTTAACATTTTTATAATACGATTGTAAAAATGTTATCTCTACTCGTCCTGGCTCGCCAACCGTAACACATGAATAAGCGTGACATTCTAATGCTTTTATTGGTTTTGCATATATAAAGGACATTCTACTGTTTTTGATAAGTTCATTCAATCCAATGTAAAAATGAGCGATGAGTTCAATATGAACAGTGAAGAATCGTTCATTATTTGATGTTATACGTTTAGTAATCGGTAAAATTGATGTTATTGGAAATTGTCAAGCGAGCAGTGTTAGGATTTAAGAATAAACAAAACAACCGCGGTGAGAGCCACTAAATCACAATCCAGTGCATGCTAAACAACAGTAAGTTGCCAAAGCTGAGCTGATCGATACTTGGCATGCACAGCACGTGCTCGGCTAACGAGCACAGTCGAGCACGTTGAGCACAGTCGAGCATCGCGAGCTATTGCGTTTGTTTGTGAAGCTGTAATCGTAGTTAGCGAGTGTACTCTGTCGCTAACAAACAGTTTACGTGCAACGTCAACAAAGGATTACAGGGAAGGTATTGAAATATCCGAAATATATTTCAAAAAACTTGTTGTTACTATAAAAGAGCTTTTGTCCAGCAGTGAAGTATGAAATTGTTCACTCGCTGCCAAATACTGACCTAGTCTATTTATTAAATTGCCAGGATGTTGACAAATCTATTAGAATACCTATTTGGTAGAGCTCTCTCGAACATCTTCAATAAAATAAATAAACATAAAAAATATCTGTACCTGTCGAATTTATTTCTCCACAAAACCGACGAATTGGCCAAAAATCGCAACAAAACGTATACATCCGGTGTGAGAGCGTGAACCGTGAAGACGGAGGTATCGGTGTTTGGACGGGCTGATTTACTTCCCGCCCAAACAGATATTAATAACAAAAGGTTGATTCAGGAGTCTCGCGGTAGACCTCAGATTTTGATCTTTACGGGTTTTTGCGTCTCTATTGAGTTGTTAGAAGTATGTGGTTTATATTTATTCATATTTGTCTGATGTCTGTGGTACAGATTCATTAATATTTTGTTGTTTGTTTAAAATAACATATGTTGTTTGCAAGCTACTGAAAGTAAATAGTACTTACTAATGAATGCTCGGCACTTAATCATTACTTTATACTCATTGGCTTAAGTTAACTTAGGTACCTACTAGTGTACTGTACTGTGTCGTCCTAGTGTCATCCCATCCTGTAGTCAAGATCAGCTAAAGGAGCATACCTGTAACAAAAGAAAACTCACTTTATTAAAAAATCCAATAATGTTGTAGGGGCTTACGCTACAAAAGCTGACGCGACAACATGTATAGTCGCCAAGCGGGACTGCGGTGTGCGCAAGCGCTAGTCCCTTACACGCAGTGGTGGTGCAAACATCTCTTCTTTAGTAGGTCTTTAGACTGAGACATCCGGTAAATCGCGTTGTGCACTGTGTTAGACTGTTAATGCGAACCAGGACAATAAACATTTATGTAGTTTCCACGCACTGACTTTTAATTATCCTCCCCACGCAAGACCACACTGCAAAAAGGACCTGTACACAACTCACACCACCACCAAGGGACTCAATAATGTTTACGGAAGAAACATAACATTGAATACTTAACAAGGCTTACAGAATAATGATATGCTTCTGACAAAATATTCACTGTAAGCTGTTATATGCTGCAGAATCCATAGATATAATCTATACTTCAGTTAGTTTTTATCCACAGATTCAGAGTTTCCTTCAGTGAACTTGTTAAAATCCATAAAAACATCACGTCACCCGTCAGGTCGACCGAGCCGGCCGTAAGGTTTAGATCTACATATTTATAAGTCTGGCTCAATTCTAATACCACATTTTAAAATGAATTTATCAAATTATTCTATTTTCTCTTGTAATACGATTGTACGAGCATTGTGGGCTTAGTTAAACTCATTTTATAATTGTTTCAGCATTTAGATTTTAGGGGCTGAATTGAAAATGTTTTAAGGATTGAAAACAAATTAATTGAGGCTAGTTGTAATGGAAAATCAGCTTGTGAAGTAAATAAATGTTGGGTATACCTACAATTCTATTGTAATAATTTTACTCAAAGCCCTTATTTACTACTGTATACATTCTAGAACCTTTAGTTAAAGACACTTCAGCTAAAGGAAAAATTCTTTCAACGGCCATTTTAATCATAAATACTGAAACAAAAGTTCATTCGATTCCATATCTTTTTGTAAAGCGATTTCTCTCCACCAAATTGCAACATTTCTATTCACTACCCCACACAACTTGTCACGGGTACCCTCCAATCCAATGACAATAACATTAACGTCTGCCCTCCTCCTCCGATATAATCGCGACATCTCTTCTCTAAACGTTCGCTATAAATACGATCGCTTTACAAAAACACGTACGTTCCGTGATGTCACGTAGGAGATACCGTCTACTGCACAGTGAAGAGGATACAGAAGTACCATCTAAAATCTTGCTTTTTATAGATCTATAAAGCCGCTAAGTTAGTAGGGAAAAGTTTCTAAACTTGACAAATCCAACGACACATATATTTTCAAATTAACTTTGAAACACATCACGATAAATAAAACCTTTTCTTTTACTTCTTGTTTGTTTTACGCAGTAAGCAAGTGTTGTTTTCAATGCTCGTCACTTTTCTGCTACAGTAGTAGGGGTACTTTAAGGCTGAGATTTGCAGAAAAATAGACTGGATCCTCTGCACTTTCTTTAATCGGGGTTCCACTTAGTGACTCGTATCGCGTAATTGTACGTGGCACTGATACTAATACGGTACTCCAGGTGAATGGACGATAACCAAGGATGGTTCGCGTAAGTGTATTGTATCATTTGTGCTCAACTTGTACAAAAATAGAAGAAGGGGCGAAAGGTTAACCTTTATTGATCTTACTTTATTTTATTTACAGTCTTAAATAAGCTACAGGTTTAAAAAGATCAAAAAATTATGTACTCCATCCGTATATATATTAAAGTATCGATAATAATAAATCTTCAACAATGTAGTTGAAAGGGTACTCCCTTATATCTCCTAAAATTTTTTGTCCGAAAATCATTATCCATAAAACGTTTGCTATAAACTTCAGTTACCATAATGTTCAAAATCCCGAAATTTTGTTTTACATAATTATCTTTATTTCTAAAACTGTTCTGTCATAATATCGAATGCTATAATAATTGAATCTTCTAATTGTATATGCCATAAAGTCAATTATCCTAAGTATTATATTATATAACGTGTATTATTCCTAATGTCCATATAAGTGTAATAAAATGTTTGGTCCTAAAACATTTGCTAAAAATTAGGTTTTAGTGACAGAAACGAATCGCTGTAAATCCAACCCCACGCAGTCTTGTCTGCCCTACCCCTAGAGTGTAATTTAAAATCGCGTAGGCGCAGAGGGGCGAGGCGGCCCGCGAGTTGAGGAGCAGGTGGTTGTAACACTCGCCGCCGCTGCTGAGGCTGGCCGGCGAAGCCGGCCAGCAAGCCGAAGCTGCGGTGGTGAGCGTTAAACACATCTGCGACGATAAGCTCGCGTGGGACCGCCGGAGCTCCGCAGCGCCGGAGCCGTGACAGAAACGATGCCTGCTGCATGTTGCTTGCTCGCTTGCATGCTGCATGCTTGCTTGCATACTGTATGCGTGCTTGCATGGTTGCTTCAAGCTTGTTGCATGCTTGCTGCATGCTTGCTGAATGCTTGCTGCATGCTTGCTGCATGCTTGCTGCCTGCTTGCTGCATGTTTGTTTGCATGTTTGCATACTTATTACAGGGAAAAATAAAATCCACATAATTATGTTCACACTCAACTGTTTTATAATGATTGACGGTTTGATTGATTGATTTTCTGCCTTTTAGTGACTACTTATATGAAATGTATGCCAAACAAAAGAAGATTCTAACTATGAACTTTCTGCGATATGATGGTTCTACTTTTTAATTCTTACAAATTTCATAAGAGCAATATTGTATAAAAATGTGTTGTGTTGAGAGAAGTTCCTTCATAGCATAGCAAAAGCTAAGTAATACTTACTTTACTGTAGGTACCCGTAATTACAAACACAATTAAAATAACAATGTTCTGTTCCCTTTTGGGAACGTCTGGGAACATACCGGTTTGTTTTAAAAATATTATTAAGATCTAAACATTTTTTTTTTAATTTAGGATTTATAACTATTATTGAAAACGATTTTAAGTGTTTTGTATATTATTGATTGTAATATTTATGACAAACGGGTTTAGAGCATATTGTATTTAGGGATTTCAATTTTATGGCATGTGATATTATGTGATATTAATTTCGGGTAAGTTATCATTCGGACAAATGATGATTAGGACAAAAAAAGTTATGGCACTTTAAATTATGAATAAAAAAGTTAGGTAATACAATAGAGAACCAGTTGAAAGTCTCGTAGCAACGGTGCTACGTGCTACGCCGCGCGCCGCTACGAGCTACGCGGCTACGTGCTACGACAAACTTTTTGTTAAACCATTGAGAATTTATTATTGCTTTCCTTCGAGACTGTCAGATTGGTAAAATAAAGTGCTGTAATATTGGCTTCTGTGCATAAATATATATGATTTCAAGTTTATTACATAATTCTAGGATAATATAATAAGCTTGAAATCATAAACACTGTACTTCCAGCAATTGCTTGGCTCTCCGCCAGCGCTCGCTTTGTTTAAACGCAGTCGAAACGTGTGGTCATTAGGGAAGACATTACCATTTTACCACAAAATGGCGGAAATTGTGATTTACTCAGATTGACTGTCAGAGCGCTGCCAAAAAGTAGATTGGTAATTAACTGTGCTGTGTAACATGTAACATGCATGGTTAGCTTATAAGGGAATTTCTTAGAAAGAGCCATAAGAAAAAGTTAAACTGTACATTATTGGAACTTGGAAGCAAAAGGAGTAAGGATCGTAGCAGGTTATGATTTCTGTCTGCCCCATGAGAAACATGCGTGAATTTATGCATAGTTGAGAGAATATCTGCATAAACGCGGGACATTTTCCAACAAACCTAATTTTGAAAGATAAATTGCTCTTTCATTTTTGTAGGATAATACACAATACGCCTGAAAAATACACAGAGCAAAATACGTAAAAAAGAACGAAACATGATTATAATGAGAAAAGAATTCAAAAACAGATATATTACGCAAATAAGTACTCGCGTATAAAGGAAAACGCGGGCGACTTGCTTTGTCTGTTCCGTTTCAGGGTTTCCGCGAAAACTGAAATATTCCAGACATGTTGGTATTTCTCTTTGTACGAATGAATATTCCTGTATTCAGATTTCGCCTTTTCTATTGTTTATTTTACGGGTTTATAAAAAATACTGTAAAAGACTACGTTAAAATACGGCTCTAATAAGCTAAGGAAACTTCCCCCTTTGTAATGAAAAAAAAAGTATATTTATCTGAGTCACTAAAAATTTTCTACTATAAAATTTCTAGAAAAATAGCGCTCGAGCATTCCTGAAATGAAGATGTCGTGAATAATATTCCAAACGCCATTTTTCATTTGCTAAAGCGACGAAGTGCAATAATAAAAATTTTACTTAAAGAAAACTTAAATTATTGAAGCTACATAAGTAAACGAATGCACGTTCTCTTTGCAGCTTGAGTGTATTAAGAATAATATGAGACAAAACAACTTTGTTGCAGCGGTCCTTGATTATCTTAAATTGTATCCTAGAACTAATTGCAAGAAATGATACCCAAATGAAAAGAAATAATATCTAACTATAAATGATAAATGATGTTTATTTTGCAAGTAGGTTTTTACAAACACTTTTACACGTCATTTTTTTTAAACTAGATGGGGCCGGTGTTTCGTACCTGACTACTCTGAGAAGAAACAGCCGAAACAAACTCAGAGGTCATAGTCTCTTTTAAAGTCCAAACAATCTTGCTCAATTCACATGAGGACTATAGAACATAATTAGCTCTACTAAGGATTTCAAGTTATGCGAATTAAAGTTTAATAAGTTGGTGACGAGTCAACGCAATCAATAAATAAAAATTATGCACCTGTTCAAAAAACTTCATCCCTTTACACAAGCCTAAAAAAGTCTCCACGTGCACAAAGAAGGTGACAATGTCCCACTTTACACCGCAATGTTACTACATACGTATATAAAACGATTTATATACGTACACTTTAGTAAAAGACTCTCGATATTGCAGTATCATAGCATTGCCATGAGTATCAGTGATTTACCGATCATTTAACGTGATAGATCTCGAAATCGAGCGCGATAAAAGGGACGGTTAAGGTAGGATTTTTTGGTTTTAGTTCACATTGAGTTGAGTGTGAGTTTTTAAATAATGACGGAAAAGGTTCGAATTATGTAGATGAGATGTCAGTACATTTAAAGGAATACTAATATGAAATTTTAGAACGTTATAGAACAATTTTCTTTAAAACCTTGTGTTCAGAAGTTTTCTGCAAGACCATTTTATAAAACAGAATTGTTTTCTCGCTCTATTTTCTGAGTCAAAACGATGTTTTCACACTGAATACAAATTGAGCTTGATATTATGTACGAAATAGCAAAGGATAGTGACAGGATTTAGCACAAAACAAAGCAGCGCAGAAAACACAAAAACATGATCAAGAAATAGTACATATAAACAGGACCCATTTCAATAATATCTATATTATAGTAGAATACTGAACTGGTACCATTACTTATAACTTAGTAGCTAGGTTGCCGGCTGCGACTCCTGGCCCGGCTGGCGGACCTCCAACTAATTCTTCAGCTAAATATAACGCAACACATTTTCCATTTACATTGTATTCTATAAAATATACGTATATTGTGGACTAAACTCGGCGCTTTCTTTGTGCTATCGGTTATCCGGCCTATTGTTGTGTCTGGTAAAGAAGTCGTGTGCAGTTAAAGTATGACCAGCTAGTTTTATAAAGCAGATGGAAAACCGTGGTTTTATTTTTAAATGAAACACCACAATGCTAATGTAGAGAAACCAGAGTTAGCACCAGCTCTAATTTCTCTATTTTCGGGAAAGCCGAAAATAAGTCACATTGAAAAATATACTTGAACAGGCTAAAGCCCATACGCGTGGTGAGGCGAAGCTATTTTTATTCTTAAATAATTTAAAATAAATTTAATTTGACACCGCAAAAACCTCTATGGCACAACAGACGAAACATTAACTGTAAAACTCTCGGCGACAATCCGATCGTTGGGCTATCATCCCTTATTTCAGTTTGACAAACATCAGCCAGCATTATAGGTACTCGTGAACCCAGTGCAAAGACAGTTCCTAGAACCGGTACATCCTCGTGTCAGAAAGTTTCAGAAGAAAATACATAAAACCATTCGCGGCACTACAGCGGGATTATGATCTGGATAGGATCAGGTCTCAATTTACAAGTCTTAAATCCAACTTGAACAGAACGAGCGTAGTTTGTAACACTTTATCGGTCCTTTACATCATGATCTCATGTAAACTTTTGTCGAGTCTCATTCTAGCCAATGTAAAGTGTCATCGATACTCGTCGAGGTCTTTGACCTCCAAAGTGAAACATGACGAGCTAACAGTGCAATATGAATATTGTAAAATATTTCAAATGAAAATCGCAACGATTTCAGAAGCTCAAGTAGACTTCCGACCCGCCATGGTATCTGCACAATCTAGTACCGATACGATTGAACAAAAAAAACATTAATAACATAACACGTCTATAACCCCCAAAGAGTTGGGCAAAGGTACGTTTAGACCCACATCTCGTCAGTTATGCATTAGCTCCATGCAACAAGGGGCGAAAAAAATGGGGCCAATTGGGCACAAATTCCTGAATATCCTAAATATCCAAATCAACATTTTTGTAGCATAAAATAATATCTCCTCTTCTCTCATACTTCAAACAATAAATATAGAAACAGACTGGCATCGCCTGCCATTGCAACAGGAGCAAAGCGCACGTGTTTGTTTGTGCTCGGCTTCCGGCCGCGATCGACGGGAAGTGGAAGTAGGCTTTGTGCCGATAACCGCGGGAAATCACGTCGGAGAGCTGTCTGGCTGCCGGCTTACAAGCCGACTTTAAAGTTTTGCCTTTGCTTGTTCAGGAGACAGAGTGAGATTTTTATTATTAATGTGAATTAGAAACTGTGAATACTAATGTTCGTTTTGGATTATTGACAGTTCGGTTCGTGCTGTAAGCGACGGGTTGCACATGATGGGAAACATGTGTTGAGACTTTAAAGAAAAGTCGGGGTCCTAAGTGATTTCACCATCTGCCTAGCCTTTTCCCAACTATGTTGGGGTCGGCTTCCAGCCTAACCGGATGCTAAGCCGGGGCACAGATAATATAATACTGCCGGGGCCTGAGTGATTTAAAACAAGAAATTGCTTTCTAAAGCATTGCATATAGAAATGCAGGAAATTCCTAGAGAATCAGAGCTAAAATTCAGAGGCAAAACTCGTTAACTTTTGGTTCCATTTTCGACAATATTTTGACAGATTGAAACTTATTTACCTAAGCTTCTTCTCTGTTTCTTACCCCTATATAAACTGTGTCGGTGATTGATTCGTTTTTTAACCGACTTCAAAAAAGGCGGAGGTTATATGTTCGTGTGTATGTATTTTTTTTTTTTTTTTTTATGTATGTTACCTGATTTCTCTCCCATTTGTGGACCGATTTTCAAAATTCTTTTTTCATTTGATAGAGTACACTCCTGAGGTGGTCCCATTTTAATTTGGTGAAGATCTGATGCTGACCTTCGGAGATATACAATGGAACTCTTCAAAAAGAGACGGCAAATCTGTTGTGATAGCTCCAATCGGTTGGATGTTCATTGTTTATACAATATCATGACGGACCATCACGCCTGTATGCTCTGAGGGGGTACGCAGAAGTGTACAATTTACCTGATTTCTCTCCCATTTGTGGACCGATTCTCAAAATTATTTTTTTATTTGAAAAAGTATACTCCTGAGGTAGTCCCATTTTAATTTGGTGAAGATCTGATGCTGATCTTCGGAGATATACAATAGAACTCTTCAAAAAGGGACGGCAAATCTGTTGTGATAGCTCCAATCGGTTGGATGTTCATTGTTTATACAATATCATGACGTAACATCACGCCTGTATGCTCTGAGGGGGTACGCAGATGTGTACAATACACCCAGATTTCGACAGTTAGGTATGTTAAGTTAGCGCGTTCGTGTTCCGCTCGCGCCTCAAAGAGATGTCAGCAAAAGGGACTGTTGTAAAGATATACTGCGGCTCTGGAACACAAAGGGCTAAGAAGGAACATGGTTAGTCAGTAAAAGTCTGACACTCCCTTCCGCTCCGCCCAGAGCGGGACCCGTAATTTGATTTCCCATCCGAAAGAAAAAACACGGTATGTTGTTCCATATATTGGGGATACGCCTATTACGCTTATACCATGACATGTATTTTTAACAATGTCAATATGTAATAATGTAATGTCAATATTCATGGCAACTATTTGATTGGGAACAACTAAAAATGGAAAAATAAAAAACTTTTTTGCAAAAAATAAAACCGACTTCAAAAAACACAAAAAAGTGAAAAATAACTTTAGCTTCAGAAGTCGGTGACAAAAATACTAAATCAATCAAACAAAGGTCACCGACTTCTGAAGCTAAAGTTATTTTTCACTTTTTTGTGTTTTTTGATAATTACTAAAACAGTAACACATTTATATTCCCAACATCAAAATAAGCCATGAAAAATCGAGTTAAAGTCCGACAAACATATCTGAGCCGTTTAAAATACGAATGGGTTCCGTCTGCGGGGGGGCCGCGGGCTACTTATCGGGGGGGAGACCATAAAAATGTCGAACCTTCTCTGATAAATTATTGGCACCACATTTATACAGAACCCTGCTGTGTTGGTGTATGTGTACGTGGAGTGTGATGTGGTGTGGCTTCCGGATGAACTCAGGAGTGTTGTGAAAGGGAATATGCGTTTGTAATATCTTCAGGAAGTGGGGAAGCTTTATTATGCATCGAAAGTTAACGAGGGAGACTAATGTAGTATCTTACATGTCTGACAGCCGGTAATAGGCTGTTCCGTACACTATAGGATAATAATTTATTTATTTCGAAAGCAAAACAAAGACTGGTGAATAAACACAAGGATCTGCAACAGTTTTTGTTTTGGTCTTGTAATTATTAGTATTATATTACCAGCAGACCCACTGGGTCAATAACTTTTCGAAATAGAAGTACGCAATTTTCCTGGGCCCAGATGTCACATTGTATAAACAAATTATTATAATTTAGCTACGAAGACAAAATATCAAATAATAAAAACATACACCTATGAAATCAAATATTTGTTTGTTACGCACCAAATAATGTTCTATTGTCAATTTCGTTGTTATTTGAAGCTATTTCATTTCATCAATTAATCCCAATCCAAATGTTTGTTATAAATATTTCTTTCGTAATGAAAAGTACACATTTTACCAAATGATTTGAACCGTATTTTACTTTGTTTGTTAACAACAGGTTCACATTTGTCAAAATATATATATATATATACAAAGACAAACACACGTCGTCAAATGAGGTTAGAAAGAAACTGATGATGATGACTAAGATTTTAAATAAATAAAAACCAATCCTTACACACTCTTCTCGCCTCGTCCACATTCATACACTACAAAAAATAATGATAAAATATATTTATCAAACTTGTAACTCTTTTCAGAGCTAAATAGACCTTCATTCTCGTTTGTGATTTTCTTATTCGTTGACTTCGCTCACTCAAGTTAAGCAAAAGTTTAGCGAGACCAACTTTGAAAAACTTACAAACAATAACTGGCCACCTCAGACAGTACTGATCAATTGTTCACTGTTTGGTTTGCTGTTAGTTTGTTTATAACCTTTTGTCATTGTAACTGCACATAAACATTTTTTTGTTTGGTAATTTCTCTACAATTGTCGAATGCGCGTTTATACGAAAGCTAGATGACACTAAATGCAATCCTAATAAAAGCGTCATGTTGGATGTTCAGAGCATTAAAATTAGGCATCGTTTTGAGTCTCACCTTTAACTTATGTTGAAATTATGCCCGTTGTTACTACTAAAGGCATTCAAGGCAAATTTTGAAAGTATGTACTAAAATAGTTCATCAAAAACGTCGCATTTGACTTGAACTAAGAAAACTTTCGCATGTTTGTTTCACAAGATTGAATAGCCAACCAACCGCAGTTGTACATAAAGCATGCGACAATAAATAGAAACAAATGTGTCCGCTAAAGATTCCGCTCACGGACGCGACATCTGCCGGACGCTCGCTCGCGTTGGCCGCAATGCGCTGAATTAAATCGCGGCGCCATATTAGAGAAATGTCACCCGTTGCGTAGACTGGACAAGCGAAGAGGAAATTATACTGCCTACATACTTAGGGATACTATGCTAAAGAAAATGTTAAAACTTGAGTTTAAATAGGTGCGAAGTAAGAAACAAAGTAACTAGTAAAAATATAACATCACGACTGTGATCCCCGAAGTTGACCGATCGGACATTTCGTCAATTATGTATTAAGTCTTAATCTTGATCTAGTTATCTTATAATGTGTATTCTTTCTAAATATTTCGCGAGTCGAAATATACAAACTTTATTTGTATTTGGCATCTTAAAAAAACCGGCCAAGTGCGAGTCGGACTCGCGCACGAAGGGTTCCGTACCATTATCTATACATTAGACAAAACGGCAAAAAAATCACGTTTGTTGTATGGGAGCCCCCCTTAAATATTAATTTTATTCTGTTTTTAGTATTTGTTGTTATAGCGGCAACAGAAATACATCATCTGTGAAAATTTCAACTGTCTAGCTGTCACGGTTCATGAGATACAGTCTGGTGACAGACAGACGGACAGACAGCGAAGTCTTGGTAATAGGGTTCCGTTTTTACCCTTTGGGTACGGAACCCTAAAAACATCAAATCGGGTATGGCACAATAATGAAACGGACATTATATTTTAAAAGTACCAGTACTAAACTGGAATTGCTGACCAGTCATCAATTAACCATAAGTCAATAAAATTGTATCAACACATACGATAGGCGCCACAGCCACCATTGTCTCCTTATCAATAACGCAAGATAACAGCCACCCCAGTATCTAAGCACGTCTTAAACCCATAACACACACAAACCAACAAGCTATTCCCACTAATATTAATTTAACGGCCATCACATAACTACGAAGGTGTTGCTATCGTGCCGGCGTCGTGGGGTGTAAATCGGCCTGAGGGACGATTTACACGCAGCGTGCACTGCAGCGATATCGGTAGTGTTACATGTGCAAGCGGGCTGATAAGGGCGGACTTCTAAAGTGGTATAATATGGCAGTTTAATTTTTGTAAGCGTAGAAATAGAGCTTTATTTATTTGAAAATTTGTAAGGGGTTCCAATAGAATTTACCATTGACAGGAATTACGAACTTCAAGACTAACTTTCGTCCCTTATAACCCGTTCGGAGAATGAATTTTCAAAATATTAAGATGTAAAATACCCAGCAGTTAAAACTGTAAATTAAATGCCTCTTTTATTTAGTTACACGGTAAGTCATAGCAGAAAATGTTTCAATAAAACTAATAACATCTATTTATCATTTTTTTGTAGGCTGAACGTACACACTACTCGAATTGCGAAATTGCCCTACTGTTCAAAATAATGATTTCAAACTGATACCACTGACAATACAAGAACTACAAAGAATCGTTTTTTCATTAACAAATTAACGTAATTGCACAATCTCCAGTTCAATTGAGGTAATAGTCTGAAAGCTTTTTTATGGACAGGGATTAGACTTTAACGTTTTACGTGTAAGTGTAAGTGCCAACACAAAGTGATACGGGCTATCCAGGCCCAATACACATTCTGTCTGGTTTACGATACGCCTAACTTTCCAGATAGGCTCTTAGAAGTTTCGTTAGTCTTTATGTTCTAGAAAAAAGTAATAAAGTCCGAGTTTATAGTTCACCCGCTACGTATTGTTAGAACGCTACACATAACTTGTAATGGAATTGTCGAGTGCAGTTGCGCGGTTTATGCATGCCGCGGTGCAACTTTCAAACTCAGCAGTTTTGAAAACTTTCCATTTATTGTATTTTTTTATTTTGTTTTAGTAGTTTTGAGTTGATTGTTGCAAGTTAATGCGGTCACGTTACTGCTGAAACATGATTGTTTACAAAATAACTGCAAAAAGTTTGTGAATTAGTTTTGCAGTTGGGACCGCAGAGAGTATTTTGTTTTTACTATGAATTTTAGAACGAATAGAAGTGATATTATTCAGAAGCTATAAAATGTTCGCTATAAAACGGGCAGTATGAAAACAATAACTAGGCATAACTACATACAGTTCACAATAACATTCAAACAACCATTCACCACACAATAATGGTACCAAACAACCCGCCGACAGCGCCACCTACTGTCAAAGTTAGACAGTTAGAGCTAATTGCAGAGCTTGCTATACGGACATAATTGCCAAACATGCATTCACAGTACATCGCACAAATCCGAATCATCCCTAAAACTTCTCATGGGAATTTAGACTTTACGATGAGGAGAGTCAAAGGTGAGTTTAGCTTGAATGATTAAGGCCATGAGTAATTAGATGAGTCAGCGCCTGTACGGCGTGAGATATGGAGTTCATTGGGAGATATTGCTGGAGAACGGCGATATATTAGGAATTAACATAAATAATTGTGTGGACTTAGGATATAGACTCGTGCCTGTAATGGAATAGATGGGGATCTCGAGTGATGTGGGTTTGGTGGTAATAAGGTGCGAGGAGAGATCATTGACTTGTGGTCTGTAGTGGCATGTATTAAGAGAGAGAAATGCAAAATTTTCACCAAACTAACACACAACTTGGAGGTGATTGTAGAATGTGTAGAACACATATTAAGTTGTATTTACCGTTATGTAGGTGTTTTTTTTCGTCCGGATTTGTCCGGACATATCCAGCGGCAAAGTGAATATTTTAGTCAAGACTTTTCTTTAGAAAGTTAATTCTAGTTGCATACCTAAAATTATAATACTGTTATAATTAAATGTTCCAATAAAGAAATGACAACATTGTTGATTACATGAATAGTGGTGTCGCATCTTTTTTAAATATTTTTTAGAATTAGCAAGAAAGTAATTTTTAACTCTATACGTATGTTTATCAAACCCCAACTCAAACGAAATCACTAAACCATACACTAATTGCTGCCTCCCCACACATTCGTCTTATCCTCAGAGGACAGTAAGGTTACGTTAAATAAATATGAGTGCCAACCTCCGGCGACCTTTAGCCGCACGTGTGGAGGGTCGCAGGGCAAATATATCAGCCACAGATATACAGTGAGGACTTGAGTGAGTAAACACACAAGTGCTTAACACTTGACAACTGATAACATATCGATGTTTGCTTTGGAGCAATCTTTTGGAATTGTGATATTTCCTTTCTTGAAGATTTCTTTTTTTTTGTTTTCTACAAATGGCGTAAAACATCAAATATGACTTCATAATGTAACCCGATTCAGGTATTAGGACTGTTTGAATAGGTGCATATAAAAAAGAAAGCAACTTAATTGATTCGACCCAAAACACCAAATTTAACTGTTATTTCATGACTGCTCAAAAAAAGGAGTGTTTGACATCTCTTTATAATTGTTTATATGAGACATAAAAACAATCTACTAAACCAACATCACGCCTGTCTACCAACGGAAATAAATCCCACCCAATCAATGTTTTAAAAACCGACTTCTAAAATGAATCAACAAAAACAAACACCCAAAAATAAATTATTTACACTTCAATCTGAAATCTCTTCTCAAACCGTTTCACCGCACCAAAGTTCGGACAGCCGAACATAATGAACGAACAACAAACACTCAATATTTACTCGTTCTATATACTTTACATAAACAAGCACGTTTAGCCGCTCCTAAAAAAAAGAAAACAGAAAGCTTTAAAACGAGGAGTTTTGAACAAAAAAACACGCGACCGCTACACGCCGGACATTTTGAGGTAATCCTTAATTACTTGTGAAGCTGCTACATTTCCGGACCAGTTTGTAATGTGTGATGAATATTTTATGTTTATTCTGAATTTAATTTTCATTTCATTGGTTGGTCATTGGTTATGTATGTACGTAAGTGAGGTTGGGATACGTTTTAATGTTGATATTACATAGTGATATTTGCGAGGTTCATGTAAAATTAATTGTATTAAAATTGATATTTGACCTTTTTTCTGTATTCTTTAATTACGTATTGTAACAGTTTTCTCAAATAAGTGACAGTTATTTTGATTATAACCAAGATTCGTCGCTATTAAGGTGTTCTCAATTTAATGTCGTTGTGAAATTGTAAAATCCATCAAAAGTAATAAAACACTGTGCAAACTATTTTTCTTCCATTGTTTCACCGCAGAATCATAAATAACAGTAATATTACTATACCACAATACACAGTGTACAGGCTAGACCCAGCTCGGCCTAACCACTGAGTCATATTTCATCTGAGCTCTAAATCACTGAGATTCGCAAATACTGCTGTATATTCATCAATCATACGAAGTGATGAGAAAATGTACTGACGAAGTACCTAATGAAGTCTTTATTACATGTACATTATAACTGAAGATAGATTACACTTGTATAGCTAGTGTAGGTTAACAAAGGATTCCTGAGATGAATGTCGAAGAAAACATCATTGTTCGCGATTTCTTTCCTTATACCTATTGTTAGAAAAAGGTCTACGAAGTAGCTACGCGATTTGCTACGGCTGCTACGCGTCGTAGCACATTTGTCATCTGCTACGCAGTCGGAGCTACGCGGCTACGCACTTTTCGAAACGAGTATTTTTATGAACTGAAACAATTCGTTACGCCTGAATTCTAGGGCGGGTAAGCAGAAGTGTCAAGTAACAATAAATTAAAAATGGAATATTAAAATTCACATTCTAAATGTCCTGTCGAGCCCCGGAGAACAATATACAAAGTTAAAATGAAAACAAAATGCCCACTTCACTTTGTCCAATAAAGGCAAACCACTGCAAACAAGATTACCCAACTACAGACTAGTAATATTCCAGCTCACAACACAGAACACAGTCCTTTAACCTAACTATCCTGGACCCCGGGACCCCGGACTCCGGCTTTGGCACGTTACAAGTTAATTTGTAGCCCGGTCTGGTTAACTGGTACCTACAACACAATTGTACCATGTAGAAACTAACATGAAACCTAATAAGGTACTATAAGGATGGTCGTGCTCCAATCTTGTTCAATGAAAGATGTTTTTGAAATGATTACAGAATAAATATTTCTTAGGTAAAAATCTACATATTTCTCACATATGGACGGACGCTGTCAGCTATTCGAGCTCATCATCTGCCTAGCCTTTTCCCAACTATGTTGGGGTCGGCTTCCAGTTCAACCAGATGCATCTGAATACCTATATTTTATATGCAGTGACGCCTATCTGACCTCCATAATCCAGTTAGTACCCCAGTACTACCTGGATTATGGAGATCAGATAGGCATACACTCCAAACAAAACAAAACATTTTGTAATTGTCGACCAGTCTTGCCAAAGGTATCGTATAACTCATTATACGATACCCTTGGCAGGACTGGTCGAAAATTACAAAATGTTTTATTTCACATAAATGTCGCGACGAAGGTGGTGTGCCGATCTGATCTAATTTGCGGGGCGAACATGGCCAGATGTAGCACAGGATAGAGAGGTATGGAAGGAGAAAGGGAAAGCCAGCAGTGGGACACTCACACACAGGCTAACAAATAAAATGTCAGAAGATAGACGCACGGTTCGCTTAGGTCTTTTTCTATGGAGAAGAGCCGACAAGAAACTCCACGGCCTCCTCAATCCTATTTAATCTAAATATAAAATAGTGTTAGTTTCTGAATTAAGTAAATCTTGAAAGAAATAAGAAAGAAATACCTAAATTTTAAGTAGTTCTTTAATCAAATATTCAAATCAGAAACTCAACATTTATCTCTAAAATTATAAGCTTGCAACTTATTAAGTAACCGTGGAGATTAAACTCTACAGTACTAAGCTAGGTATTACCTACAGTACTCAAAGATTAGGGAAGACCCTAGGCTAGAAATGTTTCAAATAGTTTACAATTCAATTAGAAACTCCAGTGATTTATTCGGTACAAAATAGCAATAATTTATAGTTTAAAATGGTGAGATATTCTCTCTATTTTGTGTAGAGATAACGGAATTTAATTAAGTTAGTTTGTTGACAAAGTAAGTGAGTACGGTCGGATTCCGAACTTGGCAGACATCCTTGAATATTTTATTATATTGGATTTGACACTTCTTGACTTCTAAAAGTATAAACCTGGAGAAAATTGTATGATCTGTTTTAAGTAAAATAATCACAGTATTTTACTCCAAACGAAGTTACTACCGATTCTTCTAACCTTAAATCTTAATTCGCAGCCAAATCGAATCAATCAAATTGTGTTTGCTATCACGCAATCGGTTAAAATGGCGGCAAAATAATATAAAGAGATTTTAAGTTGACATGATAACAAAAACCGAGGGCATACAGCGTAAATATTTGAAAGATCAATTACGATATTATTAATTCAGTTCAATCAATATGAATAACCGATTCTACTTCCTTTATTACGATGTTATATTACCAGCTTTGTCATCAATAATACATAATAACTACATTAATAACACATAATTAAATTAATAATACCTTCACACAGGAATATGAGTGGCCTACTTGTTTAAACTTGGCCTAGTTACCAAAGAGGTTCGTTAACTACTGCCCCACGCTATGTTTTGACATACTGTGGTTAAAACTATGCGGACACTTGCGAGATTAACGGAATTGTACAGTCAGCTCAAAATGTGATTTATGATGGGTTCGTGGCGAAGAGATTAACAGATTCGTATCGTGAAAACTGGATTATATGGGTTCAAAACTTGGCATGTCATCCGTCAAGCGACTTTCTTTTTCAATGCTTGCTTATGAACTAAATCTCAACTTTTTGCCAATTGTTTTGCGTAATGGGATCATCATTTAAATATTTACACAATCGGGCTATTATTTTTTTATATATTATTTATTATTATTTAAATATGCAACATATTTACACTGGTTTTTCAACGAATGACCAGCGATTCCTGCACCAAATGTCAGATTTTTCGACCTTTTAACAAGTTGGTGCGCTGGCGTCATTTTCGATGAGAGAGTGTGATGGTTGAATTAATTTTAGCATAATCAGCCTTTAATATCCTTACTACTGGGACATAGCCCACCTCTCTAAGAGGGGAGTAGGCAGTAATCCAGCACGCGGGTCCCGTGCGCGTTGGTAGATATTACATGTTTTCTAACTTTTGGTTCTGCCGGTTTCCACACGATGTTTTCCTTCACCGTTTTTAGATCAGAAGTGATGAACCCACGACCTGCAACTAGTAAATCGGGATCATCACCATTGGTCAACAGTGCTCTTAAACTGAATTATACCCCAATTAACAACAACTAAACTAAGTTTGCACATAACTAACTATATAAGTCATCCTCACAGCAAAACGGAACTTTCCTTTTACCGAAATTACACATTTACATTTCAATCAACGTCTCAATCCGACGTATACATATTAAACATCCCCGAATAGTTTTATTTCCATTCTCCACCAGTGACGCTCACTGACGTATTGGGGGCACCTGCTTACGGTCGGCTTCGACGGGTCAGCCAATATTTAAGTAGACAGCTGACGAAGATCGCGTCTGCGTCGGCTTTATGTTACATTACATGTTACGGACGTTGATATGTTGAGAATTATGTTTCGTGTGTTGGTCCAAGACGTCCTTCTATTTTTAACTTGTAGTAGACGCATCGTCTCGCCATTTAATCACGCATTTCGAAGTTAAATCAGAAAAAAAAACAAGTAATTTTTCTGAATGTTTCAAATCGGAACGCATCCGGTCGGACGCGCGTCAACTGGAACGTCACTGTTAGCTGCCATTAACGTTTTCGTGCGCGCCAAAGGGTCACGTAGTTATTTTTTTTCCCCAGTTTTCGTATCTATAGGTGTTTCTTTTTACGGTAATGGGAAAACACAAGAGAAAACATGATATCGACGACGTGGAGGAGCTATATCGAAAAATAAAAAGGCTGAAAAAGTCTATCGAAAAGAAGAAATCAACGGAAGGTGAGTCCTATTAAAATTACTCATGTAGGTACTAGAATATTACATCTCATCTCAACGATGGGATAAAATTAGCAAAAGCACTGCTATCATGGCGAAATAGGGTATTTTAACCTAACTTATCCGTCAGGAGAATATTCCCGTGTGGTGGTACAACAATGTATCACTCGTGAGGCTTATTCCTTGATAAACGATAAATGCTTGAGAATATACTCGTGTGGTTACACTAAGTAGGTACTACCCATGTGGTTTATTCCAAGCTAAATGAAGTAATACTTACGTAAATAAACTCAATGAGGTTTATTTCATATTGTCAAACACACAAAGCTGCTGTTTAGAACAATGGTTGTACACATTTTTCAGAAACACCTGTGGGTTGTCATACACCAGATGTAATAATTCCTATCGAAGAACTGGACTCTGAACAAATTCTTGAACCATCTCCAAATAAAGTGATAGAACTTGAACCTAACCTAGAACAAGAGGTTGAGCCAGAACCAGTGCCAGATCCCCAAGATGAGACTGTACCAGATGATTTAATTGATGAAGTCTTGGGAGAAGACCCCACTAAATCTAATAAATATGGACCTAATGTTCATGATGACATAGCATCCCGCTGGGAACACATTGCTAAAGAAGGTCTACATAAAGACACAAAAATAGATCTTTTAAAATCTTTCCTTATCCCAGAGAACTGTAAGTTCTTAGATGCCCCAGAACTGAACCTAGAAATAAAAGCAGCTATATCTGAACCAGTGTACAAGAGGGACAAGATACTAGTTGGCCAACAAAATCTACTGGGTCAAGCCACCGCCTGCATAGCCGAGGGTCTCAGTGCCATGCTCAAGGATAAACATCGAAACATAGAGATTACAAAAAGCATTAGCCATGCAGGTCGCATACTATGTGAACTTTTTCACATGCAAAGCAATTCCAGACGCTCCCTTATCCAGTTTGCTTTGAACAAGGAAACTAAAGACATAGTTGCACAAACAAAAATAGAAAAACAATTGTTTGGTGATAACCTAGGTGAGGCCTTAAAGGCAGGCAAAGCCATCAAGAAAACTGGATCTGAAATCAGATTTACCAAACCTCCACCAGAGAAACCAAATCCAAAGCTACCATCTTTAAACTACCGGGGCCCGCCTCGCAGGCAGCAGCAGCGACCACCAGTACCGAGCGCGGGCAGAACACCAAACAAACAACAAGCCAACAAATATATCCCTCAACGACCTTCGGGCCACAAGACACGGTCATACCCACACAGGAAATAGAGGTACAGTACGCAGGAAGACTTCCTAAATTCTATGAAAAGTGGTATTCCATTACAAACAATAATACTATTTTAGATTGGATCAAGGGCTATAAAATACCAATAACTGGTACACCTACCCAAACTAAACAGCCACTAAACACTAACTTTTCAGAGATAGAAGTAAAAGAAATAACAAAATCTATTTCTCATCTATTGACAATTGGTGCAATAGTAGAATGTCAACCACTTGACCACCAGTTTTTATCTCCCATCTTTCTGACCCCAAAACCAAATGGAGATTTTAGATTCATCCTAAATCTAAAAACACTCAACAAATTTGTTAATACTTCACACTTTAAGCTAGAAGACATTAGAACTGCTATGAAATTAGTATGCCCACACTACTTTATGGCAAAAATTGACTTAAAAGATGCCTATTTTTCCATAAACATACATAAAAACTCAAGACACCTTCTGAGATTTATATGGCAACAAAAAATATATGAATTTCAAGTACTACCATTTGGCCTTAATACTGCACCATATGTGTTTACAAAAATAATGAAACCTGTTACTGAGTACCTTCGCTCCAAAGGAGTTTTATGTACTATATATTTAGATGATGCGCTATTGATTTCAAAATCATACTCTGACTTGATTAATGTATTACAAACCACAATTAACCTGTTAATATCATTAGGATTCATTATAAACTATGACAAAAGTATACTTACACCATCTCATAAATGTCAGTTCTTAGGCTTCATCATTAATTCATCAGAAATGACCATAGAACTGCCACATGAAAAAAGATTAAGAATTAAAAATGAAATTACTTACTTTTCAAAATTAGACCACTGCAAAATAAGAGAATTTGCTCATTTCTTAGGCCTCCTGACATCAGTATGTCCAGCTATTAAGTATGGGTGGCTATACACAAAAAAATTTGAAAGACAAAAATATCTTAATCTAATTAATAATGACAATTATAATAAAGTAATGACTCTACCCAAATGTCTTCGCTCAGACTTTGATTGGTGGTTAAAACACATAGATAACTCCAATAATGATATCCGATCAGACTCCTATAGCAAAGAAATTTATTCAGATGCCTCTTTGACTGGGTGGGGTGCCGCTTGCAACTCACACTCCATGGGTGGACACTGGTCTCAAACAGAACGTGAAAATCATATAAATTACTTAGAATTGCTTGCAGCTTTCATGAGTCTGAAAGCGTATGCTACAGACTGCAATAACTGTCAAATACTTCTTAGAATTGACAACACCACTGCCATTTCATATATCAACCGCATGGGTGGGGTCCAATACCCACACCTTAATGAAATAACTCGAAAAATATGGCAGTGGGTCGAAACTAGAAATATCTATTTATTTGCATCTTATGTACAATCTAAAGACAACTTTCTAGCTGATAAAGAATCGAGAAGAGACCAGTCTAACATAGAATTTGAGCTTGCTGACAATGCTTTTAAACAAATAGTATCAGCGCTAGGACAACCAGAGTTAGACCTATTTGCATCAAGATCAAACAAAAAATGTAAAAAATACGTGTCATGGAAAAGAGATCCGGACGCCGTTTCGATAGATGCCTTTACAATACCGTGGAACGGATATTTTTTCTATGCTTTTCCCCCATTTTCGTTGTTACTTAAAACCATCAAAAAGATAGAAAACGAAAAGGCCAGGGGTATTATAGTCGCCCCCTACTGGCCAACACAATCTTGGTACCCTATGTTTGCCAGTCTTCTTGAGTCTGAACCAATTTTCTTCTCACCTCACAGATCGTTACTGACCTCAACCAGCGGCCAACCACACCCTCTTCACTTCAGCCTTACCCTGGTGGCAGGAATCTTATCTGGCAAGCACTAAAAGCCCGCAACACCCCTGGAGTATCAATTACCTCAATAGAAGTCATGATAGCATCAATCACAAATAACACTCTCACCCAATATAATACTTGCTATAAACACTGGTGGGATCACTGTTTATGTAATAATATTAACCCTCTTTCTGCTACTCCAACAGATATTATTAATTTTTTTACTACACTTTATAATAAGGGCCTAAAATATGGCAGCCTCAACTCATGCCGCTCTGCACTGTCCCTTTTATTAGGACCACATATTGGTTCACACGAAATGATTAAACGATTTCTTAAAGGTGTATCTAAACTTAGGCCAAATGCCCCTAGATATAACATTACATGGGACCCTAATATTGTACTAAATTACCTCAGTAAACTTTACCCAAACTTAGAAATACCACAAAAAAATCTAGTAAAGAAAGTGGCCACCCTACTAGCATTAATAACAGCACATAGAGTCCAAACTCTTAGCTTAATCAAACTGGAAAATATTATTCATCAGGATAATAAAATTATAATTAAAATTACAGATTACATTAAGACATCCAGAGAGGGCACACCCCAGCCTGTGCTAGTGATTCCATTCTTCCCAAACAAACCTGAGGTTTGCCCAGCTCAAGCGCTTTTAGACTACATAAAAGTGACAGAGAAACTCAGAGAGGCAAATAAAGGTAACCTGTTTCTAAGCTTTAAAAAACCTCACTCTCCAGTTGGATCAGAGTCTATTAGTCGTTGGATCAAAGAAACAATGTCCGAAAGTGGTATTAATACCAATATATTCACCTCACACAGCACTAGACATGCATCTTCATCAAAGGCTAACCTAAGTGGATTAAACATAGACTTAATAAGGAAAACAGCTGGCTGGAGTGAGTCCTCTTCTGTGTTTGCTCGCTTCTACAACAGGCCCATTGTAGATTCACCAGATTTATTTGCAAGAACTATTCTTGACAATGACAATGTTGATTAATAAAAAATGTGATGATCATGTTTGTTAGGACTGAATTTGATACCTTATAATTTTATTGTGAATTAACTTAAAAACTAATATGATAGTTTACCCCAAAATTAAGACTGATTATAAATACATTTAATGAAAATACACTGCCTTTCTCTGTGATTTCATCATCACTATTTCACGGCTCTTTAAACATCCTACAAGTTAAAAATAGAAGGACGTCTTGGACCAACACACGAAACATAATTATAAATCAAACGAACTTACCTGTGAAGTTCGATGTTAATTATGTGAGAGTGTTGGTCCAAGACGTCCTAACTCCCACCCGAGTAAACCCCAATTTGTCTACAAATTCCCTTAGTTTCAGACCGTGAAATACTGTACCTTCGAACTAAATGACAGCTAACAGTGACGTTCCAGTTGACGCGCGTCCGACCGGATGCGTTCCGATTTGAAACATTCAGAAAAATTACTTGTTTTTTTTTCTGATTTAACTTCGAAATGCGTGATTAAATGGCGAGACGATGCGTCTACTACAAGTTAAAAATAGAAGGACGTCTTGGACCAACACTCTCACATAATTAACATCGAACTTCACAGGTAAGTTCGTTTGATTTATAATTATAAATGTCAGTGTACGATGAATTATGACTTGATTATTGTAAATATGATGTTTGTCTAGCTTAATTGATAATAGGGACAGAGTTTATGAAATTGTTCTTCTTATTATTTAATCAGTTCGCACCGAACACTAAAAAAAGCTTCGTTACAACATTTGTCAGAGTCCGGAGTCCACAATTCTTCCGTACCGGTTCGACTGAACCTCCAGGGCAGGGGTCCAAAAGGTAATCTATAGTCAGAATGAAAACATACACCACAAAACAGAATTATGAATTGGTCCTTCTAACAATAGAAATGAAATGTCAATGAACTCGCACAAATTCCTTTGTATCATAAAACCCATTTTCCCCGTAGCTGGATTATTAGGAAACCAGCCTCCCAAACTGAGGCGTATAATCCTCTTACCATACGTAGTGGAGTACAAAGTCACTCAGGCAGGTCAGTACCCCTAGACTCAATTATTCGGAAGAGTGGAGCACACCGGGCACACAGTCATGTACTAGGCGCACAGACATACGAGGCGATACTGTAGAGGGTGAACGCTAATTCTACCATGTTTAGAGATGGAACTTGACCTAAAACGGGGGCAGTCCTAATACCCGTCGAAATAAACGTTGATGTTGATGGCAATAGGCTCGACCCCTATTACATAGAACTTAAACATAACTGGTGAAATGTGGGTGTACTATTAGATACACCTCTGCCTAACTGCCTTCGGGGATTACAGTCATGAAAATGTTATGTGAATGGATGGACGTAGGTGGGGGTGCACCAAGCTCAATGACCTGTAATTCCAGAGGTTCAGAAGTGGACTGCAATAAGATGATACCTAATGCAGAAGGGTTATTCCCAAAGTACTCCAAAGAGTTCCCAAACTGCTCCATGAAAAGAAACCAAGTCCAGTGTCCAACAAAAAGTTTCAAGGTAGGAGTCTAACAAAAAGTTTCATATTCAAGTAGGTAAGAGTCTAACAAAAAGTTTCAAGGTAGGAGTCTAACAAAAAGTTTCAAGGTAGGAGTCTAACAAAAAGTTTCAAGATAGGAGTCTAACAAAAAGTTTAAAGGTAGGAGTCTAACAAAAAGTTTTATATTCAAGTAGGTAGGAGTCTAACAAAAAGTTTCATATTGTTTACTCCGCTTCTACTATAAAATTGAATATCGCGAAAATATTACCGTTACTTCTAACTTTTGCAATGAATTTAAAGTTAACAATTGAATACAGTGGCTATCCCGTTTCATGCCAGACTAACTAAAAACATAAAATAAATATTTAATATTTTTCTACCAAAACTTCAAATTGTCCCATTCACAGAAAACTGTGAGCAATAACACACAATATTGGCAATAACAGCGCGAAGTATTGGAGTGTAAACACATAGAGTGCACCGGGTAGCAGGTTCGATTCCTGGCCGAGAGCCAAGCGTCAATTAGGTTAATATCCCACTCTGCTTGACATGGGAATGAACTCGTGTACTGTGTGAATAAACGATATGATTTTATTGTTTACTTAGAACGAATGATATCGGATTACGGCTTATTAAGTTGGTTATCAAGGAGTATGATTACACATTCAATTACTATGAAAACGTAAGAATAACTTGTTGATTGAATCCATCATGATATCGCGATCTAGCTAGACGTTAGGAAGATGGAGAATGCGATAAGTACTATCAGTTTTGATAATAAGCACAATATCTATAGAATGTTCTCATTCAGTACAAGAAGAACAAGTCTGAACGAACACAATCTCTTTATCTGAGCCGCGAGGCATACGAGTGTCGTTATATACATTATTACAAAGGCAACTAGGCCTCCCGGAAGCGCTTTCGTCCGAATCCGGGCCGGATGCGGCCCGGTAGCGGGCCGGACGCGGGCCGGATGCGGCCCGTCTCGCCGCAACTCACAAACGTACTCGCACAATGTGACGACTAGAATTCGTTACACTTAATGTAAGGTTTTGATTTAGGTTGCTTTAGAGCTTTAGATCTTTTGAAAAGATATGAAAGAAAGTATGAGTTATGTTGACATTGGGAGTAGGTAGGGTTTCTTTGTCCGTGAATCTCAAACAGTACAAAGCTTTAAAAGTCACCAACATGTTGCTTTGCGCTAAAATAATTTTCTAACTATGGCGGTACATCAAGTTATCGCACCGTATAGTATATTACACAACACGTACTATGGGGGTCTTTTCCGCCTGACCATTTTTTTTTTTTTCTCTTAAATCATGCGGAGGCGCCGAGCCACGCCCCCTTAAAGTTTGGGCCTATTAGGAAAGCGTCAATTTTGGCGCGCAAAATAACAATAACTCTCGTTTGGCGTGCGTCGTCAGTGCGCTCGGCCGATTCGGTATCTTTTCATTCATTTTTTCTACACAAAGTCAACGGGGCGGGGCTAGAGAGCGTTTTTATGTTGCGAGTGCAAGCAAAAATGAGCTTAGTGGTGGTCAGGCGGGAGTGTCCTCGATAGTACACTCAATCTTAATCTTAATCTTAAGCGTAATTTTTAAGATTACTTGACACCTCATTCAAGTAATAAAGGGGAAAAGGTATCAGTATTCTGATATGTGTATTTGAAATGTACGAGTTGGAAAAACACCAACAACTCTGCATCAATCAAAAGGAAACAGACCAATGAACTCAACAAATAAACAACACAATAGAAAAGAATACTTTCATTCGACTAAACACCATCCTCTCACGACTAACTCTCTCTCCACCGCACGCGGTCGCCGACCCGCCGCCAGCGCCGCGGCCACTCCGACCCAATTTCAACACACCATTGTGAAAGACAGCCCACCCGTTAACGGGATTACATTAATCCAAGATTCAAGAGGCAATTAGCAAAGGAAATTCTATTATAACCTTGTAATTTTATGTAAAAGGTAAAGATGTCTCTTCCGGGGCTTAAAATTGGGTATTATTAGATTTGTATTGTACTTTTAAGTTTTGGATTGGATTAAGGAATTCAAAGTTTTAAAGAAAATACGGAGACGAATGTTCAAGTGGCCATTAAGAAATATCAACGGGAATTTTAATGGAAAATAAATAATGAAATGTTTAAATAGCATAGTCAAGTGGAATTTCGAGATTAAAATATTGGTGTTACGCTAACAATTTCTAACAACAGCTGACATAAGTGACAGCAGATTAAATCTTAAATATGACAAGTTTTCCAGAGAAAGCCTATAAACGAAAAAGGTTGCTATTACATTTCTATTAAATGAAATAGATTTCCATTTCAAATTGTTCGCGAATAAAGTAAGTCCCTTCCTACATAAAAATACTTGATAGATACTATTCTTATATTGAAAGGAGTTTTCTTTATTCGCAAAAATCTAAAAATGAAGGCACCTACTTATTTTGTGTAACTCCAGCAAAAGAAAAAGGCCCAGTACTTGATACAAGCATGTCTGAGTCTGCCGCAGGTAAGCTCACGTAAACGGTATTTGTGAGTCAGTGGGCTGCTCACAATATAATAGCAACGATAGCAAGACGTTTGCCCAGTCAAACAGCTAAAGTACATTTTTATTGCAAAAGGTAGAAATAGTGGGCGCTCAATTTAAGATATCTTGTAGGTCAGAGGTGAATTTTTTTATGCTTTGAATATTCTTTAGTTTTAGTATTTATTCTGTGTCTACTCTAGTGTTGGCTGTAGACGTTTGCCAAGATAGTTGTTTTATTAATTTAATTTATGATTTGAGTAGCAGGTAAGAGCTTGCGGGTACTAGGTAACCATGGCGCGACGGGAGATGGCCTCAGCAGCGAACAAAGCTGCTAAAATAGCACACAAAAAATGTTCAAATCACAGTAAATGTTTCATCAATCAACTGAGACTTTCATAGACCTTGCTCTCCAACCTGTAAGCTACTGCTAACGCAAAATTAATCCTAATAACCCCATACATCAATGAACAATACCCCCAAACAACCCCGGCAGTCATTCTCCACGCAACTAGTAGGCCGGTGGCACACACAGAGCGATGAGCGATCAATCAGGCGCTACAATGTCACACATCGATCATGGGGTCCTTGAGACCGCTACCGAGGTAGGGTTCACTTGTTTTTGTTTGGCTCTTAAGACTCCTTGAATGTATATGTAACGAGACAAATTTTGATCACAGTTTTTTCCTTATGAAATTCTGAGTAACGCTTAGTCTTGGCACACTGTCTTATTCTAACTGATCTAGAACAGTAAGTTCACTCTCTCTGATACTCATCAAATCAGATCCAATAGTAGACTTTTTGTATAATATGAAAGTACCCCTTGTTTCCGCCATCCGTCAGCTCGTTTCTCCCAAAGTAGTCTTCCTTTTTTTTTCAATCTTAGTTTTCTTGGTTTTCTTAGTGTGGCCATCATCTCAATTGACAAGTGTAGTCGGCCAGGACATATACATGAGTGCGTAAAGAATTTTATAATATAATTTAATATTAAGTTATTTAGTAAACAATCATAATAATCTACAAAATATAATGGCTAAACACATATTGATAAAAATAATTTAAATTATACAAACCAAAAAGAGAAATCATAGAGCTAGACCATAGACTGAGCAGAAAGAGAATTAAAAAACTAACTGACAGTTTGACAATTTGACGCTTGACGTAAATATCACAACATGAAAATTATAATAATATTTTATTTCAGTTATTTCCAAGTTAAAGAATCGTATTTAAATCGATTTGCTGAGTGTAGATATATAAACAAATAAAATGCATGATAAATAGTATTATGAATGGTGAATATGAAGCGTAAGTATAGCATAATACTATATTTGGAAATATAGTATTATGCTATACTTACACTTTCTAATCATCATTCATAATACTATAGGGAAGCCACGGGTAAAAGCTAGTGAAGCTATAAAATGCAAACAGAACAAACCACATATAGAAACCAGTCACAGACCAAAACAGAGTCAATCAAAATAGGAGCAATATCCGCAGTGAACTAGATAAAATGAGACAATTGGAGACTAATACATCACTTGCTATCATGATATTTATCAAGCAGTACGTATGATCAATCAGGCCGTATATCGAATGAGAGGGCTTTGTGACTTTGTTTCACTAGTCCAAAATTCACTGCAATTTACTGAAATTTCTCTGTTGTCAACAACAGGCAGAAATTGCAATGTTATATTTTGTGAATATGTCCCGAAATTGCGTCTGACAGCCTCCAAAATTGATAAGCTTTGAGAGCGTTTATTCGGAGCGTTTAATTTAAAATTGTACAATTTCACGAGTTTATGTAATAATGTGGTTATGGTAGATAACTCTACTACTGGTACACGCCGCAGATTTCACGGAAAATATACGGAGTAAATAATTAAAACCGAAATATGGTTTACTTTAGTAACATGTGAACATGCGGTTTTCATTATATTTTGGAAAGGAATATGGCATCTGCCTAGCCTTTCCAAATGCAGCTAAATATCAGAATGTTACATGGAGTGACTGCCTTGCTGGGTAGTACAATAACCCTTGGTACGACTGGTTGTCTGGCTTTCGGGTTTCTGTCCGACTACCCGATAGTCAAAGATGTACGGTCACCCATCTACGCAACGACCTCAGCTAGCGTCGCTAAACCTTAAAGCTCGACCCATGTGGATATTGCTCGGACTCGAGCTCCAAAAAAACAGAAAGTATAGGATAACAACAATATACACACATATCTAGTTATTTAGCTGATTATCCCGTAACTACCCAGTTAACCTTTTCCGCACCTACCTACCCGTTTTCCGTTTACGTTATTATTCGTGTCCATTTGCGCGAATGCAAACCTTTTCACACGTCGGTACGCGATCCCATCGGCCTTACGGATGATCGTTTTACGAAACTGTGTGTGTCAACAACATTTTTTACTAAGCCTAATAAGGTAAAAGGTTTTTTTGGGTATTTTCAAAAATATTATTTATATATTTTCAGCCAACTTATGTGTACTGACTGACCTTGGGGCTTCTCAAAATACCTATTTATGAATTAATTCAATAAAACACACTGTTTATGTCTCATTACAAGATAGAAAAACGAACGCTCAAAAAGTATGACAGTTGATCTCTGCCCTATTTACGACAAGCGGTAAGTTAGCGGTAGTCTAACTAAACTAAAATCAATAAGGAATTATTATTACATTACTCAATTGGTTTACAATAAGCAATATTCGCAGCCATTTTACAAAACACATTATCCAATGTACCACCAACGCGTGCTAAAAGTAATATTCCCACAAAAAAAGCTTTTACCTGCTCGAATATCTCTCGAAGACAGAAAGCGACAATAAAATCGGTAACAAGTACAAATTGTCGCGCGCGCGACCACGCGACACGTGTCTGTCTGTGTGATTGATGTCGTGTCATCATTCACGCCACCCAGACCTTATGTGACAAACACCTTTAGAGGTCCTGTCACTCTTTGTTAGACTTTAGGTGTTTTTGCGTGAGAGGATAATTTTTTTGACGAGAGAAAAATATGGCGGCGTGGTGTGGTGTCGGCTATGCTTGCTAATCTTTGAAATTATGGCATTTCTCATCAAGTGAGTTGTGTTTGTGTGTGAGAGTATGGTGATTAGTCGAGTGCAAGTAGACAGTTTAGTAGAACTGTACTTTTAAGACTTAGTAATGTGGCAAGTGTTCATTAAAGTACAAGTCAACAAACACGCATAAAACCTAGACATAGAAGAGAGGGAAACAGTATTTTCTTATTCTTTCCAACAGGGGTGAGCTACTGCAGGGACAACTTATGTGTTTGAGTTTTGATTCGAGTGCCATTCTACCACCTACGTAAGCTGGTGGGGCAGGCAGCACCTAGTCATCATTTTATATACTTTTGTTATTTTTGATTTAACTCACATATTGCAAAATAGGTCTCTTTGACGTTCCCAAATAACCTTGATTTGCTTATTCCTTTATATTATTCCTGTATCCCACGCCTTCAATTCCTCTTCTAGGCAATCTAGGCATTGTACAGACAGAAATCTACCCAGGCGCAATATATTATTTAGGAGTTTATGTAGTCGTCAGGGCAACGAGATTTCATTTTGGAGGTAGACATTTTGCTGTTATAAGGAATACAATATTATATTGTGTTTTTTTTTTCGTGTATATTCCGGGTAGTATTGATTCCAAGAAATGATTAGAAATAGAGCACATCTTCTTGTCTTGAATTATAAAGGACTTACCTACGTAAAATAACTTTCAATATTTAAAATAAAACAGCAAAAAAGTAACTAAACACAGATGTTCTTACAAAAATAAAAAGAGACCCAAACCCTATTAGGACAAATCGAAGGTTTCTATTTTTTTAGAGAATGTCCTCGAGTCCTAACTGTCCTAAGCTTGGTATAAAAGGATGATTTATAATAAAATACGGCTGTCCGCCCCCGCAGACGACCTAAGTACATGATAGATAGTTATTTTTTTATTTCAAAGAGAAAACCCTTTTTATAAGCTTAAACAGGTAACAAAAATGTCCTGAAAGGTATTCAGAAAACATATTTTACAACCAAAACAGATACCTAGCATTTCTTTCTACATTATTATTTCAGCAATATTAGGCAAAAAAGGGTTTACTTATAATTATATTAATTCTGGGCCTAAAGACCCAAGCGTGAAGACAGAATATATTCATATCGATAATATTTCTGACTAAGCACTTATTACGGATCGCAATTTCGCTAAAGTCTACGCAATTTTCCAGAAAAGCCTTTTCATCATGACATGAATTATATTGACATCATAATCGAGAATATGTGTTATTTCGTCACGAAACCGCGGTTACATACCTACCTGAGAGAAAGACAGAGTGACTTTATATCAGTGACAACGATGTGGAATAATAATTTAAAAAAATGTATTGGATTGACGTAAGCTACTGAGAAGCAAATACGAATCGCTTTAAAACGTATGCCAATTGGGTAGACCTGTCTAGGCTTGATGCCATCGGTTTCACGACTAAATAACTAACCAATAAGTGAAACCGAGACTAAAACCCCGTGTTTCCACAACCTACTCATATGAAATCGGTCAACAAACCAACATTGTTTCGCTTGCTTTCTGTATTTTCAATGGTTTTTAATAATAAACAGAACCTTGAAGTCAAAATCCAAAACAAATCAAATTACTTTTCGAATACCTAAAACAAGCCGTATTCTATATTCATACAGATAACAATTACCAGACAAAGAAATAGTATCATTTTTTTGCAAGACAAAATTGTGCCAATTTCCGGAAACTTTCTTGTAGACAAAATAATATTACATTTGAAACCAGGCCATATACTTAATATGGATTCAATTCCACCCGCTTATAATATGTATGACAGTTTCGAAATGGAGCCACCATTTGGAAAACTGTCATGCAAATTATACTTGTAAAATTACGTATGTCATTCCAATTGCTATTTATACGTTTTTGTAAAGGCAATCGCAAATATCACATGATAGATAATTATGTCAACGGGAATTTAATCATACGTTTAAAGCACATACTGAAATGTTAGTTTATTAGGTAATCATGTTGGTATGTCCTATTAATATTCAATTCATCTAATTATGCTCTGAATATGATCCCCTTTGATATGTCGGAACTAATTCTCGAGCTATTCATTAGTCGAATATGAAATACTAATTAATAGGAGATGGTAGTTCATTCGAGATCGTACTTCACTACGAGTATGTATACTACAGCTGTATTATTATTATTTATTTAGTACAGTACACTAAATTAAATACCTGATCCTGTTACTCGGTCTTCTCGCAGAACCACAAACATTCCAACAATATCGTCTTCCATTCATCAGCAAACAAGTCCAATCCAGGGTTGGTCTCCACGAGAGCGTTGAGGTTCGTAAGCATATTATTCATACGTAGACAAAATTACCCTATGCATGAATGTGGACGAAAAAATGGAGTAGGTATGTAAGAATCGTAGCTGGTGGCACAATGTAATGTGAGTTCATGTATGTACGTGTGGATGTATTCAAAATTACCTGAACATTTCACACCACGACTAAAATGATGGCTGTCTGCCAAATCCAACAGCTGGCGTTTCCCACGACCTACCTCAACCAACAACAGCTATATTCCAGAACCATTAAATTTCTACTCAAACATCTCGGTATTTAACTACAACAGTTCCTCTCGTATGTTTTGAGTAATAAATCTAATAAAAATCCGTCAGCATGATAAACTGGCTAGCTGGTTGCTGGTTGGCTAGTTGCCAGCTCACCGCTGCGCAATTGCCCGCTATTGCACCACAGCGAGGAGCAATAAAAACTTAACTTATACACGGTGAACTCTTTATGGCTGTCATAGAGTGCGGTGGATGGCGATAGCAACGCGGTCCGTTTACGTAATAAGTGCGCGGGGTGCAGATTTGTGAACGTGTTGATGTTATTAAGTACATCTTTTGATGTTTAGGATAGTTCAGGAACGGGTATGAAATTATTCAGTATTTTATAAAAAGCTCAAAAACAAAATTGGTCGCAATACGATGCTTTGAAAACTGTAAAGTGACTTAATTGAAGGTTTAAACTGGTAAGTAGGTACGGACAGTTTACGGACACAGTTCGATGAATCAAACCTTTAGAATAATTAGTGACGGACTACAAAACACAAAACTTTTACAAAATGTGCCAAAAGAACACGCATCCATGCATCAAAAAAGCCAGCAAGTAATTGAGAATTCAAGATGTCACTGATATCGATATACGAATTCAGATCAAACAATAAAGACGTTTTCATAGTTAAGGAACATTGCCACCAAGGGAGTTGAGGACTAATAGTGAGAAAAAATCTTTCTACCCTCTAAATGTACTTAAAAACGAACAACTCAATCCTTATGTCCTCCTGGTACCAGTATTGGGAGGAGTCACATAAAATGTTCTAACAGTCGATTCACGTTCACTTAATGACTAACGATTATTACTTTATTGGCTTCATAAATGCTTTCTTTTTCTTTCTTTATAAGTAAAAGAGAAAAAAGTAAACGTACGTTCTGGAAAAAGCCGATTCTGACGAGTCGGCAAAAATATGATTTAGCGATGGTAAATGCCGATCGAACCGAGCCAAATGAGTCGGCTTTTTAAGTCAACAAATAGATAAGATAAGATAAGATATATTTATTTGCATAAACATGTGTACACATACAATAATAAAAGTGCATGTAGGATGGCATAAAATAAAACCATTTACTGTGACATAGATTAAATTATAATTTTATTAATTAACTGCATTTGACATGATTGTGTACCTTTATTTTGACATTTATTATTATTTGCTCACAATTTTATTATCATATTTTTTTTATTTTTTTTACTTTGGCATGTATTGTATCATTTTAACATTTATTAAGCGATGCTATTTTTTAATCATGTTTGTTATTCTTTTAATTTATTTTGCCATTTAATATTCTTAATTTTAATTAGTACTCAAAACATTTGCACGCCATAGTATGTGGCAAACATGTCTGAACATTTTTTTATTTTATGCCATCCTACATGCACTTTTATTATTGTATGTGTACACATGTTTATGCAAATAAATATATCTTATCTTATCTTAAATACCAACGAAACAAATGTGCCGACCTGAATAAGTCTCTAGCACCCAGGTTTTAAATAAGGCCAGTATAATAATCAAACTCCAATTATCACCTCATATTTCTCGTACTATAAAACAATAAATGTCGGAGAAGATCGGGCGCAGGTGCGGCGGGATAAAAATGTTCTTTATTATTATAAGCACAGTTTTCATAACGCTGCAATTAAGTTCAATGAAGAGCTAAGAGTTATGGCTTCAACACCTCTTTACATTATTTAATAGAAGAGATAATGAAGATGAGATTATAATGTTCTTATAACTCAAAAAACACTTTATATCTGCTTTGCTTTGGTGCTTTATCGTTTGTGCCGTTTAATCGTTAAGCTTTAAAATGAACCTTAACATCTACAAAAAAATCTTAAATTCATTCGATCACTGACAGCCAACGGAATGCCTAAAAAACCGCTGGCTCAAGATACTATTTTTACACATAAGTTTTTCACAATATAACGAAAGTGAACACAATATTTTAAAAAATCCATCCCTTAAAGGGTTAATAGGGGTAAACTTACAGAAACTTATCTTTTTTGCTGATGGAAATCTCATCGGCCATTATAATCTACTACACAAGATGCTCACCCGCAGCCTCAATTATTTATCTTTATTACCATTACCCTGAAAAATGAACCACGAAAAATGAGAAAACATTATTTTTATATCTCGTAAAAGGTCAATACCCAAATGATGTGCAAAAGAGAGAGGTATCGATAATCGCCGCATTGCGGTCCACGTCCTCTGTAACCTGCTCAATGGCCACTTATATACTTACCTAGGTAGTTAGGTATACACGGTAATTCAGCCTTAAGTGCGTGTTACGTAGGCGTAATGGCCGCCCCTGAGTTTGCTTTCCTGCAATTCATTGAACTACCAAAGAAATACAAACTAGATATCGTAATGCGAAGGTTGTACTTTTAACAAGTTACGTTTACACAACGTAAAATATAAACTACGCTTGTTTTTCCCCAACGAGTTAAGCAGAGGTGTACCTTAAGTACACTTCAATTTCGCAAGTTATGTTTAATTCCTATGCATTAGGTGGCGAGCTAATCCTGTCATGTAACGGGCACAAATTCGAATTCTGGTTTAGTACTGAGAAATTCCTGATGAATATAATTTCGAAGCCAAGTTCAACCGTAGAGATTACAATAAATAAATACAAATTTGTTTTCTTCCACAAAGGCGTCTTAAAAATATAATTATACTACATCAGATAAATCCTTTATGTCCCACAGATGTGTGGGGTCCCCCCCCCCCCCAAAACAGCGTTTTAGTATTATTAGATGATAACAAATTACAATCACTCGACTCACAAGACAAAAAGTAAGTTTTCGAATCAAAGTTTTCGACTTTATCTACCTAGTCAAGTTTACACGTTTAAAAAAGGTGGCATTTGAAACATTTCCAAAATACTTTTGGCGTAGTAAGTACTTTGGCTTTTGGCTTTAGTAGTTAGCGGTTAGATGTAGACAGAACATGTGATACCGGACTGGTTGGACGCCTTCATTAAGAATTGGCACGAACCGGCTATTCACAAGTGGAAATGAACACAAATTCACTGTTTTCTAGAATTGGGGCAAAGGTCTTTAAGATAGTACTTTAACGAGGCAATTATTTAGTAAACACGACTCGATCTTGTTAAGATTGCTTCAAGTAAAAAAAAGTAGTTAAACCTACAATAAAATGACAAGCAACTACAAGAGCTTTAGAACATCCATTTCCTGAAACTTATATGACTCGCATATTCACCATATCTCTAACAACATTAGATAGATTTAAACACAACATTTACATCTCCATACAAAAGCAAATAACCGCAACAGTTTTCCCCACGTCAGACCCTAATAACTCACACATATTTCGAAAAACGAATCAAAACGCGAATAAAATCCTTCCTCTCACTTTCCCTTACATTGCGTGACGTAACAACAATGACGTAATATTTACAGTCACAAGGCGGTGCTAAAAGCTTCTCGAACTAATTTAACGCCACGACACAGATGCGTAAAAATGGCGATGATGGAACCACTTTCCGATTGCTGGTACAAGCGTACTTCGTACAGGGTTGGTGCCCAACATTGAGCGAACAGAACGGGTTTTATTAGTTTAATGAGAGTTAGATTAAGTTGAAGTTTATATTATGATGGATATCCAGTTTTAACAATGAAAGATAAAATATTATTTGATTACCTAAGTTTTAAAATTAAAAAAGAAACTTATTTCTAAGTCAGAAAAAGCATACTCATAAAAATACCATACAAAACAATTTGAATTGCAGTTTTAAGAATGAAATAAGACAAGTAATAACGATTCTAAGCTGACAATTATGACTAACTTTCACAGAAAGGAGGTTCGTCCCAGCAGTGAGAACATTACACGCTGATTCTGTTATGGCAACATAATCTTAATTCTTTTTACAAAATATCAGGTCTACCGCTGGCAACCCTGCTGAAAAGTCAACGAATCCCAAACACATGTAATTTATAACACATGCGGGAGCCGGCACAATTATGTTATTGGTGGAGGATCCGCGCGGAAATGGAGATCTTTAGCGATAGGATCCTGCGGTGTTACTTGTTTGGGTTAAAACTTTAAGAGCCGGAGTGGTGCTACATCAGATTCTGTTTAACTTGATAAAGATAACTTACACCAATAAAGTCGAACGCGTTAAGCACATCTAAACCTGTCGGTAGCATAATTTTTAAACGCCGTTTAGACGTGCTGATCGCGTTCAGTTTTATTGTTGTAATTCGCCCCTAATATTCCCATAGGGCTTGAAAAAATGTCTCAATGTATTTTAGTCATACATACGTTCCCAGAGGTCCCAGGTGTGTCTAAGATCTACCTATTATTCCAAGTAAAACATTTAAAAAATGTAGAACAAATACGTACAATAAAACTTAGTTAGCTTATACCTGCCTACAAAAACGATTGAAACAAAATATTCCTTTGAGAGCCTTTTGAAACTATTCAAATCAAACAGAATTGAATATTCCACTACGAGTTACGTTTAATAAAGTTTTATTTCCAATTCAGTGAATATTTAACTAATTGCATTCGTTACAGATAACTGATAAAATATTCTCTTTTGCACAAAAACGTAACATGCAATGTACAGAATTTAATATCATGTTCATTCAAGCGAGGAGTAATTGAATTTAAAATAAAACATATTCGGTGCGTTCGAGCGGAGAGAGTTATTATGTATTCCGTTTGTGCACTAGTGGTATATAATATGAAGTGACGTGGCACATCTGCTGTCGTGGGAGTGATCCTTCAAGCTTGGATAGACATCCACCGTCACCTGTCTGACATTCTAGGGTATTAGGTCCAATGTTACAGAGATCTAACCATATTTTCCAGCATAAATTCAAAACGAACAACCTTCAATGGTTTTTTAAAGCGAGCTCTCAAATCATTTTGACCATTGGGGCAGTAGAAATAGGTACCAGGGACTCCAAGCTTATCAGGAATAAAGCTTTTCCTAGCTTCATGACAACGAAAATTAAGTGCCATTTATAAAGTACATTCTATTCGGTCTCTATTTCTTTTGGCTGTCGCAACAGTTGAAAAAATTCAAAATTATTTTACTACACACAGCTTGTCTGTTGGAAAAAAGTTTTTTAACGCTTTTTCCTTTCACGTTATTCTGCGGGCACTCGCCTATGTTAGCGTTTACTGCTCAATCCACTATAGTGGCGAACGATAAAACTTCGCACCTGCTGCCTGACCCTTCAGCTTTGACAAAGAAATAGCCGTAAAACTGATATTTTCCGAGTCATATCACGCTGTTCATGTTTTTACAACGTGGAGTATATTTTTATAGTTCTTTTTTTTTCATTTAAGATTTCGAACAAAAGAAAATCGGATTTTTTATAATCTCACTTTCTTGTCACACAGGGATTTTCTCATATCTATGCAATGTTTGCTGAATTTGTGCGAATGACGCGCACACTGATCGCCAGTCAAGTACGAATTTTTTTTCCACAAAGATTCCAAAAAAAAAAATTGCCCATTTATTTCGAATACCATATTCATCCAATAATAAATTGAGCCAATCTTTTCGTTCATATCGCGGTTCGAGGGTGCTACTGTGAAGAGTCATTGACGTCCGCCGTTCATTCCCGATCCCATTCGTTCTCGGTTACCCATCAAATGACCAATATTGGCACTACTCGTATTTATTAAAGGACGTTTTAAAATATTCGTCGATTAAAAAAATATATTATTAAACACTGTTTGAAGCTTTCACGGTTCAAAACTATACTTAAAATATCACTTACAGGATATCTTCCGTGATTATGTATTATTTTGAGCTCCCGATATTTCGACGCTGTTGCAAGCGCCATGATCGCGGGTTAACATTGTTTATGGGTCAAAGTCTTTCAATATGTATGTTTTTCAGATTGAGCCTTGAGCGTTGATCAGGTTATTTGCCACCATGACTACAGTTAGAATTTCTAAAACAAACATAGGTGCTCTATTGAAATACAATCAAATAACTCCAGAATATTAAAACAATCGATTGTAACTAGCAATAAAACCTCTAAAAATAGCCCGTGACGAATACGAACCTTATTCCATCGTTGAAAAGGTAACTCAGTTAAACGAGTTACTACCAAATCCAATTTCCGGGATCCTCCGCTATTCAAAACACGAAGCAAACTCATATTATTAATTTTAATGTCCGTAGTAGCAAACCAACGATACCCATTAGTGATAATTGCATGTACAATCAACAAAAGAGGTTGGTATGCAAGAAACAAACATCTTTGCACTGCGCGCAATATTCATTGTTTTTCAGGGTACAATTATTTTAGACATAGGACGATTAGTCCCTGTCAAAGACCTGAGTTATCTACAATACCTGGTAGTAAATATGTCATAGTAAGTATTAGAGTTTAGTTGTGTAGTACTCGTCCCTGTCACTCAAACCTGTAAGAGTACTTTCTTAAAACTATATTTACGTCTGCGTAATGTAAAAAGTTGTAGTATGTGAAATGCTACCCGTTTAATTATCTTTTTCGTCAACTATACGTATACGCATTTGTTCAGTTACATAATATACTACATATAACAGTATAAGTAGCTGTGATTTATTGAGCAAAATTGGAATAGTCTCCACGTTTAGTTAATCCGATTATTGTTGAACGCTGATTGGAAAATCACGGAGTATTAGATGCTAATTTTATTGCTCTATTCCGATAGCGTTTGGTGGAAATGGGTCACTATTGCTTTCGTAAATAATGACTAATTTACGCTAAGCGGTGTCATTTGGCTTGATTCTCTATTTGATATGATTGCTTGTGAAAGACTGAGTAGAAGCTTTAAGCGTTTTTATAACATCTTTACATTATAGACTGCACTAAACTAATATGAATATGGCACATTTATTTTGTGGATATTTATTTTACACTATCTTGTGTCTGCGGCTACGTCCGCGTGGTGGTCGGTATAATGTCCCACGGGATCGTACTACGGGGATAAAAAATATCCTTTAGGCTATAAACTATTTGTGTGCCAAACATTCAAATCCGTGTTGTAGTTTTTGCGTGAAAGAGTAACAAACATCCATGCATCCTCACCAACTTTCGCAATCATAATATTAGGAGAAAGTTAGTTAGTAGTTAGATAATACTTATCACAAGGAATCCGCAGTTCAAAATTATTACTCTTGTAATATATTCTGAAACGGATTTACCACAATGATTACAAAATACATTTAAAATAATAGAAACCTAATCTGAAACCTTTCATAAAGCCATAACAAAATATTCCATCTTCAAGCTCGTGTCACTGACCTCAATAATTTCAAAAACAACGTAAAAAATACTCATAAACCAGTCTTAACGAGGGCATTAACAAGTCTGTCCGGGCAGAGTGTCACGTTGCCCGGACAAGGCGACAAGGAGCAAATTAAAGCGTTCTCGTCGCTCTCAGATAGCAATGGAAGATTGTTTGTAACACGACACCGCACCGAGGGGACGAAAACTGTTTGAAGTCAGTCGGAAGAATTTGTGCGGAGATCTTTTGTTTTATTTTGGGCATTTGAACATGATCTAGTTCACGAGTCAATAATACTTATGGCAGTTTTTGAAAAATACGGAAAAATGTGACGGGAATGATCACAAAATTATAGTTTCAGAACATTGGCTATACTTTTTTGGTATGGCAATTTATCTTTTTACAACGACTTCGATATACAACGTTAAGGGTCTTAGATTTATTTAATCTTAGCTCTGACGCCAAACATTTTGAAATGAAAAAGACTTCAAAATATTTATGATTCTTGAAAATCAGACGTTGTATCGATACAAAATATTTATGAAGGGCTACGACAAACAGCTTATTAACACTTAACATATTATAATGTAGTATACAAGTAGGACTTACCGAACCAAAGCCTGCTCCCCGACTGTGGAGAAAACGCGTATCGATACGCGTTCCCGATAGTACGCAGCTCCGATAACACGCATATGATGATAACGTAATGACAACGTAATCTCGTTATTTTTTGCATTTAAATTAATTGTTACTGTTAATTATGACGATAAAGCAGAGTGGGTTAATGAGAAAACCTCATTAAAATGGTTAGTAATAGTTTTGATTTATGATTTGTTGTTTTAAATTGGTAGTTATTTGAAAAAGTGTTATCTACTTTTGTCGTTACTACTAATTAATCATTAGGGCTTGTTTTTATAAGTAGAATATTAAAAAACTTCAACAAAAATCGACATGATTATTACATGAAAAACTTGACAACCCACGGAAAATTCTCCAAACTCGCACCTATTGTTAAATCTAGCCCCCATTTCTAGTTCAAAATATATTTCTAGTTTTACCCTTTCTATATTTAGAAGGTCGGTGACCTCTGATGTCACGTCAACTGTTCATAAAATTCAAACAAAGCAAAAGTACTACTTAGCATATCTAGGAATGTAGCGTCTCGTAGCGGGTGTGCTACGGACGTAGCGCTCGTAGACATGTGCTACGAGATTACGTAGCAATGATATTCTTGAATACAATGCTTTGTTTTTGTTAGTTTTTTGCTAAAATAATTTTAATGAGATGGAAACTAAAATGTTGATATTAAAACTTGAATAAACCGTTCATTGTTTCTTATTTGGAGTGATATTGAGAAAACACTATCAGATCAAAATTAATATGATGAGTTGGTGATTTCGGTTCCTATTCATTGTAATTTTAAGGTCCTAAAAGTGCTGGCTTTTGGCCTGATTTGAAAGTTATGCATAAAATGAGAATAAAAAGCTTCTTAACAAAATAAAAAAAAACTTTTGAAGATCCGAAAACGAGTATTATTTAAAACTATTTTAACGAACAGCAAACGAAATAAATTAAACTTATTTCGTTTCCAATTATGTTCACAGTGAGCATAACTAAACGTTGGTGTATTACATAACGGTACATGCGCATTGCGGCCGCAGCCGAGTGTTATCATAAACGTGCTTCTACTTAACTACTAGTTTAATGTTAACTGAAGGAATAATGTTTTGTTACGGTAATGGTTTCCAATCGTGCAAGTTAAATGGTGTATTTCTTGTTCTGTTCAGTTAATGAAATGCAGTTCCAAATATAATATTATTATCTCTTCCTAGTTGAGTTTTTATCAATAATATGTTCAGCAATACCGTTGGGAAACGCCTCATTCTATTAACACGTATAATAGTTTACGTAGAGTACCTGTATACTGGATTGATGACAAGAAGGCGAATTCACGTACTTTAAAATCGTTAAAATTTACGTCACAATCTTTTTCAAAATAAGAATGAAATTAAAAAGCGAAAGTTCTTAAACATACGAAAATTACACTTTTGTAAATCAGTCAAAAAGTATATAGGGTAAAAGCGGCATTTCTTCTCAGAAAACTACAACCTTAGAAAAAAGTAATTTAAAAAACCACTTTCCTCCTTCGGTAAATCTAGTTATTTATTCAGAATGGACATCGCGTAGGCGTCGCCTCGCCGTACAATGTAAATAACAACAGCTGATCGTTCGACAGCCGATGATAGATTACTTTCAGCCGCTTTTCAAGTAAACACCTTAATTGACAAGTACGTGACGGCTGAATACAACCGACCTGTTGTTCAGTGGTGTCGTGAGCAGAGAATAGCCTGTTGGATTTCGTCAATTTAATATTAAATATTGGTATTTCATTAAGTAACTAACTCTTCAACGTTCGCTGTTATTTTGCCGTGGTTTCGGCACCATAAGTATGAGAGTAGCCCCTGTCGTGGGAAATATAAGCCAGTCGGCATGGTGAGCTTGTCTTGATACTAGATATTGGCCTCTAAGTCAATCATGAATAATTATCATTACAATTATTAAGAAATCAATTGGTGACAGTATCTATTCTGATAGATTTCACATTTCAACTAAGTGCCCGTAAACCTAAATAAAAGTTAGTTCTAAAATCAACCTAAAACTAATACCATCTTGAAATCAAAATCTTATCGAAGTCTGATATCTGTCGCGATCAGATATAATGTAATTAAATAACTATTGCTAACTTTAGAGCTCTGACGGGCTGTCAATTTGTTCAGCCGAAGTTTCAGACAGAGTCTAACTGAAACGATCAGTTGGGCTGTCATTACAATATAATAATTTGATTTGAAGATTTGTTAGTCTGGACATCTAAAGCCTATTTGAGTGAAACATTAAAACTATTTTTCTAGCAGTGAGATAGAATGAGCTGATTGATTATACTTTGAGCATTCAAAATTGTTTTCTCATTTTCGTTTTACAAAAAGTGGATGTGAATATTAAAATGGAACAGCAAGCACAACTTTAAAAAATTCAGCACATTTTCAGTACCCAAAACATTATCCAGCTACATTTTTTATTTCAGCAAGTCCTTAGAGATTTTTCGCGTTTCGAAAAACCTAAGCACACTACGTTTTAAACACCAAACAGTCAACAGAACCTCTCATTTCAGTATAACAAGCCAACAAAAATTAAACGTTGTTAAAACTAAAAGTCTCTAAAAACAGCACTTTTTGTTGAAGTTCCGAACGAAAACCACTAGAAATATTACCATAAGGTAAGCAAGACAAATATTTGGGCTGGCAACACTGGCGGGGTAGCTGAGCTTCGCTTCATGAATATTCAGCAAAGTGCCGCGACTGGCGTACTTATGCGTATTTTATTATCTGTCAGATAAATAAATGGCAACACTGTTTGCCATCTGCACGCATTTGTTTGAAGAACTCTGTATAAGGCTGCTTACTACAGTAATGATTAGTGTCACATGTACAGAAATCAATCATATAATACTCATTCCCTTCCCTTCTCTATTATCCAAACGCGATACTGAGAACCATCTTAGAATTGACCTGTAGAAAATGCCTATGGCATACTCTGTGCGTATGTTTAGTATAAATAAATGTTTTGTTTTGTGAGTACTTCTTGTGAGCTATACTTTATTTCATACTCTATTCACCCTGATGATTTTACGTGAGAACATGTTCTACTCTGAACTGCAAAAATAAGTTTTTTTGCTTCGTTGTATATATGATTGCAAAAGTCTACAACTTCGACTTTATGACAAAAGTTCGAATCATTTCAAATAAAATTCCAGGAAAAATAAACATCGTAGTTTAAACGTGAAAGTAAAAATTCAGAAACTAGTTTATTTTTCTCAAAATGCAAGCTAGAACAGCTGTATAAAACCCAGCACGTAGCTACTATACGGAGATTTTAAGCGAATAGCTGATGCACTTATCGTAAAGGAAAGGAAACCGCATATTCGGACGTAAAGTTAACGTACATGCTTACGTTAAGTATACGTTTTGTTATTTCACCAAATACGTGTAAACAAAACGGGGTGTGAACAGACGAGTAAAGGTGGTGGGAAGTTGCTTGTGTTACATTCGTGAAATGAATGGAGCAATAATGTTTGTGTTGTGTAAGTAAACAAAACTTTTCTTTTGATAAAGTTTTTTGTTTCTAAATTATGCCAGAAAATACTTATTACATTTTTAATAAATAACAATTTGTGTGTTTTATAAATCACACTTCATGTGTCAATAGAAATATTTTACTTTTCACTTCTAATCCATCTTGAGTTTCCCTCGCTAACCGTAGGACGCTGATACATATAGTATTATGAGGAAATGAGAACATGTGGGAAGCAAATACCCCTCGGTTTGCTTACAAAATGAGGGAGGGGGGGGGGGGGGAGGAAGACAGGTAATGGAGATGTCTTCGCCTAGATAGAGGAAACTCAGGTTTGATTGTTAGCGCGGGAATGAATATGGTAAATTCATATTTATTAATTGCTAAGGCAATAATTATTTAAAATACTTGGTTGACCACTGCGTGTTAATTGATACATCCAATTAACAATTTAATATGAAAATAAAAATTGGATGAATTTGCATGTGTCTTAGGCCTGACAAATTTTAAATAAGCTAATCGTGCGGTATAAATCGAAGTACGAAAGACTGGACTTTTTGAAAATGACACCTGTCAACTTGGACATTTTACGAAATTTTATTTAAAATTCATATTTTTGTTTTAACATTAATATTATTTAGAAATAAAACTTAAAATATAAAAATAGTAGCCCACCGGTTGGAAGTACAGGGCCCAAGCTACCAGAGTTCAGTGCTCCAGTGAGTGGAACTTCCTAACAATACGAGCCGTGTCCAGGAGTACCGATTTTTTAATCAAGCCTTTGCCATCCACCTACCTAACAATACGAGCCGTGTCCAGGAGTACCGATTTTTTAATCAAGCCTTTGCCATCCACCTACCTAACAATACGAGCCGTATCCAGGAGTACCGGTTTCTGAATCAAGCTCTTGCCATCCAGAGAGCCTCCTCAGTCAGCGGCGGCCCCATACAAGAGAAACCGGACCTCTTTAAATTTCGTTCCTTTGAGGAGGTGAGGCCCCGTGCACCGGAAACGGTCGCCGGGGCCTCGAATGTTTTCTACGACGCGGCGTCCGAGGCCCCCAGTGCATAATCAAAAGTGTAAAATTCATGTCCTTGTTCATATTGACTTTTAAGAGTTTCTTTTTTAATTTAATATTGTTTTAGTTTAATAAAGTTAATTTGATAAGTTTATTTTATAAGTGAACTATATGAGTAACAGCAGCAGCGATGTGGTGGACAACAGTGCTAGTCAGCCTTCAATATCGCTGAACACCCTGGAGAGATGCCCGCTATGTTCCCAGGCACGCTTTTTTAAAGGTAAGCGGGGTCTGAAGGTACATATTGGGAAAGTACACAAACTTTCAAATACATCCACCTCAGACCCTGTCTCAATAGCCACACCTACAACATCTACAACTTCTTCTTTCGACCCTTTTTGGAAAATTCTTTCAAAATTCAAAAACTCCGTTCCAGTACTAAAGCGAGTTCCTCGAGGTGCTAGACCGCTTGTAGCCCAAAATTTTGCTGGTTGCGTGCGCCTTGCTGTCCGGGAGAACTCGCTAAGTGCTTGGGAACAACTGCTCACCTTTCCTTATCGAATCTTGCATGTACAAAAGAATTTGGCAACAAAAAAAACTTTAACTGCACAAATCAAAGAAAATTGCAACGTCTCGGCTCAAGATTTAGACCCAAAATTACCGGCACAGACATATACATCCTCAAGAGGTATATCCCACCTGGTGGAAACGAAGTTAGGGGAAGGTGACATTAGCGGAGCAGCCAGGATTCTCTTCAGCAGCGATGTGGTGGCACCGTGCTCTCCAGAGACACTCGCAGCTCTGGAGACCAAACACCCTGCCCCGGCGGATGGCCTTTCCTTTCCCGACCCTCCTGATTCGGACTTTCATTCCCTCATCGTTACAGGTCGAGAGGTGGTCACAGCCGTTTGCTCCTTCCGGAGTGGCTCAGCCGGCGGCCTCGACGGTCTAAGTCCTCAGCATCTGAAAGACCTAATATGTTCAGGTGCTGGGGAAGCTGGTGAGCTGCTCTTGAAGGAGCTTACGGCTTTGATTAACCTTATGCTCTCCGGCAAGGTGAACGAGTCCGTCATCGACGTCCTGTACGGGGCCAATCTTTGTGCCCTGCGCAAAAAGGATGGCGGCATTCGTCCCATTGCCGTGGGAACAACCTACCGTCGTATGGCAGCCAAGATTTGCTGTAAATTTTACGGAGAGGTTGTTTCGGAAAAATTTCAGCCCCTGCAGCTTGGATATGGTTCTAAAGGGGGTTGCGAGGCTGCCGTACACGCTATGTCGACCTATCTAAATTCCAGCAAAGGTGAGGTCATCCTGAAGGTTGACATAAAGAACGCCTTCAATTCAGTGAATAGGGACACCTTGTTGACTGAAACTAAAAAAGAATTACCCCAAATTTATAGTTTTCTTTGGCAATGTTATAGACACCCATCTAAATTACTATACCGGGACAACCTTTTGGAATCTGCTGTTGGCTGTCAACAAGGTGACCCCCTCGGGCCAGTGATTTTTAGTTTAGCTATCCACCCAATTATTCGACAGCTAAATTCCAAATTTAACGTTTGGTATCTTGATGACGGAACTCTGGGAGGCGATGTAGATTCTGTTTTACTAGATCTAAATTTCTTAAAAAATGAATTTCACTCCATTGGCCTCGACCTCAATATTTCAAAATGCGAATTATATGTAGCGGACAGTACCGACAGACAACTGACTTTTTCAAAGTTTAACGCAATAGCCCCTGGCATCAAAATTATAGAAAAAAGCTCTCTTCGCCTCCTCGGGTCACCTATTTTTGAAAACTCTTTTCCCGATTTTATTGAGGAAAAAATTCAAAATTTCAGTGATGTTTCTGAAAGATTGCTCCAAATTAACATACATTCGGCCATCACAATAATTCGTTTTTGTTGTTTCGGCCCTAAATTAACATATTTCCTTCGTGCTTCCCCTTTATGGAAGCACACTCACCTTTTGGACAAAATGGATCAAATAATCAGACATACTTTATCATCTATTTTAAATGTGGCTTTGGACGACCGAGCTTGGGCTCAAGCTACTCTTCCCATTCGCATGGGAGGACCCGGCGTCCGCAAAATTTCCAGTATTAGTTTACCGGCTTTCATATCCTCGGTCCACAGCACTGAGAAATTAATCAGGAATATCCTGGCTTCCACACTGATTGATTTTGATGTGCCGTGCTTCTCCGAGGCTATCGATGCTTGGAAACTTGCTTGCCCGAACACTGAAGAACCCGACCATCCATTCTCCCAGAGACGGTGGGACGAGCCGCTCTGCAGAATCGTTCAAAACAATCTGCTGAACTCGTCATCTACTACTGCTGAGCGTGCGCGCCTACTGGCTGTGGGTGAATGGGAGTCGGGTCTTTGGCTTCACGCACTGCCGTCGTCGACAATTGGCACATTGTTTGACGACACGACCTTTCGCCTCGCTGCTGCCTTACGCCTCGGTGCCGCCTGCTGTTCTCCTCATCGCTGTCACTGTGGTGAAGCTGTCAACAGCCTCGGTCACCACGGCCTGTCGTGCAGCCGAAGTGCGGGGCGTTTTGCACGGCACGCGAACATAAACGACATTATCCGACGAGCTCTTGTCACCGTCGGCGTTCCAGCGGTTTTAGAACCTAATGGCTTGGCACGCGACGATGGCAAGAGACCGGACGGCATGTCTTTGTTTCCTTGGAAGATGGGTAGGCCCTTAGTATGGGACGCAACTTGCGTCGATACTCTTGCGCCTTCTCATCTTCCAAGTTCGTCGTGCTGTGCTGGCGCTGCTGCTGCGGCTGCAGAGAACCTCAAACGGCGTAAATATAGAAACCTTTGTGGTAACTATATTTTCGAGCCGTTTGGGGTTGAAACTCTAGGGCCGTGGGGTCCGAGTGCCCATAGCCTGTTCAAAGAACTTTCAAAACGCCTAGTTGACGCTTCCCGTGACCCAAGAGCTGGCTTTTACCTTGGTCAGAGGCTAAGTGTTGCCATACAACGTGGCAACGCCGCCAGTCTCTTGGGCACATTACCAGCTGACAGCGTTGAGGAGGAGTTTTTCGATGCCCTTTTATAGTTTGTTGTTAGTTTATTTATTTTAGTTTATTTAATACTTAGTTTTTAATTAATTATGTAAAAATTTTTTGTTATTGTTAAAATAAACTTTGAGAATGAAAAAAAAAGTACGAAAGTTCTTCCACTTAGTTTAAATCATAATAAAATTTAGTAGCACATCACACGGCTTGGTAGCACTGGGTCTAAAAGTATACTGAACTGAATATGTGGTAAAGATTGCTTATGAGGATTTATGGAATGCATATGTATATATGTAAAACCAAAACAAGCACACAATAACAAATAAAACAACAGCATTTGCGACATGTCACAAATTCGTTTACAAAAAAAATCCCCAAGATGCAATCACGACCAATAAAGTACCGTTGCCCTTATCACTAAACATCCCATTACAGTAATATAATAACGTTCAGATCCCGATCAGGTAAACACGTGAAAAAACAACATTTTCCTCGTCCCGTACACTTATTATCTTTTCCTATTATACCTTCCATTTTTCTCGTCCGCTTTGCATTTCCTTGATAAAAATCAAAGCTTGCTAGTACAAAGAGCGGAGCGGGCCGTGTCCGGTCGTGCGGACCGGCAGATTTATCGGCCGTCCGATAATGGTGGCCGGTGTAAAGCTGGACGGCAGCGAAACGGTTTTAGCACTCTCAGGCGATTTTAAAATAAGTTCGAAGTCTTGTTGGATTCTTTATTTAGTGATTTATCACGAGCTTTCCTATTTATTTAAAAAAAAATCAAAGCACATATTTCAAGTAAGCCAGTTACAGGCACTTTTGAATTGTCGAAACAAAGATGAAAATTAAATGTAGCTACAGTCCCAGTCACAAGACATAAAAACTGTGAAAGTACTGTAGTTGCCCATTCCGTAGTTGCCCATTCCCTAGCGTAGATCTCTATGGAGAAGAATGGGTAAGAAACTCCATGGACACTCTTTTAAATCAGAATATTGTTACAAAATCTTGGTTACATCTCATCATTCATGTTGAGATGGTATATTATGTGAGAACAATGTAGCAAGATGTGAACGTTAAAAGTGTCCACAGTAAAAACACACAAAAAAAAAGCAATACAATTCAAAATTATTCAAAAATAAATCCATTCATATAATTATCATAAATTCAAAAGTTACTGGCCACACTATAGTCGACCATGACCTAAGTAACGATGTAGGAACTTTTTATCCCAGAAATATTTTCTAGTAGGAGGAATTTCGCAGGAAAAGGCGGGTAGAATATAATTCCTCTCTATTTTCTAATCAAATTCTGGTCCCTCCAATTGAAAAGAGCTAGTCATAATAATCCAATAAAGGTAGTTAAGAAGTTCGTATCAAAGTATTGGCATCGGAAAGTTTACCGAACTAACCTGCCACATTCAGTCTCCCAAACTAGACCAATTATAATACTGCGTAGTTAGTTGTAGTTGGACTAAAACTACTCAAACTTGTTGACTACAAACCAATCGAACTACGCGACGTCAATTGTGTAACAACTTATAAGTCAGTTAACTTATATTCCGCTATAATGCAGTGATGCGTAGTTTTATGGCGCAGCAGGCCAATAGGCCTTTACTGGTAAACATTTATAAAATGAACTGAGGATTTTTTTTATAATAACTAACCAATGCAATTGTTTACTACAAAGAATCGTTTTACTTTTTATAAAAGTTTTAATTTAAAACATTGTTTGATTTGAAACTAAAGTTTCTACACAGCGATGTGTAGCCATCAACAAGTTTTACCATTACATATCGAAAGCTATCATTCCTTGTTGAAAACTTGACTACAGCTGAACTAAAGTCGTTTGCATATGACGAACTGAAATGTTTCTGCAAAGTTACACGTTATAGAGCGATGAATATAACTCCGTGTTTACCAGAATATACGAAGTTTGGACAACTTATTTTCGTTAACGACTACTTCGGCAGAATTATTTTTATATGATGTTTTTCTTCTAGGTTTTCTCTTAAAATTTTCCGAACACGTGAAGTGTGGATAAACCAAACTAAGAAAAAACCAAAATCACATGGAAAAAGTTTGCTTTCTGGCAAAACACATTTGCAAAGCCTTTTTGTTTTATTAGTTTTTAGTTCTTTTATCAATTCAAATCCTCACATAGGTACCTAAGAAGTCGAGACAAATCCGCAAAAACGGTGAGTTAGGTATCACTGCGACGGCGAAGACGAACGGCCCTGGAGCCCTAAAAGTCCCGAAACAAAGGTTTTATCTACGGCTCCCACAAATACCTTTCGACACCTATTTATAGGAGTTTTGAAGTTGGCGGAGGTTTGGCGAACTTATTTGGCCATCAAGATCCAGCTTAGAGATTCCGCCGCCGAACCTAATCCGAGGTTTACGACGTATAAAAGTTGCAATTACTTGGAATATCATTTGGGCGATAGTTGGGTTCGGCCGGTACGTGCGAGCATACGCCAACTTCTGCTGACAATGTCTTTACCTGAAAACAATGAAAAAACGGAATTAGGACGTTTAAAATTGGACACGATTTATATTAGGATCAAATTGGTTATTCAAATATTCCTTGAGTTATTCTTCGAGTACTAAAGTTGGGAGTATTTGGAAAGGTACATAAACTTGTTGGTAAAACAGTTAATTTCAAACTCTCAACTCTCTTTTATACCAGCTTTTAAAATTCGTAATAACGCCACCGATAAAATATATTTATGGTGAAATATCTTCGGACAGTTTAATGGACATGTGGCCATATTTTATTTAATATTGCACGTAAAAGAGCCGTGGCTTTCGGAGTGAGAAAAAGATGGAGCTTTTACCCTGTAGCAGGGTCAGTTACAGGCTGGTATTATTTATGTAAAACCCTGTGTACCTATGCAGTGGCTATATAAACAGGCATTAACTTACATGCCTTTAAAGTTCATGAATTATTAATAAGTGGTGATGTATCGTGTTGAACCCAAAAGTTTAGTCAGTCGGTGTCGGCGCTAAAACGGACTATGTATCAAGATTAATGAATGCGGGTTTGTCTAACTCTAAATTATATGTAAACATGCTTCAATTTATACGTCGGTTTGTTAGCCTTGAAATTATCTTAGGCATTGTTTTAACAGGTCTTGAAAAGCAAATAATAGTTAATATTTAACTTCGATAATACACATAAATCTCGGTGTTGAAACACCGAGATTTACATGCCAAAAATCAAGTTATTCAAATTTGATTATTTCTGTCTGTTAATTTGGAGTGGCGACCGCGAACCGGAAGACGTTACGTTCGATTGCCTGCCACTAGGTGGACAAATGACCTGGTGAAGGTTGCGGGAATCCGCTGGATGCGAGTCGCACGGGACCGGTCAATGTGGCGACACTTAGGGGAGCCTATGTCCACCAGTCGACGTCTTTCTGCTGAATGGCGATGATGGTGTCTGTTAATTTAGACCTTTAACCGGCTTGATCATATTTAAAGTGAGAGACTATTCTGCAAACAAATTATTTTAATTTTAATACAACTTACAGTTTAACAGAGTTAAGAGCGGAGAGGACATGACAAAGTTTGGGGAAGTCCGGGAGATTCGGAACGGAACTAATTATGTCCGTAAATATAACAGAGGGAAGGGTGGACTCGCAAGATGGCTGACTTTATTATAATCTGATGTTGTTGCCGGTAATGGAATATAAATTCAAAGAGAAAAGTTTTCGCGAACGGTTCTTTTATATTACCGACCGATAGCGCATGAAACTTATGAAAATGAGAATCTTTCAATGAAGAAGATGTAGTGAAACAAATGAAAAACGATGTGCTCAGATAATTTGGTCATGTTGAGAGGATGAATGAAAGGATAACAAACAAAAGGTATTATAAGAAAGACATTATTAGAAACGCCGGGAGGGTCCTAGAAGAACAGGTCAGTACCCCTAGCCAAGTTGACAATCAATCGTTAACGCTAGTAGAAAACTATTCAAATGAATGGTAATGACATCATCTCAACGTTAAATCACGTGATCAACACAAACGAATAGAAAATTCGTAGACAAGTTTACATCGTTCAAAATGATAGAATAGAATGTTTAATGTTATCGTTTCTACAATGTTGGTCGCTAAACTCTTTGGTAAGAACGCTCACCATAGACTAAAAAGTAGGTTTTTTCTACAGACTTTAGAGAACGAGCGATCGACTCAGTCGTGTCAACGTGGCTACCAATATAGCGCTTTCTACAATCGCTTACGCCGAGGCGTTTACGATTGTAGAAAGAGAATCGATACGAAACGTTTGTAACTTGGCTAGGCCTGCTGGTACGTATAGTACTCGCAACCGGTGTGCGTGTATGATCAGATGTATGTACGTGGACGAAGTATAAGAAGTATATGTAAAGATCGCAGCGGCGTCCTGTCGTCTCTGCCAACCCAAGGGGAAAAGGCGTAAGTTTATGTATCTACGCATAAGAAGAAACTTTTATTCCCATAATATGGAAATTACCCTAATTTCTTATTGTTAAACAAAACCATCGGCTCTAAACTATTATTCTTAGTACTTAAACTGAAGCTACTTTCGTTCAATAAATAACGAATTCTAGTTAACTTTTAGTGTCCACCCTTGAATCTAGAACTCCTAAAAGTGTAATACAACAGCTAATAAATAACGTCATCGTTAAATCTCATTTGTCCCCAGAGGACCATCACTTAAGGCCTACGACCCTAAACTGCGTTAGTGTTATTGATAGCTCCTATTAACTAGGTATCTATTACAAAACATCACACCTCTATTCCCTGACAGGTTAAGCAGAAGTGTAGCTTTATTTAACCTTACATTTAACAGAAAATACATGAAAATATAGTTATTTTTCAGTTATGTTTAAGTCACATGTAATAAGGGCGAGGATATTGCCATCAACAGGGCACAACTCCTGGCTCCGAGCTGCTATAGAGAAATTCCAAATGTAAGAAAGGCAATTTATAACACTTTGCCCCATCTAGGAATCGAACCCAGGACCTCTACTAATAGACCAACGAGACAGTCACAATAGGCAGTCATAACAGACTTAGTAGGCTTACCTATAATTAAATTCCTGATACTGATAGATTTACCTTATAATAATTTAATATTCATGATACCCTTCCCTAAGAGACTTTTAATAAAACTTGGAAGCTTTAATTAAGTTCCAATTTTATACTTTGGTGGGTCTCTCGCTTTTTTATCCGAAGAGTTTTATGAAAAAACTTTGAGCCGATGAATACTAATATTTTTTTCCTGGAAAAGTGGTAGGTGCTGTTGTAGGTAGTAACATTGAAAACTTCTCGATAGCTTTATTACAACAGAGTTTTTCTTGGCATTAATTAGATTTGTTGTTGTAAGTAAAAACGTAGTTGCTTACTTTTTCAGGTTTCTTAATCTTGTTTAGATTACTATTTTTCAAGAAACTACGTTGAATATTTTATAAATAAAAAAAGTACAACTCCGAAAGCAATTACTTTTATTTTCTATTTTCATCGTACCTATCTTATTGTAATTAACCCAAAAATATATTTTATAAAATATTCTACTCTAGAAAATAATAAAAACAATTTCCACAAAGCCTGCACTATCTTAATCCCAACTACTATATCTTGTTCTAGATAACACTAATGAATAAACAAGTTCCATTCAAAGCCTGAAACAAAAGAAGCCTATCTAGGTCATGTACCAGCTATCCGGCACAACAGCAGGCTGAGCCTAATCCCGTTTTTCTCAAACAAAACCAGGTATAAAGCCGATAGTGAATAAAGAGAGGCTGTAAAACAACACTGCTGTTTGTAAAGAACGTAAAAATGTTGTTAGCAGCTGGTTTTTGTGACAACCATTACATGTATATAGGGGAAGCCGACATCGTAATTATCATGTTGTTCCTGTCGGATCTGTGTATTTTGCGACATAATTGATGAATATTTTTCAAGTTTTGTACACAGCTGATGGAAGAATAAAGTTGGGGTGGCTTTGTCACCATAGGGAGGGAGTAAGCAGGCATCTTTAAAGCGGAATATGTAATGACGCAGATGAAAATCAATTCCTTAGTTGTAGAGAAAAGCCACAAAATGAAGAAATTGGATCACGTGCGAAAATGTCATTCCGTAGCTTTGCAAAGGACTTCCAGTTCTTTCGATCCAGGGCTAAAACAGGTCACAGATCGTTGCTTTAGTCTAGCTCATATTGTACGATAGTAGATATATAAATAATGACAAATAAAACCTTCCTAACATCTGAATGCAGTGGATGGGTATATCTAATATAATTATCTAATATGTAATCGCTACCGTGACGTCTGTGACGAACTTTAATTATAATTGATTTTAAGCATTTTTCTCATGTAAGTGACTTTGTGTCTTTTTTGAGAATAAATATCTTTAAACCTAAACCTAGATATAAGAGAAAAAAGAGAGAGATGGAAACGAAAATTCGCTGATATGAAAGCACACATCGAGCAGTGGGCCAAGCAAATGATTATGGGTCATTATTGCCAACAGCCTTTTTGTGACAACCCGCCTTTTTGCCTTCACTTTGTACCTTGTAAATCTGCGTTAAATCGGCCAACACTCCTCAAGTAGAAGCAATAAGTCGAGTGGAAGCTCCTAATGTCTGCCATTAGCTGGAATGTCTACCATTGCGTGCGTTACCAAGTTACAAGTTGAAGTGTTTCAGACTATTGGATTACGCCTTTTACGGCTTGGAAAGTAGTTCGAGTTTCAAGATTATCAGGTCTTTAAAAGGCTGAAAAAGTTTTAAAACAAGTTTTATTTGTACCACAATAGGGCCTCGACGAATCTAAAAAAGTCTGAATAGAAAATATCGCCATCGTGCTTAGTCTTTTCTTTACATCTGACTGAATATCATTATATTACTAGGTAACATACGATACCCCTTGCTTAAGGCTGTCAGACATTTGGGCTTGTACTACCCGACTGACAAAGATGTACAAATGAGCCGGACCTGCCCCTCCCCCTCTTCTGAAGTATGCAAGCGTTGCTATTATCCAAGAGGATCGAGTCATGAGGCTGTTCTTATTTAGCCACGAGCTCCTTAAAGTAAGAAACATCAAGTTCAAATATTTTTTGTGAATTTCATTGAGAACTAAAAGCTAACGCCCCGCACGTGTATAATAAGCAGTGATAGGAATAGGTAGTGCTTATTAGCCTAAACTTCGAAGAACAGAGACAAGAATCGGAGACTTCCTTAGACTATATTTTTTTCCGGGACATCACGTAAGTACATCAAAAATTAATGTTATTTGGAATAAGTAATTGGTCTATGTTTACCTAAAGTTTGCGACTAGACATAACATAACACAGTCGTTACAACCATCAAAATTTCTGAAAGTTTTCTTTTTTAAGAACATTTTGGAAACGACTTCTTCATCATAAAACTATGAAACGCTATCTTTGTCAAGGAGCCGTACACGTTTTGAAGTAAATATCTACTTTCTAGCTCACTCTCGGCCACGTTTGTTGAAATTTCTAAAGTTCAAGTGATTTATTATTTCAAAAACAAAAGGTAGGTATTTGGATTTTATTTTACTAAAATATATTTCTGAAGTATATTTCAAAATTCTAAAATAATAGCCGGGTTACATTGTTTAGTAACACACTTAAACTTTAAAAACATCATTTAATCTTTATTGCAACGAAAGTACAATGGGCGGACTTTTATGGCTGCGCATTTAGTTATCTACTCTTAGAATTTACAAAAAAAAACTCGTCGTGGTCGCATAATAAAATATAGTCTAAGGAAGTCTCCGATTCTTTTCTCTGTTCTTCTTCGAAGTTTAGGCTAATAAGCACTACCTATTCCTATCACTGATAATAAGCTAAAACAAAAATGCTCATTCAGTAGCAAACAGTTTGAGTATGAACATATTTTTCTGAATTGGGTCACAGATTAAGCCGCCCCTGTGTTTTCTACTCTCCAAAACACTCGGGACAAAACTTAAAGCCCACAGAACAATGCGGGGTGAGTTAAAAGCGACTGGCTAGTAAAAGATCTGTTTAAATAAGATCGCGAATTTTTTTATCACTCTAAACAAAGCGTATTAACATCAAAAATTGCAAAGTAAAATTATTTTTTTAATATCTATAAAAAATACTAAGTTATAAGCATTTGAAACTGCTGATTTGACAGAGAGATCGGTACGAATGACGTCAATCGCTGCATCGACGTACAAAATCCATACTAAATTCCGTTTATTTAGAAAGAGATAAAAACAAAAGTTTAAATGGTTATAACTTTTGTGTGGTTTGGCCAATTTATGTCTTGTTTTCGCTTTTTGTCATTATTTTTACAGTACTTTCACATTTCGTGTCGAAATAAAAAAAAGAAAATTTATGCATATTCCATAGATAATATGAAAAGTGAAAATAATCAATTGTGAAATTCATCATGTGGACTTCATAACAGCGAAAGCGTTCTTTGGATTTATTAGGGCGAGGACGATTTAAATCAATTGCTAGGTATTTACTTACTCAACCTTCTGTCTAAAATCTCACTAGTCTGTACTGCTCCACTGCTGGTCAAAACAAGCTTAAACAGCTATTTAGCCAATTTTTTTTTCGCAAATCTTCAACAGCTTTTTATTCAAGTTCATTTGCCGCTATCGCTCACGCTCGTAACTTAACCCTCCCATAACGGAAGCACAATCGTATTGTTTTTCGCGTCACCTGCGCGGTGCGGGCGTATTGTTGTACAAATTGTGCGACAACATTGTGCCCGGACTGTAGTGCCCCAGTGTTGTTGCGGCCATACTCGACCAAATATACACGCTTGTTGATAACCTTTGCCGGAGAGATAAGGTTTGTACAAGTTTAGTTTAAAACTGAACGGTGGTATAGGGGCGACGGTAGGCTTTTACTATTTTTAGGAATCCTTTGTTTTAACTGCTGTATTTGTTAAGTAGATTGCTGGCTCGCTTTCAACTAGCAAATAAATTAGTTTTTCTTGCTTAAGCGAAGAGTAAGTTGTGATTTATTAATGTTCTCTGATCACATATTTTATACATAGCTACTGATAAAATTATCAGTCTTTTTGTAACAAAAAGGATCGATTAGGTAAGTCAATACGGAGAATTATATAGATCGGACTAACTTACCTAGTGACGTCCGATCCTTAATTATGTGAAGTAATCTCGTCCTCATTTAGTACTTGTAGTTTGCACTTCTTGCTAAACTCGCTATCACATTTTTTAAAGATGAATCGATTTCATCAAAACGAAAATATTATCTGTGGTCCGGTCTTGGCGCGCTCGTTCTTGGCATCTGTCAACTCATTCTTTCAAAGCATTATGATCGGGACTTCAAGAAGATGACCGATACGGTTATCTATCGTAGTCCCGATACAATAGTCAACACAACTTTAAAAAGGGGTGTAGATAAGACACTTTAAAACACATATAAGTAGGCTGATTTTCTGGGATGGGTTGGGATACAATGAGGACGAGATTACTTCACATAATTAAGGATCGGACGTCACTAGGTAAGTTAGTCCGATCTATATAATTATGCTGCGTAATCTCGTCCTCATTTAGTACTTGTAGATGTTCAAAGAAGTTGTGTTGGTAATATAATCAACATCTTTTAATCATTGAACAATGCAACCTAACATATTCTGAGTATTTTTACTTAGGTACTAATTACACATTTATTTAAATATAAAAGGTAACATCGTAACATAAATCTTCTCTAACTCTAGTATCAACCAGTGTCATAATAATCTTATAAAAGAGCTTAATTACTTTAATCAGACAGTTCTATTGACATTAAATTTAATCAACCAACAATAACAAGCAGTGTGTTCTATAGTAAAGAGACTAGAACACACTGCTTGTGCAAAAGCATTAGAATCACTAACTATAGTTCTCATAATAAAAGCAAGCAAAAGTTTTCTTATGATTCAATATAATTAATACCCACTTCAGAGGCTTTTTATGCAGAAGCATGCCTTTTGCTGTGTGAAGTGAATTTGGGAGTATTTATTCCACTGCTAATTAGAATTTGTTTTATCCACCTACTAATAGTTGCAGTAGTGGCGGCATGATATGGTTTTCTTAGTTATAATTAGTGATTTACAATCTTATCTTATATTTTTTGTAATATCTAGATAGAACAACAGACAAATTCTCCTTAAAAAATGGTAGTATCAAATTGGGTTGATATCTACCAGGTTCAGAGGTTTTAATCATTTCTGGAATTTTTATGTTAATAATTATCCTGATTATAAAATGTTATCAGTATATTTAAGGGAGACAAGGTTTGAATTCTGTGTGCAGTTAAATGGGCTATTATGGTAACTAACTTTTTGGTAATTAGTTCTAAACTAAGGGTTTCATTAGGAAATAGTTCAAATAAGACAAATAATTCAAAACTATACTGAGATCCCATACTACTTCATATTTGGGGTTCTTAGGTCTTAACCTAAATATATCCCTGAAGAACCTTGACAGTCGGTCATCTGTGCCAATGTGGGGCCCTAGAACTAGAGAAACTAAGTAGCTAACCTAATGGTATTGAGTGAGTTATATGATAGTCCCTCATTAAAATGTTAGTCAGTAAAGATATCACAGTGGGAACTGAGTCTAAGAGAGGGTCAATATCTTGGTTCTGACAATAGGAAATCCCCTGATTCAGAGCAGACTCATACCGCTTTTATGATGGGGTTCCATTATTATTATTTCAGAAATAACCATGGGCTCAAATAAGGGAACCATGGTTGTGAGGGCCGACAAGGTACTACAGTCATGCAATGCCTGTTTCCCCTTCCCTTTTTATTTTCTGTAACATCTTACTAATAAGTGCAAATGGTGGGTATGTCTATAAGAAATCACCATACCATTTGACAGTGCAAGGTATATACCATTCTGACAATTAGTGTTAAAACTTGTTTGCAAACAGGTCAATCTGAGGTTAAACAATACTAGTCTTTTATGCTACATCACATAACTTCCATTCAATTTCTGTGATTGGATGCCTAGATTCGAGATCTGCGATAGTGTTTTCTTTAGAATTGATGTAAGATGCATAGATCCAAATGTGTCTTTCCTCACACCGTTGCCACAACTTTCTGGCTAAATTATTAAGGTGGGTAAAACGAGTGCCACCCATTTTATTGATGCAGTAATATTAACCCTATAGCAGTTATGTTATCTATTTAATTTACAGTAAAACTTCAGTGTCCAAGTGTGCTTGCAAATGTTTTGAGCCTATAAATGCTGTCAATAATTCAACGTAATTTATATGAAACTTTTGATTATCAGTTGTCCAGTGCCCATGGCTTCTGACATCATTACATATCAGACCCCAGCCAGATGAAGTTTTATCTATCTTCTCCTGAGGAACTGAGATAGTAAACTGAACTTAATCTAACAGAAATCCTATATACTGACAGCACTGTCTGGGTTCTAAGGCACTCTTTTTTAGTATTGATAACAAACCCTAGATTTCTTAAGAAAATTTGAGTTAAGGACACATTTTACAAACACTTAGCATGTGAATCACTAAGGCACAAAATATCACCAAGATATATAGAAAAGTAACACCAATGGCCTCAGGTGACACATAACTGGCTTCATAATCTTTCTGAATACATATGGTGCTATGCTAACCCCAAATGGAAGACATGTTAACACAAACAATGTATCTTGAAACTGAAACCGGAGAAATCTATCATATTTTTTATGGGTATGAAATATTTAAGCATTTTTCAAATTTATAGTTGCCATAAATCAACTTGGGGTCATGAGTTTGGTTGCTGTCTTCTAGTTTGAAGTGATGTGTATTAAATTTATTAAGTTTTTTGAGATTTGATATAAATCCAAGTGCCATCTGATTTTGGATGTAAAAATATGCTGGATAAAAATTGATTATCTGCGGATAAACATCATTTAATAGCACCTAACTTTAGGGGTTTATTAATTTCCATAAAATAAGATTGCTTTCTTTCTGACTGAAGTTATTGTTTTTAGGAATGGAAGTTTGAACTGGAATTTCATAAAAGTGTAGTTTATAACCCTTGATCCAATCATTGTATTTTTGGATAGGTTTTAACATTATTACAAACTTCAGTGAAATACTGCAATCTACCAGTTTCTATCTGAGCTAGACGCATTCCTGTCCCCGACATTGTCCTGACTTTTTTACAGGTTCTGAAGTTTTTGCATTAAACTTGTCCTGTGGCTTATCCCCGAACAGGTACTTGGATATTGGAGTGCCCCATTAGCTCCTTCATTTCTTCATTGAGGCCAGGCAGAATCAGGGAGCCTCTGGTGATACAGTTGCATGATAAATGTGACAAAGTAGTCCGGCTGCATCACTTAAAGAGTTAAAATTTGATCACTACTTTCTTTGTTGGTGATTAGATTGTTTAACACTGCTTATTGATGTAATGGCAGCAGCCGAGGTGATCTGCTGCCCCCTGATTTTTTATCCCTTTTCACTCCACCATCCTCAGTGCGGCTGCCACTACTTCATTTAGTTTTGGCGGGTGCAACAAACTGCAGATCTATCGTGTTCCCTGCTTGTTTAGGATGTTTTGTCTTGTTTCCTCATTTAAACCCTTCACAATTATTGCTGACCACCGCGTGGCCAGGCTGCCGTGAAGTTCTATAGGTGTTTTTGTTGACTACGCCCCCTCATCTCTGCCTCTTTCTGATTTCGGTCAGTGGGTCGTCTTAGAGGCGGATATTATTTATTTATTTATTTAACAGTTCAAGCACAAAGTTCAGAGGCGGACTTAATGCCATGATATTATTATTCAATAACGTTATTGTAGCATAAATATTAAAAAAAAAAAAATTGAAATTAAATGTTAATCATTTTTAAATATTTTCTTCATTAGGTGACATAGGACAAGTGTCTGTAGTCAGAAGTGGCGGTTATGGGGAATAGCTGTCGCGGCGAGTCAGGCTGAGTCGGGTTTATATCGTGTATCACAACTTCGGTCGCGATAACCACGGCTTCTCGAGCATGTTCGACTGGAGCGGGCTTCATACTCGTCTACAAAGAATAGTTAAAGTTAGGCCTCTGACTGGTCGAGTTTAAATCTACGGCTAACCTCTCGTGGTAACTCAAGGAATGCAGCAGGGACAAGATTATGAAGAAGGAACTGAATGTGTTCACTATCGGCTAACCTCTCGTGACAGCTCTAATGATGTCATAAAGGTTGACACAATTGGTGTTCTCATGGTTAACCTCTCGTGATAACTCTAGAGACATGTGATGTCGTTCTATTGTAGGATGGCTTAGATCATCGGCTAACCTCTCGTGAAAGCTCTAGTGATGTTCTACTAATTGTTGTTGGCATAGTTGGTGTCCTCATCGTTAACCTCTCGTGAAAACTCTAGAGACATGTGCGAACAACTAAACGTGTATACCATCGGCTGACCTCTCGTGAAAGCTCTTGTGATGTCGTTCTATTGTTAGATGGCCGAGACCATCGGCTAACCTCTCGTGACAGCTCTAATGATGTCATAAAGGTTGACACAATTGGTGTTCTCATGGTTAACCTCTCGTGATAACTCTAGAGACATGTGCATCTTAGGCCAGGGTGCCAGGTCCTTCTAGGAAAAGACGAGTGGATAGGTACTTAAACAAAAAAGCTTACCAGAGTTTCGATGACGACTCCGTTTTCGCTTGTTCGACCGATTTTCTAGTTCTCGCAGACGTTCGTTGAGTTTTCTCATCTCTTCGTCTCGTTTTCTTCGATGTTTTCCCATCTCGGTTTGGTAATTACAAAATTTTTGGAACTTTATTAACGGAAACGTGACCTGCGCGCTTCACAAAAAAGTACAATGAGTTGACAGATGCCAAGAACGAGCGCGCCAAGACCGGACCACAGATAATATTTTCGTTTTGATGAAATCGATTCATCTTTAAAAAATGTGATAGCGAGTTTAGCAAGAAGTGCAAACTACAAGTACTAAATGAGGACGAGATTACGCAGCATAATTAGTGGGCTCGACTCCAGACACTGAAAATAAGTGTAAATGGACCCTTAACGAAGGCACTTGTTCTCCTCGACATTGCGATCATTGTTTTGTTCCGGCCCATACCTGGGAACGTACTACTTACGGAGATATTGGAGGTCAAAGTTTCAACTTTTTCACTTGTTTTTTTTTTTCAAATACTAGTTTTTAAGGTCATAAATTTACTTTAAATACCTCCATAACCCGTTTACTATTAAATGCTTTCACTAGCACAATGTTTTGAGTGCGTTACGTTGAGTTTTATCGTAAAACGTGATTTTTCACCCCAAAAAAAAAGTAGTTTACCAGCAATAATTTTTGCGTTACTTAGTTTAATGTACAGAATGCTTGATTGGTATTTGTCGGAGTCCAGTGTCCGCAGCCGATCCGCAACCGATCCTTAACTCAATCAAAACACCATTACAATGTAGGTCAAGAATCCAGTAACCTCAAAAGCCACAGATGCCAAATCTCAAAGCCACTTGATCCACCTCAAGACCAGACAATCAGCCAAGTTACACTGTCGTGGCCAGCCCGGCTGAAATAATAGCCATAGTGGCTAAATAATAGCCAGAGAAGCTAAAGTAATGGCCGGTTGGCTAAGGTCGCGTCGGACCGCGTATAACGAGCGCCACTTGAGGGTTAATAAATTGCATCTCCAGTGCATCGGGGGAATACACGGGGAGCGGTTTGTGCGGGCACGGTGTGTCGAGGGATGTAGGTACTTGGATATTCAATTTGTACGGAGCTTGAAACTGACTGTATAAATAGCTTTATTGAATCTTTTAAAGATACACTCGTTGAAGGGTGCGTTTTTGACTTATGTCATATGTGATTTTTACGTTTAGGAGGTAGATGCTGATTCTCCATCTAATTTGTACAGACCTATTATTTAATGGTGGTTGCTCTGTTATGTGCCTGTGAGTATGAGTAAGCTTGGGGAAACGTACTTTTATAACGGTGTTTCTATAACTCTATTATAAACTAAGTATCTTTGTTCTTCCATGCTATTTAGCGCTTACATAAACCTACATTTATACAATCATGCTCAATTACAAAGAAACAAAACCGTGAAATGTAAAAAGAACACCTATAATTAAGACTTCAACACCATCTTCCCATTCACTCAATTACTATAATCACTATCATTACCAAACAGAATGTATTCTATAAAATTATCTACTAAAAACCACCGTGCTACCGCCCTCACCGCGGCCCCTATGTTTTCAAAACTAGGGAAATTAATAGAGGTATACTTTACCAAGCATTTGGACAAAACGAGGGGGTTACCTAGCTCGTTTGTCTGCCTAGACCAGGTAATGGGGCTCGTTTGGGATTCCCCATTAATTGCAGCGGATACAGATATTGTTTGTTAATGACCAGTTAAAGTGCGGCTGGGTTCAATTGAGAGTAAAGACGGGAGCGTTTAATAGTTTAGAGAGGTTTATTTATGGATGTGATTTTAAAGGTGTTATAAATGACACTCGGATGGAGTTGGTAGATTGTTCTGCCCTATTGCGTAGGTTTTATTTTGCAGTAAATGCCAAGTCGGTGTTTCTTATTTACAGAGTTAGTTTAATACGGCAATAACATAAAGTTGTAGCTACGGTAGTCCAGGGATAAAAATAAGATATTGATATTAGAATACAAGCTTAGCTTTACCAACCACAACTACGCTATAAATTGACCACATCCGACTAGATATTAAAAATAACTAGAAAAACATCACATTTCTCACAAATACTTTAACCTTTTTCGTAATAAACGAGCTCACTTTACATACAGTTTACTTTACATTCAAAGCTATTCTGTGGAAGCTGATAACACATCTATAAGAGTGAAATATTCCACCACTAGTGACATAAATGGCGTATTACAGCACCGGTGGGGACATAAATCAGGGGTTTTCGTGTTCAACCAAACCGAGTTCAGAGTATCTGACGACTTTTATCAACAGGAATAAATCCCACGATTTTGTATGAAAAGTTAAATTAAATTGCTGTGTGCCTACAACATCATTTAGTGTGTAGCCAAAACCAAAACGAATACCGACATCTTGATATTGCAAGTGACGTTTTCGCGAAGAAACTATTTCACAACTGTTGACCAACTTAGTGTAGGATCCCTTTTTTTCGGATAGGAAATCATCAAATGACTCCTCCCGCTCTGGGCGGAGCAGGAGGGAGTGTCAGACTTTTACTGACTAAAACCCATCCATGTTCCTTCATCGCCCTTTGTGTTCTGGGGCCACGGTATCTCTTTCGAACAGTCCCGCAACCCTGGCAGGCATCGGTCCTTGCAGATCCCTTCCTTTTTGCTGACTCTCTTTGAGACGCGCGTGGAACACGAACGCGCCGTCGACACGGCCTGTCGTCATGAGACGGACGGACGGTGAGCTAGCTCATAGCCCACCGTCCACAGGCCCGCGCCCGCGGCGGCGGGACACTGTGAGGTTCTCTCCCTCTCACGTTCCGCCACCTCCTTCTCTAGCATTACTGCTTCGCAGAAGGTGACGGAATCCCATTCCGTCTCGCTCCAGACCATGGCTTGCACCAGGGCCGGACACGAGAGGTCGCCGCCGCCGCTTCGAGGACACGGCGGCGGTGCTCCGCCCAGTATAGGATCCCTTGAAGAACCGACCTACCTTACCTTACTTACCTTACCTTCACCGAGCTGGTTAATGAATGAAAAGTATTTTATATCAAATAAAATATGTCAAAAAATATATTGCAAATGGGTTGTCTAAAAAAATTCAGTCCACTTTTTGAAATACTTTTCATCCATTAACCAGCTCGGTGAAGATCGTTCTTCATGGAGCTTAGACTAACTGTCAATGTCATTTAAACGGCAAAAGATCCCTGCAGCCTGTACTTGTTAAATTACAGTTTATTTGGACGTCGCGTTCTCGCCTGGAAGTTGTACCCGTGTGTATTCTGATAGTAAAATCGAGCGCGAATTAGGAGGTCGGCTCAGCCCGCAATGCGAAATGTCACGGAAAGAAATATAGGTGGTGGAAAACGTACGTTCGGGTGCTTAGTTCTTACACGAACAGCTAGTACATGAACAAATCTCACATCACATAGCGTCAATTTACCTATAAAGTTGTTTTTACTATTAGTAAGAAACTGGGTAAAATAAAAGCCGAGGCATTTTTGTGGAGTTTAAGACAAGAACCGTTGTTGTTAACCTAAAAAGAAATACATGAGATTTTATATTGCCAACAAACATAAAAGAATCCCACTTTGCAAACAGGAAACCATGTCTAAGTATTCTTTTAAGAGCAAAGATAAAATTTACAAGGAATTAATATCCTGTACGAAATGAATTATTCAGATACCTCCTGTGTATTGTAAAAATCTATGTATCGGAAATACATTCAATCTTACGACTGAACTCTTCCAATTTCCTTCCATCATTTCCATGTCTCCATCTGTCATTCGCGACATAAACACAAAAACTCTTTTTAGTATAAAATAGGTAACACTTAGAGGCAAATAATTCATTTTCATGCACCGGTTGTAAGAATATTCTTTTATTCACAAAGTATCATGGAACAACATGGCCCCTTGCGTATCAGAAGGGCCTCATATAATATTACGTTTCCTATTGAATGGTTTTCTTTTCATAGCTAAAATAGTCGTATAACCTTCGTTTCGTTTGTTAACATGCAATAATAAAAATAAAGTTTATGATTAGTACCAAGTTACCTTGTTTATTACCTAGCTTTCCCCTGATAATGATTAGATGAACTCATCTAGGTTGACAGAAGGTCTACCCAAGTTTTTCTAGTTTCTAAACCCGGAAATAGCAAGTTTCGCAAAAAACGCTCTTCAATGCTTGACCAGATTACTACGTATGCAAAATACCTTTTAATTAAAACACACTCTTAATTTGTCTTTTTTAAACTTTCACGATCAGAACACTCACTCACTCTTAATTTAACTGTGTTTTGTGAATTTAGTCTTTGATTGCTCTGAATAAAGGTTATATCTGTCTACTACCCTCTTTAGATTTCTTTATTTACCTGAGCCTGTTCCATTCACCCACAAGTCCCCGTTATCCTCAATAATCAAATCTCCCATTTATAACCGAAACGTATTCTCTACCTTTATCTCTTCCATCCTATTTCATTGCAATTCAGTGATCAATTGGAGAATATCCTTTTGTCCTGTTAGAATGGGAGGAGACACTTTTATTGAGGTTTCTTATAATATGGGGCGAATTACTTGCTGCTGTGAAAGTGTAAAGCTATTAAATTACCCATGTCAAAGGTAAATTGGCGAATGCATCCGTTTGCACACTTTGCACCTCATTTTTCAAAAAGGTTTTTAACTTTTATACATTGATTTCGTCTTTGACTGTTCATTGAACTGTCGATGTTTAATTGTCGATCAAAACAGGTTGATATTATAGTACTAGTAAGTCCCAGGCCCGGACGCGTTAATGAATTTTTTAATCAGGAATTGTTAATTATTACAAGGAACTTTAAATAACTGCGATATGTGGATGTATACCTCTGCCTAACCCTTCGAGGAACCAGAAGCGAGATGTTATTATGATAATAACGTAGAGTGTAAATTAATACATAAGCTATGATCAAACAACAATCAAAGGCTTGGAATTCAATCATCTGAGATTAGGAACGTATACCTAGTAGGTATGTATTGATATTAAATTAACTATATAAATACCTACCTATCTCCAAAGACATGACACAAAGCATGTAGCTAGCGTATATTTTAGCTATAAGTAGAACTGTGATTTATATGTGAATTTCTGTGATTATTAAAAATAAATAAATAACATTATAATCTACTTATTGTTTGATTTTTCTGCTATCTGTGGGGAAATAAACAATATGGCGGATTTTCCTTCATGAAAATAGAGTTGTGGCGAGTTTACACATACTTTTTTTCGTGGCGAATTAACTTTGTGACGAATGTACAATAACCCCTCTAATTATAAGTTAAACTTAAAGGAATAAACAAAGAATGAAGCCGACACAAAAAAAATATCGAACATCAACCAGCAAAGATTTCTTACAAACATAATCAATCAAAGAACTTCCCTCAGCAACAAGCTGCCTGGCTCACAACACGATACAATCATTTAAACAAGTTACAATTGAAACACAATCTCAGCTCAGAACAGACCAACCAACTTAGAATCGAAAACAAATACAACTCGCTTCGATTGTCTACCGATAAAACCTACTAAAAGTTGGAGCCACGATATTATCAGTTCATGTAGACAACGCTTTAAATACTAAGTTCTGCTTAAAGTTACAAAGTTATTGCAACATGTGCGCGAGCGCAAGTTCGCATAGAAAACTCTGTGATCTATGAAACAGTTGTGAAGTTGGGAGGAAGTTGGCCACGTGAGATATATGCGAATGTTGGAGGGAATAACGAAACTGTGGTTAGGTTATTAAAATAGGACGGAAAAAATATGACTAGAGATTTGTATGGGAAGGGGGAAGCAAAATCACTCCTTACACAAGTTTTGGAACTGGTATTCTCTTGACATGTAATTAATTTAGTTTTTTTGAGGGATGATGCGCTTTAGATTCCAAGAATAATATTAAGACATGTATTTTTTCTGCTAATCGCCTAATAGGTAGATAGGCACGTAGTTTCTTTTCTAAAGTTTTTCAGTTTCATGGCAACCCTACTCCTTTGCAAGTCAAAATCAACATTAGAGCAAGCTAAACTCCAGCACTTGCCAGTATACGTCACGATCAAAGGTATAACGAACCAATAGCGTCGACTTTTGCTTGCAGCTGCAAGTGTACTTACACTTTAGACTCACAAGTGAGGGTAACAAACCGCAAGTTTGACTTGCTACTTGCTAACTTGTCGAATATTTGATATTATGAATCGTTAGTTGTGCAAGTTGGGATGTTATCGGACTTATAAGTGGAGCGATTGCATTTGAATACCAATTACATTTCGAATAAAGCTTCAAAGTACAGCCTTAGCTTTTACGATTTAAGATTTGATTATTGCTTTTAGAACATTTACATACCTAGATGAACACAACACCCCAAAAGTATCCATTCCTAGTCCTTTACCTTTTCTTAACTAGGAAAGAAGAATTAGTACAATAAAAAACTCAATGACACTATGATTAACCTGGTAATCGAACCTAAGACATAATTGTTCAGCAGTACCGACGACAACAACAACAACAGCCCATAACGTCCACTGCTGGACATAAGCCTCTCCCATGATGGGAGGAATTTCCCGTAATCTCCACGCTTGGCAGGCGGATTGGAGATCGCAGTGATGACAGACTAACAGGAAACGCTGCTGCCCATTCTCTGGTCTACGGAGGTGCAAGGTGTTTTGCATCAGACATTAGTCGCCTTATACGACACCCGTTAATGTAATGGGTTGGTTCTATTCTACTCTGCCGTATACCACACGGCTAATCGGCTAATCGACGGATACCGACGAATCGGTATTTAATTCAGACGGCGACATAAAGAATAAGTAACCTTATTCATTGAGAACGTTCTTATTCGTTCTTTATATTGTCTCTCTTCGATAATTATAGCATCGAACTTCATCCCCGTTTGCCAAAAAGGCATCAAACTAAAGCCTAGTTTACACCTCAGTAATAGTAGTAAACTACAAAGTTTATAATGGAGCTCAATTTAATGAACACTAGGTGAGAATGAGGCCATTCGACGACGACGAGGCGGCTTGAAGTTCGGGCCTAAAGTTTAGGCCAATATTGACAATCAAAGTTTGGAACTTAACGCCCCCCATTCGTTACCGATCTAATAGTTGTGGTGACAAGACTTTTATACCCTATATTTATCAGTAAGGTATAGGGATGAAGAATTTCGTGAAAATCTTCTGCTGTTTACTAAAAAATATTAAGCACATTATATCATCATCTGTCAAGCCTTATCCCAACTATTTATGTTGGGGTTCATCATCATCATCATCATCAGCCGTAACACGTCCACTGCTGGACATAGGCCTCCCCCAAAAGGGGGGTTTAGTTGGGATTGACTTCGATTTATTCTTCGTTGGTCCTGATCCTGAAGTTTTGTCCCACATTCCAAATAAAACTTAGTTGTCTCATTGGTCCCATGTCCATGTCTATTGAAGTTGTGCTTCGTCCCAAATTACAAGTACTTATTAGAAGTATAGTCAATAAAAAAACTACTAGTACTTATTCGTCTAGTCTAACCGGATGGAGCTGAATACCATTTTACAAGGAGCGACTGCTTATTTGTCAGAGTTTTGCGTTTCTGACTACAATCATAACGACTGTCAAACATCTACAAATGATGATACAATATGACATAATGATGAACGTGGACGAGGCGAAACGAATATTTTAGGATCGTAGTATGTGGCGTTCTGTCGTGTCTGCCTACCCCCATTTGAATAAGGCGTGAGTTTATCTATGTTGTACACAATTTATTATGCACAGGTCTATTCTATGCCAAGTTTACTTGGATTTTATTAATTAAGTCTTAAAATATGTGTGTGTGTGTGTGTGTGTGTGAAAATGTCCTTTTTGAAATTCTTTTTCAGTGTTAACAAATCTTCACAGAAATTAATCCTTCAACACAAACTAAGTAGGATATTCTAAGTCGTAAATTATAACTAACCGTCATAAACTTGATCTAACAACTAACCAACAGTTAGTTTCTCTATTCACCGCAGAACTAAAGCCGCTGGAACTGACGCCACTTCTCTACATCGCGGCATCATCAGTACAACAACAAGTTTTGACGTAGGTACACAAAAGACGTGCGTGGGAGCGTAGTCGGGAACTTTGCCGCATCTAGTTTAATTAATTTCGGGATGTAAGTGCGAAATAATTATGCTTTCTGACAAGTTACTTAATTACGTTCTGTTTTCAGAAAATACAGGAGTTTATAATGAAATCTGTTCGCTAGATAGCGGCCAGTTTAGTTTTCAAATTACGGTTCGGAAAAAGTCAATTGCTCATTAAAACCAACATTTAAACTACGATAACTAGAAGGCGTACAATTAAGATTGTCAGTAAGTTTAATAATAATTATTTCATAAAATTTATCATGCGCAATTTAGCCAAAAGCTTACTTAGAACAGAATTTATTTCGAAAGTATTTTTTTCCAGAAAACGAAAAGTAAAATCTCTTATTAAAGTACTCGTACCTTTAATTTACCTGCCTGGCAATATTAGCCGCGATAGGCAAGGGGAATTGTGGGGCAATTACAGCCAGATCTAATATCTGCGTGTCTGGGGAAAATTAAACTGTCTCCCGGCCTGTGGCGAATTAATTAAGGAGAGGAGAAAAGTTTGATGAAATCTAGACCGAACGTGCTGAGGTTCACTAACTTCACTAACACTAACGGGACTGTGACCTAGCTAATGTGAGGCGACGGGCAATTGTGATTGGTGCTTGTTGAATTGTGACTTTTTATAAGGTATTGTGTTTACATAGGTATGTATAGCTATAGTCTAATTAGATACAGAAGTTATACACAGAGGAATCTAGTAATAAGAGGTGAAGTATTAAGTCAGAGGCCCATAGGCAGCATAAAAGCTGGTATTTTTATTTAATTTTGGCATCAAGTACCTACGGTCCCGTAGGTACACCTGTACCTACCAGGATTTAAACGAAGCCTAAGATAGAACTGTAGTGAACAAATTTTGAGCCAAATCAACCTGTAAAAACCGGCCAAGTGCGAGTCGGACTCGCGCACGAAGGGTTCCGTACCAATTATTATAAAAAAATCACGTTTGTTGTATGGGAGCCCCCCTTAAATATTAATTTTATTCTGTTTTTAGTATTTGTTGTTATAGCGGCAACAGAAATACATCATCTGTGAAAATTTCAACTGTCTAGCTGTCACGGTTCATGAGATACAGCCTGGTGACAGACAGACGGACAGACGGACAGACGGACATACGGACAGACGGACAGACGGACAGACAGACGGACAGACGGACAGACAGACGGACAGACGGACAGACAGACGGACAGACAGCGAAGTCTTAGTAATAGGGTTCCGTTTTTACCCTTTGGGTACGGAACCAAATGAATTGGGATAAGGGCAAGAGAATGATGATGATGATGATGATGGGTACGGAACCCTAAAAAGAAAAAGTGATAACGATCATGATCAATTGACTGCTACAACCGTCGTGCCGCCGCGCCTGTGTCAAAGACAACAACTCATTTTCCCCCAACTCAATATTTAACACTCCACCCTTCCACCAATCATCCAACCCTTACACAGCCGTTTGAACTCACAAACAATCCAATCAGCCCTCCAGCTTCTCTGTAGTATAGGCAAAGGCAGGCAGCGCAGTCTGCCCGTAAATACTTGATGACCACCAACAGGTTCGCGACTGTATGATTGACCTGTTGACTGCTGAATGATTGGATTCGTGGAATCAGCCGAAAAGGGTTGCTTAGGGTGATGTTTGATGAATACGGTTATTTGTATGTTATGAATTTATGACTTTTACAGCTGGGGAAAATTATGGGCCGGATAGTCGTAGTGGAAATGAGCAGGCCAGATAATGCCACAGACCGGATTGTAGATGGGGTAAGAAGGTGGTGGAGTGAAGAGAGACGGAGGTGGAATGAGGACCTGGTCAGAGTAGTAGACAAGAGTTGGAAGCGGGAAGACCAGAACAGGATCAAGTGGCGTTCAGTGGAGTAGACCTACACTGGGTGATACCAGTTGATGATGGAGGCGGTATGCGGTACGCGGAGGGCGGAGGTATGAACCCCAAACATGCTATTATAAGCCTGTAACCTCGAGTAATGAGACGGCTAGCCATATAATTAACTAATGTTAACTTATTTTTGCCTTTATTATAAACTACCTACTTCACATAACCATAGAGCCTAGAGTCTAATTATTTTAATATACATAATTACGAGTACTATCCTACGTATATTTTATGAAAAAACATTCTACATTCTGCTTTCAAGTTCAAACATTGAGGAAATAAAGCAAACAAAATAAAATACGCTCAAATATTTAAAAAGAAAAGTCCTATGTAAATTAGAACGCTTCACTCGGCAAAGTAAAAATATACAGCAACGAACGGAAGACAAGAAAAAAGAATGATTTAATTAGGAACTTGCAAACATTCTACCGGCTCAATCTATAGTCAACAAATTGAGCGAAATTTTCAAGAAAAAGACTCTTCCAGCACAAAATTTCTAAAAATCAAGTTTTCTGAAAAATCTGTTTGGCTCGGAATTTGACAGGAAAAACAATATGGCTGCCGAAACAGCGCGCGAAACCTTTGGTACCAGGCGAACATGAAACATGTAGAACGTACACGCTACACCCACAAAGGATTTCGGTTCGTCTGTCTAACGAGAATATGAGCGGAGTAATTTCGCTTGTAAAATAATATGAGCATCCGTCGGTAGCGGTACGTCCGTTCGTGGAAATATTTTAGAGAGCTCTCGTTGAATTAGGCGAGCTTTATTTATATTTTTCGAGGACGAGTAAATGTGTTTTCGGAAATTTTGTTAAACTGATTTCTATATGAGTGTAACATGAGTTCCTGCAGAAACAATTTAGACGCCACAAATTAAATTTAGTTTACGCTACAACTGCAATGTATTTTTTCAGGGTTTATGTTATTACTGTTTCATACTGACATAGACGTTATTCATATAAGCTTAAACCTGAAAATCGTTAAGTGGAAGAAATATCATTCAGCTATTATCCAGTATTATTTTACAAAAAAAAAACAAAAGGCCATTCTCTCAAAAAGACACGACCGTTCATTTTGCATCAATATCCATGAAAAACATTATTAAAAACTTCCCGAATATCGCATCACAAAAAGCCTTTTACAGCGAAATCCGATCAACCTCTACCCCTTCCGTTAACAACGTCACATTTCATTGGCGACCATGCATATCTGCATGACCAATCATTTACATCGGTAACATCAAAGGGAAACGCTACTAATTATATGACTGTACCACCCCATCGCCCCTCTGTGACATAAATGTATCCACTTATTAATACAGCGGCATAATATGTTCAGTTATATCCCTTTGTTCAATTCGAAACGGGAGTACTGCGTGGTTGATAAAATCGTGTATTTTGCGTTGTATTACGTTGGTGGAGGTGCGTAGAGACTGTTTTAATGTGAAAGTTGGGAATTGTGAACTGTTATTTCTGATATTAGTTACGAAATATGCTGAATAATTTAGATTGTCATCAACACGATGTGAGGTGATATCAGAAAACAATAAGAAAACAAAAGGAACTTTAAAATAAATCTGCACTCAGTTGCGCAACACAATTTCAATCATAATGGACAAAGGATTTTGGAGAAAATTTTAATTTGAAATTCGTTTACAGCATAAATAAAGCATTGTTATGAAATGTCAAATGAAGAGCATTGTGATTACCCAATTACGCCGACGATTTCCATATCTATTGTGTTATTTTGTAGAAATGGAAAACTAAACTACTCTTTTATTGTAGTTTAAAACGGATACTAAAATTATATGAAAAATGTATAATTTAAATAGCCAAGGCCAAGGGCAACATTCATCAATTAAAACGTCAATCAAACTCGTCAAATATTTGATCTTCATAGTAGTACGAAACTATAGTGTAAACTATCATATAAAAAGGCTTTCATTAACAGAGGTCGCGTCTCTTGCAAACCTCCCCTTTACGACCCTTTTCAATATACATCAGGGTTGTTTAAATTTAACTTTTAAGTGCATATAAAAGCACGAATAAATTATCTGTTTATTTAATATTTAGTGGCTTTAGAAGTTAGGGACTCGTTTGGAAACTTTGTTTGTGTAATCTGAGTTTATTTTTGGGTATAGAGGTAAAATATGTATAGTGTTGGTCCTGTTGGTGTAAAGATTTATACATCAGTCAATTCATCCCCATAATTATGCCCTTAGAATTGTTTTAGGGGATCGGGGGGCTTTTGGGACTAGGACCGCAGTCCTAAATATTTTTAAGTGGTATTTTGGGACCACAAGAAAAAAAGATACGACTAATCGAAGTTGGAGCATGACGTTTACTTTATAATTCTTTGCTATAGTATTTACAAACTCTACATTTTACTGCGTAAAAGAAAAGATCGTGAGGAAACTCAAACTCACCGAGTGAGGAGACCTATGTCCCAACAGTGGGAACATGAGAGGCTGGTTATGCTACATTAAGTAAAGACGCGAACCCTATTCCCACCGCGCCGCTATTACTGTCAGAATTAAAAACAAATCAAATGGTTTTACGGTTTGATTTGTTTTCCACTACAGTTGCGGAAATTGCTTTTGATTATGCCAATATTGCCAGTTAGTTTGAATATTGCCAATATTGCCAGTTACTTTAATTATTGCAAGCTTTCAGTTACAATATTTCAGGCTGGCTGCATTTTGTTATAAAGTGGGTCAGGGTTTGTTTGAAGTTTAACTTTTCCATTATAAACTTACCCGTACTAGGTTTGGTTGTTATCTGTCTGCTGTGTATCTGATATTTTTGCAAAGCTGGGCGTGTAATCTTACCTAAAACAAAAGAAAAAAAAACATTAGAATCCAAGTACAGACAAAAATAGCAGTTTTAATTTTGCAATAAATATTGCACCAAACCGACATCTAAGAACATAAACTTTGCAATACATGCGACATCCACCAACCCGCAATGGAATCTCCGTGGTGTATTAAGGACCACCGCTTAGAGAGTCAGTGTGTCCCACCCTGTGTGTGATCGGGCTTATTTCTGAAAACCCCCTGAAGTCAAGGGGCAAAAGTGGAATCTAAAAATAACGTCTAGAATTCCCCCCTGATAATCCCCCCGTTACTATTTGATTCCCCAAAAAATGGGAAAACTGTATCCATGTACGTAAACTTAGATCCCCGATTTTGCTTCATTTCCTGATTACGATGCTGATTGACAAGACAAGATGTCTTTACAAATCCAAGTCACGAATCCAAGACTCTACCTAAAGTAAAAACACTGGTTCCACAACTCAAAAATAACTGACCTCAAACTTACTCGACACCACGTTCTATCTTACATCAACTTTTCAAACGAGTGTCGATGTCAATTTCCCGCGGGATTGGCATCCATATCCACACACACACACACACACCACATGTGCCACATGTGTACACATGTGTGGCATGTGTACACTGTGCCACATGGCACAGTTGGCAGCTGATGCCAGACCTATCAGCATAATACTTGTTATTACATCCGGCATGCCAGATTAATGTCTGGCACTCTGGCGGAATAATTTTGTGCTTTTTCGCGTCGTTGCCAAGTAAATGAAATGTGTAAAGGATATTGCCACTTAGTGTTATTGTTGTTTCTTCACAACTTATTAAGTTATTTATGGAGTTGTTAAATGTTTTAAAAGATTGTGAGGAAGACCTTGAATGAGACTACTAACACAGACTAGGGAAGCATAGAGTAAGAGAGCCTTTATTCAACAGGGGCAGAATGATTCTGAAAAAAAACGTGCGTTTTTTTTCTAAACTGTATGTGACTGACCTGACCGCTTTCATAAGACTACCTCTTGACTACCTCGTTTGCAATAGTATCGTTCTGCAAAAACTCGTTAAAGTAATTTATTCATAGATTCTCTTACAATATTTTCTGCTATCGTTTATGCAAAGTCAAGTAAAACTATAGCGTGTTAGGATTAAAATAGTTTAATTAATGTAGTGGTAACAGTTAACCGATGATTTATTACAATCGTTAGGAATCTATTTAGAGTTCAATTTTCTAGAACAAATTACACAATTACAAAGTGCCTATCTCCAACGAGACCAATCCCTAGGGTCTTTATTACAAAGCAATTCATCTGAGAACCAATCGACTAGATTTTATTACTTCGAAGACAGAATCCCCTAGTTTGCCATTCTACTTGGACTAAGCAAATAGCTCTAGTAATTGAAAAGTTCCATTTAAAATGTTCGCTTTCAGGAATAAATTTAAAATTTTCTAGATAGGTTTTCTTGGAAGATTTATCACTGTCAAATGGCAAACAAATAGCGCATTACCTGACAGCGAGGTGAAGGTGCAGCCAATTGATGCCAGTTCGCAACCTGGCGGGAATCTGGCAGGGTCTCGCAATTTCTCAAAGTTGCCAGAATATTCGCTGGAACGGTTGCAGATTACCTTCAACGTATCGGATCGTTCTGAAGTGACGATAAACATTTCGCCGCGTTCCAATTTCAAGAAGGATTTTGAATTTGGAAAGTTTACATCGTTTTGTAAACTTCCTCTGTCGCATTCGTATTTGTAGAGTTCGCCATTATGTTTTTCGTACAGAAATATCATAATTTAGGACAAATCAGGTCAATTCGGCATTGTAATTATACGGTGTTTTGAACTCGAAAAGTACCTAGACTTAATAAAAAATTACCATGCTTCATAGTAATTTTAAGATGTAAGTTGTACTGTTACAACAAAAATATGTCTCAAAAATGACCAATTACTTAAGCCAGTGAATATAAATTCACTTAACACCCTTAACACCCAGGTACATTTTAAGTATTTCAGTGTTTTAAACTTTTCAGTATCACCTGAGTAAGACGAGCCAACCCCGAAAAATGTAGAAAAATGGCCACACTAACGACATAACCCGTTCCCAAAGTAGTGTCACTCTCGAAACTTTAACCTGAGCTGTCATTTGTGTAACTTTCAGCTTAGCGTTATGTTAGCATTCCTCCAGTTATGTAGCGAGCGGCACACAGATGCTGTAAGTTATTCTGTTGCGCTGAGCGCGCGTTAATATTTGATACGCTCGTTAAAAAGTCCACCTTTATGTGGAAACATTGGGGATTGAAAGAGGAGCGGGACCGCGAGTGTCTTGGGGAAGATTCCGCGCGTATTTTGGGGATGTCTTCTAAAGTAGGGACCAGCAGCACGGTTAATCTACCAGATTTAGTCAATTGTGGCCAGGAAAAGTCTACTAAAAAGCAATCATGCTGAATCCACTTTTATGCGACATAATTTGTAGCCGTGTCACTAAACAACAACAACATCCCATAACGCCCACTGCTGGACATAAGCCTCTCCCATGATGGGAGGAATTTGCCGTAATCTCCACGCTTGGCAGGCGGATTGGAGATCGCAGTGATGAAAGACTAACAGAAAACGCTGCTACCCATTCTCTGGTCTACGGAGGCGCAAGGTGTTCTGCTTCAGACATTAGTCGCCTTATACGACACCCGTGAGTGTAATGGGTTGGTTCTATTCTACTCTGCCGGATACCACACGGCTAACTGCCACTAAACGTGGCATACAAATTCACAAAAAAAACTTCTTATGGTTCAAATAAAAGCTTTTTGTTAGTATACGAGTAAAAGGGTTTATTCCTTGCTCCTACAACGAATACTCTGGTTGTCCTCGCGTGCCCGTCCTGCTGCCGTATGTTTCTATATCCGACAAGGCGAACTGAATATTATACCCAAGTTTAGGGCGCGGCCATTTTGAGCACCCCTAGTTTGTGCCCAACTAGAATTCTTAACGTAGTTTAAAAATAACGGAGCAAATGTAGCAGATTATGTTAAGAGATGATTAGGGTCTCAATAATTTAGTACTTCTTAATGATGCTACAGAAGCTACCTACCAATTCACACTCAAGAAGAAGTAATTTTGAGAGAAAGCGAGATGCAGCAAGATCGATCAGCACAACTTGGTAAAGACTTAAAGTCATAGAAGACTTCACAGTCGAAATAAAAATAGCTGTTGACGTAAAATTTCTACAATCTAAGCCTTAACACGTTTACCTTAATCCGTATGACAACATAATCCCTTTGCTAAAAGTATAGCCTTACTAAGAAAATTGGCCAAAAAGAAATAGAAGGTGAATGACGAGCGAACTCGCGTGTAGAAAGGGATTATGTTGGTGTTACTACCCATTACACCCCCTTTCTAATAAAAGGGGTGAAGGGGTCAAGGGTGCTCTTACTATTAATTTTGCAGTCATTAGTGCATTGTTCTTTAATGGGATAGAGCCTTTGCAAAGGCTTTCAGGATTAAATCCTCTCACTCTGGTAGTAATGAAAAGAGTTTTCTTTTCATTAGTATCAGAGTGAGGATGTACACTAATGAAATCGGAATAATTTTATAGTTAGGGGCCGTCCATTAATCACGTGATGTTTTTTAGCATTATTTAACCCCCCCCCCCCTCCCCTTTGATGATACGTGGTGAGGTTTAAACCGAAACCCCCCACCCCCACCCAAAATCACGAGTATTTTTAGTACCTACAAAGAATCGTTCGTTCAACGGCGAGTCAAAGGTCACACTACACGCCGCTTTTCGGTTTAGAAATCGCGCGTTTGACGAAAAAATAAATACACGTGATGTTTTACCACACAACTCTCCCCCCCCCCCTTGTGATATTTCGTGATTTTTGCCAAACCCCCTCCCCCACCTTCGAGTCTCACGTGATTAATGGACGGCCCCTTAGTAACAATTTATGCTCAAAACATTACTCTGTAATTAATTGAGCTTTATGTTTATTATGTTCCAAGTACTTATTGAAATTCTTGAAGAACTTTCCAAACTACGTATTTTCAGTTCAAATTACTTGAAAGTTTATTTGCAAGGCAATTAACAGCACGCGTCCAATGATTGTGAACGTTCACTTCGGATATAATGCTTAGTTAATTAAACGCTGCTAGCAATTAACAATGTGACCACACACACACATACCTCTATATAGTAGGTTCTTATATGTATGTAAACAAGTAGGTACAGTCCTTAGCAAGATTTTAGAGCCGCTCTCCCGTGGCATAAAGATTGCCACTTTGAGTTAAGACGTATAAGTAAGAGTATGGGTCCCAAAATACGTATAAGATTTTAACAACATGAAATAACAATCAAACAGTAAGTACAATCACTTTTAAAAGTTGCAGTTGTATTCTTGTTGGTGCTCGTGATGGTACATAATTACTTAGCACACATTTAAATACATGAAAAGTAATTCAGTCTCTGTACGGTCGTTATATTTTTATGACACGGTTTCAAATTCAATTTTGCACCCCTTGGTTTAATTGGAAAAAGGGTTGTATGCATGAAAATTGAGTTGATTGAATTTTCAAAAATAAAAAAGTTTGTCTACACCGGAAACGACCTCCACGAAATGTTTTTTTTTTTTTACAAATGGCCAAATTGAAAAACACAAACAAAGAGCATTCTGACTTGGTTCATAAAAGGTTGACCATGTGTGTATCACTGTATACAGGGTGTAAAAGACCTCATCACGAAGCCGTCAACCAAGCATTCTGTACATCAAACTAAGTAACTTTACGCAAAAATTATTTCTGACGACTCGGAAACGACTTTTTTTTTGGGGTGAAAAATCATGTTTTGTGGTAGAACTCAATGTAACGCACTCAAAACATTGTGCTGATGGATGAATTGAATAGTGCGGGGGTCAGTAAAAATCTACATTAAAAACTTGTATTCAAAAAAAAACTTGTCAAAAAGTTGGAACTGTGACACCCCAATATCTCCGTAACTAGAAGGTTCCCAGGTATTGTGTAGAATAAAAAATGATCGCAATGACGGGGAGAACAAGTGCCTTTCGGCTACATTAAGAGGTGTTTTACACCCTTTATATGTGTGTTTGTTATCCTACTGACCGGTGACTTAATAAAGAATAACAGAAATCCTATTAAAAAAGATCATCTTATTGTAACCAATCAGTATACGAATGACAGAACTTATTCTAGTAACAAATATCCAGAATTATTGCTATACAACCTTCTTATCGATGTTGACAGCTACAAAAACCAAACCAATACTTGAACAAATAACACATCACTGCAAGAACCTCCCTTCTACAAACAAGCATGTAAAGAATCCAACTTTGCTTGCTAAATGCATTTCCGTCCCCATAAAGTAGTGACAATGTTCCATTTATTATGGTAAAATGCGCTCACAAATGGCTTTTTCATTAGCTGCAGTTCGTATCCAGCAGTGCAGCATTTGTTTTGTTTTCTAGTCGTAATTTATATTTTTGTACTGGCAAATACCTACTACTTATTACATCTGTGTTCGCTTCTAGTTCTTTTAGATATTCAGTGTAGCTTTTTATTACAATGTTATCCAGAAATCTACTTAAACAAACTTTGAATAAAGTAAAAAACAGATGGTGTTACTTTTTAACAAAACTTTTAACACAAGCGGTGTTAAAAGTTTTGTTCATCAGAGGTTAAAAATAATATTTTTAACCCTAATTATTTCACCCCTTTATTGTTGCAATAACAGAGTAAACTCATTCACAAACATAATTACATTGTTACAGAACCAAAATCCTCTTAAAGTTATTGGCGTCAACGAAGTCAAGGCATATCTACATATAAATACATATCCCAAACCCGCATTGCACATTACATATCAGTGTATTTAACTCGGAATATTGGTCCAATTTACATTTGATATCGCACACACAACCTACCCCCAGGGAGTAGGGGTGGGGGGTGAAACAACTCTGTGTTTCAACCCCGGGCTATCTTATTTGATTTCATGTTAATTAATCTCTGCATCGAATGGATGCGGTTCGATCGTTTTAGTTTCCAATTATTTATGACCGTAAAGTAAATGGTGACTTTGTGAGGCTTAATTTAGTGGTCTATTTTGCAAGCTAGGTCTAAAATTTCTGCAATTTGTGATATTTTTAGACATTGCTTGGTAACAGTGAATTCCATGCTTTCCGTCTCTCTCTCTGTAACTTATATTTCAAAATGGAACCCTAACATATCACAGTAACGGCCCATACATTGATTCTTAATACAATATCTCTGTCATGATTCCAAGGAGAATACATCTGATTACTTTTTAATCCGATTTGATCCGGAATTACGTTAAAAAGCGAAGTAATTACATCGGGGCTCTGGCGGGGCTCCGGCGCGGGCGGGGCTGCCGGATCTACTAATTAATATTTCGTGCTTCGAAACGCTTCGTAAATCAAGAGATAGATGGGAACCGGAGTTATTGCATGTTTACGACTGTTTTCTGTTTTAAACTGGGACGAAATTAATTTAATTATAAGGGGTGGACTCTAAATGGCATCGGATGTTCCTAATTGGTTTAATATTAAAGTCAGTCCGACTTTCATGTAGGTACTGAACAAAAAAACTTTTAAGAAGTTTTTCTGTTTCGGCTCGTCGCTATTATCTACAGAGTTGGTAAGTAGTATTGGGCGCCACGCCGTGTCAGATTTCATTAAGTCCTTTAAAAAAATTTTTTTCGATAACAAACAATTGCTTTTTTTACAAACCCAACAACAACAACAGCCCATAACGTCCACTGTTGGACATAAGCCTCTCCCATAATGGGAGGAATTCGCCGTAATCTCCACGCTTGGCAGGCGGATTGGAGATCGCAGTGATGAAAGACTAACAGAAAACGCTCTGCTGCTCATTCTCTGGTCTACGGGGGCGCAAGGTGTTCTGCCTCAGACATTAGTCGCCTTATACGACACCCGTGAGTGTAATGGGTTGGTTTACAAACCCAATTTATAAAAAATACAGTTACTGACTACTGAATTGACATAAAAAAAACCGGCCAAGTGCGTGTCGGGCCACGCACAGTATAGGGTTCCGTAGTAGCCCATTATCACGATATAGAACGATATATTCTAAGGATTTTGTATTTGGTACAAAATTATCCAACACCCAAGTTCAACGACTATTACTGCTAAACTTATAAAGTTATCTTAACCGCTATAATTTTCCTTCACAGTTCATGAAATGCACTATTATCATGATTTTTTCCAGATTTTTCAAGCACGCAGTTTAGGTTTTAGAGGGGGGGACGCCCTACTGGAACAAAAATTTACTTTTTATTTAATTTACTAACTAAATAATACATAGTATTAGCAATCCCTAAGTCATTTTAAAATACCTATTCAACGATGCCCCACACGATGGGATAGATGACGAATCCTAAAAAGGGGTAAACAGCCAGCATCATCACAATACACATAAAACTCCAGTGACCTAAATATTTAACGCCAGAATTAATAACAACCGCATCGCTTAAAGCTAAAACCACTCTATTTTAATAACTTTAGCATAAAACTGAACCACAACAGCTTCTTAAAATGCGGCGAACGTCTTCAGAACAAAACTTCTCACCAACCATTGTTTCTAACTAAAAAGAAATTGCGGACAAGACGAAAAACAATCAAGTTTTTTGCCAACTTTGCAGACGGTCCAACTAAATGGTTGCAGTCAACCACAGCGTACCACTGAAGTTTTGAGAAGATCTTGAGATATTGCAAGACTTGCCTTTAAACTTATGGCAAAAACTAGGGTTCACGAAGTAAAGGAAACTAATGTGTTTTTCGTTTTTAGTTGGCTACGACTGAGGAACATAAGTGCAGTTTGCTTGATAATAAATGGATGGGTAGATTGGTGTTCCAAGTTTTAGACGGATTGAGTTGTGGAAATACGAGCAAAATAATTTTAGCTTGTAAGAAGTATTCGGTATGGTGCACTTACAAGTACTAATCGGATCAATTAATTCAAGAATACAGACAGCCCTCTCTACAAAGTTGTTTTCTTAGGTATATTTAGGAAATGACAGCGATCAATCACGTCACTTTTTGACAGCTTGTCACTTTGACATTTCAATGCCAACTAATGTTGACGTAAGCAATGACGTATTATATTATATAGACACGTCATGAACCAACATCGCGGCGCTTAAAAACGGCGAAAATACTAGAACTACTTATAAGCGTGAAGAAAGAGAAAGAAAATATGACACCGAACGGCGGGATGCCTGTTGCGAGAGGGAGATAAATATACATCTTCAGTCACGTCACAGGATTTATTAAATTATAAACAAACGTAACGTCGCGCGACAGGTTGGTGCGTAACTAAGCGCGATGTGGGCAATTGCCTTCATTTCATGTTGTCATTTTAGAGTGCGGACAACGTATCTATAGTTTATATATCATTGGACGTAAGACTCTTTGTAAAAAAAAACGAAAAAAAGAACCAAGAAAGAAAGTTCAGCATGACGAAAGACAACAAAGCTTTAGCTTGCAAGGACGCAATGCGGCGAAGAAGCAATTGTCTAGTTTAGCGTGCAGCCGCAATGCGTTCTGTTTCGCTTTCGTAAATTACTTGTGCGCTAATTATATAGACTCCACCTGTTCATAATTAAGTAGCTGATTGTTGTGGGCTTGAAATGTGATATATATCACATACATAAATTCACGCCCTTTTACCATGGGTTTAGGCAGATTCTGCAAAAGCCTACCAGCTACGATCCTGACTCCGTTCGCCTCGCCTATTTTTATTCATGTACGCCCGGCGGCGGCGGCCAGAAGCGAGTACTACACTACACATCTGACCTACAAAAAAGCCAGGTTTCCCCAAATCCTGTATGATGATCAATCCTAGTGCTCTCGAAATCGCAGGTTATTTCCAATTACTTTTTTTTTCAACAGAAGTACGGGTATGTAGATATATCGTGCATTATTAATGAAGTAAGTTGTCTTCACAGAAGCGAAGTCGAAGGGGGTCAAGTTCAACTGCGCTGACCCTTTGATTGACTGACGTCATACAAATTGACCACTTACGACCAGTGGTCGACGTGGTCTTGAACTTGTAAGGAGTTTTCTATACATATCAAGCATTTTATATGGCCCATTTATTTCTCTCATTTCATTAGAAATGAATGGAAAATGCAGGGGGCTTTTGGAAATAGTTATTTATTACACTTAAAGTACTTACGGGATAATTTCTCAACACCACGGAAATTATCCCGTAAGTACTTTAAGTGTAGTGAAAAACCGTGAAAGTGTTAAACAGTTATTTATTAATTAACGCACGGTTAATGGCAATAGGTTCCCCCTCTATTACGTGTAACAGGCAAAATGTGTGCCTCTAATGTTCCGGGATTACGCCTAAATCGTCTGGTCACAGGTAGACGTTACACCTTGGTTAGTGTCATGCTCAGCATCCTTACAAAACTATACTTTTAAGCTAAATGTCCGCAATAATCCAACAGAAAAACATAAACCCATACGCAACAACAACTAAACATATTTACATTAGTAGCCGAAAGGATTCTAAAACATACGCAAACAACTTTAATGTTCAAATAAAATAGTTATATGGCTCCCTCTACGGAGTCCCGTAGCGGCCCGGATAGTGTCCGGAAAGTGTCCGGTGCCGGGAAGCGGACGTCCGGTTTACGAGCTCTTTCACTGCACTCATTAACTCAGTTTGACATGTTAGTGGCGCTTCAATGTGGGGTGTACAGTTTATGGGGTATTTTTAAGTTTATCGTACGCCATAATTTAATAGTTTTGATAATTCGTTTAGTTTATAATGTTTTGTTTAATGTTGTGTGGTTAATGTATTTGGGATGCCAACATATAGCATTGTTGGCACAAATCTACTAACTTCTGAAGTTAGAGATATTCGTTTATTTATTCGGATTGCTAAACCAGAACTAAAAACTCAATAAAATAGTGTCATCAGGTCTCAACCCCAAATTGTTGGCTGAAATTTTCACTGAACCTGTCTAATCTTTTATCACTACTTATTTATATTAGTTAATAGTAACAATCAGATAAACTCCCGCCCTACATTCATCCCATTTCAACACCGCTAACAATACCGTCGGAACTCAACTGACTACTCAACGCTTCGCTACCGCGGCCGTCAGCAGGCGCGGCCCTTAGGTATCTGTCCCACCGCAAGCGAGAAGCGACTAGAGCTATAGCAACTAGAAATGAGTTGGCGAGCAACGAGCAGCGAGTGTGTAGTTTGGATAGTTTTGTTGCTGTGGTATTACACGTGCCCTATTACTAGCTAGCGTCTAGCGTCAATGGTATGCGTAATATATGTACCAAGCAAGAATCTCTCACCGAGTGTTCTGCCCGCCAAGCAAGCGTTGGGAGCGAGTTTTTTCTTTTATAAATCTTGTCGCTGCAACAAACTAGTACAGAAAGAGTTCTCACCGGCAATGTAAACACCGATCAACTAACAATATATTTCTCTTTACTGACACGAGACCTACATCTATTGTTTGTTTCTTGAGCGAGTAGAAAGTCGACAGCTACTCGCTTCCGCGTCGGGTGGGACAGCTGCTTACCGCGGTCGTATTCAATGGCTCGAACTGACTCACTTAGCTCAGAAATAGATCGCGCTGTCACTGTCACAAGGGTTGAATAGAACTGGGCTTGTGGCTAGGTGGAGGTGCTAGCGTTTGCTAAATAGGCTTTAGTTAGAGATCAGGTAATCATACCAAGTTTTGCGGGGGATATTTAGATATTTTTTAAAGAGAATGAATTGGAAAGAAGTAAACGGTGAGTGGATAGAAACAAGAAAGACGGTGAAGAGAAGAAAGACAGTTTCATGAGACAGCAGTCTAAGATATATACTACGGTACTTTAAGTTTCTTGAATAAATTAATAGATTCAAGTTATTTGTTTTCATGACGTTACTTTCGGTCGTGTCGGATAGCCGTCCCATCGGACTATGAGAGAAAAAGGAACAGAGAGTGAACCTGTGCCTGCTCACACACTTGGGCACTATAATTACAATTGGCCGCCGTGATGGAGAACGGTCAGGAGGACTATTATTATTATTAGTTTTAGTTTCACATTATATAAGACATTTAAATGTAAATAATAAACGCAAATGCTCTCCCATAAATAACATTATCTAACCAAATGCAAAAGAAACAGACGCCGTTACACGTATTTACAAAGAAAGGAAAGAGCGCCGCATCGAGTAACAGACTCGCCTGTTTTACTTCAATTTGTAAACTCCGCTCCCAAAGGAAATTCACTGAACACTCTCAAAGCAACAGTAATTCTATTAAAGAAACCTAATATAGAGCACTTTTTAATGGCAAAACGTATGTTATATGTATATAAACAATGTTGCTACATTCTTGATTTACTAATTATAAACTTAAATCTATCTCAGCCTATAGATTATATAGACTATTTCCATAAAAGCCCGGCTAGTTAAGTACATTTAGTATATTTTACTTAGATTCTCCGCTTCAAAACAGACAGACTATCTGTCCATAAAGGTCTACAAAATATCTGTACACTTTTCCGAAACAGTTTAACATGGCCGTTTGTATTCTGCTCGTTTGTAGCTGTCCTAGTGTTTCAGCACGAAAACAAATCCCTATAAGCCTCATAACTTAAGTTAAGACCTAAACACTAGGACAGCTCCTTGATGCCTAACCCTCCAGTGCTAAGGGCAGGACAGTAACGGCCAATTAACCCGTTTGCGGCCGAGAGCCGGAGCACTAAGGGTTAATGACTTTTTCTCTTGCAGTAACTGAGTTACAAGGCTTTACGGCCTGTTAACAAGACTAGGGTTAAGTTGATTCAGTAAACACGTATCTTAAGCCAATTAGTGCTTAAGAAAGATCTAGTCTAGATCTTACACTTAAAAGAAGAGCTCTCTTTAAAAGGATATTTAAGACGCTGCAAACTGGGGTAGGGAAAAAGGTACTCGTAAAAGAGTGAAGCAAACTTGAGCGGAACCAAGATTAATAAGGACAGGTAAAAGAGAAAGTTTGTGGAAACTTTTGCTGATTGAGGAAAAATAAACTGTATTTCCTTGTAATAATGACATGACTTAGATTGTTTAAAGTTAAAATATTTCATCACCCAAAGATGGACTATGTAGGCGTAAGAATGATGATGATTTTCCAGGAAAGAAAACTGTCAGATATCCCACAATTTTTAGCTAGAAGCTTCCCTGGAGAGGGTTGTTTGCCAGTCGAAGTCTTCTGTATCAGCAGAAATTAAAAATTTCAACTAAACTTTTGGTGGCCATTGTACAAAACGGGCTTACTGTACAAAATCTTTTTGATAAGACTCATTTTTATTATATTTCCTGCCACATTTTAAGCCGCATATTGCAGCATTTTCCCGTACATTTCGTACGGAAGCAGTAATACCTCCGGGATATGAGATAAGCTTCAAGTTTCGCCACAAGTTTGGTAAAATATACGATAGAAAGAAGTTAGTTTAAAATCATTTGCCTTTACAATGATGAAAGGGTTTAAAAGCTCCCAGAGGTTAACAGTAGACGTGGGTTTAATCTGAACAGATAAAAAGTTTTGAGGAAACTTAAGTAAATCTGGTAAATGGAGTTCTGTAGTTGATTTCGTAAATCTTTGACTTTATGATCTGCTTTAAGCAAGGGTTTTTCTGTTTTAAAAAAACATGTTTATTTTTTGTTTGTCCAAATTCTCAAGCCATCTCAATTCTCTGAATTTTCTTCCGAATCAATTTAAGTACAAGTTTTACATGAATAAATCTTATGACCAGGCAGAAACAAAATATGAATTACTATTAATCACGACGATTCTAACAATATCTATAATTGCTCCTCCCAAAAACATTTTATTAGATTAGTACTATAAAACCATTGCTGAAGTTTACCTCGCCGGCTTCCACTTCCAAAGCCTATTAGCGTCGATGAATGGCCGCTGAAAGTTATGAAAGAACATGATAGGGTCTGTAATTGATCGCTAAGTCGATCCAACTAGCGTTCGTGAAGGTGGTTAGTTAGGCTTCAGCGGTGTTTCAAGACGGCGTCTTTGGTATGGATCGCCCAAGTTTGGGCGAGTGTTTGCCCTGATAATGTTGGTTTAAGTTGTGGAGTATGCTTCTCGTAAACTCTTTCGTATTTTAATAGATTTCAGAAATAAAAAAAAAACACTGCGCTCTTCTTTCTGAAATCTAAAGTTGAGCTGACAAATTGATAAAGATTAATTTATTTGTTGCTGTGTAAGCAACCGAAAAAACTTAAAATCATAGGTCCTGAATGTCGTTATTATTTTTACTAACATTTCACACCTCGGAAAATACTACACAGGGTGTAAACACACTCATCACGAAGCCGCCAACCTTGCATTCTGTACTTACATCAAACTAAGTAACTTTACGCAAAAATTATTGCTGGGAAATAATATTTTTTTTGGGTGAAAAATCATGTTTTGTGTTAGAACTCAATGTACCGCACTCAAAACATTGTGATGATGGATGCATTGGATAGTACGGGGGTCGTGGAGGTGTTTAAAGTAAAAATCTTAGATTAAAAACTTGTATTTAAAAAAAAACTTGTCGAAAAGTTGGAACTTTGACCCCCAATATCTCCGTAATTAGAAGGTTCCCAGGTGTAGAACAAAATAATGATCGCAATGACGGAGAGAACAAGTGCCTTTCGGCTTCGTTAAGAGGTTTTTTACACCCTTTATAAAACCCATAATGTAAGACAAACACATAAAATGCAACACCCAACTTCTCTAATCCCGGATTAAAACATCAAACCGAACCCGAATAAAACCTAATTCCACGTCGATTTTCAACGGCGCTTTTCTATTGGCCAGCAGCCACCCGTTCACTAGCTCACCCCCCACTACTTCTACTACACATATTTCACATTTAGCTACCGGAGAGACGCGGCTAATCCCCGAACGTTACTTTTTTTACACAAAAATTGTTTTACAGAGAAATTTTCGGGACCCTGAGGCAGTAGGAGGCAGCTAATGGATCGTTTGAATGTTCAAGTGATTACATTGATGGTTCGCCTCCGGGTGAATTCGGCCTGATTTTACGATGATGTTAATTTATCGTTTATCTCGTTTCAGAGTTATAAAAACGAACCATTTTATAGGTAGGGAAAAGGTTTTATTTCAGAAATTGTGTGATTAAGTTGAATTAGGACGCATTCTAATAGTTTTGATGAATTGTAATCACTGAACGGATGGCCGATGGGGCCGAAAAGTTCTGGAGTGGCGACCGCGAACCGGAAGACGTTGCGTTGGAAGGCCTCCCACTAGGTGGACTGATGACCTGGTGAAGGTTGCGGGAATCCGCTGGATGCGAGTCGCACGGGACCGGTCAATGTGGCGACACTTGGGGGAGGCCTATGTCCAGCAGTGGACGTCTTTCGGCTGAAATGATGATGATGATGATGATGTAATCACTGTGCTCATAAGTAGGAAAACGGCAAGAAAAATGACCTTCAGTTGTTATAAAAACACCTAAGCGCAAATGAAAAAGTACCAATCAGGCTAAACTACGACATCGTATGCAACTGAAACTCTTGGTAACAAAGACAAAGAAACCAGTTTTCTTCAGCCAGTCTCCTCCACAACATCACAGCACATACCTACGTACATAGTAACGTATATTTATGTACATTGGAACATTACTTGTTGATAAGACGAGCCCCCGGAGCACCGTCCGCCATCAAATGCATAACAACAACGTCTCAGCGCGGAATAATCTCATAAACTTCACTTTTACTGCGAGATATTTAGTGAGAAGAGGTTTCAAGTGTTAAGAAGAGGTTCTTATGTTTTTCATTATAACATACCATCACGCCTGCAATCCCCGATGGGTTTGGCAGGGTTCATCTATTTCGCCATTTTTGAAGTGAAAACTTCTTTAGGCGCATTGAGCACTTTTTGGGTGAAGGAAAAACATTGAACTCATCGTCACGTAACGTAACGTGCGGTCACGCTTCGTAGCCGTTCGTAGCACTCGTAGCATCCGCTACGACGTAGCACCACATAGGACTGCGCGGGGCATTACCAGTGCTACCACTGGGGCGGGGCCTGTGTACTTTTTGTTTTCACTTCTATCGGCAGTCCCCAAAGACCGATTTTTTTTTCCTAGTGAGCGAGTTTTCACTAGGATCTTAGGTAATCGGGTGAACTTAGGTCAGCTTGATGATCGAACCCGTAATTAGACTTAATTTTTTTACACAGTTTAACAAATTGTTGTTTTGTGAAAGATTTTCCATAGACGGCAAAGCAACATTCAGACAACACTAGCTGAAACTAATTCTCTTATGCAAATATAAAACACAACACCCCAAATGAAAAATGATATCACCCGTTAGCATTAATAATAATACCCAAAAATCCGCGAAGCCAAGCCCCATGAAATAAATCAAGCCCCATTAAGTAAATTTCGTACAACTTCACACCAAAAAACATCAGTTTATATGTACGCCATCCATAGCTCGACAGTCGTGCAGTCGGCAATGTAATCGGGAACGGAGCGGGCAGTGTAACTGGTTCATAAATTGAGCGACCGGTGCCGCGGCAATGGTAAACATAAACTCGGTTGGGTAGTACCGGGCGCGGGGCTGACCTACTTGCCAATTGTATAGGGTTGACAGTGACACATATTTTACGAGTTTTAAACAACCCAGATTTTTCGAGGGCATCGCTTTGTGCTTTCTTTTTGTGGTGAAAGCTGAATGTTTGTAGATTTTGGTCGTAAATGTAATAATAGGGGACGTTTCAAGCTAGCCATTCAAAACTAAATAGAGAAAAAAATAATATCAATGATTGGTGAATTAAAGTTGGATATTAGTTTTGTGATTGAGTACGCCTTTGTACAGTTTTTACTTGAGCATAAAGTTTTAATAAAACAATATTATTTACGACACAGTTTCACTTGATGACTGCTCTAATTTCACTTCAAATTAGAGTACTTTCGAGACGCTCACAATCCATCTACTTCCATCATATCTACGAACACAGTGCCAAACTCGAACCAAAATGAATAATCGACAACGAACAGACGAATTTCTATCATCGATCTATTCCGAAGTAATTTCAGTTCGCCATTTCCGCGTTTGACAACCAATAACTCAGCACAAATCACTCCATATTTCGTCGTATAACCCAATAAACTGGGTAGTGTACAACCTTAGGTATAGTAGGCTTTTTTTGTTCGTCGGTTGGTTGCTGCAGCACGTTTGGTGTTGCAGCAACCAGCAACTAGTTTTATTGTGTTGCCGTTAGCGCTCCGACGCCTATCGAGTATCGAGATATCAATATGCAGGTAGGCGGTAGGTACTGCAGTCCTTTATTGACTAGTTTCAGGTAACCTGTGAAACTAGACACTATGTAACACAATGTTCGAATATTTCAAACTTGTAGGATTTTATGTTAATCGTGCGATACTGAAATCTTTCTGCTATAGTGTGGCCAAAGAATAATAACTGTTACTACATAGTGGTATTTTTGTTTAAGCGGGCCTTCGTGAGTCACAAACATGGCCTAGGTTAAATGAAAACATGAAGGCTGTTTTCAACTATAAAAAATCATAATACAGACAGTTTACACAATTTTTAGGAACTGCTACCATAATGCCAAATAATCTCTATGAGAAAAAGAAATCATTAATTTGTTACTCAAAGACATTTCTCCAAGTCATGGCTTGTCAGACATTTCTGTTGTGTATTCTCGCTGAAAACATGCCATCAAATTCGCTTCCAAAATCCATGCAAATAAATATAATTGAAACAGGACATAGCGAAACAATCCAAGTTCACCGTAATGTCCCGGTCGCGTGCTGAACGATATAATGCTACAGTTATTACAGAATCGAGCGAAATGAAACTTTACCTACATACATAATTTACTTACAGATTTTCGTGGAAACGAAAAATCGTGGAAATTTCTGGTTTAATAGGCCAAGATAATTAGGTAAAATTGCTTTTAATACTTCCTTTAGATTTGCAAGAAAACTACAACGATTGCACAATTTATAAACACGGATATAGTACCCCTGCCTGGCCTGTTATTTGCGCAGGATGGATGGATGCAACTGACAATGCCAAAGTCGTCGAAATTTTGGGAAGGAATTAAAGGTCATTGCTCTTTCCTTAATTTCTCTGCGTTGGTACCCCGACAATACATTATAAATCGTTTTTTATTACTAGAAAAAGACAAGGATCACAATAAAGGTCGTTTCGGGACAAGTCTATGTCATAATTTCTGTTTTCGGAATTATGTATTTGAATAAATGTATGCGGGTTAATGACCTTTATTTCCTGCTTATCTGGCGCAAACTATAGTTTTCAACCTCTCGGTTTCAGATTTATCCTTTACTAGCTGTACCGAGCATGCGTTGCAATGCCTGTTTTTCCTACCTACATATAGCTATTTCTCACAGTTTCAACCTTCCCTGGACTACCATAATTATTTCAAAATAAAAATTTTAACATACAGCACGAGACGAACAGAAATTCATTTAGTTAAAGAGACTACAAGTAAGTTTAAGATTTCACAGTAATTACTTTTTTCTTATAAAACTCAGTACTTATCTTTTCACTCAAGCAAAAAGAGCAAAGAATTTGAGTAAATATCTACATACACTCTCCAATCCTCTCTCAACTTCGTCTGAACGTCTTCAGCAACGCTTCAGTGGTTGTCAAAGTCGCATGAGTTACAATATAACATTGAAGCTTGCTACATTATCCTGCTCAAGTTATCAAAGGTTCGCTATCTCATAACGGTGATATTATGACACGCTTTGGGAGTCATCTACGAGTCTACGAGAGTTGATGAGAACTGCGAGGGGTTCGCAAGCCTTTGACGTGTTTGATCTGGATGTTATTGTGTTTCTATATTGATTTCGATGTTAAGTTGTGGGTGACTAGATTTGGAGAACGTTATCCAAATGTCAATTAATATCGCAGGTCGGATGATCTGCCCTAGAATGGAAATGTGGTGTGGAAGAGAAATTATGAATGCAACTAAGGACGATAAACTCATAGTCAAGTTCTGAGCCGAATCAATTTGATTGCCATCGGCACACGAAAAGAAGAACGAGGCTACAATTCATGTAATGAGAGTTTAATAACTTTAAGAGGAGGTTGTCCAATATAAATAAGGTTTAAGAAAAAAGTCAAAAATACTTACCTACTTATTTAGTAAGCAAGAAACAAGCACCATTTCTTGCTTCAAGTTAAGTTAATATTCTGAGTAACTAACCTGAACCAATTTCGTAAAAGCTTGGCAATAGCAAATAGATTGTTAAAGAGGAAGTCATGCCAAAAAAAAACAGATAACAGTTTCCACTTCCCTTACTAACTACTCCACATAGATGCCAGGACATTTTCCTTATAACCTCGATGACCAATAAAGCCCTATTGTACCCAACTGTACCCTCAAACATGGGAGAAACACACACAGTGGCAACACAGACATTCAGGACGCTCTTACCGATATGGGATTAAACGGAGCATCGCATCATAGTACAAGTATTTTGTGCAGAAGGCCAATACCTAGCATAAAGTAACTAAAAGACAGAATTTATGCGTTTTTTTTTTTTTACTGTTTGTGTATAATCTTATTGCCTAGGTTGGTCTGTGGATGGGTGCCCACCCAGTACATACCAAATTTCTTCCATGCCTCGGAAAGCACGTTAAGCTGACTGACAAAGATTTGTACATCTTTGACAGTCGTTACAGGTAGTCAGTGGCCCAAAAAGTCTGACAACCAGTCTTACCAAGTGGTATCGTATAACCCAGTATGAACTGGGTTGTGGAGGTCAGATAGGCAGTCGCTCCATGTAAAATACTGGTATTCAGCTGCATCCGGTTAGACTGGAAGCCGACCCCAACATAGTTGGAAAAGGCCAGGCAGATGATGTGTATAATCTTATTGGTTTCTTCCGGGTGGTCAGATGCGAAGTACTTATAACCAGTGTGTTTATGATCAGGTTTTACGTTAACGAATCAAAAGGAGTATGTAAGGCTCATAGCAGGAGGGGTGCAGTAGTTTCTATGTAAGACAAAGAAGGCATGACTCTGTATGTAAGACTTTATAATCTACTTCTTCATGTGTTTGTTTTATTTCAAATTGGATACTTAACAAAAATGTGGTGTTCTTGTTAAAGACGGCAGGATTCGAGATACTTTGTTGTTGTCTGTACGTTCAATGTTGTTTGCTGAATAAACATTTTACAAGTTTTACACCTCAAAGTCTTTGTACCTGTAACATAATATAACTCTACAAGACAAAGCAACAATTTGTGTAAAATTCAAGCTCAAGACGGTAAAAACGGCAAACTAGAAACTCTAGTTAGGACTCCAAGAAGTGGAAGCAGAATTTGTAGTAAAGTTACAACTAGTTCTAATTTCAAAGAAAATCTAGAAACTTCCATTTTAGGCAAAAGTTCAGCTGGAATTCCTCGTCGCTTTTGCAATGCAAGTAGTAGTCAAGCAGTTGTATAATTATAATACCTCGATTGAGCGGAACTTCTGTTCTCTTTGCATATTGAAACCATATCGTGTGTAGTTAATGGTGGTATGTTCGAGGGAGTAAGCACAAAGGGAGACTCAGCGGCAAAGAGCAAGTAACAAAGACGAAATTGGGTTCGTGAGACGGGTCGACATTTTTAACGGAAAATAGCGAATGAGGACGATTCTCCGTAAGCTTTTTGTGATAAAATTATGTGCGGGAAACTGTAGGAGTTGGTTTTTAGAACGGTTGCTCTATTTACGAAGGTATCTACTTTCCCTTTATTGTGGGTGCGAATATTTAGTGCTTGTTAACTAACAAAAACGTTGGTTAAAGATATATTTATTGAATTGTATTAACCAGTGGTCGACATTAGCCTTGGATTGAAACAACTGGAAGTCATGGGGTGTGGCCTTTGCCCAGCAGTGGGATGATGCAGGTTAACAGTATCAGTATGTTTACTACGTGTGAGTACGTGTGAGAATTTTTGGAGTCTAGGGACTGCTGATAGAAGACAACAACAAACTCTTTATTTAGCAAACTAACTATATACATTTTTATTAATTGACAATTTATTTTATTAGCAATTATAATCTATAGATATTATCTTCATTTATCCGTGTGAGAATTTTTATTTCAGATTTACGAGACCAGGATTCGATAAAAGAAGCTAACTCTACTACATCGTTAGAAAGTTTTTCAGTAAACACTAACAAACTAGATCCTTTGCTTTCAACCTTCTTTCAACATTAATTGACTTTCGGTCTTCTTACAAACTCGTCAGCAAACAGAATCACCAATCGCAGGTCTCCAACATCACTATATTAGTTCGGTAATTGAATCGCAGTTCTAAGTTCAAAATCGACGCAACTGCAGTTGAATTCAAAGGAGTAATCAAAGTTCTGTATAGAAAGAGGTGAGGCTCTATAACTGTGGGTGAGGTCTCGATCGAACAGCCAATATTTTGTTTTAATTAGCAACTTCATTTCATTAATGTTTGAACACGCACAAAGTGCAGAACTCTCGCAAATAAAACTGTCTGCAACCAACGAGGCGAGTGTAGGGTTACCGTACCGAAATTTAAAAAGTCCTGACAAAAATCCGTCCATTTGCAAAATAATTCGAACATCTTTATTTTTGAACACTTTAACAGTTTCTGTTTTATAAATGAAATCTCTCATGTCAAAAAGTCCGGACAGGGTTCCAAAAATCTGGACATTTCTGGTCAAATCCGGCCAGATGGTAACCCTAGGCGAGGGAACGCATAGAGATGTAAAAGTAGCGGAAAAGCGTCACGTTCACACGTTTTACGACGGCCCCAGGAGGTCGGTTTATGCCACATTACTTTGTACAAAACAAAAGAGTTTTAAAACTTCAAAATGTATGACGGTTTACAACCGCAATGCTTTGTATACGATGCCTATAAACAGCTACTATATATGTTTACAGACGGCGCCGTGCCTGTCGGGCGCTCGTGTGTTTTTATCTCATTTAAAGATTGAGTGAAGAATTTTATGTTCCGTTCAGTCGTTCACTAACTTCTTTATTGAGTGAACTTATTTATTTAGACAACTTGTAGTTACTTATTCTTTTACAACGTGTTTTCAAACAGCGATCAAAGAACTATAAATAAGAAAAAACTTTCGGAAATACCAATCGAAGTAATATTAACGGAGAGAAGTTTGCCATCCATTTAGTATTTCGTGGATAAAATGTAATAACCGCTCCCTGAAGACTATTCATAAACGGGAAAATATTACTGATTGTATTCGATTTGAAGAAAGTTGTGTGAAAATGGGAAAATATGGATTAGGGAGCCATTCAACCTCGCTCACGGATTTGCCGACCATTTGCAAATATAAATGAATGGCAGGATTTTCCCTTTTCATGTTTTCACGAAAAACGCAAAGCTTTTAGAAGTCTAAACAAGTGGTAAAGAGATAGAAAGAAGAACTTCAATAAAACTTGACACATGATGACGTCACGTAAATGGTGAAAAATGTTTTGGTGCAGAAACCAGTTTTGGTAGATATCTCATAGTTGACATTTTCTTTGGAAGTTAAAGATCTTAAGGTTCTTGTAAACTGGTGGAGTTCACTCAGTCGCAAGTTAAGATATCATTTCTCGTGATTCGTCATACTCATACGAATAAATTACACGATGAGTGTGCTTTCCCTTTGCGAACATTTTCTTGTCGTTTCGTTGATTTTTTATGTAATACTTGTAATGAACGCGTATGTGAAATGTGTATGTATTTGAATGTTCGTTCTCGTAATAATACAGTTATGTCAAAGAGCAATTTGTGTTACGGCTGAATCAACAGATGTTATTTCTGCGGTGGATTTTTGCGTAATGAAGGATGTTTTTACATACGCAAATACAATATTATATACATGGATCTGCGGGGCAATTTCCATAATTTTTAGGAAGGTCGCAATCTCAGGCACAATTTATCAAAATTACATAGGTACATTTTTTTGTCAAGTTTTTCATGAATTTGTCTCTAGGATGTGACTGCGACTAGATTTTGATAGTTTTTTTTTAACCGAAATTAAGATACTTATATATATTTTTATGAAAATCATCAACAGCCTCCTCTACTTTCTCAACCAATATGAAATATTCCTTTGAAAAAACAAAAACAACACATCAAGGATGGAATGCCAGCTAACAATCCGAGTATATTTTCAACACATCTGAGTTTCACTTTATCTGCAATCAATATAGGCATCATTTTTTAATGTAGGCATCCTTAGATGAACATGAAACCAACACAATACGTAAACCTGACAATAGAAACAATAGATATACATGTTGTGGATACAATATATCGTCGGATCACCAATATTATGTATCCTGGCATTACTGAGGCTTTTGTTATATGAAATTGAGTCTCTCCAATTACCATCAGGGTTTATATATTAGTATAACTAAAGAAGTAACTAAAATAAATATAGCAAGCAGAGCTAGGAAAAACACAAGTACTTCTTTGAAATGTTGTATTCCCGGAAAAAAATTAGTACGACTATGCCACAGTAGTCTATTTATATAATAGCATAATTGTCAATCACAAATCAGACATAGCCACAAAACCAACAGCCCTAAAAATAAATAAATACCGGTTCAATTCGTCATATTAATCGTACTTTGTATTAATCTAAACGAAACCCAACACGACATATTAATATATTTTTTTACGTCCCTAGATCCTTCCGATACAACATAAAAACATACAGAACCCAATAAAAAACTGGGAAGTGACATTTATCAGTCACCCGTGTCGCTAACACAATTACTTTTACGTACTTTTTTATTAAAAGGATCAATAATATCTGACGCTCAACACATAAACAAATTGGTTACTAGTATCAGATATTCATCAGAAACAATTTTTCACATATATAAAGGGTGTAAATCCGTGTAAAACACCTCTTAACGAAGCCGAAAGGCACTTGTTCTCCCCGTCATTGCGATTTTTTTTTTGTTCTACACCATACCTGGGAACCTTCTAGTTACGGAGATATTAGGGGTCAAAGTTCCAACTTTTTAACAAGTTTTTTTTTTTAATACAAATTTTTAATGTAAGATTTTTACTTTAAACACCTCCACGACATCTATCAGCACAATGTTTTGAACTGCGTTACATTGAGTTCTACCACAAAACATGCTTTTTCACCCAAAAAAAAAAATTTTGTTTCCCAGCAATAATTTTTGCGTAAAGTTACTTAGTTTGATGTACAGAACGCTTGGTTGACGGCTTCGTGATGAGGTCTTTTACACCCTGTATTTGAAGGCATGTGACAATGGCGCAAATGAGAGGAGGATTATACTCAGGGGTGTGGACCAAGGATTTCGATGATGATGAGGATTTTGTATCAGCACCTACTAACCAGCACTAAACCTGCGTGGCGGATTATGATTTTGATCCGAAGAAAATTCCGGGCTTTTCTATTTTAGTATAATTGTTTATTTCCTCATTGTGTCAACATTCTGGATGGTTTAGAATTTCTGCCGCATTTCGGGTCACACATGTGTGTCTTGTGTCCTGTACTTAGCAGTGCAAGTGTGGGAACAATATCTTAGGGTGTAAAACAGTAAAACACCTCTTAACGAAGCCGAAAGGCACTTGATCTCCCCGTCATTGTGATCATTTTTTTGTTCTAAATCATACCTGGGAACCTTCTGGTTACGGAGATATTGGGGGTCAAAGTTCCAACTTTTTGACAAGTTTTTTTTAAAAATACAAGTTTTTAATGGAATATTTTTACCTTAAACACCCCCACGACCCCTTTACTATTCAATCCATCCATCAGCACAATGTGTTGAGTGCGTTACATTGAGTTCTACCACAAAACATGATTTTTCACCCAAAAAAAAAAGTAGTTTCCCAGCAATAATTTTTACGTAAAGTTACTTAGTTTGATGTACAGAATGTTTGGTTGACGGCTTCGTGATGAGGTCTTTTACACCCTGTATAGCCTGATTAGCTGATGTCTGCGCCATGGCACGCATGGAGTTCGGAAGTTTACCACGGGATAGTACTACCGGGATTAAAAATATCCAAATCCGTTCAGAACCTACTTTTTGCGTGAAAGAGACATCCATCATTCCATCCTCACTAACTTTCACATTTACAATCGTAGCAAAAGAAAGTAAGATTGTCTTTGTGTGGATCCCCGGTTAAAGCAGATTTCGAATCGACATATTTGAGGTCGAAGTTGTTAAAATGTGAACATTAACCAGCAATATGTGAACATGGCATAAAAATGGTAAAACATTACAGGTTAATTAATCGATAGATTCAGAGCATAATTGGTTGGATATGTTGATAGATGTATATCAATTACATGATATTAGGGGCCGATTGGATCGCTTGTCGCTATTAATTTTATTGGAACCCAATCACATTAATTGATTACAAATAAATGGGAAACGAATGTGTTAAATGATGGCCATCATCATCGTATGAAATCGAATTCAATTTGGTTTAAAAGTATTTTATTCGAAATGCGCGTTGGATTAAAGTAATTCTGAATTGCTATGAAATATCTCAACTTTGTAAAGAGCAATGTTTACTGTGTTTATGCATCTAATTAGTTAGACCATGCAATACAAGAATCAAACGACACATTACACTATTTAGGTAAAATTAAGAAGAACATTTACAATTAATGATCTATCGCTATGTATATGTAGGCCTATATGTTACGGCTAATAGCCGAAGTGCGGCTACACCTAGTTTTAGCCGGCTAGAACTAGGTGCAGCCGGCCATGTGCGGTTAAATCTAGGTGTATCCTCTTATCTTCGGTTAGAACTAGGTTTAGCCTTCATCATAGCGGCTAGAACTGTAATATGTGTAATGGGACGTAAAAAAAATGTGTAACCGGTGTGCGGCTGCACCTAGTTCTAGCCGCTATGATGAAGGCTAAACCTAGTTCTAACCGAAGATAAGAGAATACACCTAGTTTTAACCGCATGTGGCCGGCTGCACCTAGTTCTAGCTGGCTAAAACTAGCTGTAGCCGCACTTCGGGTATTAGCCCTAACATATATATCACATTGGGTCCGCATGGTAGATCATAGCCCACTCCCTCTCACAGGAAAGAGACACGTGTTCCAGCAGTGGGACCGTTATGCTAACTGGTTTTTCTAAGCTTAAAACTTATATTATTCATAAATAGGAGTGTCGACCCGGACTTTCAGAATTTCTTCTATATCTGGGCGTTACCAAGCGTTTATTCATTTCCTATCGTGCGTGGTCGATAACAATGATATTATATATTAAAAAGAGGTAGATATCGCACTAGCACGCACAAATTGTTGAGGACAAAGTGATACAATTGTTGCACTTTGATAGCTAGCTATCTCTTTCTATCTTATACGTTCCGTATTATCTATCGCTGTCGTAGTTTTAAATTACTCGCAACGATATCTGAACGCCATTCAGTATGAACATGGCGTATCTTCTTTATAATATCATTGGTCGATAAGGATAATTATTTCCGTAACCATAGCAACAAACAAATCAACGGAGATAAAAAATCTCGCCCGTACACAATATTGCGAAAGGTAGGTATTTTTCACCAGCTATTGTTAAAGCAATTTATTGTTCAATTTTCATCATGCAAAATTGTGAAAAATTTATGGAAAAAATATTTTAAGTAAAAAAAAATATTTTTGGTTATATACAAATTATCTATGTAGACAAATATATGTCAATGTATATACCTTTCTGTCTCTGTGTATCTGTAAATATGGCTTTACACGTGTTATTAGTTTATTTAAAATTATCTTAAAATTATACTTGAGCTCAACTAGAACGCTTAAGAATTTAGTAAGCATCAAAATTCAATTTAACTAACCTGTAGTGTAACCATATATTTACATTTACTGGGCCCGACCTGAAATCTAAGTCAAACGAAACACCCGCCTATGTGCTAAGTATTATTAATTACTTAACTAAGTTCCAATAGCTAACTAAGTTAGATTTACCTAATTAAAGTTACTTGATTAACGAAAGCTAGAATTATCTGTTGTAACCATAACAAACGAACTACCTACATGTGAACTTGAAAACGGGTAATTGTTTATTTGTGGTACATAAACGGATCGTTTTACATAGGTAGACCCAAGAACGACTCGAAAGGAAATGAGTAATAGGATCTAAGACGCTTTGATATTGGAAAAACAAGAATATTCCTTTGAACCCGATACGGTACAGATGAAATAACTAATTTATTATAAGTACAACATGAACGCCTGACAGAAACATGTGAGCAAATTAAATAAGCAAGCAAAAAAACTGTGGCAGTGAAACAGGCATTACAATTTAAGTATTAGCACGTATTAGTATCTTTCGCGTCAGTAAGACTTAGAACACTCAGGAAAAATGTTTTTCTTTTATAGTTAATCTCCTGAGAGAACGAACATGGTTAGTATCAATTACTTTCCTTTCATTTTGTTAGAAGGAATAGTACTTACCTAGTCTATTTACTTATAGTAAGAAATGCGATGTACAGGAGCTGCTTACGAACTTTATAACCAGAGTTTTGTTAATATGGGTAGCTCGCTTTAGAGTGCATTTGTTCGGGTCGACCCAATCGATTTGTTAGTATTTGTTGCCTCCATTTTGCTCGTACCGGTTGGACAACTCCGTCCGGCATCTACTATCGTTGTATCATGTTCCGATTGGATCTATTAAGAACTAATTTAAGTTAAGCGGCTTTTTCCCGAACATTCTTTACATATTTGATTCTTGTAGAAATAGGTAACATAAATATATATTCGGTTTCCACCCCGCGTTCCATAACTAAGGTTGCAGATGTCGGAGAAAAACAGCCAAGCTAAAGTGGGAGTGGGCTGGCCACGTAGCGCGAATGCATCCGGAGAGGTGGGCAAAATCGTCAATCACTGGACGCCTGACGAAGGAAATCGCCGTCGAGGTAGACCGCGGCGAAGGTGGTGTGACGACCTGATCTTGTTTGCGGGGCGAACATGGCTAGATATCGCACATGACAGAGAGGTTTGGTTGAGGCCCATAAATAGCCTCAGAAAAAAAATGTAGAAAGCCACTTTTCAACAGAAAGATGTATAACAAAATATTACAGACTTTTTACAAAGAGCTTGACAAGGTATGTTCCAAGTGCTCTCGAAATTGACAATCCTTACGGGAGGTACTTATAATACTTCAAAGAATGTAGGTAGGTAGATGACAGAACATGAAATTACTTACTTCAAAACATGACAGTCAACTTCAGAAACATTTTATTTGCCACTCAAAGAGGCAATCTGTGTCGAATCACATATCTTTCTGTAAATCGTGTCGAGCTTTGCAAACGTTTTTAATATTGAGAACACTTAGAAGAGAAAAAAGCCTTTCTTAATGATTATTACTTTAGTAGGCTCGTTTTTGACGAAAAAAGTAAACGAGAATATAGGTAGAGCTGTGTATAAGTGAGCGACAAAAACTTGGCAGTGGGTACCTCGACAAATGGCAATCGTTTTTTTCGATCAAATTAAGGAACGCTACGGATACTCTTTATATTTGACTACCAACTTTTGCTTGCGGCTTCGCTCGTTTGGATGTCGGGTATTATCCCACGGGATCATACACCGGGATAAAAACTATCCTATTTCCTTAGTCAGGTGTGCCAAACATTCAAATCTGTTCAGCCGTCATCTGCCTTTTTTTTCGAAATGGCATCTCGCAGTTCAACCTAGAGAGGTTGTCGTCTGGTTAACCCGACTATCAAGTGGGTGCCTTGAGTGTCAGGCCTCCAGCCAGTGCGAAAAACTTACTAACTAAGCGACTACATGCCAAGTGCGGGGTGCAGTTACGCGGGGTACGAGCCTCGGCTTAGGGCGTCGCTGGGAGAGGACAGCAAAGGGCCAGGCTGGATCTGAGTGCCGTCATCTGCTTAGCCTTGTTCCAACTAGGTATATTAGGGTCGGCTTCCAATCTAACCGGATGCATTTGAATACCAGAATTTTACATGGTGCGACGACGTTCTGCAGTCACGGCTTTGCCATTAGCAACGTGAGAATAGATTAGTATCTGTAATCCCGAAAACTATAGTTTTTGATAATTCCTCTGTGAACCAACTCCCTTAACACATTTCCAAGATTTCAACATTCGTCTTATAAAAGCAATGAATGAGCCCTCGTTTTTGCTAAAGACCTAGACTTTTAGGCGGAAATCCAGAAAGGCATTAACATTAAGACTCCCTGAGGAGCCATAACTCACGCGTTTAACGCCTTTTTGTAGTAATTAACTTTCCGCCGTACCTGAAACAAATAAATTCAAGATATATAAGTACATTTGCGACTTCTAACAAGAGACTTCCATTAGTTTAATTTTGATAATTGAGGTTGACTGGTAGAGAATGCCTTGTGGCATTAAGTCCGCCTATGTACCACTATTGTACATGAAGTTTAAATAAATAAATAATTATATTTAAACTAACGACGACAGTACCAAAAGTATATATAACCACTGCATATAATTTCTTTTGACGATTAAACCTTTTTTTAGCTGAGAACAGACATACAAAGATTTCCCACATTTTCAAAAGTTCGTTTTTGTGTAAGAAACGGCTTCTTAGACCAACCTAACAAGTTTTTAACAGTTTCTGATCTCTGTAGATAGCATTTGACCACCCTTAACCAAAAAAATATGGAAATATGTATTTAAGTATATTACCTAGTTTTAACGTCAACATTAACAAAGCCTACCCACATAACCCCTCATTATGACCACTTCCGTGAACGATTAGTCCACACGAGGCTGCCTAGGGCTTCGCCGAGCACTAAGCGGCTAAGGTCGGCGCGTACGCCGCTAAGCCGCACGCCGACGCTACGTAAGCGTGTGTCAATGTCAGTGTTACGACTTGAAGGAAGGGCGGGGTACTCGACGTATAGTGGTGATACTGTAGGTATGTGTTACTTGTTGGCTTCTTAAGAGTCCTATTACATTTTTTAGGCAAATTCATGATTTTTGACGCAGTAATTCTTAGCAGCAGTAAGATATTTTAATTATTTGCTTAAGAATAACGATAGTGCCATTCTCTTTCTTGTAAGTTGGAGTTACACATTTTCATTTTTCTTTTCGTGTAATTTACTATAAATATTTTACGAACTCAGTTTGCAAGAAAAACCGTCGACGATGGAACTTTGACGCTCAAATTCACATAGTTACATTCAATTCTTATAAAAGCTAAAATTACTAAAAGATAAGTTAAACGTTTTACTTGTTTATTGGAGTTTTAGAATTTCTTTAAATTCCTTGAGTTTTCATGGAAAAAATCGTAAAGAAAGAGTAATTTAAGCCATAAATGTCTTAATTCAGCGTCCATTATATTCCAAATAAACTCAATTTTATCAAACAAATTAATATGATATAAATCTTTGATCTACAATGAATAAGTTTCATTAGTTTTCGTTTGTCAATATAATAAGACAAAAATACAATAAATAAAATTAAAGTACCTACTATAATTCTCAATTCAGCTCGCTCCTCAGTCTCGTCTCTAATATTCGTCAGTATCAAACGATAATCGTCCGAATATCGCTATTATTATCGACTCGTGTACGCCGACCGAAATAATTTGATCCAGGAAGTAAAAATCTAAAATTTGCGTAAAAAATGTAATAGGACTCTTAAACCTACTAAAATATCTATGATGTCTAGAGAGTTAGGTAGGCAGTGCTACAAGGAGCTGTAGGCGTTTGAATGTCGTTAAGTGGATAAACATTTGTGAAGTTGGTTTGTGCAAAACAACACTGAAAAACATTTTCGATATTTGGGAGCTAATAAAATAGTAAACATGTGAATGCTCCGACCAGCCCGCGAAATTCAAATTTTCTTATAAAGGTCGAGGAACGATTTTTTCAAGGTCAAAGTCATTGCTAGACCTTTATGAACTTGGAGGGTTGAATTGATGATTTTGATGATTATAATTATGTAACTACATACGTCTTACAATCGCGAACAATGTTTTAATCAACATACAACCTAGCACTGGCCTGCAGATTACAAAAAACCGGCCAAGTGCGAGTCGGACTCGCGCACGAAGGTTTCCGTACCATTATCTATACATTAGACAAAACGGCAAAAATATCACGTTTGTTGTATGGGAGAGCCCCCCTTAAATATTAGTTTTTAGGGTTCCGTACCCAAAGGGTAAAAACGGAACCCTATTACTAAGACTTCGCTGTCTGTCCGTCTGTCTGTCACCAGGCTGTATCTCATGAACCGTGACAGCTAGACAGTTGAAATTTTCACAGATGATGTATTTCTGTTGCCGCTATAACAACAAATACTAAAAACAGAATAAAATTAATATTTAAGGGGGCTCCCATACAACAAACGTGTTTTTTTTGCCGTTTTGTCTAATGTATAGATAATGGTACGGAACCCGTCGTGCGCGAGTCCGACTCGCACTTGGCTGGTTTTTTTACCCTTTGGCTACGGAACCCTAAAAACGTAAGAAAATTTGAATTTCGCGGGCTACCCTGGAGCATCAGCCTTAAAATATTGACTGCATAAATATGCGTTTATAATTATTTATTTCGATACTAGCTGTTGCCCGCGGCTTCGCCCGCGTAAAGTTCGGTAACTGTCCCACTGAATCATACTAAAGGGATAAATAGTGTCCTACATGTGAATCCAGGTTATAAACTATCGATGTGCCAAATTTCATAATCATCACAACCACCATCACTGTCACAACCACCATTATTATCACAATCACCATCACTATCAAAACCAACATCAATATCACAATCATTATCACAATCACCATCCCTATTTCAGTCACCATCACCATCACAAACACCAACACAATCACCATCACAATCACAGTCACCATCAATATCACCATCATTATCACAATCACCATCACAATCACCATCACAATCACCATCACAATCACCATCACAATCACCATCACAATCACCATCATAATCACCATCACAATCACCATCACCATCACAATCACTATCAAAATCACCATCACAATCACAATCACCATCACAATCACAATCACCATAACAATCACCATCATCGTTATCTCAATCATTATCACAATCGCCATCACAATCGCCATCACAATCGCCATCACAATCGCCATCACAATCACCATCACAATCACCATCATCACAATCATTCACTATCACAATCACACTATCACAATCACCATCACCATCACAATCACCATCACAATCACCATCATAATCACCATCACAATCACCATCACCATCACAATCACTATCAAAATCACCATCACAATCACAATCACCATAACAATCACCATCATCGTTATCTCAATCATTATCACAATCGCCATCACAATCGCCATCACAATCATCACAATCATTCACTATCACAATCACACTATCACAATCACCATCACCATCACAATCACCATCACAATCACCATCACAATCACCATCACGATCACCATCACGATCACCATCACGATCACCATCACAATCACCATCAATGTTGAATGATCACAACCGTTTCAAGGTTCCATCTATCTCTATACCAAAATTCATTTAGTAGGGATATACGATACACAACTGCACTCTGCGTTTCCACCCGTATAATTCCGGGATCGGGATCGGGATCTGGATAAAAAGTACCCTATGTCCTTTCCCAAGGTTCCATCTATCTCTATACCAAAATTCATCAAAATCGGTTCAGCGGTTTAGGCGTGAAAAGGTAACAGACAGACAGACAGACAGACAGAGTTACTTTCGCATTTATAATATTAGTAGGGATAGTAGGGATGACCAAAGCTACTATACTACTAGCCATCAGTTTGGTAGCTGTAATTTTCATCAAGTTAGATTTTAAGGGTTTATTCCGAACCTGACCCGAAAAAATAAAGTTTCGATTTTGGTGATGATACAGCGAGTAAGATTGGTATTGTCTAAGGCATTTGATATGTAGCCAAATCAATACAGCGGGAAACTGCTTTTCCAAATCGAACGCATATTTGGAACCACAGAAGCTGGCGTCCTTCACTATAAAGTAAAAAGTCTCGGAAAAATGTAACTACGTATCACACCATATCTATTTCCAATGAAAGAAATAAATTCAATGCAGAAAACCAGCAAGATACAGCAATAAACACAAAAAACTAAAACGAGAATCTATTCAATAACAGCGGAAAAATTGCAAACGTGACTATAAAACGAGGAACAGCAGTCCCAACGCTGCAGGCTGCATGAATTTGTTAACTGAAGGAAATAAAAGAAAAAGGGGATATTGTGAACAAAGTTGCCAAGATACTCGACACAACAAATTAAACGTTGCAGTAAAATCACTGAATAGAAGTTCCACAAAATGTGGTTTCATAAGTCAGTGGTATTTCCGAAACCATATTTTACCCAGATTCTTAATGACCAAGATCGGTTTTACAAATCTTATGACCCAAAATTGTATCAACTACTTAGCTTATTTGGTCAAATGTTGAAACACCGCGTTTTGCTACGTTTTCGAGAACAAAGGAAAACTAAGGATAGGAACAACTAAGGAAGGATTCTGGGTTAAGCTCGCCGTTGTATATAAGCTATATATTATAATTTGTGTGTATATTTTTTTAATTTTGTGTAAATAAAGAATAAGAATAAGGAAACGTACTCCCACTCGTAGGTTGATTTCTAAGAAAAAGTCTGCGTTTTCTGCAATAAGCAAATTATCCTTCTGTATCACACCTATATTCACTGGCTCACAGAGGGCAGTAGTAATTGCCTCCTACTCTTCACTACTTCCGCTCTGAGTAAATCTAATTGGCCGGCTGCCCGCGGTCCTACTGATAGCGAGTTTAGCACAGTGTAGCATAGCTTGATATGGTAATTGCAAAGCTAAAGAAGTAATGTAAAGATTATAATCTAAATTAAAGCTACAGCTTGCTTTAAAGCAGTTTCGGATAGTGGGCAGACATCAACTTGTTATAATTTGATCGTCTGCCAAATTGCTGTGGTCGTCACAGCGGTGTTTTGGCGTGTTGTTAAGTTTTAATGGACTAGTGATAGTCAGCAAGCGACAGCAGCGTAAACTCACGCCTTTTTCCTATTGGGGGTAGACAGAAACTACAGAACGCCACCTGCTACTATCCTACTTCCTACTAATATTTTAAATGGGAAACTTGTGAGTATGGATATACATCCATACCCATACGGGTAAACTACCAAATACCTGTTACCAACAACTACCTGTTAGGAGTGTTGGGCTTTAACTCCTTGGAGGTGAGACTGAGAAGAGGTTCTGAGCAGCTCACGGTAGCCTGTAAGACCCTACGGCCTATACGACTACCCTGAGCTCCACAGCCTAAAACTGTCTTCAGAGCTGAATCTCCTGTATGTCGGACTATTAAGACGAATTAACGAATGAACATCATGCGGACGAGAGTGACAACGGGGGACCACTCTAGCGAAACGTCAAAAACGTCAAGCAACCACCGTCTCGACAGTTTGAATCGAACGGTAGGCCAGACGGTTCCGACGGATCGCTTACGTCCTGAATCTTAATCCAATATGAGTTAATTCGTGTTACTTTTTATGAGTGATTCTGATACAGGTACCCACGTGCCTTTATGTATATCCTTCTCACATCAGCTTCCCCATACATACAAAGGCGCCTTACAACTAAATAGAAACATTTGTTCCGTTTTCCACCAACATTGCAGCGGTTTCCTATTTACTTACTCCTTTCTTTCTGCTTTGTTTTAATTTTCATAAAACTTTATGTGCTGTCTAACACTGACAGTGCACATTATTTAGATCCATTAATATTTATTGTGCTAACTTTTACTTTGAAAAATTGGTTTAGTTAGCTTGATTTATTAAATTGTTTGGATTTTTTGCTGCTTTTACTAGTTAGGTCATGGAAGGTTATGCCAAAACAGGGCCCTACTCTCTAACGTCCGTCAGTCCGTCTGTCTCTATCCGTCTCTCTCACTCGCACTCATCTGCAGACATGCGCGAGAGAGACGGATAGAGACAGACGGACTGACGGACGTTAGAGAGTAGGGCCTCAGGCTTGGCTGCCTTACGTTCTTAGGTCCCGGGTTCGAATCCCGGTCGGAGCAAATGTTTGTGTGATGACCATGGACATTTGTTTCCGAGTCATGGATGTTTATATGTATAATAAGTATGTATTTACAAACAAAAAGTATCTATGTAGTATATCAACTATCTGGTGTCCACGACACAAGCCTCGTTGCTTAGTGTGGCACTAGATGGCGCTGTGTGTTGTCCAGCAATATTTATTTATTCTAATTTAAATCAATTATTTCTAGTTATATATTAACCTAAAAAGTTCCTGATATGGACCCAGAACTTCCAAAATAGGGTAACACAACATTTTCAATATCGTCACACCTATAATTTGTAAAGGTAACACAAAATCAGCACAAACGTGATTTTCAGAACAATAAAATATTCATAAAAATTCATGACCATCCTCTGTATTCCTATACGTTTACGACCGACAACACTCAAGTTATTATAAAAATCTCAATCGTCTTACAGCAGCAGACTCAATTGATTCAATCTCGCAACACTCGTAAAATGGTTTCCCCAAGAAACCATCGTCTTCCTGTAAAATATATCTGAAAACTTTTCCATTTATTTCGTGTTTTCTTCGAGTGCTGGTTTCTCGTCTTTTTATATATTTTCTGTCTGTTGATGTATCATTCATGGCAGGAAATGGACTGGGAAGTCCTGACGCTGCAATATTGATTCAGTTTTTTCTGGTATCATGTCTTGCATGTCAACTGAACTGTTTTCAAGTTATTCCTATATACTCTTGCTACATTTTCACGGAGCAATATTTAACGTCTTGTCTGCCACAATGTTAACGATAACGTATGTTTCTTGTAACGTGTTGTTTTGTATCTGACCACCAGTCTCATCGTGTTATCTAGTTATACTGTGGGCTATAGTGGTAAGAAAGGCAGTCGCTCCATAAAGTACCTACTCCTCCGTAAACTACTAATATTCAGCTGCATTCGGTTAGACTGGAAACCGACACGAATGAGGTTGGGAACATTTTAGATAGAGGAATATTGTATTGCACATAAAATACACGTTTGGACGTGAAGTTGCGGACACCAGTAGTATAAAGCACGTTTTTCCCACTTTGGTGACAATCTTCTTTTATCTCTGATAAAACTATCCTATCAACAAAAACATTCACGATTCATAATGTACTATGGTACAGTACAACATTATTTCTTCAAATGTTGCACCAGTAAATCCAATATCCCATACCAATCCAATATCCCAAAAGGGACCGGGCAGTGATGGTTAATTGGCACCTGTCAATACGCATCACTAATTCGTTGATCGTGTGGGATGCGTGATGGATTTCTGATAAATCGGTCCGATGGGTTGCTTCATTATATTTCATACCCTTTTGGAAATTATGATAATGATGAGGATACGTGAATGGTTAAATGGTTTGAACCTGAACTTGTAAATGTGGGATAGAAAAACTATGTTTTGTATTGTGTTTTGTTGGGTATTTCGGCTCTAAAGATAAGCCAAGTCAGAGGTCCATTGGCAGTATAAAACCCTCTAACACCAGGTTAGACACTAACTACATTAAAAACAAAGAAAAGTCTCCCAAGAATTCACTAAAACTTAGGGTCTAGAAAAGTTTGAATAGGGAAAGTAAAAGTTTTTTGCTGTAAAAAGTCAAACATATCTAATACGAAAACTGCCCGAGACTTAAGAAAAGATGAAGGAAGCAATGTATCGAATGTAAGATAATAATAATGTCTAGCAACGAAGAAATACGATCCCGGAAAATAGAACAGAGGTAAATAAAAACAGAGATATTAGATATTATATGAGCCGGCAACAAACAAATTAATATCTCATAGGTAAATAACTCACTCTGCCATTTTCTTTCCCGTATAACACAGTATTAATATTGAATGACGTGAAATGGCGCAGAAAAAGCACAATCATTTCTGTCTATCATTCATTCATCGGAATATTTTCCTCATGAAAAAGTTGCTGATGATGGATCGTTCGCCGCCGGACCATTGTCATTAATATTTCAGATAGCAATATTGTCTAACGTAGTGTGAAAGTCTGGGGAAGATGGATCGTAAGATTAAGGCTGAAACAAGGTGTTCTGGCGGTATTGAGAAATGCCTATAATGATTAGAAGGAAACTGGAATAGACTGAATATTTAGGTATCAATTTTAGATAATCCATTCTCTACAACCTGAGATCTGACTAGCGATAATGGAACAATTCCTTACGCGCTCACAGCCGAAAATACGACACTGCCGTAGAAGGTGACATTGCCGGCCATTGCCATTGTCATAGAGTTACAGACACCAGTCGTGCTGCTGCGGTCTCTTCTGTGATTGGCAAATAATCTTTGCGGAGACTAGCAATCGACGCAGGAGATATTATAATGCATATGTGTGTACTCAGATACACTCTTCTCTCTCGGGACGGCAATCTGACACGACCCGAAACAGATGAGGCACGAGACCAACGGCTGGATACCTCAGCAGTCCTTTACATTAAATGTATATCTGTCATACACAACGAGCAATCTGTGTCTGAATATGGGTTTTAATAGTGTGAACTCCTCTTAAATGATTAATAAGATTTGTGTTCACTAGATCAAGATCACAGGTTCAATGCCGTCTGAGTCAGACACTGAAACAACGAGACAATTAGCGAAGGCTACTACTGTGTTAAAGGCAGTTTAGCTTTTATTTATCTTTCCACTACTACTACAACGATAAGAATGGTTTTAAAAGTTTTTCTTGACACTCCAAATGGTGGACTGCGGCAGCGTCACAGGATAAAATTCACAGTCCGGACTTAGACAAGTTTTATTATACTTGCGATGGCTTGGCGTTTCATATGAATACCAACATTACCATTAGCAGAATAAGGTTCATATTTTACCTACCGGCCGGACGGTTTATGAATTTTGCCCTTAGGTTCTCCATTTTCAGTACTTATCTAAAAGTGTAGTGTGCCTGTAAGAGGTCTTTTTGAAGCGAGTACTTGGAATACATTGTTGTGTCGACCGTCTGAGACTCTTGACTTGGCACATCAAAACGATGAAGTTAGGCAGCAGGTAAAGTTTTATTTTCAAAGAAGTACCATCAAAGTAAGTAGCAGGTGTAATAATAGAAACCTTTTACTATCAGGTATTACATTGAACGCCGAAGTAGGCAATACCACAACATCACGCCTGTACAGTATTCCCCGAAGGCATGGGCAGAGGTATACCCTGTATCATCATCATCATCTAAGTCGTTACCTTCATTATTGAAGGTCGTGTCTAGTCTGTGTCTGAGGTATTCATTACTCGGTGCACTATGCTCTTCCACGTTTGTCTGTCCTCGTAACTGGTACCTAATTAACTTCAACCAGGCACAAACTGAGACTCCAAACTACTACTGAGAAATCCGGTATTCAACTGGGAAAATATTACTGCTATTAGCATGAATCGTTGCAAACAACAGATGCCAATAACATCTTAAATTCAGCTCACACTCGTAATATAAAATGTCAAAGCAATAAAAACTAAAAATTTCAAAAGCAAACAAACCAAGAAAAGCAATCAATTCTAAAGCAAACCTTACGTCACGTTACACGTGGGATCGTTTATCGTATTTTCCGCACGATTTAGTTCCTCTATGTAAATATGGCTGCCTGTAGTGACGTCACAGGGGACGTCCCAAAGGACTTGTGTGGTCCTTGAGGACGAATTAGGGCCATAAGTTGTGGGTAGTAAGTTCAATTATTTAACGCTTTGCCGCGTCACCGCCGGCCACGAGTTACACGTTCAGGGGACACGCGTGTAGTCCAAGATCCCAGGCCCCCAGATATTACTTATTTTGTGATTAACAAAATGTATGTCCGTATTGCGATCGTACGCATACCTGCTAGATTGAGCCGACGCGACGCGACAGCCAATTTACAAGTAGGTAGATAGTGACGTAAAAATATTACTCACTTTTATTGAAATTTGAGTGCTGATTTTTATATATTATGTAAATTTATGTAGCAGAGAAAATTGTTAAAAATAATTAACCAATGCTGCCAGACACTTCTGGCGGTAATTTCTGCCAGACTCTCTAAAGCTCACAAAAAGTTACGTGATTTTACAATAATAATAATAATAATAATCCTGTATCTCGGCAAACAGTGCCATCCCCTAACAGATTTCACTACAATGATTAAGCCAAACTAGACATACAAGTTGCATCGATTCATGATAACAATTTCCAAAATTAAATTATATTATAGCTCACATTACATTCAATAAATCCAATAATCATAATATAATCTATACAAATAAATATAATTCGAATTAACGTGTAACCTAATGAAAAATATAAGTACCGCGTATGTGTATGGGTGTGTTTGTGTGTGTGTATCTGTGTGTTTGTGTAATGTTTATTTGTGCGTGTAGTACCGAAAAACAGAAAGAATGTTTGTAAAGCGTCTACTAATTTTGAATTTATAGTAGGTCCTCAGTTTCCTCATATACGAAAGACTAAGGAGATATTGATGAATTTTCTTCTTACAGTGCAATTTATTAAGTGGATAGATGTTGAGAATTTGTTTATTTTATTGTACATGAGGGGGGCAATAAACGTAAAGAATCTTTTAATGAACGCTGTTTTGGGTTTGTACGATCGCGAGCACACTTCATGTTTCCTACGCTTATTTATGTTACTAGGATCATGTGAGCAGTGTTGCCTAAGGAGAATTGTTTCTACGAACATTTGTCTTACGGTTGTCACTTGACAGTACTGATATAGTTCTCTTGTTGGAAACAGTATAGGCTTAAAAGTAGAGATTTTTAAAATGGCACGTTGTGCAATTTCTAAACTCTTCAAAGTAGTTTTTGGGGCGCCCCCCCCATGAGGATATACAGTAAGAGATGATAGATTGACACATAGCATAGTAAATCTGTTTTAAGAGACTCGCATCTGTTATGTGTCTAAGGTTTTTAAATATATAAATGAGTTTGCGAACCCTGGATGATAGCAATTTGATGTGTTGCTTAAAACTGAGATGACTGTCCACTGTAATACCGAGGTATTTTATAGTCTTCACGCATTCCAGCGGTTCACAACTGCAGCTGTTTCTACTGTTACACTTATGACTCTTATGAGGAATGATCTTGAGTGAAGCGTCAAAATCCGGGTTGTTTTGAATAGAAAAAGTTAGATATTTGGTTTTCTCAGTATTTAAAGTCAAAACATTTTCAAACAGCCAATTTTGTACCACATGAAAACCATTTTGTGCGGCATCAAAGACCTCATTCCAACTATTAGCGGAGAATATTAGAGCGGTGTCATCAGCGTAGGAGATTACTTCACAATTTGGTATATTTAAGTTTGTGAGGTCATTGATGTATACGAGAAACAAAGTAGGTCCTAAAATACTGCCCTGAGGAATTCCAAATGACACAGGGAGTTCATTGCTGCTATAGTTATCGACTCGTACACACTGGTAACGCTCAGATAAGTAACTTTCAAAAAGCTTAAGCTGTGTACCGCGTACACCAAGGTGTTCTAGCTTCTGTATTAGAATCGGAACAGAAATAGTGTCGTAAGCTTTTGCGAGGTCTAAAAAGACCGATAGACACTTCTGTCCTTTATCTAATTTTGTGCTAACAAGAGTAGTAAGTTTAAGCACAGCCTGATCAGTTGATTTGCCTGCGCGAAAACCAAATTGATTTTCTGAAAGAAGTTTGTTCTTCTCAAGATAGTTGACAAGTCTCGAGTTAATAATCTTTTCTAGAATTTTGGACAAAGATGGCAGGATCGATATGGGTCTATAATTGCTGAACATTTTCTTATCACCACCTTTGTCTATCGGACGGACAACAGATTTTTTAAGAGCTTGAGGAAAGGTGCCTGTCTCAAGACATAGGTTAAAAATAAATGTTAGTGGCGGAACAATGAAGTCCTTAAATTGTTTTAATAGTTTGTTAGAGATGTTGTCCCAGCCAACCGAACATTCAGTCTTAAGGTTATTTATGTAACGTGCTACCTCTTCCTCTGTAGTTTTTCTTAAATAAAACGAGTGTAAGGGGGATTTCCTTTCTGGATTAACAACTAAGTGCTTGTCATCGTCGCAACTGTGTAAATTAATAATATTCTCAGCCAATGACCGTCCTACGCTAATGAAGTAATCATTCATTTCATTTACGGTCAACTGAGGAGAGGGACAGACTTTTAGTAGCTCGGTTGGAGAACTATTATCTTTTTTAGTATTAGTGACGCTTTTTATCACATTCCATAATTTTTTAGGGTCGTTTCTAGCCATTTCGACTTGAGTTTTATCGTAAGCTCTTTTTAATTTCTTTAGGATTTGGTTACAAAAATTTCTGTAACGTGTATATGTAACTTTTAAGATCTCGTTACTCGGCGACTTTTTGCATTTTTGATGTAACCTATCCCGATGTTTTATGCATCTCAGTAAGCCCGGCGTGATCCAAGGTTTTATAATTCTTGTACGTCTTGGTTGAGTTATTGAGTTCGTGTTCTTTTGTAACGCTGATTGTATGTTGGTTATAAGGTAGTTTAAGGCAATTTCCGGGTCTTGTGTTCGGAAAACTGGATCTAGATCAATACTAAGGATGTTTCTATTTAGGTTGTCTGCATTTATCTTTTTTATAGTTGAAGGGACGTAACGACGTGCTTGCTTTAGATCCATGTGTATAAGAACTGGATGGTGATCTGTTAGATTAGTTTGTGGTACGAGAGTTGTACATGGATTTTTGGTTTTAAGTAAAATGTGATCAATACATGTACCACTAGCATCACGTGTGACCTCAGTGTGTGCTGGCAAGAGACCATGAGAAGCAGCCAAGGTGAGATATTTCTCTCCGAGAAGCTCAATTTTGCTGGCGTTGATTGCAATATTCATGTCACCAATTACAATTATATTATTAAACGATTTTATCTCTGTCAAAATATTATTCAGTGATTCCAGAAAAGTGTCTATATTTTTGTAAGAAGGAGATCGATATAAAGAAACAATGGCTAAGTTATTGTCTTTTTTAAGTACAATACAGTTACCTTCTTCGAAGTCGGGTTCTTCAACAACAAACGTTAGTTGTTCTCTGTAATATACGACAACACCATCGTTTTGTTTAAGGTTTCTCATAGTGGCAACTGATCGGTAACCTGTTAATAAAGGTACAGAGCTAACATAACAAGTCAGGTAGTTTCAACAATAATAAATAGGAATACATGCAAAATTAACAGTATGATCGAGTTTTTACTAATGCAATAAAAAAATAGTCATGAGGCACAATATGTCTTGCTTATACAGCGATGGTGGAGAAAACAAATGAAATAAGTTTCTTAGAGCATGCCACGAATCACTGCGACGCGACGATTCTTACGGAAAAGACACAAGTGAGACAAGCGCGAGTCGCTTTTATCGCCCGAGGTCGTATCGTGCATGAGGCGTTGAGCGACCTTTACCAAGTCGTCTGAGGATCCTTTATAAAATCAAAATAGGTAACTTTTCATACAAATAAGATACTCAAGAGATATTTCTTAAGATACAATTCAAAGGAATATTTCCAAATGGGTTCGTTTCAATGAATAGCGCTTTCATAAAGTTTGTAGCAGTAATAAAACATAATAGAAATAATTTCTGAATATTTAAGAGGTTCACAAAATTATTAAGATTCGCAAATTCAGAGCGAACTTATAAAGCCATATTTTTGGGTTTAGACACTTACTAACAACAGACCCTAAATTCAAATACCTATGGCAAGTAAATAGAGAGCTTAGTTCGAGTTTTATTGGTACGAATTCGTTCGCGTTAACGTAAAGTCCAATTTAAATTACATTAAAACTAATTAAACTTTAAAACAAATCCCACAGTTATAATTTCTCCAGGATCCCAATTCCGAGAGATGTGCAGTTACCCATATAAAAGCAATTATTCCTCTTATATAACGTCCCGACGCAAAGCACGTCGCGGGCCGCGTTTGGGCCACAACGGGGACAATTGTCAATTAGTGGGACCCATCGGCTCGGAAAACTTTTGTCCACACGATAACCAAATAATGAATACGCTGGAGACAGTTTAAGTGATATTTTATTGGTAATTCTAGTACTATCAATTATTTGGATAATACACCTTTGCAATCAGAAGGACTTTGGTTCGCAATAAGACTGTTGCGAAATTTTATAGGTTTAGTCACTTTAACTAAAACGCTGATCACTTCCCACGTTATCCGGCTCGAAGGACCAAAAACTGCAAGGAGTATTAAATGGTTTTCGTATTTTCAAAATGTAGGAAGGCAAATGTAGAAATTTGGTGTTGGTTTTGTTACGTTTCCAGAATATATTTCATTGCGAATAGAGTTTCACCCATGAACCTGATTTATATTTTATTATTGTAGTATATTGTAGTATTAGAGTAAGCCTTGTGGTATCCGGCAGAGGAAGCCGTGTGGTATCCGGCAGAGTAGAATAGAACCAACCCATTTCACTCACGGGTGTCGTATAAGGCGACTAATGTCTGAGGCGGAACACCTTGCGCCTCCGTGGACCAGAGAATGGGCAGCAGCGTTTTCTGTTAGTCTTTCATCACTGCGATCTCCAATCCGCCTGCCAAGCGTGGAGATTACGGCAAATTCCTCCCATCATGGCAGAGGCTTATGTCCAGCAGTGGACGTTATAGGCTGTTGTTGTTGTTGTTGTAGTATTACAAATCTACTCTTCAAAGCAAAAATCCCGTTACAATCACTGTTTTCCGCCCACCTTGACATTTGAAACTAATTTCATCACAATACCCAAACATTTCCTTCCCAAGGGACAATCACAGCAATACATATTCCTTACGTTCACCGACAAATACAATACACGATTTAATAAAAACAAAAAGAACAGAACCCTAATTTCGTATTCATCCGATTTCTTTCAGCAAAAGCCTCCAATACCTGAGTAACAAGCAGAAACGCGTGTACATTGTCACAAGCTCACAGCTTCACATCTACGTGACTAGGAAACAAACAAACATAACAAAGAACAAATACTAGTAATACCTAGTAGAAAGCCGTCCCAAACATATTTTTCGGTAATTTATAGGCTGCGCGGCAAAAAGGCAAACAACATGTGTTTTGGCGTTTCATATCTTATTTTTGGCATTCTAGTTTTTACGCTGAGAGTCTATTTCGGAAGAAGTAGCACAGAAATAGGCAATTTTAACCAGATGTCATTGAGTTATGAGCTCGTAATAACTTCTATCATACGGAGGCATGTCTACGACTAGCAAAACGTCAAGCACTAATATAGTTATACTTGTGCAGGGATCTACTGGCGCGTGGCTCAAATCTAAAATGCTAGCACCTTATTTTATCAACACTGTCTCGAAACATTTTGTTATGAATGTTCACCAACAAAGTCTTCTTGTCAATTAAGTACATTCAAGTGCTGAAAGATTGAAGTAAAAGAAAAACTTCATACAAAGTTTTTCTTTCTACAACAATTTTAGGCAATCCCGTTGCGAAAATCAACTAAATTCCCAACGAGACATCCCTAAATGGACCAGACCAATATTTACTTGCAAAATAATACCAAAAACTATTTTCAAATTTACGTACATAAGTGATCTCCACATACATGTGCTCATAGGTATATGTACTACCATAATATTATATAAGCAGGCACGTCAACGGCACAATAGCCGTAGTTTGGCTAACTTATCTAAGATACGGCTATTTTGGGACGGCACGGGACAGCACGGGACGTCCCTCAGGCGCACTATTGTTTCAGGGCTGCCACTAACAGGGGTTTATTTTATTATTAGCAATTGTAGCTGTAATATAGGTGTCTGCGATGAAATTAGTTTGCCGAAATGTTTATATAGAAGCAAATATTTACTAACGGCGGCAGACTAGACAACTATAGACGATAGCGGTCTACTAAACTTTGTCATTCTAGTAGCTACTATAAAAAACAAATTTATACTATAATAATATAATATAATCTATACTAATATTATAAAGAGGTAACATTTGTTTGTAAGTTTGTATGTAGGGGGTAATCTCCGGAAGTAATGAACCGATATCAAAAATTCTTTCACCATTAGAAAGCTACATTCACCCTGAGTAACATAGGCTATATTTTATCCCCATACTCTCACGGGAACGGGAACTACGCGGGTGAAACCGCGGGACGTCCGCTAGTCATTCATAATTTTCCTGCCCTCATCACAATCTATTTGGGGGGGGTGCAGCATGTCTTCTTCATCCATTCATTACTCGTCATCTCACCAATCAACTCCATTCTAGCGATATCAACCTTCACACAGCCCCATCCATCGTTACTTTGGCCTAGTCAGACCTTAGGCTTCAATATACGTGAGCAATGACAACAACAGCAATGTATGCGACTGTCCCTTTAAACTTATTATTGTTTATTCATTTGTTTTTTTTGACACCGGTCCGTTCGGACGTAAACATTTTTTGTCTACGTCTGAACGGACCAAAATGAATTGACAGCGGTCCGTTGAGACTAAACACCCCTTCCTCTACTCTTATGCTACTATAAAAACAAACTTTATAGAAAATAGTTACGTAATAATATGCTCAGAGTGCTTCTGTCCATTCTCTACCAAAAACTATTCGTTATGAACAGTTCCTAGCTACATTTTAAATTCTGAAATTTTATCTCCGTCCTATCTTCGAAGGCAACAGGTATCTTAATCTCCTTTAAAGTTTATTTACGAAAACAATCAATGGAACATCTAAAGCAAGAAAAGAGAGATTTGTTATTTGGACAGCGCCTAATGCAAGGAATACATCTCAGTGATTGAATGACTCGTAACTGTAATCCGATACATCCAGTCTGAGTGGTGCTTCATAGGCGCCATTACCACTTCAGTCACTCTACTTTGTTAAAAGCAAATCGGAAGCAATTCACATATATATTATGTGTACATCTTTGCAAGTATTTTAAAGGAATTAAAGCTTTACAAGTCTGTATTTACTTGAAAAGTTTATTTTCTTTGTATTTTAGAAGTTGGAATATATCAAGGATAATATATTATGTCAAGTTATTTTCGGCTCAGAGCTTCGGTTCAAAGTTCATCAAGATTCATTATGTTATAGTCACAATCGTGCTGACATCAAGACCACAAAAAGACGCTTAGTAAACTTCTTTTGATGGTCTTTGTAATGGCAACACTAGTTGTAAGCTGCCAACACCAATATAGGCTGGCCACACTGGCATTTCACTTTGCGTCGGCGACCCCGAGCATAAGACCTAAGCACGCACTGTCACTCATAAATAAGAAAATATGAAAGTGGATAATAAACCCCGAATACCTCACTTTACTATTTGTTTTATTAACAACAACACAGTCTTTGAAACCAATAGTCGAAGCCAATCGTAAATACATGAAAATATTTGCCTTACCACATAATAAAACCACTCTTTCCAGATCAAATTGCACGCCATTTTAAAGCCTCTGCACCAACACCCGGTACCAGAGCTCTAAAACCCGTTCCACTTGAACAACAATCCGCTTCAACTGTAAATTGAAACAATGACCTGTAAAGCGACGTGCCCATCGACACCGACCATTGAGCCGGTACTCGTTGGCGACAACCCTAGGCCAGGACACTTGGGGCACGCACAAATAATATTTTGTACAGCGATTACCCCAGAGTGTTCCATTGTCAGTGGCAGGGGCAAGGTCAAAACAAAACCTTGATAAGTCTGTCTCGGAAACAGTGAAAAAGTTCAAGATTGCTCTTACTAACGATAACATCTTGAAATGTACTAGTTCAAGATGTTATCGTTACTTTTTCAATTATAGTGCACCGCAGTAATAAACCAATTGATTTAGAGGACCTCGTGGCTAAATAATAACAGCCGCTCAGGTCGATCTTTAGGTTAAGCCGTGCTTGCTTAGGTTGGTCTGTGGATGGGTGACCACCCATTACATACCGAGTTTCCTCCGTGCCTCGGAAAGCACGTTAAGCAGTTGGTCCCGGCTGTCATTTGTGATCTTTGACAGTCGTTACAGGTAGTCAGTAGCCCAAAAAGTCTGACAACCAGTCTTACCAAAGGGTATCGTATTGCCCAGTACTAACTGGGTTGTGGAGGTCAGATAGGCAGTCGCTCCATGTAAAATACTGATGGTATTCAGCTGCATCCGGTTAGACTGGACGCCGACCCCAAGAAAGCTTTGGAAAAGGCTAGGCAGATGATGAGTAATAAACCAATTCAATGTTGCTCTCCCAAAGGCGAGTTGATTTATTTTTGCTGAGCCAAGATCTAAATACAATAATATAATCAACCATTGTTTTCTTATAAACTGTTGAATCTTGTAACATCTACGAAAAGATTTATTTAATTACAGACATGCTTACAGCAGTATGACGGACAACCCTAGCGTGGCACTGGGCACGCACAAATCATATTTCGTACCGCATCGTCCCGGCGGACTACTATAAGTGCCTACGTTTACGAATACGCGGCGTAGTCGGCATACTGCAGGCTCTGTGGGCGACACTACGACTGTGATACGCCGCATGAGGAAACAGTGGCCATTGTGCACAATGATATGTACGAAAGTGTTTTGATATACGAGTTCGATTGTTGGTTCCAACTAAGGGTGAATTGTAACAATGAAACTGAACGCGATCACATTTGAACTTCCAAAACGCCGAAACGCCCAAAGAGTTACAATAGAAATCCAATAGAGTGAATTATGTGAAATTAATTACTAACACTAAAAATGGGATATTTACCACGTTTGTGTGTGTGTAGTGTGTTTTTAATTAATTTTCCATAGGTAGTGTATCGATACAATCGACTAGATTTGAGTCTATGGTATTCTGTCGTCTCTGGTGAAACATTGCGCGGGAAAGTGCGGCGTGGTCGAGTGTCAAGAACCATTAAATATTTCACAAATGTTATATTACATGCTCACAAACATCAGCGTTTAGCTCCACTCTCGTATATTAGTAAGTTCCCTGACCTCTAGCCGCGGCGCCCAAATGGATGGGCGTTGCGCAAAGAGTCGGCGCGCCCTCATGCTGTGACACTTATCTTTATTTCACGATAACCCTAGAGGTACTGCTTCTAGACTTGTGATAGTCTGGGACTAGGTACGTGATATGCACCTGTATAATCAAGCTTAAAGATAGCAGCGTTTAAATTGTTTCTACAATAGTTTGCTCTAGTATAACCGAAGACTTGAGCCCATTTTTTAAACCCTGATGTGTTCTATTGCTTACCGAGCAAGGCCTTTGTCATGCTTTGGCCTAAAATGTTTGAACATACCTATAATACAAAGAATATTAAACAAGTTCAAGCACCTTGGGAGTGGCCTAACTCCAGCAACAGACTGCGATAGATTGGGTTGATTGATTGAAAAAGCTCAAGTTCCCGAAAAATATTACGAAATATTTAGGCACAAGCTCTTCTTCCATTTTCCACCATACCAACTTTCAATAAAGTCACTCATAAAGCTAGTTACACAAGTTCGCAACGTACCTGCAGGGTACGCCGACTACTCGCTTCCTCCTACGCGGCGTACAAAGAGCGTAGTTAATCCTATTCCACGTGTAATCCGCACAAGACGCCTGCGCTCGCCTCCACTACGATAAGCAGCTAATAAATATGTATCGCTACTTCTAAGCCGCATTGGACGGATTCCATTAGCTGAACAATCCTATTTGCAATTATTGTAAAACGCGAAGATCTGGGAGAGGTGAAAAAACATTGAAAGATTTTGGTTTGCAAGAGTTAGGTAAAGTAACATTTATTAAAGCAATTTAACGATCAACGTAGATGTGTGCAAATAAACTAAGTAACAGACTTTCTTTGACAGTTGTATGTAACAGCTATTACTCAGCAAATTGAAGTAGAGGGTGTCAATTCGCTTCACTATTAATTTCCCTCATTATAATTAATTGGGAAATATCTTTCAACGATTTCCCTCGACAAAAATAAGGCGTTTGTGCAGTTAACCGCCTGCTTACAGCCTTTTATAGATTCAACTGTTCGAGTTCCGTTCAATTTCAAATAAACAATAACAGTTATAATAATTAAGTTTTTACGACTATGTATAACGAAACTGAATCCCGGTCCTTAAGCAGCGTACACACGATCATAAAACTTTCATTTTCCCGGGTTTATCATAAAACCGCACGCTTCAGTAAAAACCCTTCGTTTCGCAGTACGCAATACGCGGTTATGGTGGCGTATCACGCACGCGAGTGTGTACTGCACTTTTTATGTTAGTGCTGTTTTTACCCGTGGTGTAATGTTTACCTATGTTTTGTTTGACAGTTTTTATAAGGCTTTAAGGTTTATGCCCTTATAGCAGAGATTACAATTGGCCAATGACCGCTGTGACACGTTAAACATAGTAATTAGTGACATTTTACCTATTTACCAAGTTAACTCAAAGGTCAAACAAAAACGGTTCAGAAAACTTGTGCTTTCATAATCAATAAAAATAAAAAAAAACTACTTTCCTAACTCTCCCTCGTGTTCCCCAAGTATTCCGAACCATTATTTCCAATTTGCCACCGACTTTCCTTAATAAAAACATTATGAACGTAGTTTGAAACAAGTCTATATTCTTATTTACGAGTTAGGACCAACAAGCCAACAGTTTTGTGAGTAGGGTTTATTACTGCCAGTGTTTTAGCGCATGCCTAAGTGGAAAGACAAGTCAGTTGTCGTAAAAAGGCGTTTTTATTTGAAACAAAGGGAGAAAGTTTCGAGTAAAAACACTTTTAAGGCTTTGACAATATTGTTTTGAGGTAAACTTTTTAACGCATCTGTATATCATGCATGAGTTCAATCAAATTTAAACTTTGAGCTGAATATACCTCCTGTAGTAACTCCGTAACGCACTTACTAGCAAAACCTTTGATTTTGTACAACATTCATTGCAAGCTTGTCTACAGCGTATACTATCCTGTCAAACAGACGAGTTTTTTAAACAATGCCAATACAACAAACCCCTTCAAAATTCTTCGAATCGTGATATAAAACATGTTGCGGAATCAGACCAACATCAAGAGGAAATAACAAGCACAATGGGCGGTCATACCGCTATATAAGCAATTTCTTGAAAACATTGGACGGAAAAGAATCGCACAAAAACCCAAATAACGCTGGCAGATATTAAAAAGTATCTTAACTGGGGAAGGAGAGCACCAATCTATTGCAGTCACCACAACCATTAGTGCAGTTCCAAGAGTTATAGATGGTGCCACCGGCACGGAACTAATTAGGTCAGAATAATTAACAGTTGGAGCCACGGAATTAGCATAATTAGAAAAGTTTCACTTTAATATGCAACCCTTAACGGTAATCTTTTTCTGTTTGAGGGTAGTTGGCAAGTTTTGGCGGTGGTAATGTGGCACGTGGATGTTTGAGGTTCTTTGAAGGTCTGCCGTGATGAATTTTAACCGCGAACTAAACCAAAGTTATCTAATACAACGCGTGAGGTCTTTTTAACAATAATGTCCGTTTGGCAGTATAACGAGATTGCGCAGATCCACTTTCATAGTAGAGGTTAAAGACAATGATTTGTTTAATCAGACACATTGCTTTATTGTACTAGTGATATTTTTAGCCGTAGATTTTGAAGCCACAAAACTCTATCAAACAAAAAACAGAAGTTTACAAAAATCTGGTTGTCTTACATCGTACGTGTGTGAATAATCTATTAAAAGCTTCTAAAACAACAACAAAAGCGAAAGTAATCCCTGATAAGATAACTCATTGTTTTGAAAGCATTATGAACACTTAGAAGTGGTATTCTTTGATGACATGCAAAGAATACTTCGTCGTATCTTTGTCAAAGAAGGAAGGAATTTGATTATGAAAGGATCTGATCAAAGAATTTCTTATTGGCTATAAGGAAAAGAATATTATGGAAGAAAGGAACAAAACATTAATAACAAGTTAAAGATATAAGACAAACTTGATGAGAAGAAACATAATAAGCTAAGAGAAGAAAGCAATCTTTCATTCATAATATCATGCTAAATTGAAACAAAGCAATTCCAAACTCAAAACAAATTGACAAAGACGCATTTAATTCCACATCTCTATTCACTTTCATTCTATTGCTTTCCACACAAAGCGGTTACAGTGCAAAGCCTCAGGGGATGCAAGCAAACACATCTACATACAAACAGACGAACAAACAAACCGGTCTCTGTAATGAAACGACAACTAGCCTGCAGGTAAATTAACTAGGACTAAGACGTGGATACCCCTAATTTACATAAACTGGGACACTTAACAAATAAAGTGCATTCAATTTGGTAAGTAGGGGCAACAATGGTAAAGAACATACTAATTTAAAATACGCTTTAGTAGCAAAAAAGTTGTCAAAGACGGTAGGCGTTATTGATGCTGCAAATGCAAATAATATCCCATTGACATATAACAAGCTACTTAAAAGCATAGCACTCATGTTAATCGTCGAAACAGAAGTAAGAAACACTAACCCTGCAGGAGAAGAGTATTAAAGGAGAAAAGCACAACTACATACATAAATGATACCGCTGTCAGCTCTTAAACGCACTTCAGGTGTGCTGATTGCATTAATTTCATTGGCAAAAAGAAAAATAAATGCCACCAGACTCAGAGGCAACCAGCATAATATAGGTTACATTATACTAGTGTCATGCATTTCATTATCCTCTTCTAATTAACAGACGCTCTGCACTTGCTTACCACAAAGCACAGCACTACTTGTAGAAATGCAACATGTCGTCTTGACACTAAAGAAACAGCTACCTCCCATCTAACTTCCAACCAAGACGACACGAAGTCTACTAATTGACATGAACAGAAATATAATGAGCACCTCTAGCGAGAAGCACGTTTCGCTTAAAGAAGGTAACAGGTACTAATGTCTCATTTAGTTTTGTTGTTCATATTAAATTATTTATAAGCTTAGAGACAAACATAAATGGAGTTTCTGGTCAAGTTTTTGAAATTGACTTGCGTGTCGACTAACCTCACGTGTTGCGAAGTAATTGAGTTCAGGAGGTCAGATAGGCAATCGTTCAATGGAAAATATTGGTGCTTCCGATTAGACTGGAAGCCGACCCTAACATGGTTCAGAAAAGGCTTGGCAGATGATGATGAAGAGTGTCGACTTTGTGTTACCAAAAGCCCGCATTTTTGGTAACGAATACGTAATTACCTATACATATATACTTCATCACTGATATCTAAAAATTGATATGGAAGTGGCTAAAATAATACCTTGTGATATGTGAATCAATAGAGCAATGAATAGCTACTCAACTCCACCAAGAACTCACGCTAAACAAGATGCCGATGTGAAGAGAAAATCTTTATTAACTTCTTTCGAAGAATAATATAAGAGAGAAGAGACAATAACCCCATAGACAACACAAGCACTTGTTGATGGTGTCTGTGTTTACCGAGAGCGCTGACATAACTATCCGTCAAATATTTGTCTATAGCTCCGTGATAATGGAATCGTTTTAAGCTATAGCTTTTTCCAATGTGTACCGTGAAACCTGGCTACTTTGCCACTTTAAGCAGGCTAAAAAAGTTTGCAAACAATTTTCTTAAAAAATCTCTACGAGGTAATACAAAACAACCAATCAGCCAAATAGTAAATTTTATGCATTATTGAAACAAAGTATAATATCTATTGTTTTCTTATTCATTAATGAATTTTAGTCCAAAAAGCGAATATGGCAAAGTCAACCATCACTTATGGTAAGATTGCCATACCAAATTTTTGGATAAAATAAATCGAACTATCAAAAATTATGATAGTCATCTTTGCCACAAACATATTTACACTTAAAATATACTAAAATTGAGTAATATTTTGCATTGGCAATAGAAATTTCCTCAATGTGGCAAATTTACCCGCCTTGTTTCGTTTTTTTCAAACAAAATGGAAATATCTGTCAGGGTTGTCGAAAAATTGAAAAGTCAAAAGAATAAATTTTTCTTAGAATATATATATAATTAAATTAAAACTTCAAAGACTTACCTACGCAACGTTTATCCCACTAATTTTTATTGAAGTTTCGGAGCACAAATCCACCCACAGTCGACACAGGAAAAAAGTAAACCGTCAAAAATGACAGTTTTTTGAAAGCTGGGTTGTCATGTAAAATAAAATGTTGCCAATCAAATATTCAAATTTGATTTAGGTTGCTAAACACGGTAAAAAAAATACGGTTTCGTTGTAACAAATTATTTAGCCTTGGAAGTCGGTATATGGCAAATTTAACAACTTTTGGCAAAGTTGCCAGGTTTCACGGTACTTGTTTGAACTTACTTACTTAATGTTGCACAGTTTCAAATCAAATTTGCTAGTGAAACTAATAAAATTAATTCGACATCTAAATATATTAAAACAAAAATTTAATCTATATTTGGAGGTTATCTATTCACCTGCTTAGTTATGAAACAGCTCATACCATAATCTTATCTGTAATACCCAAATCTGTTATAACCCTCAAAGGGAAAGAAGCCAAATCTTCAAATGTAATCCACAATATGACTACCAAGCAGAAAATACCATAAAATACACTCGGTATTGTTACTTTTACAATCTACCGTACCATACATACGTATGTGTACAAATCCGGAATCGAATCCGATCCCCTAAGGACGGGAACCCAATTATTTGGTTTGACGCTCGAAACTGTGGGATACAGCTTTTAGATATAAACCGATTACCAAAACTTTGTGATACGACTCTTTTTACGAAGTTCTTCTTTTATCATTTTGTTATTTGCACTCAGGAGACTCAGTTGAACATAAATGATGTTTTGTTTGAAAAGCACTCTTTATTTTAAAAACCATAGAAATTACATTTACATAAAAGATGACTTTTTATGTAGGTTAACACAATGAGCTGTCTTATCGTTAAAAGCAATCTTCAACCCAACCTTTTAGTAAACAAATCCTGTCGACCAAGAACACCCCTTGCAGCAGACGGCTGCACTAAATTATAATACTTCAGGACCTACAATTTGAGTTAGATCGCCTAACAATTGCCGCCGTCTCAAATTTCTCTATTTTTATAAGAAAGACTAATGTAATATACATAATTCAGACATATTCAGACCGCTAAGTAATAATTTTTATCTCACAATACATTTTATAACCGCACGCGCTGACGCTGTAACGGCGTGCGGTCTCCATACATCGCGTTCATTACTCCGGGGTAGGGTTACCATCCCTCCGATAATGTCCGGCTTTTTGACTTCCCGTCCGGACTTGATTCAGCCTTGTCATTTGCCCGGATTCTTCCACAAAAGACGACTTTTTTATAAGTAAAAATAAATGCGTGATAAACACAGAAATAATAAAAAAAGCATAGGAGTTTTTTAAAAATATTCAGTTTTTTGTCGTGACTTTTCAAATTTGCACTCGCCGGGGTTTTGAAATTTAAACATGACTGGAATTTGGGTGTGTATTGGTTGAGGCTCCTCAGCTGCCTAACCCTTCGGGGACTAATGGGGTGATGTTTTTCTGTTTTCAAATGATGAAATGGTAACCCTACTCCAGGCTCTTGTTGGGCGGAGTGCGCGGCTATTTGCGATCGCTTACATTAGCATAATGGCACATTACGTGTAAGTGCCCGCTATTCTGTATTAAAAACAGAAGACGTACGCAGTTTTAATGGTTTAAAGTCGATATTGCTTAATGCTAATATTATGATGTGTGTTTTGATTGCTTAGAATCACAAAACGAAACTAAAGCAAACAAGTGTTCTTGGAATCAATGGAAAGCATATAAATCAAATAGAAGTGAAGCTGATTTATTTTATGCATTTGTACATCAACAGACAGATCAATTTCACTGTTCTAAATAAAACTTTGACGAATAACCGGTACTTTTGAAACGTTTTATTGCTCTAAAAGCTAAATTCCCAACTTCCAGCACGTAAACTTTCCAAATTCTACTACTGCCAAGTAACATCAAAAAAATATTTTAGCACTGATGGCAATTCTGTTGAACTTATTAGTGTTAGAAGCGTAATTATGTATGTTTCCTAAATCCATTCAACATTCAAAGTGAACATTAGTTAGTCCCCCAAACAAGTTTGTAGCGCGCACCCGTTTACCTTTAATCACAGTCTGCTAAAGTGATCCAAGGTCCTCCAAGCACACACTGTCAAAGGCTTTAGGTGAGTCTAAATAGAAGCAGAGCAGTATTCATTTAGAACCAATTTTGGCAAAAATGTTTTAAATAAAGTTATATATAAGGAAATTATGCACTGAAAGAAAAAGGAGTGAATAATAGAGTGACGACTTGTCAGTCGTCGTCGCGGAGAATGCAAGAAAAAAAACCGGCCAAGTGCGAGTCGGACTCGCACACGAAGGGTTCCGTACCATTGACTATATTTAGTATTTGTTGTTATAGCGGCAACAGAAATACATCATCTGTGAAAATTTCAACTGTCTAGCTGTCACGGTTCATGAGATACAGCCTGGTGACAGACAGACGGACGGACAGACAGCGAAGTCTTAGTGATAGGGTTCCGTTTTTACCCTTTGGGTACGGAACCCTAAAAACGAGTTCTGCTACTTGGGGTCGCCCAAGTAACACGGAAAGGGGAGATGACTGTACGTTCTTATAAATAATAATAATCATTTTATTGTCAGGCGACTAGAGCCCATAGATAAAATACACAAAATAATAATTAACAACAATAATATACTAATACATACGTACGTCTTATAGTGAAGACGACAGGCAAAAGTTTTAAGCCCCTTGAATATCTTATTCTACTTAACTACTTAAATTTTTACAAAGAAAAACAACCGCTTAGGACTATTTCTTTTATTTTTAGTACATATAACATGAATGTAAAACTTTATTTTTATTTAACCCAAGACTGACATTTATTTCCTTGGAACTTTTTCTAAGCAAACAATTTAGTTTCTGCCATGTTTCTAGTTTTCTACACAACGCTTGAACAGCCTATAAAAGCATACGTCTCGGTCGTATAAATTATATTTTATCAAACGTAAGTATAACTGTGGTATAAACTAGAAATAATATCACCTAGCGTGAAATGTTATGCAGAATAAAAATAAGTTGTGAATGAGTCGAGGCAAAAACAGGTATAAATCATTTAAAAATACAGTTAAAGCTTAGAGCCATCGTCCACAACGCGACTGAGTGAATAGGAGCTTGTCCCAGCACTAGGTTTCATAGGCTGTGTGCCTATGTTGGACCATACTCAAAGATTTAGGCAGAATTTTATAGTATTAGTAACGGCGTATCCGTAGGTATTCGACGTAAGTAAATACATATCAACTAAAAATAGATTAAAATCAGCACGACGAAGAAGAAGACAGGTTATTCCCTAAATGCAGAAAGAAATTGATTTAGTATAAAACCATAACACTCGAATATTAAAACACATTACTTAGCACTAATATAATCATACGCCATGAATTATTCAAGAGTGGCTACGTTCAGAGCATTACTTTAGCACATGTGAAGCGATAAATGTAATAAGTTATTTAATAAGCAGTCACGCTAGCTGCCTTCTTATTATTTTAAAAAGTCAGAACATGTATTCATGGTATAAATACTGTACTTCATACGATAAAGTTACACGACTACATATGGAAGGCTTACCCTGGTAAAACCCGGATGAACAACACTAGTTACGTTTAGTAAAAATATTGCCGGTATATACCAGACATTTAGAGACATACAATATTTCAGTGCAAAAAATTGGGATGGCTACGTACCCCATATGCATATTGTTAGAGAATTTATCTAATGAGTTCTATTGTGAATTTAACATAAAAGGACGCATAAACTCATCAGCAGTTCTAATAAATCATTATCTGTTAGTCTATATATTTAAAAAGAAAACACCTGCAAATAAGCAGTAGTGATCAAGCATCTGTCTACAACTTAGCTTATCAACTCTCCGCAACTTCTATCTACGTACAAGCATAACCCAGGTCCAGGTGTTAGTGATGCGGGAACAATATCACACACATGTAACAAAGGTGTCAGAGAAGCTCCGCTAAATCAATCGAGAGAGCCGTGTGCCGGGCGCAGTGCGGCGGCATGCCACGTGTATTGTACAGTTACACAGTTTGCACAGTTCACACTGTTGGCAAGCTGCTGATGCCGTGCAAACACTGCACTACGCTTGTTAGTAAAGTGTGTAATAGGGGTCAAATGGGGCAAGAGGGAATCGAGTTTATCAGAAAGATTGGCGTTGAATATCTGAGATAACGGATAGAAAAAATCGGATAATGTATAAAGAAAAAGCGAGGACCTAGGAATTCTAACAGCAAAATATGAATATAGAGAGAGATATGTCTCATAAACAAATAATTAAGATCACCTGGGTAATATGTTTTGCCGCTGCAGAGGTAAAATAAAATGAACAACCTCTAGATATTGGACTGCTAGACAGAAAAACATTAATAATTCAATTAAACAGAGAGAATCCAAACAAACAAAACCACGTGAGATTACAAATTAACATAAAAGTGATACAAAATTCATAACGATCTCAATAATATCATGTGTAGAAGGTATTTATTCCCCAAACATTCACTCAAATGAAAAGGCAAGTCTTAACTCCGGCTTTAATTTAAATACTGAAGCTTTCACTTTAATACACCTTTGAAAGCCCACGTACGATATAATACCTTTAAGTTAAAGTTACGACGTATGTTTCTAATTTGTTACAAAGTCAAACGTAAGGAAATACTTAAGGAAACTTGGCACAAACTCCTGGAACAAGATATTTTATTACAGAAACAGATATTAAAGTTTTAAGACGCGACGATTGTGCCTTTCATGTCCAAAATCCGGAAACTTGAGATTGCTGTTTGTCGTAAACAAGTTGTAAAAACAAATATGGCGAAGAGGCCCTGCCCTGGTTGAATGACCTTATCCTAGCAGGATGGAAGTCAGGATAAATATCAGTAAGGCTTAGACTACGTTCCGGGTGACGAAAGAGAATGGAAGAAGAAGACGTGTTGCACTGTCCCCAACAAACATAATGTGGCAAAAGGACAGGAAAATGATGATAATGTACTTGACATAATAAATAATTATAGTTGAACCAAAAGTACTAGTCAATGGGACTATAAAGCAATTAAAAAATGAAAACGCGTTTATTCGTGCTGACATCGTATTACATAAAAATGTTACTTCTGCCAAACTGTAAAGCAGTTTGTTGGCAGATGTAGCTCCTACATAAAACATTCTGCTTTTATGTTACTACTACTTTAGGTAGGTAGGTAGAAGAAACCAGAATTGAAATCAAACTCGTACATTAACATAAAAGCCGGAACGTTAATGAAATCAACATTACCTCATGCGTCCCATATACACACATTACATTTAAACGCTCCAAAGGACGTGACTTAATAACATTTAAAGATCGTAATAAGATAGGGGAGGAAATAATTCAAATAGGGGATGATATCATCTAAGAGGTTGACGTCACGGGCGCCATATTGTGTGAGCAGACGGCGGTAATTCGTGTCACTCACGAACGCAATAAATGCATGAGGACACAGAAGGTTCAGGATACAAGACACGTATCTAGCTCATGGCTTTTAGAGATCCATCGAGGTTCCAAGCTACGAGAGCCATCTCAAAGTAATTAAATCTTTCATCATAGCAAGTTAGATCGTCTGCTTTTGTTGTCACAAAAATCAGACAGTCATAGATAATCAGGAAATTGCATAACTGGGCCTTTCAGCAAACCAGCTGTTTTTACTTCGTAGCAAGGCATTAATGTTTATGTCCTTTTTCGTAGCATGTTTGGCTCTGCTTCTGGGCATGTAACATAAAGTCTTTGAATGAATTTCAGTTCCTTTTGTTCATGGAGAACATTCTATCAGCTTTGTCCACACCTACAGAAAGAAAGCCTCATATAAAACTCTGGATAAAAAGGAAGAAAATAATGTACAGATACTTTGTAAACTGTTCAATTCTGGATTTGTTTTCAAGGTATGTCAGGAGTGTCCCTTCTCCTCATTCTACACATAGACAGTCGCGTGGGTGACGCCGTGTCACCAATCACTGCTCGCGTTCAATTTGATGTGCGACATGACCTTGCCCCGGCGTCGTCCAAGATTTACTGCGTTGCTGCGCGAGTGCGCGTCTGGGCTAGATACCGTCCATTCAAGGTCGATGGGAAATTTATATCTAGTAGATTGGCTATGGTGATCTGTGCTATGTCCTTGTGTTGACACGCTAAGTCTTGTTTCTGGAAACCTGGTCTTTGATCTAATGGAATCTGGTGTCAAAATCATTCTAGCTACGCTGATTAGAATAAAGTTGACAGTTGGTTTATCTGTAATTTAATTACGCATATTTCTTGGTGTTTTTGGGTGTATTTCTAGAACAAAACTACGGCCTAACGACTAATTTGATATTGTTTTCGTAATTATAAGTAGTATTTTGTAACAAAAAACCTCTATCTCAAACCGATATTCAATGAAAATCCTTCAATTAAACAATTATTTTCTATTTCCGATAAGGAACATATTTTTTATCCTGCCACGTTTTTCTCGCAAGTCAACAGCGAGCAATGACCCTCGGCCTCGTCTCAGATTACAAAGCATGTCTGGTCTGACTGGCTAGACGACGGACGACTGCTTTAATTAGGTCAGCAATGATCAACTCTAATCTTAAGGGCCTATACTACCTCAAATGGCTTAGCATGATCCTCCGTTACGCCTAAAGTACTGCAGCATTAATTTTTAAATAAATATATGGTAAAGTTGAGGATTAATGTTAGGTCTTATGTTTGGCGAAAACACGATTTCATAAAATTTTCTCGATAGTAAAAAATCCCAAAGTTACCTCCAAATCGAACAATAAACCGCTGGAATTCAAAAAGTACTTCAAATTAGATCATGAAACTTTGCATACCAACTGAACTAACTATAAAGCAGGTCTTATGTTTTTTTTTATTTTTTCCAAAAGACGAAAATTTATTTTATAAAGAATAAAAACCACTCATTTCGCACTATTCGGCCGTAGTGACTGACGTAACAACCGCTTTGTAGTGCAAGCTGATTAGAACGTTATTCTAACAGTATTACAAACGAAGTTTGAACCACCACAAATAGAGTTGCTAATCTGAGGTAGTATAGGCTCTTAAGTAGGAACTCCTAACATTAAACAGACAACTGAGAAACTTAATCCAAGTCACACTGAGTCCCGTGATAATGTGTCAAAACGTATTCCTTTCGTTTTAGAGCGAATCTTGTTTAACAAGAACCCTATGTGCGTGGTCAAAATATAGGGTGCAAATATACCCCTATGAAGCCGAAAGGCACTTGTCCCCGTCATTGCGATCATTATTTGGTTCAAGCCGTACATGGGAGGGAACCTTCTAGTTACGGAGATATTGGTCAAAGTGACAACTTTTTCAAAGTGTTTTTTTATAATAAGTAGGTATTAGTTTTTAAGGATAATACGGATAATAAAAGGATAAGATTTTATGCATCTATCAGCACAATGTTTTAGTGCGTTACATTGAGTTTTATCCAAAATTCGCCACACTCATAATTATATTTGTATTTTATTTTAATTAATTTAATTTCCGACTCATTATTTTTTATGTGACATTGACTTTGATTTGATTTCTTTGACATTGTAATTCTGATTTGTTGACATTGTATTTAATAGTATTTATTATTATTTTGTTTTTGTTATTATTTTTAAATTCTTATGTTAAATTGTGATTTGTGATTGTGTTTTTGTGATCTCGTGTTTCGTGTAATTGTCATTTGGGAGAAGCTGAAATAAATGGATTTTATTTTTTTATTTTTTACCGTAAAACGTGTTTAATGACACCATTTTTTTTTTTCTAACAACAACAAGTTCTCAAATATATTAAAATCGTTGGTCTATCAATGAACCCATGAATTACTGGATCTGTTAGTGACCTATGAGCTCACATTATAATCTGCTACTTGTTTTCTATTCTTAGACATAAAAAAGTAGTCCATTTGGAAGAATCCTTAAATCTGTCTGTTGTGCGATATTAGTGTGGTATTAGTCTACTTTTAGGCTTTGCACTTTGCTACTGGATATAAGCCTCTTATGTTCTAAAAATAACTTTAATACCTTGCTCAGTCTAAGCAGCAACCAACAGCGAAATTTTAGAATAGAGCTCTTTTGCTACTGAATATTCGAACACATCCATCCATGCCAGTCAGAGTAACTCTACCAAAACGTACCCATGTATAAAAGGAACATTATGATCCCGATTAATTTCCATTCTAAGTAAAAACAAACGTGAACCATAAATTTCATCACTCAGTAAGCCGGCTCGGTAATGGATCGCCATTTTGATCCAGCCGTGTTCCACGAAACATGGCTAACCAATTCGTAATGTACTCGAAAATTTAAGTAAGTGCTGCTTATATTAATCGAATCTTAATTTTATTAAATATACTCCATTGACGTTAATTTAATTTGGTTTAAGTGAGGCACTGTATTTTGAAATAATTGGAGTAACTATTCAATAAAATGAACCTGAGTTATTCATGTATTTTCAATGAATGAAAGACGCTGTCGCATGAAACAATTATCTGTAAAATTGGGTAGACAAAAATTGAGCGTAAACTGTTTTATTTTCAGAGCACGCCATATTAATGTAATGAGCTCAATGTCAATTGAAATTACAGTAAGAAAAATGTCTGTCTTTTATCGTCTTCATTCACGTTCTTCAAAATTATCGACCCCTTTGCAAATGCTACCCAAATCTGGTTTATATTTACTGTATATGTTCTCAAAACCCAAAACCAACCCTCAAGCCATAAACTCAACAGTGCCCCTTCCTTATCAGACAAACACCATAATCCCACTTTTCCAATCTCGCAATCTGATACCCACTTGCCGACACCCCGATCCCTTCGGCCATCGTCGTCCAGCCCTTGAAGACGTTAAGTCTCTCCGTGACGACACCGACACGACTCCAGTCGCCACATAATAAAATGAACCTGATCCGAGTTATTCATGTATTTTCAATGAATGAAAGACGCTGTCGCATGAGACAATTATCTGTAAAATTGGGTAGACAAAAATTGAGCGTAAACTGTTTTATTTTCAGAGCACGCCATATTAATGTAATGAGCTCAATGTCAATTGAAATTACAGTAAGAAAAATGTCTGTCTTTTATCGTCTTCATTCACGTTCTTCAAAATTATCGACCCCTTTGCAAATGCTACCCAAATCTGGTTTATATTTACTGTATATGTTCTCAAAACCCAAAACCAACCCTCAAGCCATAAACTCAACAGTGCCCCTTCCTTATCAGACAAACACCATAATCCCACTTTTCCAATCTCGCAATCTGATACCCACTTGCCGACACCCCGATCCCTTCGGCCATCGTCGTCCAGCCCTTGAAGACGTTAAGTCTCTCCGTGACGACACCGACACGACTCCAGTCGCCACATATAAAAGCAAGTCAAACGAGGTCACGCGATACCGAGGTCGATCGATGACACCGCATCGCTTTTGCACAACAATCACGCACTTTCTTTAATCTAACGCTTAATTGAGTCATCTAGACGATTTAGGGGCCGCATTACTGTGATGGACGGAATTAAATGTCGGGACGTAAAGGACAGTAGTTTCTTGATTAATCTTGTTAGGGAACCATTTGGTATGTATTATGGAGTATTCAATACGGCACGTGCGGAAAGTAGAATAAGAAAACGGAAGCTAAAAATAGGATATTCGTTGAGAGCTTCCGCATTTCTGCCTATTTACACGGGCCAGCACTTCCGCAGTGCAAAAATTCTGGATGTCAATCCGAAAGTAATCCTATTAGGATAGGATGACATAGTTTGGGAATCTAGATATTGGATCCGGATTTCCATTGCGTCAGACAAAAGAAGACGCTTAAGCTTGAAAATATTTGCAGGTATTGTCGGATATAGCATAGAAACTACAACACACTGCAAAATTAACAATATACACCCCATTAAGGAAGACAATACAAGAATACCCACAACAAACTCCTCTTCACAAACTAATTATAAATTACGCACTTAATACGCTTAATTTTCCATAATTTGTCTTCCTTACAAAACTTCATCCCCGGATACCAGTCACATGGGGTACTCCGGCACCCCAGCATATTCCCATGCCGTTAATATTGCTCACTCGGTGCAAATGAATCACCCCAGCATGGTGCTCCAGTGACCCCATAACCGGCTCCGCCTAATCTTCGGCAAAGGGATCGACGTACTCATATTTAGGGCTAAACGTTCCGTATTATCGGACGCTTTACTTTATGAGAAAATGCTAAGATAAAGGAGCAAGAATTTTTTGTAGCAATTTTATCGCCCAATCAAGGGAGGATCAAAGTTTATTCGTAATATTTGAAAAAGTGGTAAGGTATCTTCGGAACCAATATCACATTATTTGCTTACCATTTCCCATCTGAGGGATGCTTATTTTATGCCTAACCGTGTCGTGTTTAAGTAGATACCCTGTTGCATTGCGTTTGCATTTTTGTTCAGCGATCGGTTTAGCAGTAACACTACAATCCTGTCGAACTGTCGTCCGTACATGGATGGCATGGATGTATTGGCTCTTTAGTAAATTGATCCCGCTCATTTTGAGCCCGCGGGATCAGTTTACTAAATTATTATTTTTATGTAAATTTCTTTAGTAGATTGGTCCCACACTTAAAAAAAAAATGTCGTCTAATTTCAGATAATTTGTACCTCGTACTTGACAACCTAGCGTGAATTTTCACTGGATTTTCCCCGATATAGCCCATTTTCACTTATCGTTTATGTACTTTCGAATTCATACTTGTTTTAGTCATGCCCTCTCATACAGTACGAATACATTGTGGTAGATATAACGTCATGCTACATAATCACCGTCGTAAATATTCGACAAGCCCGACACGAGTCATTACCATGGCAACGCAGCGCCACAGGGCCTCAAGTCTGCTATTACAATAGTGTCAGAATAGTCGTTCATTGATCTCATAATTGTCGATTTTGACAAGTTTGGTAATCTACTAATTTAGTGGCGTCATTATGGCTTTCCAATGAACAACCACTGACACTCCATTGAAAGAAATGGCATAGAATGGTAATCTCGTACACAATGACAAATGAATGACTGACATAAGCGGTAATCTGCTAAAATTTTGACAGTTCCTTTGGATCATTGACTTATCATTGAAACGTCATTGTGCGGTCATGGTTTTTAATTCGATCGTGGTTGTGGATTATTGAATGGAGACAATGAATTCACTACGAACAAAATATTCTCGAGCCAGCCAACGCAAATCAAGTCTGCTATTACAATAGTGTCAGAATGATCTATCGTTGATCTTCTATTTGTTGATTTTGACAAGTTTGGTAATCTACTAATATAATGGCGTCATTATGGCTTTCCAATGAACAACCACTGTTTTAGAATGGTAATCTCGTACACAATGACTAACATAGAGCGGTAATCTGCTAAAGTTTTGACAGTTCTTTTGATCACTAACCTATCAGTGGAACGTCATTGTGCAATCATTGCTTTTATTTCGATCGTGTTTGTGGAATATTGAATGGAGACAATGAATTCACTACGAACAAATTGTTCTCGAGCTAGCCAACGCAGTGGATGCTAGAGAAAGAAGATGGGCGGAATGCAGAAGACGTCGTCGTGCCCTTCGCTTGACGCGAATGATGGACGTTTTGAGCCTAAAGGGATTATTTGAACCCTTTTAAGATATTCCCGAGGCGGAATTTGTAAAGTCGTTTCGCCTTGGAAAGAACTCATATGGAGGTTAATATATTGAAGAACTCATTCCCCATTGCAGCGTATTAGAAGCATGTTTCAGGTAAAGACCCATTATTATAAGCAATTTATTGTTTTAGATACTCAATAACAATGATTAGATGCAATAGTTTATGTCAAGAACAGTATTAATGAAATAAAAGTTAAGTTACCTGCGGTTGTACTTATAAAAGTAAATTGATTTTTTCAGGTTGCAGTTCATGCTTTACATTATAGTCGAACAACTGCAGGCAAGATTGTGAATGCATGTTACATATTGCACAACATTCCATACATGGCAAGAGCACCGTTGCCACCTGATGAAGTTTATCTAGAAGTACTTGGCTTGCAATAGGTGATTTACATTCCACATTTCACTTAGAATGAAGATGGAATTTAAAATAATACTGCTATGTTAAAAATCAACATTTAAAATAATCTTTATTTCTCATAAACTAAATATTTATTTAACATTTTAAACTTGAATTTCAAGTCAATTGAAAAACCTGAAATGTAAATATAAGTACTACATAAAACAAAAGACAAGTTACAATATCTAATGTAATAATAATAACAAATCAAAATCAGTCTTCATACAAATCAAAAAGATCTTCAATATTTTAATTTTAATCATCATTTGAATAACAAATCACAAATATTACCTTTTAATAAAAATAATAACAGTCATTCATGTCATTAATCACTAATCTGTCTTTTAATTTAGGAGGAAAATAATAATGCAGCACCTAATTATCAAAACCATCAAAGGGTGAATCGGGATCTTCTTGAAGGTCGGGCACTGCAGCAGGCTCTTCTTGGCAGACTGTGGAGAAATGCATAAATTAAATTAGCAGGTATGTACTGTAAACCTACCTTAATGTTCTAATGAAGTACGAAAATGCTCTAAGTATTAATAAAATGATGAATGAATGATTTAACTCTTTGTTACAGATCCACAGTGACCACAGTATTGACAAAATATGATTTAACGTTTCAAGCCCGGGAACAGAACATTGTTATTCCTGTAATTACGGGTATACTTATAGGTTAAAATAAATTAATACTCTTTTTATAAACACTGTTTCATTTAATCATTTTGTCATGACATTATAATTCTGCAGAGTTTGTGTGAAAACAAAATTAAGTTTAATACAAAAGTTGCAACTTCTTTTATAGCATGTTGTGTAACCTAGCGCTTAGTATCAGAGTTACAATCAAGATGTCAGATTCTGGCCAATGTACTACTACTGATTGAGCCTAAACCTAACACAAGCTTATAAGCTTAGATGGAGGGGTCATATTAATTATTATTGTTTTGTTTTCAATGCTCCATAATACTTATTGTGGGTATGTTGGTAGCACACACAATGAGTAGAAGTTCCGATTTTGGGTGAAACCATTACCTAAAGGTGAATGACTTACCTATAAATCAACAGTAATTAGTAATTACCTTTTTTGGCACACAGTGGCCTCTATGGTTCACCATTTTTTTCTGTGGTGGAGCTGTCCATCAATGCAGCAGCTGAGTTGTTGATGGCCTGCCCGAGCATGTTTTAAAGTCGCCTCGTTCCTGGCTTCAATAGCATCCAGCCTTGATTGAGCAACATCGAGAGGGTACATGGTCTGTTTCTATAAAAAAATATATATTTTGTAACATCGGGCGACATACTTTGCCCATAAAGTGGGGCGTTAATGGTCAAAACAAATAATTGCAAGATCTTTACCTTCGATAAACTTCGCCCTTCAATTATTCAAGTGGAGCCGAAATTTGCTCAATTATCACCATTTTGTATAAAATCAATAAATATAGGCTTCTCGGTCAGTGGGTCGTCTTAGGGGTAAAAATATACAAACAAAAATCTAACTAGACAATCAAATGAAAATAAATACAATAACAAAACACCGGCCGCTAGATACAAAAACAAATAAACGTCAGTAAACAGTAATGCCACATTTGACTTTGACATATAAACAGATAAAATATTAAATTTACATTAATCCGCGTTGAAAATTTTAATGTTTTTTCCTATTTACGAACTTTTTATTAATTCAGATGGCATAAAACACTAATAAATAATATGTAAATAAATAAATAAATGAAATCTGGCATGAATAAATGTTCAAATGTAATAGTAGTTTTTCGAAAATCATTTCTACTAACGGGTCTTATATTAATGGCAATACAACAAAGTCATTACAACACGAGACCATTGTCCGGACAATGATCGATCACTATGAATTTAGCAGACTACGAACTTTTACCAAAATGACAATAGGATCGTGTTGGACTGACGAAGAGCGTTATATAAAGAGCATTATTCTAAGCAATTGTTCTAAATACTCATGATGAGTGATTATTAGAATAAAAAATAGAATTAATTTCTTACTTTATAAATTTAGATGCTCTATTTCTTGTTTATGTCAAGAACAGTAATTAAATATAAGTTAATCTACGTTTACCTAAATAAATAAATATTAAATATTGCTCGACATTACACACAGCGCCATCTAGTGCCACACTAAGCAACGAGGCTTGTATCGTGGACACCAGATAGTTAATATACTACATAGATACTTTTTGTTTGTAAATACATACTTAATATACATATAAACATCCATGACTCGGAAACAAATGTCCATGCTCATCACACAAACATTTGCTCCGACCGGGATTCGAACCCGGAACCCTAAGAACGTAAGGCAGCCTGACTACCACTGCGCCAATCGGGTCGTCCCAATGCAGCCAAATGCCAAATGCAGCTAGGTAAAAAAGTGAATTGATTTTTTGCAGGTGTTTGCAGAGTGGCGTAGCGTGCCTTGGCGGGGCCCCGTATAAAAATTTGTTTAGGGGCCCCTAGGGAAATAATGAGAGGTTTTCTTTTTGAGGTATTAAAAAAAAACTTAGTCTCCAAGAACTCTATAGATGGCGTTGAACTTACTATGATAGTTGGTGCCAAAGCCAAAACGCTTGGAAAAAAAAAACATTGTGTCACGTCACATACTCTCGTTGACTGACACTTTCATTTGCTTAACCTTCCGAATATAACCTAGTTTTCTCACGCTTTGTTAAAATCAGTTCTTTTAGGTTCCGTTCCTTGCATTATCATACTTACTCCTAGCGCTATCTATCCAGCGACTAGGGAAGAGCTAAAAAGAAAATCCCTCATTGTGATTTCTCACAAAAAAAAAAAACAGTTTGCATGAAATGGGGAAGGCTGGTCATAGCTGATTGTAAATGGCGTGTCCATAGCTTAGTCCCAATCTGTCCAATGATAACAAGCTATTAAGAAATATAAAATGACATTGACAGATTTTTAACCAATGACGACAGTTGGTACAAGCTATGCTAGCGCCATTAGTTCCATAGTTGCCATCCCCATTGAAAGAAATATTTGTTCATCATAATTATTTATCTGTCACTTTTTCCAAATTTTTTACAAACAATTAAAATTAAATATACACTCTCCTTGCCTTTTTCGGCTAACAGATTTATTTCTGAAAAAAAAAGAAATTGGGTAGTTTTTAGGGTTCCGTACCCAAAGGGTAAAAACGGAACCCTATTACTAAGACTTCGCTGTCTGTCCGTCTGTCCGTCTGTCTGTCACCAGGCTGTATCTCATGAACGGTGACAGCTAGACAGTTGAAATTTTCACAGATGATGTATTTCTGTTGCCGCTATAACAACAAATACTAAAAACAGAATAAAATTAATATTTAAGGGGGGCTCCCATACAACAAACGTGATTTTTTTATAATAATTGGTACGGAACCCTTCGTGCGCGAGTCCGACTCGCACTTGGCCGGTTTTAACTTTTGCTTACTCGCGTTGGGGGCCTCCGTGGCCCGGGGCCCCGTATAATTGATACGGCATATACGGCGGTAGCTACGCCCCTGTGTTTGCAGCACACATGCTTTACATAGGGCTGCTTTACACCGGGGCAACCAACGATATTCTATTAAACAGATATGTTGTGAGCGCGCAATCGTGAAGAGTCAAAAACGTGCCAATTGGCCTGTTTTGCCTTTATTCTGCGTTACTGCGTGTATATGAGCTGGCTCTGCCCCGCGGCACACTTTTTTCCGTGGTTTTGTAGGTGTAATAACATATCTGTATAATATGGCTAGTTTATACTTTACACCGGGGCAACACTGTGCGGCATTGCAGCATGCCACAAAGGCGCATGCTTAAATAATTTAAAATGTTGCACATTGTGCGGCATTGCAACAACTTGCGTCATGTATCAGACTGTCACAGCCTCTATCCAAACACTATGGATTCCATGCCACAATCTTGGTGCGTCATACAGTTTATAGGTTATGTTTGGGATGCTTTGAAAATTATCTAGGCACGATGTTGCCTCGGTGTAATATAGTCTGCGGCATACCGCAATTGCCGCTCACCGTGGTTAATTGCATCATACCAAAAGATGACGCACGCCACAATATGTAGCTCGCTGCAATGCCGCACAGTGATGCCCCCGGCGTAAAGCTACCTTTAGAATATCATTGGGGGCAACACTGTGCGGCATTGCAGCTTGCTACATGTTGTGGCGTGCGTCGTATTATGGTGTGCTACAAATAACGATACAATGCAGCAATTGCGGTATGCGGCAGCGTATTTTACGCCGAGGCAACATCGTGCCTTTTTCAAAGTATCATGCTGTATATTTTATTGGAGTGTTTTGGTCTACCAACTTGATTGATTGAGGGGACAAGACACCGTAGATTATGGCTGATGAAGTAACTTTAGCAGCATGACGCAAGGTGTTGCCAAGCCACACGATTCTTGACACAATGTGCAACATTTTAAAATATTGTAGCATGCGGCCATGTGGCATGCTGCAATATCGCATAGCGTTGCCCCGGCGTAAAGCAGCCTTTAGAGTTCAACAACTGCAAGCAAGATTGTAAATGCATGTTACCTATGGGTTAAAATCATCATCTGCCTGCCTAGCCTTTTCCCAACTATGTTGGGGTCGGCTTCCAGTCTAACCGGATTCAGCTGAATACCAGTATTTTACAAGGAGCGACTGCTTAACTGACCTCCACAACCCAGCTAGTAGTGGGAAATACGATACCCCTTGGTAAGACTGGTTGTCAGACTATATGGGCCACTGACTACCTACCTGTAACGACTGTCAAAGATCTACAAATGACAGCTGGGACCAACAGCTTAACGTGCTTTCCGAGGCACGGAGGAAACTCGGTGTGTAAGGGTGGTCACCCATCCACAGACCAACTTAGGCAAGCACGGCTTAACCTAAAGATTGACCCGAGCGGCTGTTATTACTTAGCCACGAGCTCCTCCACTTAGGGGTTAAAATATACAAACTAAAATCTAACTAGAACACTCAAATGAAAATAAATACAATAACAAAACACCGGCCGCTAGAAACAAAAACAGATACACGAGAGTAAACTATAATGTCACATTTGACTTTGACATTTATACAGATAAAATATTAAGTTTTACATTAATCCGCGTTGAACATTTTAATGTTTTTTCCTATTTACGAACTTCTTATTAATTCAGATGGCTTAAAACACTAATAAATAATATGTAAAAATATATAAAATGAAATCTGGCATGAATAAATGTTCAATTTTAATAGTAGTTTTTCGAAAATCATTTCTACCACCGGGTTTTAAAAATGGCAATACAACAATATCATTCCAACACAATTCTAATATGAGACCATTGACCGACCAGTGATCTATCATTATGAACTTAGCAGACTATGAACTTTTACCAAAATGACAATGGCGTCGTGTAGGAATGACGAATTTTATAAAAATAGCAGACTTGGGGCCCAGATAAATCGCTGAGTGCCATGATTGCCCCACTGACCCATAACTCGATACCAAAGGGTTCAGATGAGGCTTTTATTTTATTTGTTTGCTGAATTATTGCTGTAAACAATGGGAGTAATTTGACTTTTTTTTGTTAAGTAGAATTTATTCATTTGTTTTGTGGTTCATTTCATTAATGCGAGCAATTTAATCCTTTGAAAAGTTGGGATCTGAGTTTTCCGAAGTTCTTAGTCAGTTCATTCTAATACTAGTACGTATGCTAGTACTCTGTCTATCTGTCTGTCTGTTACCTATACACGCCTAAACCCCTGAACCGATCGTTATGAAATTTGACAGATAAAATCAGCATCTTAACAGAAGGACGAGGCATGGGATATATAAATCTCGGTAGTACTTGCCTGTGGGGTATTACCAACATTCAAGTGGGCGACGCCGACGCCGTGAGCCTACTATACAGGATGTTAAAGACCTCATCACGAAGCCGTCAACCAAGCATTCTGTACTATCGAGGACACTCCCGCCTGACCACCACTTACACTCGTAACATAGAAACGCTCTCTAGCCCCGCCCCGTTGACTTTGTATAGAAATAATGAATGAAAAGATACCGAATCGGCCGAGCGCACTGACGACGCACGCCCAACGAGAGATATGGTTATTTTGCGCGCCAAAGTTGACGCTTTCCTAATAGGCCCAAACTTTAAGGGGGCGTGGCTCGGCGCCTCCGCATGATTTAAGCGAAAAAAAATTAAACTGGTCAGGCGGAAAAGACCCCGATAGTACATCAAACTAAGTAACTTTATGCAAAAATTATTGCTAAGAAACGACTTTTTTTTTTGGTGTCAAAAATCATGTTTTGTGGTAGAACTCAATGTAACGCACTCAAAACATTGTGCTGATGGATTGAATAGTACGGGGGTCGTAGAGGTGTTTAAAGTAAAAATCTTACATTTAAAATTTGTATTTTAAAAAAAACTTGTCAAAAAGTTGGAACTTTGACCCCCAATTTCTCCGTAACTAGAAGGTTCCCAGGTATATTGTAGAACACAAAAAATGATCGCAATGACGAGGAGAACAAGTGCCTTTCGGCTTCGTTAAGAGGTGTTTTACACCTTTTATAATTATAACCTCTGACAATCTTGAATTTATTAAATCAAGCCTCAAGTCGCATTTTCGGCTTTTCGCTGGAATCTCAAGCATTCTTATCTTTACACAACAACTTGATTAATTTCAAGATATGCATGCCTCTTCAATTCCTCACACGACAGCAGCAGCTAAAGATCGAATTTGCAAAAATAAAATTTGAAAGTGTCAAATTTGCATTTTAAATGAGTCCAAACTCAAGGTCAGACTGAAATTCTTGTCAAAGTGGCCTTGAATAGGTCAAAATACTTGATTAAGTTTAATACATTCAAGTGTGGATAGGGATGGTGGATGGCTCTCGTATCCGCGTATATATTTTATCCGATTATGGGCGAGACGTAATAAAAGGGTTAATTTTGAGTCCGTTTATAAATTCTGAGTGTAGAGTTCTGGGTCAAGTTGGACCCTTTCTCGTTCCGGGAATAAAGTAGATTAATTTATATTCAACAGCGTTATTTTACTGGTTACATGCGTATTCAAAATACTTGGACTAAATATACGCACATTACGCCAAATTTAACTACCGAATGAGTTAAAATTGGCGTACTCCACTCCACATAGGTACATATTTGTCGCCAAATGTTAGTGAGCACGGGCACGGGAATGATAAATCATCCATCATGACAAATGCTTGCACTGACTGGACAGGTCCACTCAAATCTGTGTGGTTCTTTCTTCAAAAGACTATCTCAGACACTAATCTGCATAGTCCTGATGTGAATTGAGCAAGATTATGTCTGGACTTCAAAAGAGACTATGACCTCTGAGTTTGTTTCGGCTGTTTCTTCTCAGAGTAGTCAGGTGCGAAACACCGGCCCCATCTAGTTAAAAAAAATGACGTGTAATATACATAATTTATCATTTATCATGAAAAAAAAGTACCAAGGAATAATCATACTAATATTAACATCCGTAAGTTATATTATCGTGTACACAAGTTAGTCAGAGAAAGTATAAGTACTTATTTCTGCTACCGCAGTGGCGTGGCAGTAATTAGTAATTACGTCGCAGTAAAACAACAGACAGATTGACACTCAGTCATTAATTACACGTTTTCTAAAACGCTGGATTCACTTGTATCAATTACATTCGTTTTAACTGCACTAATGTAACTGTTTGTTTTGATTCATTACCTAGTTGACGGCTAGTTTTGTTTTACCTGCTATCAATTAGGGAAAAATACTTTTCTTTTTTAATTATTTCTCGTCTTGTGTTCTGTTTAGAATGGTAATAAAATAAAGGTCCGAATAATGTGTAATGAAACTTTTGATTAAGTATAGGTCGTTTTGATATGGTCTTTTTAGGGTACCGTACTCGAAGAGTAACCAATGGGTCCTAACCTAGGTAGGAAAATGTTTTTCTGTTGCTGCTATAACAACAAATAATAAAATTAAATTAAAGGTGGATGACTATGATGGTACGGAACCATTCACGCGCGAGTCCGACTCGCACTTGAACGGTTTTTAGGGTTCCGTACCCAAAGGGTAAAAACGGAACCCTATTACTAAGACTGCACTGTCCGTCTGTCACCAGGCTGTATCTCATGAACCGATAGCTAGACAGTTGAAATTTTCACAGATGATGTATTTCTGTTGCCGCTATAACAACAAATCCTAAAACTAGAAAAAAAAAAAAAATAAGGGGAGCCCATACAATAAACGTGAGTTTTTTGCCGTTTTGTCTAATGTTGTATAGATAATGGTACGGAAACCTTCGTGGGCGAGTCCAACTCGCACTTGCCCGGCTTTTTATTTGCATTTTGTTGCGGACCGATCAAGTAAATGATTATTAACTTCTAACACACATTTTCTAAACATATTAATCTTATCTTCAAAATCTTATAAATTAATCTTATAATTTTTTTAAAGTTGTCACATTCAATCTCAACAAATAGCCTCATAAGGAAAAAAAAACATACCAACTCCACCTCAGAATCTTATAAAAACAAACAAAACCTTCACTTCCCAACTTGTATTAATTAGTATTCAGCCGGTGTCCGCCGGCCAGAAGAAACAATTACTAAGGTCCATCCCCCGGGAGGGGACAGGGTGGAGGGAGGGAGGACAGTGTTACATTGATCCTATATTGATGAGGATAATGGAGGGAACATGCGAAGGGATACACAAGAAGGCAAACTATTAATATTGAGGTGGAAATCATGATGAAAAACGTCAACACTACCAGTATATTGCAGTAATAACACAGGGCTTGTGTTGGGGGCAACTGAAGTATGTCCTACAACTAGTTCTGGTTTCTGAATTGAGAATTTCAAGTTGTGATGTTGTCAAATTATTTATTACTAGCTGACGTCCCGCGGTTTCACCCGCGTAGTTCCCGTTCCCGTGGGAGTACGGGGATAAAATAGCCTATGTTACTCAGGGTGAATGTAGCTTTGTAATGGTGAAAGAATTTTTGAAATCAGTTCATTACTTCCGGAGATTACCCTCTACATACAAACTTAGAAACAAATGTTACCTCTTTATAATATTAGTATAGACTAGTACTTTAGCATTAAGTGCTTAAAGTAATATCTTCAACGCAGCTCGAAAAATGTAATTCTGTCATCGTTTGCGTAAGAACTTTAGATACCAATCATTAGAACGATTCACCTACACTTAACGCAGATTTTGATGCAAAATGCAGGCTTTAATTTCAGTTTCTGCTCACACATTGTCACATAACATTTTCATGAGTTGATTTTCTCAGTCTTTTTGGTGTTCAGACTTCACAGTATCCTGATCCCTAGGGTACAGTCGTGTATGGATGGATGGTGTCAGGTTTTGATGTATGTGTGTGTTTCTGGAAGTCTTTTTACTTATTAGGCTGTTTCCTTTTAGTCTTGCTTTCTATGAAGACTCTAAGGACCATTTTTTTACAACTTACCATTACCATTTCCGGAAAATCCGGAGAAGCGTAGAAAACTTTCTACCGACTCTTGGGTCCCAACGAGGACAGTTTAGGGATAACATTATGTAGGCACCCAATAGACATTCTAAAAAAATATATTTTATAATATAAAGAGGAAAGATTTGTATTTTTGTGTGTATGTTTGTAATGAATAAACTCAAAAACTACTGCGCCGATTTCAAAAATTCTTTCACCATTAGAAGCTACATTCACCCTGAGTAACACAGCCTATATTTTATCCCCGTACACCCACGGGAACGGGAACTACGCGGGTGAAACCGCGTGACGTCCGCTAGTATTTTATGAATAACTACCGATATCCATCAAATCAAATCAAATCACGTTTTATTTGCATTTTACATCAAAAACATGTTTTGTACAATTTCACTAAAAACAATTCGATAAAACATTTCGTTATCAATGTTTGACCTTATAAACCGAACGTATCGGTTCAACTTCCAAATTAACATCAAAACTGGCCATTACCCGTCATAATTAACGATTAACGACACAACTAACTGTTTTTTGTTATTTTCGTCGACACGCGATAGGTTCACTACCAGGTTCACTGTATCATTTTGTATTGATCCATTGATATAAGTTTATTCAAAACAACAATATAGCTCACTCACAATGAATAGGAGAATCCATAGCTGGGCATAAGCTTTGTAATGGTCCTAAATTAAACAGACTAGAGAGCCATATTGCAATCAAGCTTGACAAAATAATAGCTATAACCTAACTAAAAGCAAAAACGCTGCTTATTCTCTTGACAACTGTTTGTCTGTACTGTATCAGTCACCGAGTCTTACCGAGGCATATCGTGTTACTCATGAACTTGTGGAGGTCAGATAAGCAGTCGCTCCATTGAGGAAAAAGGCTAGCCAGATGATATTGAAGAATCTGTGGTCCTTCAGTACCAACGAGTACGACACAAAGCCTAGCTAACGTCATGCTATACATTTAATAACCAATGAAACAGTTTAGAAAAAAAACTGTAATGAAGTAGCTGTAGTCCTTCAGTACCAAAGACTGCATCACAAAGCCTAGCTAACGTCATGCTATACATTTAATAACCAATGAAACCGTTTAGAAAAAAAAAAAACAGAAGTTTTCATTAAGAAAATCTTCCACTATATTACCATTCATACAACATACTGAATGGCTGACACAGACCAATACAATAGAATTGTAAGTTTTTTACGTTCCCATTCTGACTTGTAGTCAATGAATTAATGAATCAGCTCCTCAGAGATACTACGTCAAGATTATAATGGCTACTATTAACGTAGAAACGTGTTATTGTTGTATATTTGTAGCGTAGAAATTGTAATTATTCTAGCTCTTTGATATTGTACTAGACCAGCTTTTGGCCGCGTGAAGGTTATTATGCCATAGGAAAGTATCTACCGAGATACAAAGTATCTTATGTTCTCACCCAGGTCATGGTGTACCTGTGTGCTTCGACACCCGGTCGACCATTAAGGCGTGAACACGTTGTAACTAACAGACAGACCTTCAGACGGAGTCACTTTCACATTTACGATATTGGTTAAGCGAAGTTTGGTGGGGAAAAAGCGTTAAAAAAATCGAATAAAATTCTTGTGGACGAGGCAGTTACGATGATAGAAATATATACGAATATTATAAAGCGGTATCATTTGTTTGTAAGTTTGTATATTTGTAAGTCAGTAAGTTTGTATGTAGGGGGTAATCTCCAGAAGTAATGAACCAATTTTAAAAATTGTTTCACTGGTAGAAAGCTACATTATTCGTGAGTGCTATAGGCTATATTTTATTCCCGTACTACGGGAACCACGGGAACGGGAATTACGCGGGTGAAACCGCGGGACGTCAGCTAGTATAAAGTATATTTACAGTCATGAGTATTTGCCAAGCTAAACAAGTGACGTTTCACAATTTAAACAACATTCAAACAAACAAAATCATGCAAACGACACTTTAAATCCCTTTTAATGCTTGAAAGTACGTCGGCTATCTCCCATTTGTGCTAATGTTGATAATAACAGACCATCATCCCTCCGTAATTGTTATGATAATTACAAGAGAAGCCTTCTGAAGCCTTTGAATTCGGCTGAAACTGAAGTTTTAAGTGACGCTGATAAAGTTTGCGAACAATTCGGTGTAAGAAAATAGCAGGTAAGTACTTAAGTACGATGAAACGAGGCTGATGTGTTTTCGAAATTTGATTAAACTTAATTTTCATATCAAACGCTTTCAATCTAAGGACCAAACAATCAAAATATTACTGAAAAACCGGCCAAGTGCGAGTCGGACTCGCGCACGAAGGGTTCCGTACCATTATTATCAAAAAAAGGGCAAAAAAATCACGTTTGTTGTATGGGAGCCCCCCTTAAATATTAATTTTATTCTGTTTTTAGTATTTGTTGTTATAGCGGCAATAGAAATACATCATCTGTGAAAATTTCAACTGTCTAGCTGTCACGGTTCATGAGATACAGCCTGGTGACAGACAGACGGACAGACGGACAGACGGACAGACGGACAGACAGCGAAGTCTTAGTAATAGGGTTCCGTTTTTACCCTTTGGGTACGGAACCCTAAAAATGATTTGGTCTCGTACAACACCATTTATTGTTAGAGCATGGATAGGGCAATACTCATATACCTTAAATACATATAAAATACAACTTCCGACGTCAAACAAGGAAAGAAGAATTACTGTCAGGAAAATACGTCCCACTGAAATGTGCAACAAATTCGCTCAATCCAGTTAACACCCCATTTTCCTTAACAAATAGGGTTATAAACAAGATAAATTAATCCATTATTATTAACCTTACTACGACACGTATAGAGTAATGACAGGGCGACAACCCTAATTAGAACTTAACAAGAAAATAGTTATCAAACTTTGGCGCGAAACGACGCCATTTTGTAATTTTGTCCCGAAGGACCGAAATGTGAATTTCGAAGGACCGGAACATATTTACGATAAACTTTAGAAACGAGGTTCTTTGAGCAAAAAGGACCAAGTTTTTCTCAGAATATGTACGGTATAAAGTGATACATCTTGTTGCGAAGTTGTGAATAAAAGGTGTTGCGGTTGTTAGTTGTCAGAAGTTTTGGGTACTAACCGCCTCAGGGAAAGTGGGAGGCGCTTTGATATTTATGAAGATCGTTTGTTGGTGATGAGGCGCAAAAAGAAAACTTGTTTATTTTCTTTCATAAATACGCTTCTATTTTTAGAGCCAAACGCCCAATTTAGATTATTGTGACAATAATGCTTGGAATATACTGGGTGTAAATACAAACTAGAACTTTCGAAGATTTAATTCGTTAATATGGATGAAATCGAACTAATTCTAAGTCAGAAATTTACCATTTCTCGTTCACCAAACCGATTTTCATTCGTGTTTCAACCGCACCTTTTTCCGCCGTAATCCCACTTTAAACATTCTCATTTAACCGGAGTTAGGACGAACATTAAACAAGATTACATTACTCACTATAACTCATCCTGGAGCCGAGATTAGCAGCTTACCTGTAACAAAACAGACAGTTATCGAAACCGTTGATTAATTCGACGTAAAGCCCTCGTTACAAGGGTGCGGTACAATTGGGTTACATTCTGATAAACAACAGAGCATCTGGGTGAGGTTTTTGTTTCTTGTGTTTTGAAGTGTGAAGGTCCATTTCTTAATGAGTAAGCATTGATTAATTGTTCAAGATATTGCTATGGTCTGGAACGCAGAACAGTTACCGAAAGAGGGGACGTTCACTTCAATGTTAAAAATTATGACAGCATAGTTTAAACTTTAAAGACAAGGTTCCTCAGAAGCCAGAAGTATTCCGTGGCAGAAGAATCTGGTCCTTTTATTCGACGGGCATATTGTGTAGTGTCATACGGGCTGGCATCTTCTCCTCTTCTGATTTGTAAGACGGGTCAAGGTAAAATAGGGCACTGACGTACGTACGTAGACGTGACGTGGCGTACATACGTAAGTATAATATGTTCAGGATTTTTAACTCTAAACCTACAGTTTAAATTAATATATTCAATATCACATTAAGACCCGTATGGTGTCGGACATAAAGAATAGCACCATCCCATATATTCCCGTGGGTGTCGAAAGAGGCGACTAAGAGACTTACCGGAGAATGGGCAGCAGCGTTCTCTGTGCTTTTGTAACAACCGCACTGCGATCGCCAACCCGCCTGCCAAGCGTGGCGATTATGGCAAAAACCCCCGTTTGGAGGAGGCCTATGTCCAGCAGTGGACGTCTTTCGGCTGAAATGATGATGATGATGATCACATTAAGACAACCTGTTTCTCTCAATTGCACTAATAATATTATTTAACGTAGAAATTATTATTCCATGCGAGAGATTCTAAATCTATTGATTGAGAAAACACAGACGGTCGATCTACAGAATTTAACTTCGTCAATTTGGCAAATCGAATTTGTGTGAGGCGAATTCTAACTTAATCTGATCTAATCAATCAAGGAGTTTATTTTATAACTTTGGTAAATATTAGAAAGTTTAGCTAAGTAATGATTGTATTACGATGAAAAAGATGTTGCGATATTGACAAATTGGGTAAGAAGGTCTAAGAAGCTTAGAATAAATTCAGGGTTTCATCCCAAGGGAGTCGTTAGATTTGTAATAATTCTCCTTTAAGTACCCTTGAAAGAAATAAATGTTTCGAAGAAATTTAGGTAACAGTGTAAAAAAAGTCTTGGTTGAAAAACGTTCGCGAATGGACCGGAGTCAGGAGTGCTGCTGAGCTGTTCCAGCTCGCAAAGGACAAGGAGAACTTCTTCATTTTTTCGAAAAGAAGAACGGCATTGTTTATTATTATCTTGCACGTAGAACTGTTGACTCAGCGTTTATTTTCTAGGCTTCTTATCTAGCCATGACAATGAATGTTGTGGTAGGCTTTCTAAGATAGCCGTTAAGTAAAACCCATTTTGTGGTAATAGCATTTGTGGAATCGCAGATATCCAAGGTAAATGATTATAAACATGCTTTGACAGAATCATCAAAGTTATAGAATCCTTTTTCAGGCTGTTTTTGGGACAATCCCGCGCCAGACTATTTTCATACCACTGTAACTCTTAAAAGCCAGAATCAACAGTGGCGACCATCAGAAAAGCGCTGAGACAATAAAGCTCGACGAAGTCCAAGAGAAACCATTTAACTGTCTTAGATCCCGAAACGAAATTAATCAGAAAAGAATAGCGGAGGAGTAGGAAAAACAATTTCAACTTCCCTCCATATCAGTAGACCTATGAAAATAACATCTTAAAATGGCTATCAGCCAATTCTGTTATTTTCTTAAACCGATATATAAATCCATGGACTGCACCCACTCCCGAACACTGAACAAAAAACCAAATTGAATTCAGAACAAGTCGCTGGAATTCAATAAAATCTACGCAAACGAATGAAAACGGAAACTTGGCTTGTCCAATGACAAGCGTAGGTACATGAACATTTGAACAAGTGAAGCATAGTTGTAAATATGACCGTCCTTGACATATTTGGAACATGTCCAATATGCGTTACTTTCCCTTTTTTTATACATGTCTATGACAAGGTCGGGGTGACTGAACTTGAAGATTGATGTTTGCTTTTGTGGCATGTTCAATAGACTATCAAGGATTGAGTGACTATTGAATTGAATGGTCATACAGAAAGATTTCACTGTCGAAGGAAATTGCGCACTGGAAAATAGCGACTTCAGTAAAATGCGGCTGAGGGAGAAGCGGGTGATTTAGCATTACTTGAATTTTATCACATTATCTCTACAGTATCTTAGTCTCATTCTCCTGAAAAACCTCCTAAGATTTTGTTTTATCTACTTGGAACCTTGATTAGGCCTATTGATCGATGGGAAACCGGATCTGACAACAATCCCCAAATAACAACCAAGAATTTTCCAAAGTCGCAAATAGCATTGAAAGTCAGAGGACATATTTGGAACTTATGGTCAAAGAATACGGTTGTGTTTTGGTGACAACGATATTTAAATAGTATTGTCTAGCTCACTATTACTGAAAATCGTATGTTTAGTTTAATGCAAGTTGGGCGAACTCACTCTTTGCCGAGCGACCTAAGTACGATGATATCTAAATATTTATCTTTGCTGATGGCTTACACTTGGATGGGGCGCTTGACTCACTTATTAGAAAGCATACGCTGACGATCTGCGTTCAGACCATCACATCGTCAGCTAGTGGATGAAAGTACACGTGCCAATAAATGCTTCGCGTTCCTATAAGCCGGAAATTGTGCACTTTCTGAAACAATATTACGACATAGTAACAGAGTTAGTACGAGCACCGAGTCACTACCACCGGGAACTACTCATGCCTCGTGTTGACCTTTCCGAACGATCATTAGGTTATTGGCTACTTGTAATTTAGTTATTAGTTAAGGTTAGGAGTGGGTGGTGGTAGATAACAGCTTTATAATGTACTTCCGGCATGAGTTATGATGGTCCAAGGATGCACCTTGTGATTTGCAAAACAAAATATACATATTTATTTCACGGGGCGTTGTTTTAAAAAATACAACGCCATTAGTGAGCATGATCGGTCTTCAAATCTTTAAACAACATCATCTGCCTAGACTTTCCCGACTCTGACGGTAAGACTGATTGTCAAATTTTCGGGATTCTGACGCGAGTTTTATAATGCAAAAAAGCATATAAAACTGCAATAAACAAAACCAGAAAAATATATTCTTCAGGATATAAGCTAGTACGATAGTGTTTTGAAAACATAATACAACTCATTTTATTCGAAAAAAAAATCACGAACTTATCTATAAAAAAATATTTTAATGAGTAAAAACCATACTAAAATACATGCGATCATTCTGATTTTTTGGCAAATAATTCTACAAGCAACATATTAGCGTCATAGTATATTTAGTTTTTTAGTCCAATCAATAGATTTTTTGCAAATCGCAAAAAACCACTCATTTCGCACTATTCGGCCTCAGTGACTGACGTAACAACCACTTAGTAGCGCAAGCTGATTAGAACTTTATTCTTTAATGTAGTTCAAACGAAGTTTGAACCACCACAAATAGAGTTGCTAATTTAGCTCCTATAATCGCCTTTACAGTGAGAATAGAACATTATTTTCATGATAGCGTATGCCAAAAAAAATATTGTAATGCGTCTTTCTAAAGGTCGACTTTGAAAGGAAAAAGTGTGGCGGACATTATTGAAAGTCATAGTATATTTTTGGAATACCATTTTTAATAATATGTGTGCCAAGTTTTCACTACACTTTGCGTTTTGTGTACTTATACAGTGCGGTTGCCAAATGTCGCTAGTGTTACGAAAATAAATACTAAATAAAATACCTAGCCCATTTCTGGAAAAAAAAAGGCCTGTGTCCCAGCAATGGGAACATTAATCGGCTGATGATGATGATGATTTCTGGAAAACGTGGACTTATCTTAAAAATGGTTCAACTTTTTCAATGTATATCCTACGAGTAAATGACGAAGGCTGTTTTTACTGTATGTAATAATTATAACTTGACAAATACATTTTTGAATTAAATGGCCTACAAATAATTTATAACTATTCATTAAAACCTCAAACCAACCGCTTATCATTTACCAGCGCATTGTTTTTAGTATTAATTACCTTTCTCTGATAACGTCTCATTACGACAATCGATAACAGTAATTAAATAAATAGTTATAACACTATTAATAAGCCTGCACTTTTTGTTTAGTAACTACATAATAATAATACCGGTTTGATAAGAGCTATCTCAGTTCTGTTCCTGTTAGCAGATTTTATAATCTATGTTTTATACGCGAAATGTAATATTTAGCTGTATTTTATTAGGTCATTGTGTTACCATAGTAATTACGCAAGTACTAAATGCAAACCAACCAATGAACCATTTTCTCACCGTCCAAAACCGGTTGTTGATAAAATCGTTTCACAGTTTAGAAATATCTAACAGATTCCACGACTGAAGGGTCCTCACAAGTCCCTATTCCAAGTAGGCCTTTGTCAAAAATTTAGTTACTAGTAGAACAGACGCTAAAACAGGGGAAGTCGGGCATACCAGGGATGTATGACACGACGGTGGAGACTTATACCATCAGGGCGTTGAACAAGGCTGCCGACGATGATGAGAGACTCAATCAACAAATTATTTCAAAACGACAATACTTAGATCATCAACTGACTGCTGCGAAGACGTAAAAATAACGACAAATAAATTGGGAAAAGGGCGAGAGAATGAGACTACACCAACTATAAACCACGGAAACATACATCATTATTCTGACAACAACGCACACAATTTACTACACAACATTATTCGCGTTGACCCAGAACAAGCACTTGTAATAACCTTAACTTTGGTATCAATAAAGTTAGTTGCGGTACAAGGTGGAGGGAGTCACGCGAAGACACAAAGTTTCGGCTCAGCTCAATGACTGGAGCCAATCGTAGTGGGTTTGACAAACTAGTTGAATTCGACATCATACGATACGCCATTCGAAGAACGGAACTTGTAGTGTGGTATATGATTTACAAGTAGAGTCGAGTCGCAAGCAGCTAGAGATGGCCCCACCTCACATAGAAATTTACAAAACACAAAACAGTTTTTTTTTTCTACAAAACTGCAAAACAGTCAAAATTTATGGAAGAGCTGTTATTTTATAAATTATCAGTGATTTCTTTTTATTTGGGGGGGTTCAGAATCTACTAAATACGTGGTATCTGTTTTAGCGTCGGTAGTCTCTTCCACCTTGTATTTGTAATAACATTGTATAGCACTAATACGACCCCGCAAAAGCAAGTTTTAGGACGCAAAACAACCAAATGCAATTAAAATGTCCAAATTAGCCAAGACAACTGATGAGCAACCGAAATTTCCAAAAAGAAGGACAAAATCAAATTCCACCACTAATCCACCGCAAGATGAGATAATCCGTGACGTCACCACCGCGACACGTCAGCTCCTATATGAGTCGCCAAGTTAACTCGATGTGGATACGAGATGAGTCGCGATCGATGCCGACCTCATGAGGGATACTAATAATATCACCTGACGTTAACGGTAGGGTATTTATGGTTGCATCAGCTTTGACATTAGGCCCTCGTGGTTTATGGCATGGGTAAAATTACGACGTATTTATAATGACGAAGTATTAAAAGTTTGAAATGTTTCAAGCTTAATCTGCATAATGTTGTTTTAAATTGCTTATTTATAGTCGCTGAACAGAAATTATTTTACTTTTGAATCAAATTGACGATTGCCTGTTTGAAATTCTATTTTTTAAATTAAAGGAATTCCAGATCTTCCGCTGATCCGCAGCAGTCAGATTGTGTGTTGTGATTATTGTCATCTCAAAATACTTGCGTGGAGTCAAGCGCTGGGTGAGTATGATTTTTTGCACAAGTATTCCTTTTATAATGGAAGTGAGTACTAGGAAGATTTTTTGAAAATGAATTCTCTAAATGGGTTAAATAGAAGATGAATGGAAGTTCGATGTTTTGGCCGGCGGGTTATCGGGCTTGTAATAAATTCCAGAACAAATAGCTATCTTGTTATAATTTCCGGAACAACCAATTACGTATCCTTTGTTTCTCGTTATCCTCCTTGTCTGCCCATTCACGAAGACCACAAACTATACAAAGTTTAAATGAGCTATACAGAACAAACCTCCCACGGTCCGCTAATTAGTCCAAATCAAACACGCACCAAAACTTAACATCAACAAACTCTAATGCCCATTTTCTAAATCGCGTAATGAGCTGAAAATCAACCGATTAACTAAATGCTAATCCACTTAATTACCGTCACGTAGACCCAAATAAATCTCGCTACAGTTCGGAAACTATACATCTTTGTATCGTTTCCAAGGAATTTCGGCACTGATTTACATGAAATAACTACCATAGCTTCTAAGTGTCCTTTCTAAGAAACGATGTGGATTCCAAATCAAGTTACACTAAGAAAACTCAGGATTCGTGGAATCGTTGTCTGTGCTTTGTTTATTACTTTTGCCTATTATCTAAGAGATTCAACTCGGGAAACGTCCACCTAATGGCTAATCTGTAAAAAATACCTTATCTTGAAATCATTCCGTTAACTCTTTCGTTTTTTCTTTCGTTCATTCGCATCCATTTTGATTTATTCCCTACTTTTCAGAAATCCTCAAAAATATCCAATTATCCAGTTATCCACTAATACTATTGAAGGTTATCTTAAAGATAGTTGCTATTAGAGATAAGACCGCAGTTATTATTGTGGTCAAAGATTAAAGACAAAATTGTAAATTAGCTGCGTAAAAATTTTGGTGTACTACAAGGAAGCACACTTTATCTATCTACATTCCGAAGTTACATCGCCTACTGCAATGTTACACCGTTCAGGCTAAACGTTGCAATGAACCCTTGCGTATGAATCGCGAATGCAGACGAAGAGGCTTTAATTCAAACCAGACTTCACATTTCCACATAAAAATCAAAAAAAAAAAACAATCCAAGGTATTCAAGACTGCACCGTTACACCTACAGGCTAAGTGTTGCAATGAACCCTTGCGTATGGTTCGCGAATGCAGATCAGGAGGTGAAGGTCGGGTCAGGCGAGTTGAGTGCTTGCCAACTAGCGGCCCGCGTCCGGCCTGCCAACTTTACAAGCGTCAGCGCGGTGATAGTGAAATTAAGATGCATTCATTACTGTTCAAAATACGAAGTCGAAAAGATCAGAAATAATTGTCAATGATGAAGCGATTAGAATTATGATTACTGCATTCAGCATCATGACTGTCTTTGTATTTGAATAATCAGACCAAACTAAAATGACCGGTGACCGTTGTAAAATGCTATTAGAAAATAATGAATAGAAAGTTCTAATAGACCTATGTTTAAATAGCTTCTTTCCAAAATATTCTGCGATGAAGATTATATATAGGCTGATGCAAAAAAAAATATAATAAGAAAACAAATTGCAATTGTTAGTTAGCTAGCTTTATTGATTCCGATGCACAACTAAACGCCGCCAATGCAGCTTTACAAACAATTAATGTAATGGCTTTACCAACCTTGGCAATTATGAAACGTGCATCCTACATCAAAGGTTATCGTCAAGTTTGTTTCGTGTTGCCGATCAATAATATAATATCCTCACATCCTTTGGTCAGCAACAAAATATTTGTCAATTGAAGTGAATGATCGGGGGCCTACGCCCACTCTCTGCCCAAAATATCAAAGGCTATCGCTTTATTGTCATGTGATACAGTATTTTGTAGGCTATTCCACTTATATTATTTCTTTGAACTTCCCAAATTGGACTTACAAACGAAATAACTTTTAAACTTATCAATTAAATATCGAAGAGGTTAAATTGCCCTGTAACAATACCGTACCCGACTATATTGTCACCATGAAGAGTTTTTTTACAAGTTAAAAGGTTCATTCTAGCAAGAGGAACAAAGCTAATTTTATTATAGAAGACCTGGTTGAGACTAGCGCAGAACAGGGAAGCATGGCACAAACACAGAGGAGGCCTAAGATATGACTAACACACCAGTCATTGATTTCGTTGTAAACGCAAAAAATCTAAAACATTCTTATCTAATTCTCCTTTAAAAAGTAGGCCCACAGTTAAGGTACAGAAGCTATATAGACAAACTTATGAAATATCGTTTGAAACATAAACAGTATCCATCAGCAGGGCAATCAGCGGCCCCCAAACAACAGAACGACAGCTATATAATCAACTAACTAATAACAGACCAAACGGTGTTATTACAGGCGATATTACACGTTTCCCGCTTGTTAAAATATCAATATTTTAAACGTGTTTTTTTACACGATACAGGCTGAAGGATTATTAGGAAAATGTGAAGATAGACGGATGGACAGAGTTGTAGTAGTAGTAATAATGTTACTAGACTGTTAACATTTTTCCTGATACTTAATCAAGTCAGTGGAGGAAATAGACGGCAAGAAAAAAGGTCTAACACAACACATGTTTGGCAAGAAGCAAGCTGTGAAATTGTACAATAGAAGTAAAGCTTTGTAAACTAAAGCAAAAGGAGTTGCTGTTGTATTGGAAGGACTAGAGAAGAAACTCTTTAGTTGTAGTCTGTTGGTTTTCAGTTCAAAGGAAACTAAGAAGATCAATTCGAACGCTGAGGATACAAAGATATGCAGTCGTGAAGAAGACAAGATATATTGGTGTAGATTCTTGGGTTAAAGCGAACAGCGATTGATTTAAAGTGAACCATTTTCAGGGATTACTAACATTTTTGAATAATTAGGTTTTTTTTTTAGCCTGTCATGCGTCCCACTGGTGGGCAAAGGCCTCCCCTTTCTCCTCCCAAACCTTCCATAATTATGTTTTAATATTCGAATTAACTAAGTTAAGTATATAAAGAAGAAGGACGTCTAAAAAAAACTTCCTCTTTATTATTTTAAAATCGGCAATAAACATTGTTTTACATGCTGTGAGGTTAAAGATTTCAGTAAAATGTCGGCAATGGCGTATAGTAAGTAATTGTGTCCTTGGAAGCCGGAAGTCACCCATGCTGATACGGAAATTGAAAGTCGAGTAGTATATACAGTACGCGCGTAAAAACGTCGGCTTAGAAATAGAGCGATTTGTACTACGAAAAACTATGTAATTTAAAGCAAGTCCTACTTTAACTTACATAGTTTCTCGTAGATAAAAGAAAATTTAAACTGAAAAAAGCATAATATTCACAATCTTTCGGGCCTTCACAAAGTAAGATTACCATACAGGAAAAAAAAAAGGAAAAATCATAAATCGCTTTCGAAGCCATTGCCACTTGTCTAAGCCCTCAGGTTGCTGCATTTATATAATATAGTATGCGAAGATACAACAAAAACAAGACCATCGAAACATTTATATGAGATAGTATGCGAAGATACAACAAAAACAAGACCATCGGAACATTTATATGAGATAGTATGCGAAGATACAACAAAAACAAGACCATCGGAACATTTATATGAGATAGTATGCGAAGATACAACAAAAACACGACCAGCGAACATTTATATGAGATAGTATGCGAAGATACAACAAAAACAAGACCATCGGAACATTTATATGAGATAGTATGCGAAAATACATCAAAAACAAGACCATCGGAACATTTATATGAGATAGTATGCGAAGATACAACAAAAACAAGACCATCGGAACATTTATATGATATAGTATGCAAAGATACAACAAAAACAAGACCATCGGAACATTTATATGAGATAGTATGCGAAGATACAAAAAAAACAAGACCATCGGAACATTTATATGAGATAGTATGCGAAGATACAACAAAAACAAGACCATCGGAACATTTATATGAGATAGTATGCGAAGATACACCAAAAACACGACCAGCGAACATTTATATGAGATAGTATGCGAAGATACAACAAAAACAAGACCATCGGAACATTTATATGAGATAGTATGCGAAGATACAACAAAAACAAGACCATCGGAACATTTATATGAGATAGTATGCGAAGATAAAACAAAAACACGACCAGCGAACATTTATATGATATATAGTATCCGTAGATACAACAAAAACAAGACCATCGGAGCATTTATATGAGATAGTATGCAAAGATACAACAAAAACAAGACCATCGGAACATTTATATGAGATAGTATGCGAAGATACAACAAAAACAAGACCATCGGAACATTTATATGAGATAGTATGCGAAGATACAACAAAAACAAGACCATCGGAACATTTATATGAGATAGTATGCGAAAATACAACAAAAACAAGACCATCGGAACATTTATATGACATAGTATGTGAAGATTTTGAAGATACAACAAAAACAAGACCATTGGAACATTTATATGAGATAGATGCGAAAATACATCAAAAACAAGACCATCGGAACATTTATATGAGATAGTATGCGAAAATACATCAAAAACAAGACCAGCGGAACATTTATATGAGATAGTATGCGAAGATATATCAAAAACAAGACCATCGAAACATTTATATGAGATAGTATGCGAAAATACATCAAAAACAAGACCAGCGGAACATTTATATGAGATAGATGCGAAGATATAACAAAAACAAGACCATCGCGCATCGGAACATTGATATGAGATAGTATGTGAAGATTGTGAAGATACAACAAAAACCAGACCATCGGAACATTTCATAGTACATCACAATTGCTAATACACGTGTAACATGAACAGCGCCAAGAAACGTGAGCTAAGTAAGATTACTATTCAGATTCATTCCCATATTTCATACTATCCTGACATTATCATCAAGGACACAGCTAGCATCTCTCTGACGTACCCTATCTAAGGCTATCAATAATAGAATCTAAAATAGGGTCTGTTTCTTTTCCTATCAGTTTTTTTCACATTCCGACGAATCTCCAATTTCATTGGTTTCAGAATTTTCCTACGATTTTCATGTCGTTATTCCAGTCAGATTTGGGTATATTACCACGATTTTTTGTATGTAATCCTACCTAGATTTCTGGATGAGGATTCTATCTGTAACCTAAGGCCTGAAATCGTACTATTTGAAATGTGATGTGCTGTCGCGTAGCTGTAGTCGAATCGCGGAACATGATGTATTCAATCCCAGTCTTGAATAAGTTCCGAGCATTTGAGAGGATAGATGTCAGAAAATGTGATTGCTGAGATGGAAAATAGAAAACGTTATGACTGACGTAAGTTTAAATTACTCACTATGAACCGTAACCAATAGTGAAATAATACCAGTTTAAAAAACATATTCTATTCCTTTTGAAAACCGCACATATATGTCAATATACGTGCGGTTGAGGTACAGTGCAATGTAATTACATCGTATGAAAGCGAAAGTTTATAAGCAAAAAGTTACCTCTCCATTATAGGACTCTCAATCCAGGCAAACAAGATTTCATTTAAAGCCATAGCTATCGATACTGTAATCAATATTCATTCGTGTCGGGTACCACTAGTTCTATAGAAAAGGCTAAGAGTGGTTAATGTTAAGAGGTTATGGACGAAGCATGACACTTTAACATTGTACTTCTTGAAACTGGCTGAAGAATAACATATCAAGTAGATAGGGACAGCCACCCCTCTTACTAATAACCACAGACTTCTCACCTTTTAACGTTGCAGTCTTTTCAACAGCTTATGTTAAGCAATACACTACTACAAGCTAATGATATGATAAACAACGCTACCACTCAAGAAGCAAGGTATCAGCATGGAGTGAAGTGGGCCATCCAAGGCAGTGCATGCACACACGCGATCCCCTATCTTTAGCCATCACGAGCTAGAACGTAGAGTGCAGTGTTTTACCAGCTATTAGCATTGTTTGTTCAGCTAGTTCAGCTTCTAAGTTGAGCTGCATTTTAGACACAGAATAGCTAAGTAGTGTTGGTAGTTCGTCATGTGTTTCTGTTTTATTTGAGAGTGAACTTAGCTGTTATGAGTTGGTCTGGTTAGAAGTCTGACTTGGCGGTGTAGAAAGTTGTTTGAGTGAGATCTAAAGTTGGAAGTATAGCGCATATGAGACTGGGTAGTACTATGTAGGAAATGGACTGCAATAGAATAAACTATATTTGAACACAACGTGAACCGCCAAAATTGTACGCACCCGTTTCAACTCGAAAGTCTACTTTAATACAAAGATTCAAATCATCAGATGTGACCTCACTGCACTTGAGTCGTACTAAAAAACCGGCCAAGTGCGAGTCGGACTCGCGCACGAAGGGTTCCGTACCATTATTATAAAAAAAAAACCGGCCAAGTGCGAGTCGGACTCGCGCACGTAGGGTTCCGTACCAATTATTATAAAAAATCACGTTTGTTGTATGGGAGCCCCCCTTAAATATTAATTTTATTCTGTTTTTAGTATTTGTTGTTATAGCGGCAACAGAAATACATCATCTGTGAAAATTTCAACTGTCTAGCTGTCACGGTTCATGAGATACAGCCTGGTGACAGACAGACGGACAGACGGACAGACAGCGAAGTCTTAGTAATAGGGTTCCGTTTTTACCCTTTGGGTACGGAACCCTAAAAAGGCAAAAAAAAAACACGTTTGTTGTATGGGAGCCTCCCTTAAATATTAATTTTATTCTGTTTTTAGTATTTGTTGTTATAGCGGCAACAGAAATACATAATCTGTGAAAATTTCAACTGTCTAGCTGTCACGGTTCATGAGATACAGCCTGGTGACAGACAGACGGACAGACAGCGAAGTCTTAGTAATAGGGTTCCGTTTTTACCCTTTGGGTACGGAACCCTAAAAAGGGTTTACACTGAGAAGAGCTCGCTTGCTCGCACATCCCGCATCGATCAGTCATCAACAATACTGAATCGAAATCATTTTTTGGCAGAGGCGAATCTACTGACTTAATAAATCTATACAATTTTAATATCGTCATTGACTCAAGACTCCCTAACTTTAACGGTGTAACGTGTCTCGCTTTTGAACTCGTAATTAAAATCAAGCACGTGTAATTCAACTTAAAGTCAAGTATCGACCGTGTCTTCGAGTAGGTTGTCAGAGGTTGTTCAATTAGTGGCACGAGGTTGATTCTCGTTGCGGCGTATATTTGTCGGAGTCGGTCTGGGGATTAGGAGACACGTGCTCCGTAATGAGCTGTTTACCTGGCGTGGGAGGAAGCTGTCTTCTTTATGAGAACAATAGGAATCATTGTTTTATTTTGCTCGGCTTTTATAGACCCTAGAGAGGGTGTAGGGTCCTTGTTTTTATCCCCGGTCCGACAGTATGTCGGCTTTCTTATCATCCTCATCATTCTTCTGGCGTTATCTCATTTTATTTGGGATCGTCGCAGTATATCTTCTTCATCCATTCTTCTCTATAATTCTTAGCAGTAGCCCAGAGCCCATTTATGCCAGATTTATAACAATAGCTGCACCTCTTGTGTGATACTAAATTTATAAATCAGTATGTTCATTCAAAACGCTTCCATTAGTGTTCCGAGCTTTTACTCGTTAACGTAGTGCAAGTTTGATCGTGTATGCAGTTAAAACAAAATGTTGAACTATTGTTCACTACCGTTAATAAATCATAGCACACTGTCATGTATTTAATGGTTTGGTTATCAAGAGGTTAAGTCTAGTGTTCTATGCACTCGACCACCCACAATTTGCCGATTACGTTTAATTGACTATTCTTGCTCGTTAAGCTTCGAACTATACAATTTGTAGTGAATGGAATATACAACTTGGGTAGAAACTGGCTTTAGATGTTCCACAACCTAAGATATACACTACAGGTGTTTCCCAACAAACTTGGGTGAATTTCACACATTACACTGAAAGCGATCAGCACATCTAAACGGCGCGGCGTTCAAGAGCTGTCGTGTGGCAGTAGAAGTACTGATCACATACAATTTCATTGGTTAAATTCGCACTTAGAAGGGTGTATGAAGGAATTTGAAAGCAATTGTTCTCTTTCACCGGCTCCTTGCTGCACAAAATCTCAATCAATACACTATTCAATACTTCAACGCGTGTAATTAATCCGTGATTTGTTTAAAATTTTAGTTATTTACGGCTGTAACACGAAAAACAGACGAGATATAATTGAACGTTGAAACGAATCCCGGAGTGGTTGGAAAGAGTCCACAAATTCACGCTAATGAGGCAGGTATTCTGCGAGAGGACCCTCGTGTTTAGCGAGCGGAGGGTCCCTTTGACGGCCCTCTCACTGTGCCCTCTGGCGGCGACACACAAAGAGCAGTGCCGACGAAAATTGTAGCGGTATTTATAGTTGCCGATTGTTGGTCGGATGAATGGGAATTGGCCGAAATCCTGCACGTAAGAAGCTCTATAAAATGGTATTGACACAATATTAAATAATAGGTACGTCTATAGAGGTTAAAGAGGACACCAAGACGCAAGCAAAATGACAGCAGGACAAGTCGACAGACATTTTAAATGCACTATGATCGTTACGGAGCAACAGAGCCACTTGTGTAAACCAATGTGTTAGGTATATAATATAATTATTGACACTATCAACAACAATATTTTCTTTTAGTAGTTTATCTACTATTTCCCCGACTCTGATGCAAAAATCTCAGGTTACCGTATCAAAGTAGTATTACTACGAATCCACGATTGTTTGTAAACACAGCAGCCGCAGTACGCGAACGTAATAATCTGCTCAACACCGGAATAACAACATGGCGATAAGTTACCGATTCTTATTATAGCATACATATTTAGCATCGATTTAATGCACACACGTGGTCTCTGTGAAATGGGCGAAGTAATTGTGTGAGCAATAAATAAGAAAAACATCGAAATTGAAGAGGTTGGTTGTGAATAGATAATCTAGTAGCGTACTCGTATACTTTGGTAGTTCATTATCATTTCTTGGACAGGAAAGCTAATAAAAGTGACCGGGAACTGCTTTCTCCTGAAAAGGTGCAGCTATTGAAGTGTTTAATTATTTTATCAGTATTTTAGCCTAAATAAACCTGAGTATTAGAGTTACCTGTAAGCAAATAACTATCTATAATTAACTGCATCTAACGGTAATGGCCTTTGTTTGTCATTTTGAAGATTTTTGTCACTATTTTCACGAATAGGGTAGAAGAAGCAAGGATGACTATGTAAACTGCAGATCAGGGCCAAACGGAGGATGGTGGCGTTTTCAAACTGCCATGAAAAGTAAAACAAGGATGGTTTGATGGTTTCAAGTTTTCACCCTCAAACAATCACATGTTGTTGTGCCAAAATCTTGCCAAAACAGACATCAAAGGAAAAGTTGGTAAATATGCCAAGGTTAGCAAATCCTAGGACGCAGTACACAGCCTCATGGATTGTGGAGGGATGCCAACTAGACCTAGCCTTGAGCTAGATTCTGAACAATATTTATGGGACACAGGCTACATCGATAGCTTAATTGCTTCATGTATCAGTTTCGGTAAATCTTACGTCTTTGCTGTAGGACTCATCTATTTACTGAATGGCAGGGTTAGCCTCATCAGTTTTGAGTCTTTTTCTAAATCAATTTTTCTTTAACTCTCGAACTTATTCGTTCACCATTTTGCATGATAATGGTATCGTTAAATAGTGAAATTTTAGATAGGATTCAAAATGAATCATATTAACCTAAGAATCAGTACCTTTTAAACGTCAAAATTATACGGCTTCCTAAAACGCCAGCCTTCCGTCACTTACCCAGCAACACATATTTCGAATGCCTTTGATGCAAAGAACGGTAAAATTTCCAATAACCTTAAAAGTAAATCTCATCCTATTAATGTGGTTGCGTTATTACAGTACTTAATTTATTAGCTCATTTTCCTAATAGTTACAGCTTGTTCCTGAGTGTCGTGTCATTTATGAGGTCGTAACACTTGGGCCAATTTATTAATTACTAACATATAGTATACGGCCACCGCTTCATAAAATTAGTGGAGCTACTAACTAAAATATTTAACTAGCAAGGCGCCCTGGTTTACTTGGGTTAACTGGAAATACTTTACTGGCTTTCCTATCTACACTAGTTTAGATGTAAAATAATTTTGGAACTGGAGATTTCAGCTGCTTTTGATTAGGTTGATTTTATGAGTCTTTACCTAATCCGAAGCTGTAGTTTATTACAGGCTGCTTACTTATAAGACAATGGTTTTCCTGACGAGTCAATTATTCCTCTGAAACTGTAAAATATTTGAACGTTAAAATACTAGAAGAAGAAAATGGCAAAACGAACTAGACGGTTTAATGAGTGAATTAAAAGTAGTGGAGGAAACTATCGGTACAGTATTGCGTCAGTAAAGGCTGATATAATAATATTAGTAGACCTAGGTAAAGGTACTCGTACTTATCCCGCATCAATAATAAGAGGGTTCCTTCTATCTGGCAGAATCTTGATACTCCGAAATTTATTTGGCATAACACACTTGGCATAATCTTCTTTAAACGAATATTTTTAAGGCATAAAAATTATTTAATATAGTTATTGTTTGGCCGAATGTTTGTATTTCCGAATTTACAATGGCATACTTTTAAGATGGCAGAATTTTATTTGGCATAATTACCTTTAGCAATGTTCAAATTTCGCACAATTTCACTTGGCATATTACGAATATGGCAGAATTTCATTTGGAATAATTGTATTTGGCATTATTGCCATTTCTATAAAATAGCATTTTTAACCAAACATTTAAATATTGTCTTAAAAAGTACCTAATATGATGGGCTACAAAAATTTGTGACAGAAACGAATCGCTCCAAAACCGACTTTACGTAGTCTTGTCTGCCCTACCCCTAGAGTGTAATTTAAAATCGCGTAGGCGCGGAGGGGCGAGGCGGCCCGCGAGTTGAGGAGCAGGTTGTTGTAACACTCGCCGCCGCTGCTGAGGCTGGCCGGCGAAGCCGGCCAGAAAGCCGAAGCTGCGGTGGTGAGCGTTAAACACATCTGCGACGATAAGCTCGCGTGGCACCGCCGGAGCCCCGCAGCGCCGGAGCCGTGACAGAAACCATGCCTGCTGCATGTTGCATGCTTGCTTGCATGCTGCATGCTTGCTTGCCTGCTACATGCTTGCTGCATGAATGGTGTATGCTGGTGTGCATGTTTGCATATTGTATGCTGGTTTGCATACTGCATGCTTGTTTGCATACTGCATGCTTGTTTGCATACTGCATGCTTGTTTGCATACTGCATGCTTGCTGCATGCAAGATGTATGCTTGTTTGCATGTTTGCCTAGTGCTTACAGGAAAATAAAAACCACATGTTCACAATCAACTGTTTTAGAGACTCATCTATCACATCCACATCACAGAAAATTCATTTTTCTGTGATGTGGTTGTGATAGATGAGTCTTTTTATTGTTGTGCATAAGAAATGTATGCTAAAAGATGATTCTAACTGTAAACTTTCTGAGATATGATAGTTCTGCTTTTAGTGACTATCGATATAAAATTTATGCCAAAAGATGATTCTGGCTGTGAACTTTCTGCGCTAAGATGGTTCTACTTTTAATTCTTATGCATATGAAATTTATGCCTAAAGATGATTCTGCCTTACAAAATTATGAATTTTAAATGTATGATAAATGAGTGTCTGCCAAACGATTTTCTGCGAAATGAAGTTTATGCTATCCGCTGTTATGCAAAGTAATATTATGACATAAAAAGTTCTGCTATAAAGGGTGGACCCATAATAAGAGCAAGCTAAAAACAAAAGCCAAGTTCCTGCGCCAGAAAATTCCTTCCATTCAAAATAGAGACTGCTAACAAAAGCGATTCCAAAAACCGCAACATACGGTAAAACAAGACACGAAGAAATAATCCCAACAAACGAATCAAGAAAGAACCACACTGCCTTGCCAATTCACATCAAAAATTTCCTTCCACCCTGTGAGAAAGAGGTGAAGACATCTTCTGTCCCCCTCGCTCATAGTAATGTAGGTCGCAGGAATATTCTTACAACCATCTTACAACTCAATTGTGGGTTACACTTTGGCTCCTGAATTTTGCTCTGATGTCAGACTCAGAAGACGGCTGAACGTCGTATTATTTGAAGAAGTTGTTATTATAGTGAGAAATGTTATGTCAGGGTTGTTACATTTCGTTGTTTTTGGGAAGGGTTATCTTACCCGACTGCGGCGCAGCCCAAGAGGAGGGTTATTTGTAGTATTTGATAGGTATTTAGTTATTTTGCCTCCAGACCAAGATTTCTTAAACAGATATATTTGTAGGCAAATTCAGTTTGGAGATAAATCAAGGGAGTGTCAAGCTAACAAAACCGTTTTCTTGTTCCCATTCGCAGTTTTCCAACGCACTGAATACTGAGCACCCATACATAGGTGGTTTGTGTCTTCTATCTAGATGACGTAACGTAATCCTCTTTACGCCTGAAATCCACTCATTCAGGCGTATCATGTACCTAAAGTCCTAAAGTCGGGTTACATGAACGAAGGTATAATCGATAAAATATGTCCGAATTTAAAACAGAAGAAGACGTTACTAGAAGCGACATTAAAACAAAGAAAACTTGCGATGTTGGATATTGCACGCCAGGCAAAGTTGGGTACTGTTTGGTGCGCGATGTTCGATACCAAACTTGTCCCTACACATCCTAACTTGAGGCACACTTGCCTGTGCTACTCGCTAAGTTCTAAGATATGTCATCTACTCGACACTATCCATGTTACATTTATAAACTTCATCCAGATAGAGAATAACCTAGTTCGATGAAGACAGTTCCGCAAATACGCACCAATAGTTTCTGATAGCTGGAGCAAGTCTTTGATCAATATCTGGTTCTCTTTGCTCTCAATATTTAGTCAGCCGTTGATTGGATCAAATTAGGCAGAACATCTTGCGCCTCCGTAGACCAGAAAAAGGGCAGCAGCGTTTTCTATTAGTTAGCCGTGTGGTATCCGGCAGAGTAGAATAGAACCAACCCATTACACTCACGGGTGACGTATAAGGCGACTAATGTCTGAGGCAGAACACCTTGCGCCTCCGTAGACCAGAGAACGGGCAGCAGCGTTTTCTATTAGTCTTTCATCACTGCAATCTCCAATCCGCCTGCCAAGCGTGGAGATTACGGCAAATTCCTCCCATCATGGGAGAGGCTTATGTCCAGCAGTGGACGTTATTGGCTGTTGTAGATAGTGTGGTAATCAATCACTAATATTGATAAATTAATAGATACTAAAATACCACGACAAATTGTAATTAGTTTGAAAGGTACCAGATTCTAAATCGAATTAGTTTTTTTTTAAACCTAAACGGGTCTAAAATATCCACTTTAGCAGAATCGGGTTATTCACCAACTGGACACGAAAGGCTGGACACACGTGTATCCAGTTGGTGAAACTCACAATTAGTATCACTTATTATTTCGTCATCTGGACACGCAGAATCATAATCTAGGATAATAATAGGTAGGTAGTGTGACCTATGAATTAAGTTTGATTTTGTAAAATGGTCACAAAATGGCAATTCATATTAAGTACGTCTACGGCCATTTTACACCCCCAGGCCCAAGCTGCGATCTTATCGTTTTCAATATTGCTACAGACATAAAAAAAAAAAATTGGTTGCCTGTAAAGTCGGTATACGGGCGAAAGTTTTACGTGACAACGACTTTGAGTGGTAAAATAATTTTAATGTGAATATTCAACACACTCTCTCGCTCTTAGGCGGGCTAACCATGCCCGAGTGGAAGGGACGCGTGCCTCTCACTCGCTCTCATTGTGAGCGCATAACGTGAGCGGAGCGTAACGCAGTTTCTTGAAGTGTCACCCGGCAAACCAATTTATAAGACGTTGTCACGTCAAAACTTTATTGAAAGTTTTACAAACAGATCGTATTCATGTCCAGCGATAAAAATAAACAAAAAATCCATCGGGCAACGTACAATATTTGCAACTCGAATGTCCATCCAAACCAACGTTATGCTTTTTCCTGATATGCACAGAGCTAACAACGACTATTTATTTGTACGGCTCCCAGCCGAATTCGATATTAAAAGTAAATATTTGTTGAAATACTTGCTCCAATCCAATACAAAGCTACACACAGTAGCCAGTATATGTTGGTTTACGGTAGAAAAGAGAACTAAATTCAAATGTACTGTATTTGACGTTTAGCTGTCATTTTCATTAGCATGTAGCGCCGCCATAATATGCAAAGATATCGTGGGCACACTGTACTTGCGATAATAGTGTTGTGTATTAGAAACGGCGCGGTTATCAGCCCACGTGATAGCGCGCTGCGGATATGTGCTAATCTTTGCACAAATTCAGATAACGCATTGTCTGCCATTGCCAGTCTGTTGTGAATTGTGATCGACGTTTTTATGCGTGTTGTTGGGAAAATCAATATTTGCTCAACAGGTTTCATGTTGGCAGAATGTCAATACTAGGTATTTTGCATCGTGAAACCTTTTATTATTAGTTAATTATTTTTAGATTCTTGTGATTTGAATTGATTGTAATTCTAATAAGACATTGATGATGATGATTTTGATCACAAATGTACGGATATCAACCTTGAGCCCACGTAGTTTTAGACAAGTGAATATAACTTTACTGTAGACGGATTCGGTAATTATTTTAACGATTGCTTGTCAAACTAATCGTTTCCAATCAGTAAGTGCATCCTATTTGTAAAACAAAGCCACTATTGCCACAGTTTAACATATTATTACGATTGGCCAGTTAAGTAATATTTACTTAGTTCGCTGCTAACTGGTCGTGACGTGGGAGTCGTGTGTCGTGTTTACATTCTGTGGTATTTCGCCTTTAGCCATACGGGTTATTTCTTAGGTACTAGTAAAGATCTCGATTTTCTTTCTTTAGTGGCCTTGGTTTTAGTTCAATAGTTTTATAGAAAAGCCTTTTTTTTTTTTTTTTTGGATGGGAAATCATCAAATAATCATCCCGCTCTGGGCGGAGCAGGAGGGAGTGTCAGACTTTTACTGACTAAAACCCATCCATGTTCCTTCATCGCCCTTTGTGTTCCGGGGCCACGGTATCTCTTTCGAATAGTCCCGCAACCCCGGCAGGTTATAGAAAAGCCTTGAAATCACAAAATAATATGTTTTATTGACATGACTACTTTAATCCGTAACGAGAATAACAGCAATGTAAATTGCTGCCAGGATTTTTTGGGGCGTCTGGAATGACAAAGAAAAGTGGCGTCGTTGGCAAACATTTTCTTTTTTAATTGTTTTATGTAATTTTATATAAAAAACATAAGATGGCGGCGTTGGCTCCAATTTTTGGCACGTGCGAAAAGATCCTTGAGAACCTTTAGTTGAATTCAAATCCTGCCATGTAATTTAGAACAAATCATTTAAAATCTGTAGTGATGTATTTAAAATCTGTATATTATGTAGATATACCGTGATTGTTCACTGGCTTCAAGCCCCACAATAATGATTACATTTCCTCCCATTGTCACGTTAGTACTTCTGTATTGAACTGCTACCGACAACAGTTTATTATTGGCCCTGTTCTGTTGTGCAAATAGAGCATTTTATTAATTTTCTCTATAACAGACACTTATTTAATTATGTTCTTGCTCACCCACGCTAATACATATTACGTTACTCCAGACAAATTAAGAAAACAGTATAACACAGCAGCAATGAAAGCAATAATTTATACGACAAAGCGCTTCGTATTTCGAATATTAAAGAGATGGGTAGGCACATAGGCACAATAGGCACGCTCCAGCTATAAATCGGATCTCGTTTTAATCATTGATGAAGTGCATTGTCTCTTGTCCGCACAATATGTTAATTGATAATTTAAGCTAAACTATAATGAAAGATTTCAAATATAAATTATGTTTTGCCACAAAAACATTACCTACCTACTTATTTTCTTTTGGAAGCGGGATATTCGTCATGTTAGTTAGTGCTGTAGCACGTAGCACCGAAGTAGAGCGTCTGCATAGATAAGTTTTCATTATTTTCAGTGACGTAGATGTGCTATACCTACTTATAAAATTGTAAAACATTCCCATTGATATTTTATGTTTGGCTAAATTGATTTTTACTGAATTTGCAATACACGGCTATGGAATAGGTAAATTGTTGCTCCAATGTTGTACAGCAAACTCGTAATGGCTGCCGCCGGACCTGCCGTTCGAAATTCGAATGAATCACTAGTGACGTCACCCGCTTGTTAATTTGTGAGTAGCGCTGCATTATGTGATTTAATAAAATAGCAGTTTCGCATCGCTAACTGTATTAATTAGGAACAATTAGGATGAGATACAGATTCGTTGTCTGTTGTTAATTTTGTGGTACGTATGAAGTACCTACCTATGTAGATAAGTAGAAAGCCAAGTACTAATTTTCAAATTAATAAATCCTCTAAGGTATTTTTGCTCTATTGGAAGTATTTTCTTGTCCGCCTCATTACAGGCTGCTCATTAAAATCTTCCATCAATTTCTAAATTAAAGGCAAGATTAATTAAATATTACATCTACCGATGTAATTTTAATTGAAAGCTGAAATAGGGTAACCTAATTGGATCCTACCTACTCTATTTCAGGGCAATTATTACTGACAAGAAAACCTGTACAGATGCTACCCCTAAGACTACTAATAAACTGGGAATATCAAGACTAATAACCCTTCAACGGAGACTCTCTCTAATAAACTAAAAGAATAACTGCTACTTTTAACGCGTTATATTTAGAGACAGTTAATTGCCTATAGTAATGACTATATCATGGATCTTCTGAGTACTTTATAATTTAGAAGCTAACGGATATAGTAACGAAACAAGTTTTCTTTTAAGGTACCGAGAAAATTACTCTACAATTTCGACATCTATCATTATTAAATTCGGTGGCAGTTAGGAGAATTTTCTTCATGAATTTTCTTGGAAAAACTAAAGAGTATTTCATAGAACAAATCGAATGACCCGCCTTCCCTCACTATAATCAAGCAATCGTAATTGCGATCACGTTCGACGGTGATTTACGATGCGAGACAAAGTATGTGGATGAAAATAACTGTACATAATATACATACATACGACTGTCGTCAATGAGCGTGCTTTATCGTTATAATTGTAGTAATATTATGTAAATTACGACATTTATAACTTTAATTACGATAGTTATACCTATTTGCATGAACTATACGCAATACGTAAGTATCCTAAATACAAGGACATACATGATACATAAAGTGGAAGCGTGGAATACACAGTTGGACATTCTAAACTCTCAGCGCTGAGACGGCGTTGATAAATTCAGCAAAGCACCTATAATCAGGCATCAATTTTAACTTTTTGTTAGCCTTGAATGTCCCACTGCTGGGCCTCCCCCATATCCTTCCAGGTACTCTTCTCCTGCGCCACCTCTAACCAGCCCTCGTGATGCACGTCTCAATCATCTCGCCACCTCTTTCTAGGCCGGCCTCGGCGGCGCCGTCCATCCTCAGGCACCCATTGTGTTGAGACCTTTGCCCAGCCGCCCAGCGGTCGTCGTGCATGCGGCTCACGTGGCCCGCCCAGTCCCATTTCAGTCTGGCAGCCTTTTTGCCTACGTCTATGATCCCTGTTTTTGAGCGCAGCGTAGTGTTCCGTATTTTATCAGTTCTCTTTACACCCAGAACGCTACGCTCCATTACTCTTTGGCAGACTCCAAGGCGGGACTTTTGTGATTCGGTTAGCGACCAGTAGGGCTATTACGTATCTTTGTTGACAGCTCGAAATGACAGTAACTGGGCTCAGTGTCCATCAATTAAGTGTCAAAAGGTTAGTTTCGTATTATGTATGGCCAGTCGCGATCAAATATGACGTCATTTGTTATCACCGTGGCTGATAGTCACCGTAACTCATTTTGACAGACGCTTTCGTATCGATACTTATATTATTTGGATTATGTAAGCATAGTGGACAACAAATTGGTGCTGCAGAGTTTGAAGTGGCTTTCGTGAAAGACGTTACACTTACACCGTACCCGGGCTGTTAGTCACCGTAAAGTGATATCCACTCAGTGCGATTCGTAATACCAATATTATGACATTCTCGGTTGGCATCAAAGTGTGGTGTACAACCGAAGCTTGATAGTCACTGGATATCAGAAAGATACGTAATAGGCCTACTGGTCTGAGCACCGTAGGTTAAGACACGGATACACATTTCGATGAGTTTGCTTCAAGGAGATCGGCAGATCTGGACTAGTGGCTTTTCCAGGCATTGTCAATTCGGCGATCGATTTCCTTTTCCTGCCTGTTTTCGAAAGAAAATAACTGGCCCAAGTAGATGTACTCATCGACATAGAGTATTTCCTGCCCATCTACCTCGACCCTACGCTTAGTGCTATTAGTCATAGATTTAGTTTTTGACCGATTCATCGCGAGTTTTACCTTGAGGCTAGCCATGCTCAGGTCTTCGAGCATGCTCTGTACTTCGAGAGCTGTAGGAGCGAAAAGGATAATGTTATCGGCAAATCTAAGGTTAGTCAGCCTCTTACTACCAGTGTCTGAAATACCTCCTCGAGTGTGCTCGTGTACAATTTGGGAGAGAGCGGGTCACCCTGTTTAACACCTTTTTGTATTCCAAAAGAGGGTCCTGCAGAATTCAGTTTAATGTTCGCGGAGCTATTGTATGTAGTATATGATTTTAAGAAGATCGATATACTGTGCTTCAAGTTCCTGCTTTTGCAAAGATTTTAAGTCTTCGGGATGTTTTATGCTGTTGAATGCTTTTGTATAATCTACGAAGGCCAAATCGATGCGAATGCGATTTTTTCTAAAATCTGGTATAATGTCTGAAGGTGGTTAGTTGTGGAAAAATAAGGCCAAATCCTGCTTGTTCTGATAGCTGATGTTTGTCCAGCTTTCCGTCAATACGTTTATGTATGACTTTAATAAATGCTTTGTAGATGTGTGATGTTAGGCTGATTGGACGGTAATTTTCGATATCGCTTTCAATACCTTTTTAATGCAGAAGTATTATATTGGAATGGCACATAGTCTTGGGAGCTTTTCCCGTTTGTAAAATGGTGTTGAACAGATTTGTAAGGTGAGGCAAAAAGGTGGTGGATCCGTGGCTTCGGTGGAGATTCCACCGAAGCACTAAGACTCCAGATCTTCCACAAAAGACAACTTTCTGCCAAACTATACGTGTTAACCTATATTATAACAATGTAACTTATGGAGATGAATAAACGTTTTTATTTTATTATTTATTATTCTCTTCTTCTTATTCGGTACGCTCTTGACAGAGCGGTCGTGACCGTTACGTACTCGTAGCAGTATTGGAAGGGGCAGATGTGATGCACTTCACGACATTTCGCCACCGCTGCCTGCTAGAGGTATTTATTATAACATTACGAAAAAAAAAAAATAGTACTAACGTTATTCAAAACGGGCATTGGTGTAAAATTGCTTTTTTCTTTCCTTATAAATACTATCGATTTAGGTCATAAATCGATGTTTAGAAAGCGCACCTTCGTCATCAGCGCTATCGACCTAATAAAAATGTGTTGAAAACTAATAAAGAAGCACATACTTATTTAAGTAGATATTCAACCCGACTCAATAGGTTAAATAGTATTTACGAGACATGAATCAGCTGTGGAAGTTTTATCAAACTGATTATGATAATGGATTCCCGTTTCAAATACAGAATTATATGCCCTTCTTTAAAGTCTAAAAGTTTCTGCCTCGTAAATTAATGCAACTGGGCAGCAGCTTTAGACCTTGGACATAAACTTTGTCAAACCTAGTTGTTCTACTTCAACATCATACTTTTGCAGGCCAAAATAAAAATAACGCGAAAAATGAACCATTTTATTAAAAAAAAAAAAATAGATACAAAACAGAACATGTAAAACAACATGGCAGGATGTCGAGAGCAGTTGCCGCCACATCCCTACCGAAACAATTGTAATTCAACGCAGAATCCCGGTAATCCTCGCCAAGTCCACAAATCCTCTCGGACACTGACCACAACGCCAGATTAATAATGATACAGAAACTGACGTAGTTTATTGATGACTGGCTTAGGATAGGTCGGCACTGGACACACCGACACACGTGTCATGAAAAATTACTTGTCTCCCTAACCCGTAGTCCTACAGTTGTATCATGTTTATCACGGTTACAAATTCAATTTGTAGCTGAAATAGCAGATGTTCGGTTCATTAGGCCATAAAAGATAATTATCTCTAGTCTATGGAATATTTGGAACAATTAATACCAGTCCAATTACGTACAATTAGTCTAGAAAGCGTTTTTCAAGTAATTAAATACTTCTGCTGATCCATTGATCACCTATTCCGATGAGTAATGACTCAAAATTAAAAGATAATAACGTTTTAAAGCGCCAACTTAAGCTATTGTGAAAGACAAAGCCGATCAGACACATTTTACAGTCTCAAAAAACCGCTGAGTAGATTTTGATGCGCTTCTGCTTTATTGCTTTTAATAAAAGACTCCAAAATTGTTTCATAAAGACCCTTTCCCGTCATTACTGTTTCAAATACGTCATTTATTAAAGAAAAAGCGGCACTTGGATTATTGGCGATAAAAATTCAATATACCAATGTTAGTAAGCATATTTTCCTGGTTGCTAACATTGAATAACAAATATTATAACACAATTTCCTTAACGCAACGTAATAAATGGAACCAACAGCAAAATACAACATAATTATTACGTGTACCAAAAAAACGTTCATAAAATGATGAAGTAAAGACGAAAGTAACTAGTCTGGGTGTCGGGCGTTAATTAAATGAATCACTAGCACAATTCCGAGATAACAATGGACAAATCCAATTCCCCCTGTAATTACTTATCTCGGGAGAGCAGAAGATAATGAGTGCTCGTCCGTGCGCCACATCACTAGTTGAATAACCCTCACGGAGACTGATATTATATTATATCATCGTGGAATAACTGTTTTATGAACTGTTATTTGTATTAAAGCACTATTGGCTATAAGTGAATCGTTCTCGTTATTGGTTGTAAGGAGTTTTTGTTACTTGCATTCCCGTGATGGGTATCTAGTATTTACTCCTGAAGTATTTGTTTCTATGTCTTTGCTATGGCCATACTGTCTGCAGGCAGAATAATATTATCTTAGTTTAGTTACAATTTTTACTGTTCCTAAAACGTTTATAACGCTACACAGATCATTGATGTCGACGATAAATCATTACTAAGCACCACCTTCAAAGCATCAACATTTTCGTCCCAATTTCCCTCAAAATACAACACAAATAATACCACAATGTTTAGTTAAGTAAAAATACCGCATCAATCATTGATTTTCCCGTTGGTTTGGCCCACAACATAAAAGGTTCTATTCGAAGGATATAATATTTATCAGCGCTATGCAGCGGCGTAAGATAACCGCGATGGCGGTGGCGCGATATATGGGGACTGTTATCGTGTTCAATTTACTACATATTGGCTAAACGTTGCAGAATGCAGCTTACTTTACTTGGTTATGTTCAACGATATTGTTTCATCGTTGTCGTGGGATTTTGTCCAAACATGTGTCCCTACAAAAAATCTTTTAATTAGGTTATTCTAGAGTTTAAAAGTGGTATATTTTGCAGGCAGAGATTCGTAGCGAGGCCTTTGCAAAATTTGCCCTAGAAATATCGAAAGTTATCACAGAACGAGGCGTTCCTCAAGGTAAAATATTCTAATAGCGTTTAATTTTAGAATTTTCAATGAGTCAGAAGCTAGAAATCGATATAATGCGATTCATACCGATACCTTTTTTTTATTGTTATGGTAAAAACCCGTTTTAAATCAAGAAATCTGCCGATAAATCCTTTTGTTATGAGTCATCGTTGCCCTGAGGCTGTTGGGCGAGCACATCCAGCTGTGAACTCATGTTTGCTTACATCATACCGTGTTAAAAATAAATAGCGACGTGCTCGGAATGACATTGTTTTCCTTTTATCTTTGTTACTAAACATCGAACCGATATTCTATTTGCTACTAGGTATAGAACGCAATCATAATACGCTGAGGGAGTCCTATCATTGATGAAATCTACGACCGGCCTATTTTTATCAGCTTTTTACAGAAATATTTTTCAGAATACCTACCTGTAATTTTAGAAAGGAACAATGTTCCTATCTGCTACACAAATACCTCCTATAGAAGGTACTTACTTTACCTAACAGAAATAATTCCTGACTTGAATACAGACTCATTCAGCTTCCAGCCACAAATTCATGGAATTCTCATACAGTTCACAAAAGAATTAGCTACCTACTTAACTAAAAATTGTTTCTTTCATGGATATATAACAGCGCCCGAAAATGGCTCGCCCCGCAAATTCGGGCAAAGAAAGGGAAAAGTTTTAAAAGCATACCGCTGTTCAAATTCAATGGAGGACGATCACAAATAAATGTTTGTTTTTCATCTGCTGTTACGACCGTAACGTAATTTACTATTTAAGAGTTTGTTCATTAACTTTGGCGGCTGGTAGGGTTCGCACGCGGACCCAGGTGCTCCCAACAACAGAGGTGCTTAAACGCAACTTTTCACAATAACCAGAACTCTGAAAATAGCAAGCATCCTGACAAAGTTCGGTCGAATGTCGTTTATTACAAGTTTGCTTCCACTTTTACGCTATCGATCATTAACATTACCCGTGCCCCGTGCTCCGTGCCCGCGCTAGGCATTTAGACCTTGACATGGCAATGTTTTACTTTCCTGATTTCAGGAAGTTTACGTTATAATGAGAAAGTATTTTTGTAATGCCATTTTTTTGTGTAGCGAGGGTAGGTGAGCCATGCAGAAACAATTAATAACTTCTACCCTCGTTCTTAGTGTTTTTCAAGTTAGCTTCAATGAGCTAAGTACCAATTTTTGCCACGGTTGAAACACCTTCAAATAGGTTTTTCAAAAACTGTATTTTCAAAAACTGTATTTGTGCAATTTCATAGCAAAAGTTACACGACAAAGGGCAAAGGCATTATTAAGTGCAGCCGTTATCTAATCGTTATCAGTTCAATATTATGATCGCTATTCACCGCCTACAGGTGTACATAGGTACTGTTCAGTAATCTGACGAAAAATAATATCAGCCTAACAGACGCTACGTTATATTAAAATTGCCTAATCGTGCTTCCACGCACTTTCAGGCTGCCGTGCTCAGTAAGCAGATTACCAACATTTATTGTAATAATGCCAACAGATTAAAGTAGATGGTCAAGGCTGCTCACTGACGTAAGCGGGTAACGGCAATCACGAACATTTTGCAGTACGGCACTACGAAATAGTCTGAGATACACATTACGCGTGGAACGCGTTCTTGGCTAAAGAAATGTCAACAAAGTTGAGTCATAGACTCGTGGCCGATCCGTCGGTGCAGCGGCGAGAGTGGCGATCTGTTGTGATTGTTTTGGTATGCACGTCGCCGTCGGCGTCGTAGCGGTGCAGCGGTGTCGTCTGTCGTCGCGGCTCGCGGCGTGCGTACAGTTTACACAACAGAGGCTGCACGCGCTGGCCGTCGCTCGCGGCTCAGGTGAGTGCCGCTACAAATACGGCACCGGCAGCGGAGCGTGGTCGCCCCTCTCCCCAGGCCCGCAGCCGCCTGCTCGCGTGCCGCTCATCGCCATTATCTGCGGGACCTTGGGCCGCGCCGCGCGATAAAACCACTCACCTTTTTGATTTGGAAGTGGTCGGGACGCAGAGTCTCCTGGATCTCCTGCTCCGTGCCTCGCGGGGCCGCCTGCACCGAGCTGCGGAACCCGTCCAGCACCCCCTTGAACGTGAACTTCTTCATCGCGAATAACCGAGTAGCGGGTCCTTTGTCCGAAGGCCGCTCGCGCCGGCCGCGGCTACATCACAGCCGTCCGCCGCGGACAGCGAGCCGGTTTTGGCGGAAGGAAGGTCGGTCGCTCCCGCGCTACACTTGGTCGCTACTGCGCAGGGCCGCCCGGGGCCGCCGCCGACGCCGACACGCGCCCGCCACGCCGACGATCGACGAAAACTAGGCGAGGCACCGCCTCCGGAATGTACGGCAATGCGGCTTCACTCACGGATCGATAGCCCGGACAACGGAGTACACACGCGCACTGGCGACACGCTGTCAGCGAGGCCGACGCGGACTGGCCGGAAAGAGCACGACACGACCGATCGATGCATTCAGCCCCGCTCGGGAAAGAGATGAACACATATTGCGCATGTAGGCGCGTCTTGCGGAAGAAAAATTTCACAGCTGATAACCAAATAGTTCCGCATGCCGCCGCAGGGTGGCGCGCGCACGATAACAACATGGTATGACGTTTCACAGCTGTCAGACTGTCAATAGTGTCAAACCGGCTTGGCTTGACTGGAGTTGTCAAATTATGTCTTTGGAATTTTATACATAATTATTATCTTCTATCGTTAATTCACAGAGCATCTATATTATTTAATTTTGAGCTGGAATATACACAGAATGTCGTTTAAAGTGATATCGAGGTGTTTCAACACGCTAAGTTATGTGGAGACGTACAAGAAAATCCGAGACCGACCCGCATACAGGTGGAGTATTTACATGAATAGATTTTTTTGTATTAAAAAACACTTTTATCATTCAATAAAAGGTTATAAAGGCGTTTGTATTTGGGTTTGGTCCTCTCACTCAGTAATACTGCTTTAGAACGTTTTTAGAGTAGGTAGTAAATTAATCGCTTACGTATTACTACTGTTTGAAAGTGTGATTGGCGTACGTGATCGAACCGTTGTCGAGTCATCGATCATCTTGTAAATAATGAGAGTATTGTGTAGAAGAGACATTTTACTGGACGATTTATAGGTCTTTTGATAAGTGCGAACATATCAGTTCCAACCATGTTCCAACAGCAACGAGTAAAGATGCAGGACTAAGTACTTGTTGTCTTAACCTTTTATTAATTTCTGTACTAAATATAAGTAAATGAAATCCATGGTTATATCACTGTGCTAAAGTAATCTCAATGCGACATTATCTATAATTCAGAAGTTCAATAAAACATTCCAATCTTATTGTGAAAGATAAGCGAAGTATGTCAACGGCACAGTGTAGCACAGTGACACAGTAACTTAATAAATACAAGTTTATGTGTTCTGTAAGACCTTGAAATAGCAGAAGAAAAATCTCATGCCTATAAATATAGTTAAATACTACTATTTTGAATTACAGTTTATAGAAATTAAAAGGCAATCTCAACTGTTACCTAATAATTACTCAAGTCTCAAAGCTAATGGTGACCAAAGCAGAATCATTTGTGCGTTAATATCCCTTTCATCCTGTATACAAAATTATGCCAGACAAGGTAACTGTCAACATGTAAACCCATATCCTTGGTGTCACAGCTAAACGGAATGACTGTGCCGTCAAAGGTCACCAATGGCACCGTTAAACCATACAGCCTTCACAAGTTATACAATAATAGCCTGACACTTTGTTGGTCAATAGCAATGTTACAATAAGAATAATTTTAATAGAAATCAGAACAAAAAATATGAAAATATTATCGTCTCATCAGGTTCTTATTAGACAAAATGATGTAAAACATGACTTGTTATAGCATCATCATGACATTTGGAAAATCATTATATCTCAGATTTACTAATAATAAGTAATAACTTAATAATCACTATGTTCATGCAGAAATTTAACATCCATTTTTTCCTACTCCTGTTTTGTAATCTGCTGCAGACTGTACAAAGTTATACTGCCTCCATGAGCCTAAAGAGGTATTTCAAAGAAATCATAAATTCTGTTATTATTATACATATTGTGTACATACATGCAATTTAAGGACGCGTTTGCAAAATTGATAGGTACAGAATCGAACTACTACATTGACACGGGTCATACACACAAGTGTACGCACGACTAACTGCGAGAATAGTAGTCAAGTGAACACATTTCGATACTTTGAATGATGCATTTTTTTTACGTATTTCTTTGTAATAAAATTATGTTAGGTACCTACAAAAAAATATTTTTGCTCTTTATATTTTTACGAATTACCTCCGGACCTGATGAAGTGACCTGCAGGTGTACTTCGGTGACTGCTACTGGAACTCCTCGACGTGTTGTACTAGGTGAGCCGAGTTTGGGCTCGTATTGTTAGTTATGATGAGACCTTACCTTTCGACCTAATGGAGTAACCTGCAGGTGTACTTTGGTGACTACTACTGGAACTTCTTGACGTGTTGTACTAAGTGAGCCGAGTTTGGGCTCGTTTTGTTAGTTATGATGAGACCTTACCTCCGGACCTGATGAAGTGACCTGCAGGTGTACTTCGGTGACTGCTACTGGAACTCCTCGACGTGTTGTACTAGGTGAGCCGAGTTTGGGCTCATTTTGTTAGTTATGATGAGCCCTTACCTTTGGACCTGATGGAGTGACCTGAATGTGTACTTCGGTGAGGTACTGGAACTCCTCGACGTGTTGTACTAGGTGAGCCGAGTTTGGGCTCGTATTGTTAGTTATGATGAGACCTTACCTTTCGACCTGATGGAGTAACCTGCAGGTGTACATTGGTGACTGCTACTGGAACTCCTTGACGTGTTGTACTAGGTGAGCAGAGTTTTAGTTCGTTTTGTTAGTTATGATGAGACCTTGGCTCCTGACTTAATGGGGTGGCCTGAATGTGTACTTCCTCCAGGTCACTCCATCAGGTCCGGAGGTAAGGTCTCATCATAACTAACAAAACGAGCCCAAACTCGGCTCACCTAGTACAACACGTCAAGGAGTTCCAGTAGCTCACCGAAGTACACCTTCAGGTCATTCCATCAAGTCCGAAGGTAATGTCACATCATAACTAACAAAACGAGCCCAAACTTGGCTCACCTAGTACAACTCGTCAAGGAGTTCCAGTAGCTCACCGAAGTACACCTTCAGCATCAGCTCCGGAGGTAAGGTCTCATCATAACTAGCAAAACGAGCCCAAACTCGGCTCACCTAGTACAACACGTCGAGGAGATCTAGTAGCTCACCAAAGTACACCTTCAGGTCACTCCATCAGGTCCGGAGGAAAGGACTTATCATAATAACAAAAGGAGCCCAAACTCGGCTCACCTAGTACAACACATCAAGGAGTTCCAGTAGCAGTCACCGAAGTACACCTTCAGGTCACTCCAAGTCCAGGACGAATAGGCTTTTAGAAACCCTACTTACATACTTTTTATAGCGAAATAAA